>CM029629.1:6472391-7683328 GCA_017311315.1 Dendrocalamus latiflorus | reverse complement strand
GTCTTCTGAACGCCCCCATCGGCGGTGACGTTTCTCGGCGGGCTCGAAGATGACATGGATGAAGGTGTACACAAACACAAGCTCTGATACCAAATGTTGGTTTCAAGCCAAGGATCGTTGCACACTCAATGAAAAAAAACAAAAGATCACTCAAGAATGCACTCGCTCAGGAGGTGGACAAAACAGAACACAAGATTAGTTTCTCTGGACGCAACGCTCTGTTGTTTTCTGAATATTGCAGGATAGGGCACAGTACAAGAAAATGAACACACACGCGAGAAGATGATCGGAGTAAGAACTCAGAGTTTTTTCTGTTGGCCGCAACTGCATAGCCAAACTCTTCTTACTTTTCTGTTCTTCTCGGAATAAAGCAATGATTACACAGCTCAAATAGCTAACGCGCAGCCGAGAACAACTACCATGATCCGCTTTCTATGCCACGCCTCCATAAGACTCGGCCACTAACGAAACCATACATGCAGCTAGTGGAACCATTCGTGCAGCTCTATGACTTGGTAAACAAACATATGCATAGCTAGCTACCTGCACTACTACATGAAACTAAATCCATGAGATACCGATTGGAATACAAAAATACTAATGACAAGATTATTTTCCAACAGCCAGAGGAGGCTGCTGAGCCACTGAGGCCTGAGGAGGAGCTGACCTGTGCCTACGTGTGCGCATCGTGGCCTCGCTTGGGCGCGCCTTCGCCAACCTGCTGAAGAAAGTGAAGACTGAAGAGGGAAGACTGAGTGGTGAGTAGCTGAAGAAAGTGAAGAGTGAAGACGAGAGGAGCTGCTGACATGCTGCTGGGGAGTGTGGTGGGGACTTGGTGGTTGTTGGAGTCGCCGGCTTGCACTAGTGTTGAGTGGTGAGTGCTGAAGGGTTTGCTACTTGGCTTGGCCCTTGGAGACTTGGAGAGGCGAGTTGGAGTTGGTCGACTGACGGGCTGCACCATATATTTGCAGCTGTATGATCTTCCTGTGGCCAACAGAAGGGGCGAAACTGTTGCTGAGGAAGTGGATTGACGAAGCGAAACTGCTGCTGAGGAAGTGGATTGAGCAGATGAAGGCGCTGCCCTGGTCAAAGAAGAGGAAATCAAATGATCAGCCAGCGTTCAACTGGGCTTTGAACGAGACTGCCAGGCAGGTTTGTTCTGCCAGGTTTCCTCGCTTAAATTGTGACATGCGCACCTAAGTAATATATTGGTAACTCTAAATGAAACAGCATGCATTAGGTAATTTAAAATAATCAGGGGGAGGGGGTTACTATTGTTTGCACTGAACCGGTGCTGGTTTGGGGTTGGGCTGGGTTGACTGATCAACTGGTTAGAGCTAGTTTTAGCATGAGTAGCACTGCCACTGTACTAGGTGTAGCACCCCACATACCGACGTGACATATTACTATAGAACGTCATCGCTAAAGTGAAGAATAATAAAAGCAATAATAGAAATCACGAGAAAATTTAAAACTTTAAAGATACTTTATATAAAGAAATAACGGAAGCTAAAATAAATGTTTGAAACATGGGACCGGTCCACTTCTAACCAAATAAAGAATAAATAAAACAACAAATAGTGGCAAGCCATAGTGCTGAAAACTCAAGTGCTCCCACCCATGTACGGTGCTATTACTCCATTGGCCTTTTACCTGAGAATGAAAAGAGCAAGTGTGAGATTTAGAAATCTCAGCAAGTACCCAACAACGGTCGCAACATGGTGAGTAAAAGACATGTATTGCAAGCAAGATATGTCAAGGACAAGCAAAGTAAGCAAGCAATTGATACAGATTAAGTGCAATAAAACTAGGTTATCAAAAACACTAATACGAATCAAAGATAGAGATCACAGGAACAATGACATTAAAGGTAAATGTTATTTAGCAAGTTATGGCAATGACGCTGGCGATTACTTCCCACATACCCGGTTATACGAGAATAGTCAGGCACAACGTTGTCCTCGACTGTATAACCACGGATAAGGTGTAATATCTTGAGTAACGAGGGTGTACGGTCTCCCGTATGTTACCAGGTGGGTGGAAATCTCCTCTATATGTTGATAATCCCAGACCAGTTAACCGTTATATTATTAACATGTTATATGGTGTGAATTTAAGGAAACCAAGATAAAGCTAAGATAATATTAGGAGAGGTGAAAGGATTTGCTAAGGTTAAAAATGGAGAAACATAATTCCCGATATGAGGATGATAGGGGATGATAATATGGTGATAAGGTAACTGATACATCATAGACAGATTATATAATATGAAATTAACGAAACTAAGAGATAGCGAGGATATGACTATGATAAAGTTATGAGAAGTGAAAATATGTACTAGGGTTGAAAATAAAGAGACATAATTCCTGATATGAGGGCAATGTGGAATAATGATAAGGTGATAGTGATATAAGAATTATCTTAAAGAGGCGTTATAATATAGCTCACACAAGGTTATCAACCAGTCAAGTTTTATTATGTGAAAGTGATTATTAGTCAGATTAACAGGTTTAACACATACATCCTTCATGGCTCAAATACAACATCATACAATTAATGAAACATAATATTAGGAACTAAAATATAGCAGCCCTAATGTCAAAAGAGTATTAATAATTTAAACCTAAGTTAAAACATGTTCATATGCCGCGTCCACACCACGCCCACAGTTCCTGTCGCTTGGAGCCAGAGGAGGAGGATAAGCCCTCTGATTTTGCCTCACTCGCCTTCCATTCTGCATGTGTGACCAACACATACTCTTCCCTAGTAGTAGCACCACAACGGCGAGTTTCTCCTCGTGAGCTTTGAGCCGTCCAATAGCTTCCTCAATAGACATGGAGTTTAGGTCACTGAATTGTTACAGAGTGGATGCAATTGGGACGAACTTCCATGGAACGACTCAAAGCAGCTTCTTGTTAATGATTGTAGTGAAAGTCACTATAAACTCGTCAACTGTCTCATTCTCCTTCATCTGCAGTTGCTCAACTTCAGAGTTTGAATTTTGGCCTCTTTCACATGATCTACTTCAAGGTAGATGGTTTTGAGCATATCCCATGTGCTCTTTGTCGTCTCCTTCTTAGCTAGCACCAGGAGAGTTTCCTCACTGATGCTTGGTAGATGGCAGCAAGCGCTATCTGATTCAGATGCTTGTCGATCTTCTCCTTGGGATCTGCCAGCTCCACGGCTTCCCATACACCTTGTGCACGTATATACGCCTTCATCTTCAAAGCCCAAGCCGAGTAGTTGCGCTTGGTGAGTAGTGGATAATGAAGAGACACACTTCCCTCCTTTGCCGGCGACTTCAACATTTCTCCGCACCAAAGCTCTGATACTAAATGTTAGCATAGGATCAGGTGAGGATATATGCATGCACACACATGAGAGTGGACACGCACACTACACAATCGCTTTTAGAAGAACATAGGGCAAAACGTTGAAGGACACAAACTCTGTTTTTGGTGGCACTGAATAGCCAACGCCTTTTCTCTGTATTGCTTTTTTGGAAATGCTACAGTTCAAAACGAAAACACACAAAAGGCTAATATATAGCAACAACACACGCAGAAGATGGGCAACAGTCGATCCGCTTTTCTAACAACTACTCCCTACGACTCAGCCATATCACGCAGAATACGGATCATCAACCGAGCTACTAATCCACGTTCTGGATGCTTATTCAACTCAAACAGAGACTCTGAAAGGACTGACAGAAGCAACACAAACCACTAACTGCAGAACCTGCTGCAGCGACTCTGAACTTAACTGACTGGAAAGGGAGAACAGAGTGAAAACAATATTAGCTCCAGCAATGACTTCTGTTCTTCGTTGCACTTCTTAATTCAAGCAGCGTGGCATGGTAGCAGTCTTTAGTAGACGTGCTGCAGCTTATTCCGCTCCCTCCCCATCGCCCAATCGACAATCTTGTAGTTCCAGCGCTGCTGCGCGTAAATTGAGAGCGCAAGCACCACTGCCACGAACGGTACCACCACGTCAACGACCTTTGAGTAGAAGTCCATTACATCGTCCTGAAGCCCAGGGTACATGTTAACCACAGGCGGCCGGAGGTAGCCATAAACATGTGGCACCAGCCACACGCCGGTGATGCCGGCGTAGTACCTCTTCCTGAGGGGCTTGCAGTTGACGCGCCACGCGGCATTGCCGATGACCTGCGGGAGCAGCAACCATTCCTTCACGAGGCCGACGTACCGCTCGACGACGGCGCCCCGCGTGCGCATGCTCGACGTTGGCGCACGCACCGCCCCCTGCTGTTGCTCGTAGTATAACACCTCCGACGGCAGAGTCGACCTGCCAGATGTGCTCAGCCAGTGCACGGCGAGGACAAACACGAGGCCCATCAGGTGCACACCGAAGGTGTACAAGAGAACCGCACTGTCGCTCGGGACTCGCCCCGGCTCGAGCGGTGACCGCGCCCGCGCCCGGATCCTTGACCGCCACACCTTCTGCGCGAGGCGCAGCGTGAGGAGGAGAGCCGCGAGGGTGAGGGCTTTCACGGAGCAGTCCATGTCCCAGTGCAGGTGGCCAATGTGCATACTGTAGTTGTAGTTCGGCCACGCGGGCAGCATCTTGGCTTCCGTGACCAGCGTCACGCCGCAGCCGAGAGCCTGGACGCCGAGCATGACGAGGGAGATGTACGGCACGACGTCGGGGTGGGACTTCATGTAGCGTAGCTGGCTGATGGAGGCGGCGACGGTGGCCGACAGCATGGTGATGCAGAGGAGGCCCTCGACGGTATTCTCTGTCAGTACCTCTGGCCCCTGGACGTGATAAAAGACGGGTGACGTGTGGAGCTCGGTCCGGTTAAAATACAGCGGGTCGTCGGCGTCCCTCGTGCTGGCGATGGAAACCTTCGCCGTCGGGCTGAACAACCACCGCATCGTCGTCGGCGGGTACTCCACTTTCACCTCGATGGAACAGTCCATTCCGTTTTCCAAGGTCTCTGATCTTGGATATGACTTGCCACGGGCATGGACATTCCAGCAGCCGATCAGGTACATTCGCCCGTCCTCCGGGCTGTACACGCCCTCCAACGACATCACCGGACACCAGCCCAATATCTTCCATGATACCATGAACTCGGCTGACACATTCCGCAGCTGCTGACTCTCCAGGCCATGGTCTATATCGTTTTGCGACCGGCATGCTAGATCCACCCCAGAACGACTGCCCGTAACTTCCGACAAGCGGCCCAATCGAGAGTATCTGGAGTTGAAAATACGACTCCTCGATCCATTGATCTGGCACAAACTGCAATTTTGGCACGTAGTGGATGAGGAGATTAAGGTCATCGGAGAGGTGGGAGAGGCTTGTCATGTAATCGGCAGTGCCGGCGCCCCTCTTTGGATAGCTTAGCAGTGACTTTGCAAGGGGGATGTTACCGCGGAAGCTGGACCATTCGCTCCTACGGAGGAGCTCGCCGGCTTGCTCGACCTTCGTGTAGTTGTACGCCATGTGCACCGGCTCGGGGCGGCCGACACGGTTCCAGGGCTGTCTGGGAGGCACGCTCTTTTGGAATGACAGCGGAAAGTGGCTGCCGTCCATGGCGGTAATCTGTCCCAGAATGATGCCGCGGCGCGTGACCGAGAACGTCGTCGAGATGTACAGGGACACGCGGTAGTGGCATGCCTCCTTGCCAGTGCCAAGGCACCCCACCATGCAGAGCTGCCCCGTGGACGCACTCCACACGCCCTCCGCCGACAGCGTCACCCCGCTCAGACCGGTCCGCTTCGCTGCCGTGCGCTGAACCTCCCACGGGAACACGGCTCGGAACACGGCCGACACCTTCACGGCCGCCTTGCCGTCCGGTTCACTCGTCCGCTTGCACAGTAGGTCCTGCATTGCAATGCCAAAGCCAGCAAACGCCCTGTCCGTTGTGTTTGTGGCCCAGCCGCCGGTCTGGAACGGTCCTAGCCGACTGCAAAACTCATCAGTCGAGTTGCACTTCCAGTTTGGGTCGACGACGGCGAGCACGCCATAGTCGCGGGGAGAGAACTCCCAAATCATGTCGCAGAAGGAGAAGCCTCTGTACAGCCCTCCTGCGCAGCTGCCCGTGACGTCGTCATCGTCACAGTAGAAGGGACGTGTGCTGCACCCAGTGACCGCGAGCTCTTCGTCTTCTGGCCGGAACTGGTAGCTGGAGTACCGGCCAAACCGCGACACCAGCCGGACCGTGTCGAAGTAAGCATTGTCGGCGTTGGCGCTCGTGCTCATCTCGCCGTGCACCTCTCGGGTTGTCAATGTGTGCGCCTTCGGGTAGCGTAGCATGAGCATAATGTTGCTGCTGTTCATGATCGGCGGCTCAAAGTTGCTAACGCCGACATTCTTGGCCCAGTCCCAAGGGTCAGTGCTGTTGCCGTCGCGCATGGGGAGAACAGCATTCCCGACCATACACAACACCCTCTCGCCGCCGCCATCATCGTGGCCCGACGACCTTGTCTCGGTGTACACACCTTCGAACAGTATATTAAGCTTGGCAACCCCCGGCTGGAGCTTGAACTCCGGCGACACATGCCGGTGCGGTGCCATCTCCGAGCAGCAGCAGTTGCGGCTGATGGTCAAGCTGAGGACCCCGCTGACGTTGAGGGCGGTTCTTGTGCGTTGCCGGTGCACTGTGTCGATGTGCGCGAGCAAGAAGGTTGCAAGGGGGATGGCTTCAAGCAACCCAGGACCGGCCACCGTCCCGCCAGCGCGGCTGTCATGAAATGGCATCAATGGTGCATGGCCGGCATCTTGGTGCCAGCTGCCATTCGTAAAGGGTAGCTCGTGCACCAGGGCTTCGGCACGGTCGGCATCTATCTCGGCAGCTGAGGAGAGCACAGACTGGCATTGTCGCGCGACGTCGGCGAAGCGGAGGTAGTCATGAGGGATGAACGGGCCGAAGTCACCAAACGATGTCGGCAACATGCTTCGACGGAACGGATAGGAGGACGTGGCGACGCAGAGACATAGCAAGAACAAGCCAAGAATCTGCATGCTGGAGACCATCTTTACGGTCTCCATCGCTGCCCAGCCTGCTTTAGGTTATACTACTAGCTGTCAGGAAGGAGAGACAGCAGTTCTTATCAATGGAGCATGTAGAAACGAACAGAGATTTCTGCAGGTATGCATAGGCCAAACTACACGGAAGAAGTGATCAGATGGCAAAGTTTTGTAGCCAATTCGTGATCCAATTGGCACCTAGGTGCAGAGAGAAGAGGAGGTTTGGCGGCTAACCTTAAGATTCATATATTTTTCCTGAAGATCACAACTGAGGTGTTGACTTGGAGGGGAAGTGACCAATGAGTCAGTGACTATCAGATGAGGGGGAACCACCCGGACTCAAAATTGTAAAACGGCAGAAGCTGCGAAGTCCACTACTGTCGGTGCAGTTCTCAGGTGGAGAGTAGCTAGGTCGCATATCGCTGCCATGCCAAGTGCCAACAGATTGGGAGCAGCGTACAGAGGAGTAATGTCCGGCAACCTACGAAGTCACGAGAGCATGTGCTCATGTGCAGGAGTCACGGAGAGCATCCCGCCGGTGCCCATTGTATCTCCCGGATCGAATCAAACTCAAATAAAAAGCGATAGATCAAGACAAGAAGGAAGAAATCCGCGTGCTAAACTAGAATCGAACGATAAAATAAGGAGGGCAAAAGTCTAAAAGATCATGGGAGATAGCAGTTGGTCTAATTAAAGGGTGTTCGTATTGGCTGCGGTTGATAACTTTTATCTGAAAATAAATAGTAATAGCCAAAAAATAGTTTTTAGAAGAAGGAAACAACGGTAGAAAAAGTGAGGGAGAGATGTCGGAGCAAGACGGGACTTAGAGGAGTGGAGTGTGTGATGCTCTCGTAACCTCCTATCTTATCATCGGAATGAGAGGAGTGAAGAATCTGTTTCAAAAAGCTAGGTGTCTTTATTGGCTTTAGACTTCTCCAAACAGAAACTAGAAGTAGAACCTATTACGAACACCCCCTAAGCAGCAACCTGGATGTTGTGCCGACAATAGCATATGACCTGACAATAGCATCTACTACTAGTTTGCAAGTTGAACTCTTACAATTTTATATGTGTTGTAGTTACAGACCAAACAATAAAAGGGACCTCTAGGTACCTTCTCACAAGCGGAGTATAAGCACCCCGAAGCTCTTTGGAATGGGAAGCTGTCTTAAATGTAAGAGAAAAGGTCTTTTGTCTCCCTCCAAGAAAAATATCCCTTTCCTAGGCTCTAGGAAGGTCTATTTATACTGTTATATCAGGGATACATTATGTTACAACACTACCCCTACAAAAGTCTTAGACCACAGGGACTCTACAGTCTTTGCATCCCTCTTCATGCGGCCTTAGTGTACAGTGGACCACCATGGGTTTCGTCTACCACGCTTACCCCCCTTTTTGGCCCATATGAGGTGATCTCGAGGTGAAGCTTCCCTCGCTAACGTTGAAGTAGCGGGCTTCGCAGTGGGGGTACCCTTTGTGCTAACTTCCTGGATCCCCTTCGCATTGTGAGAAGGAGCTATGTCAACCTTCCTGTACCCTTCACCCTATGCGAAGGGTCGTACCGATGATCTCGTAACCTTCGCCCTGTACGAAGGGGTCGTGCTCATACTTGGTGGCTTCGTCAGGTTGGTGCAACTGGTGGGGCTGCCCCTATGATAGGAGCCCCTTGCGGTTGAGGGATTGCTTTGTCTTGGCCTAAACCGTGCCTTACTGCATCAAAGGATGTAGGCCCTTCATCCTCTTCGGCCTAATGAAGCTTCCCTAGGGACCGCTTGGTTCCCGATATTCAAAAACCCATTGTGGCGAGTTTCTCGATTGGTATGCGTCGTGTGGTTACCATGTTCCCACGATTGGCATGATTACTGTGCATTGTCCATTAGTGTGCATCATGGGGAACCAAAAATGTTGCCAGGTTCATGCCGCTAGTGGAGCACGTGGCAGTGTCTTTTTGGCCGACGCGGAATTAGGCGCCGTGCCTACCCCGTGCCCCTAGCTTATAAATTGCCCCATGTCGCCTGTCATGTGGGCACCTTCCATTAGTTCCTTATTTTTGTTTTCTTGTTTTGCATCGAGGCCTACCTTGTGCTTGAATCCTTCACTTGACTTGCTCTCTAAGATCTTTGTCATGCCTACCTTCCAAGATGCCAAAGCATGACAAAGCTGCAAGTGAGGCAGAGTTGACTTACACCAGCGAGCTCGGGCGCTCGTTGGTCATAGATCGCTTCTTGAGAACCCTTGTGCATGAGCAGAAGGTTGCAAGCCTCGATGTTGTGCAGGCTCCTATAGCAGTGTCTACGCCTGAACTATGAGAGGGCGAGGCCATGGTGTTCACTGCTTTTTATTTAATGTGGGTTTGGGGATCTCGTAGGCTAGCCTCGTGGTGGTGGTCCTCCAGATGTACCACATTGAGTTGGCACAGTTGACGCCCAACTTGATTATCTGTCTTGGCATCTTTAAGCTGGCGCTTCGGTCATCAAGTGTGGAGGGTAGCGTGAAGCTTTTCACATATCTGCATGACACGCGGTGCCAACCCAAGCAGAGGAATGGTACTAACACCGCTATGAACTTTGGTATAATCAACTTCTATGCAAAGGTGGCGCAGTTGAGGTATCTGCCGGCCGTCGCGCCTCGGAGCCAATGGGAGTACTAGTGGACCAGGAAATAGCTCTATCATCGGTCCCCTGCATCCAAGGACTTGCAGTCATATGGTAGGCCCATTGATCTCATTCCCTCTCTAGAGGTCCAACTCTCCGGGAGGGATGACACCCATTTATTGTTGCTACAATCAGTGGTGAGGCGGCTATTCATGTGGGACCTCACCAAGGAGTTTTTTATGCTAAGGATTTGGACCCTAACTATGGCTGGGAGGCGTCCCTCGATGGTTTGCACCTGATCGAGGTGGGCAATGGGGAAGGTGAGGTTGTTGCGGTCTCATCATGGGTATTTGCGGTCCCATCGTGGGGATTGGCTGGGTTATTTCTGATGTATGACTCTTCTGGTGATGTAGTTATGTCGATTAATGAAGTGTTGTGAGTGGTGGAGGTGTTCCTAGGGCAGTACACCAAAGACGAGCACTCCTAACGCTTGGCCATTATTCATAGACCACGATTGAACGAGGGGAACAAGAAGGAGCACACTCACCTGGATGACAAGGGTAAGGCCTTAGAGCCCATAGCAGTGGTGCCCATGCGAGTGGTGGCTCCTGGCCCTACCTCTATATCATCAACCTCATCGGGGTTAGAGGCAAACACTACCTCAGGCATTGGTTTATCGCCTGTGAAACTCGCTACACTCTCATCCCCTTCACCTTCTTAGGCCGCTACCATGACACATGGGGCCCAAGAGTTTGGCTGTCTGGTGGGGGTCAGGACCTTTGGGATTGCCAGGCTTGGCCCTAAAGAATCATCAGCGGAGAGCATGCCCTCACACATGTGCATGTCAAAGGCTACTGGCACTAGGGCAGCTCCCCTGACTTCGGGGCATGACACTAGCTGTCAGTAGTTTTTTTAACTATATTTCGTGTAGTGTCCGACGGAGTGGCGAGAGGAGGCAAAGGTGGTTTGCCTGCCTAGGTCTCCACTGGTGCTATGCTAGCCATTACAGCCTCACCATTGGTAGCCATAGTGAATGTTGGCTCACTCTGCCTAGTAGATTTCATGGTCTGGCATGAGGCTCGGGAGATCTTTGGGGAGATGGCCAATTTCACCACCCTGCCCATGGTGGGAGAGCTTTTTTGATATATGTCATTTACGACATTGTTTAGTTCCCTTGAGGCCAATTGTGTGAAGGTACAGTGACCCTTGCCTTTTTTGAAGAAGCCTTTACCCCTCCTCTTTTTTATATATCTTCCTAGTGCATGTTAGCAGGCCCTCATGTTGTCTTGGGTGATCAAGGATGACCTCCAAAGCGGCTATGCTGAGGTGCAGGGGCAACTCAATGCCAAGGAGATGGAGGTGGACATGCTCACTGAGAGGCAGTCCTCCCTCGAGGCAAAGGTTCACGCACTTTTAGAGGAGCGTTCTATCCTGCATGCGAGGATCAAGGGGCTCGAGCCCTCTGAAGTTTGGTTAATCGAGGAGGTCCGAGCTGAGCGTGAGGAGAATTTCCTCATCGCCCAAGCCACCTAGGGGGCCATGCTATCGCTAGAGGGAGCCATGACAGAGCTGGGCGCGGTCCCCCGATGCACCATCATGAGGCTATAGAGCCCTGATCAATATGGCTTCAGCTTCTGGCTTCAGCTTATTTTTTCACTATTCATAAATTTTGTCTTTTTCTGAACTTTTGGCTTTTTTTTGAGTTTTTTTACCGGTTCTTTTTTTCCTCGTATTTGTTTACATTATACGTGATGGGCTAATATGTTTTTTCTATTTTTAAATTTTTTTAAATTTAATTATGGTAAATAAGCCTCTGTCAGCTACAGTGCTTTTTTCAGCCAGCTACAGTGTTTTCAGCCATAAGCCATGAGGCTTTCAGCCGAACCGATCACCACCTAGATGTCGACGTGACCCTACAGTGGCTGAGATATGCTAGGCTAGCCATGTCACAGGTCACCTGAGTGTACAAGAATCATTGTGCGAGGGTTGCCTAGCTGGTGGCCTTTTCTACTATGTACATGGCAGGCTTTGACCACCTCGAGGCGATGGTGTCGGATCCCAGAGAAGCAACTCCAGACCCTCTGTATTAATCGCACTATCCCAGGAAAAATTAGTGCACATAGGGTCAACAGGGATGCATATCTCACATAACAAACACACTTTATTATATAGCAAGGTATAAGCTTTATGGCCAAAGTTTACAATAACAACATAAAGCCAAAACATAAAGCGGACAACGAAAGATAAATAAGTAGCAACCCATCCAGCCTTCCCACAGGCGAATGACTGTAAGACGTGGCCTACTCGTTGCAATCCTCACCGTAGTCGTCGAAGGCTTCCTTTGGAAAGAAGTTAAATTGAACAACGTGAGCACATAAAGTACTCCACAAGTTACACCAGGAGTTTAACAATGCATGCATAAGGAATATCAAAGGAAAACATAATATGGTTAATTGCATAAAAGGCAACATTGGAGTAAATATCATAAAGTATGAACAAAAACTGAATTTGATACAATAATTAGAAACAAGATTTTAATAAAATATTAACGTTAGTGCTGGCTCCAACCAAGCACTAACCTAACCACGGGTATCCTACCCGGACCATCCTTCCAAAAGATATCCAAATTTTCCATAAACCAGATTTTATTAAACCAAAGTCTAATCTGTGAAAAACCTTACTCAGCATGTCCTTGATCGTGTACACGGCTATCCAGAATAATTTTTTACTCTGCAGGGGTGCACAACTTTACCCACAAGACATGTCCTCTTGTTTTGCCACGCGGTTAGTACATTGCCTTAGGTGTGAGGCTGAGAGTTCATGACAAAGCCTTTACAATGTTCAGTTGTCAACTAGATAACGCCGCTAGTAAGATTTCACCACAACATGAATCCACATGTTAGAGCCTCCTCTTGTGCCATGTGAGACTTCTCGCGGCCTGCGCCACACTCACATTCAGTCTATAGCGAGATCAAGTTAGAACTTCACAAATTATTCGGCTATGTCTGTCCCATACCAGACTTGTGGTAATGCGGTATGACTTTGTAAAAATAGCTCACAGACCGGTCCTTAACTTGACTTAGGCCTAACCACTTATCCCATGTGCCTGGCAATCAACATTGAGTTAACAATGCATACCAGCAAGCAACCACCACCATACCAATGCTAAGTCTAAACCAAATTCTATATTTTGTTTGAAAAAAACTCATAGGAAGTCTTTTTCAAAAGATGATGCAAATAAAGATGATTTATGCCATGACAAGCGGTGTTAATAGCTTCCGCCCAAAATTTATTGGAAGTATTATATTCATCAATCATTGTCCTAACCATTTCAATTAATGTTCGATTTTTCCTTTCTATAACTCCATTTTGCTCCAGAGTGTAGGTTATAGAAAACTCATCCTTACTAATTGCTATCTAAGACTCTAAACAGCGAGTGACATCATTTATTTAATCCACCGAATGTACTCTTTCCAAATTGATTGCTGTCTAGGACTCCAAACAGCGAGTGACATCATTTAATTATTCCACCGATCATACACTTTCTATATTGATTGCTGTGTAAAACTCCAAACAGCGAGTGACATCATCTAATTAATCCACCAATCATATACTTTCTATATTGATTGCTGTCTAAAACTCCAAACAACGAGTAACATCATTTAATTAATCCACCGATCATATACTTTTTATATTGATTGCTGTCTAAAACTCCAAACAACGGATAACATCAACTATACAATCCACCAATCAATTGTTTCCTAAATCCGCAAATAGCGAGTATCATAATTTATATAATCCACCGATCAACTGTTGCCTAAAACTCCAAACAGCTAGTGACATCATCTTTCTAATATCATTTGATTAATCCACCGAACACACACTTTCTATATTAAGTGCTGTCTAAAACTCCAAACAGCGAATATCATCAATTATACAATCCACCAATATCTTTTGTATTCCAAAATTCCTATCAACCCATTCCTTTTGCTATTGATCCACAACCACAATTTGCTCTTACAATAATCAACCTTATTTTCCATTATCTATTTCTAACTAATCCACTAGTATACCTTCACCAAGAATATCATTGATCAAGTTTATACTCCAATTATCATATCTCCAAACTCCCAACAATTCAATTGACTCATCTAGTAATCGATCAAATCCTATTAATCCCATTATGACCAATATCTCCCAAAAATTGATCCAGCAATTACCTTTGCACTCTTTAATTCTACAAAAATCATTCAAATCATCTATCTAACATATCTATTCATTTAGACTCCACCAATTTATTTTTCTCAGAATCCACACTATTGTTTCCTTTTTATGATCGACATGAATCCACCAACAACTTTATGTATTTACCACAAACATCCATCTTCTTTTCTTACGACTCTATTTATTCTTCCTGACATTTTATTTTGTGAGAAGTGTTATCATTATTTAAAAATATAATACATAGAAATTTCCTGAGACCTAGCAGTTTTGACCAAAAACATAATGTGTAAGAGAATGCAATATTAATAGCGATCCAGATTCCATCCACCGTTACATGGCATCCGCACCATATAGCATCTTTCAGCGTTATAGCCGCTTAACTTACCACTGGGACGACACCCAGGACAATTCAAATCAGGGCGTTCCACTGCCCTCCATTTTTCCATTCCCACCCATAAAGTGTTTTGAAATAGAACTATATCTGGTTAAGTTCCCATGTCCGCCCTTGACCGTGGGCACGGCTATTCGAATAGTTTTGACTCTGCAGAGTTTGCACACTTTACCCACAAGAGACAGTTTACTCGTTGCCCCCACACGATTCCTTAGTCGTGCAGTTGAGCCAACCATCACAATAACCGTTCAAAGTACCTCGCCCCTTCCATCATCTCACCCCTATGAGCTTGTCCCGCTTGCGGCAGGTCTCATAGGTTGTGTAGAATGTTTCCCTCCTATGCGCCTAGCAGCTGCCTACCCACACTGCTAGCACGCTGCAGAAGAACTTCACCCTCAAGCCTGCCACCCAGGCCGCCACTTGCGGGTGTCCCATTCAAGCCTGCCACCCAGGCCGCCACTTGCACTACTGCCATGATGATAACTTTCAGGGTCCGGTAAATTTACTAAGCCAAGTTGTACTTTACAGACTTGTGGTTGTACTTGTTTTACACAGGAGGTCATGACAAGATTCGGTCCTTAGGGTTATCTGGGCGGTTCTACCACAAACCACACTCTTGTGCACACCTGCACCATACCCCCAAACCATCCGCCCAGACAAATAAGCAATTGGAGATTTTTGGGAGTATAAAATAACCATATCCAACATACACCAGTCATTACCACCATGACTGCCCAACCACATTTTCTCATGATTAAAGTGATGCTTGGATGTTCTTACTCCCACATGTATCTAAGCAAAACTAAGCATGGTATATAATTATGGACTTATTTTCAAAAGGTTATATTTTTATTTTGCTAGGGCGACAAGGTTCTCATGTTCAAATATTCCAAAGGATGGGCAATATTAATCAAGTTAGATAATAGGCATTTAACTAGAATTCTAAATTAAACATGTATTTGCATATAAAATAACAGCATGCAATTTGATAATTTAAACAAAAGTAATTTGCAGAAAATGTAGGTTCAACATGATCAAAGTATTGACTCGCCTTGCGCGGGTTACCACGGTCTTGAGCTCGCTCAAAGCTTTCTTATGTGATGGGCTTGAGTTTCTGGTCTTCGCCTTTGTCTGGATTTGAGTCTTACTTGATCCAATAAATCTTCAGGACTCCACTTCTAATTACGTGACAAACAACTGAATCCAAATAAATGCAAATAACTCAAAAGGTCCAAATAAATCCAACTGAGCTTGATTTAATTTGTATTATAGTTAAATGGGTGATTTGAGGCAAGGTTGATTGGGCGCGGAGTATTGTCTGAGTCACAGTGGGTGGAGTGAAGTGGGAAATGGCATGATACGATGACGCTATCTTGTTATTAATAGCTTCTTTTATTAATTTTGTATTTATCAAGGAGGTTCCATAAGTCAAGACAAACATATGGGCAGGTATATGAATTTAGTTGGGTATCGAACATTATTTTATTGGTATTATCTTTTAAGAGTCAGGTCATAAGCTCTACATATAATGTATACATTTTTACTTTTTCGAGTAAATATTAGAGTTCATATTTCTTGTAAATTCAGCATGTAGTATTTTATGGTGTTCTAAGTAACAGTGAGTCAAATTTATTAGTTTGAATGGTCGACCCCATAATTTATTAAAGCATGGGGTTATATATCTAATTATCGCTTTTGTCAGCTAGCTTTCACTAGTATTTATCATTGATTCGCGATTCTTGAACTATTCTAGGCTTAATTTAATTTATCCCTTCATCATATTTTATTTGTATTTTTTTACTTTATATTTCAATTAATTATTTAAGCGTTACCTAACTATTTCCTTAAGCACTTAGTTGTCCATATGCACATTACTATATATTTGAGGTATAGGTAAGTTTTATTTGGACCTAAATCAATTTTCTTAGCATCCTGGGATTACTTCCTAATTATCTTCTATTGGAAATGGCTAAAGAAAATGAAATAACAAAAGGAAGGAATCAGGGCAGAGGGGGATTCGAACTCGAGACCTCAGGGGAGTGTGCTACGCAACAGGCGCTGGTGACCATCTGGGCGGCCGCCCGCTTGCGATCTATAGGGGGAGACAAGTGAGAAGAAGTAAGCCAAGGCCTGGGCAAAGCAGAGGAGCTCGGGGCGGCACACGGGCTGGGTGACGTCGCCGGCGGGGAGCGGCCGGGGAGGCAGCAGCGACGGCCAAAATGGAAGCTCGCCGAGGAGGGGAAGTCCCTGGAGGTGGCGTCTGCGGCCATGGAGCACTGTGGCGGGCCGACGGCGAGCACGGGCGGCGGCGCAATGGAGCTAACGTCGCCAGCGGTCTGCAGCGACGGGGAGAGCGGGGCGGTGCTTCGGAGAGCTTCGCGGCGGCTTGGAGATGCTCCTGCTCCGGGGAATCGAGGGGAATCGCGCTGAGGAGGGAGCGGCGCTGGCGGTGGCGGCGACAGTCGGTCATGGGGAGAAGTGCAATTCCGGCGAGCTCGGCCCGGGCTTTTCCGATTGGGCCGGAGGGGAAGTAAAGGGAGAGCGGGGCTACGTCGTGGCATGGTTGTTTTCTGGGTTGATCGGCCGGAGCAGCAGGACGGCGTGGAGCCCTGGCGGCGATGGCACTGGTGTCTGCGTGAGCCACTCGGAGGAGGAAGAGGGAAATGGGGATATGGCCGAGTGGAAGCGGTAGCTTGGAGCCATTTATAGCATGAAGGAGGGGCTCTGTTGCAGCGCTGTTGCCGACGACTTGGGAACATGGCTCAGTATGGCGCCGGCGGAGGGTGGCAAGGCCGCGGCAGGGCATGGTGCCTGACAGAGCGATGGCGAGGTGACCCGACGGGCAGGGCATGGGCACACGCTGCGGCTGCAGGGGAGGGGTTGGCGATGCGACGGAGGCGCTATGCTGATGTGCGGAGGGCGACGGGAGCAGGCGCTGCTGACGCAAGGAGGACGACGGGCGCACACTCGGTCAGAAAAGCAGAGGGCAGGAGAAAAAGAAAGAAGAGAGCGGGCGCAGGAGCCGGGGCCCATTCAGCAGTGGGGGAATGGAAGAAAGAAGGGAGGAGGAGAGAGAGGCAGAGAAAAGTGGGCCCACTGGCGGTGAAGGAAATGAGAGAGGGGACAGGAAAATGCTAGCATTCCAATTTTTTAATTATTTGAGCTTGGTGTCCAAAACCCCTTTTTGTTAACTTGCAACTCTAATGCTAACACTAGTATTTAGTTGTATAGTTTATGTATGTATGTATGTGTGTCTATATATATATATATATATATATATATATATATATATATATATATATATATATATATATATATATATATATTTGAGTTGTATTTTTAATTTAGCTAATCCCCTTTAACTAATTTATAAACCATGTTTGGATCCTGTGATTAAATTTTTGAATTACTTTATTAGGGTTTGAACTCACCCATTTTATTTATTTTTTTGTGATTGCTATTCTGTGCTCAAGATTTATTTCTAGTTATTACTTGCTCAGGGCAAATCTCAGGAAAACCCAAATAAGATTTCGACAAAAATTTCAAATGCCCGCAAGATGTAGAGAAAAACTTTAAATTCTTACAAATTTTCAAACATTCAAAATTCAGGATGTTACAGCTCCAACCTTCACACGAACACCGGGTCTTCTCACAAACTCCTTTGAGAAGATCACCGATCAATCTCTGCCCAATCGTCTAGGGGCTTCACTTGATTGCAAACAAGTGCTAAGGATCAAACTAATGAATGCAATGCACTTTTTGCTCAACCACCTCAAATGAATGCTTAAAGTGAAAAAGGAGGTGTGGAGTGAATACTCTATACTCAAGAGTGATCAATGAGGACTCTTCCTACTGTTCTTGAGCAGTGGTACGGGTATTTATACCCTTACCAACCAATACTAGCCGTTAGAAGAAATATTTAGAAAAATTCAGCACGAGTGGAACTACCACAAGCCAAACCCCAGTACTACCGCTCGGTTCTGGCGCGACTGTAACGGCTATGTCAGAGCTTCTGAACTAGCCGTTGAAAGTTGGCGCGGAACTACTGCCGTTATAAATCTGGTACTTTCGTTCGGAGCGGTAGTTCCGAAAATTGGTGCGGTACTACCGCTTGAGTTGAAACCAGAAATTGGCGCTCTCTAAAAAAACGTTCCGCCCGACTCTCCTGAGCTTCCGTGCTCCGGAAGTACCACTTTTGGACAGTGGAACTACCGCTCTAACGGTAGTTCCGACGTTGAAACTCCGGTACTTCCGGATTTCGCAAACTTTAAATTCTCCCGGAGGGTGCTCTCTGGAAAAAGGTTCCGCTCAAATTTCGGAACTTCCGGGCGCCAGAAGTACCGCTCAGAACTGCGGAACTTCCTCTCTGCGGTAGTTCCAAAGTTATAATTCCGGTACTTCCGGATTTTCAGACAGAGCACATATTTGATTTTTAAAACGGATTTTCAAAGAATGCATGATTCTAATTTGATCCAAATGGCACAAGGGTTTTGCTATCAAGCTACTTGCCATGATCCCTCTTTATGGTACGATATTTAACCTATAATCTGGTCTTCCACCTTTTCTCCTAAGACCGGTAAAAATAAAAAAGAATCCTATTCTAAGTATACATTTATCTTGAGTCAGTTTGATCGTCAATTTGTTCTTTTACATGCATCTTGTCATCACTTTAGAGATTTAGCCTTTTAAACACTCAATATACATGTTAGTCCCATATTCACATAAACTCATTAATTACCAAAACTATTTTTTAGGGGCCTAGATGCTTTCAGACTTCGAGTCCAAGATGTAGTAGAGCCTGTCTTCGTGTGTAACTCAAGTTGAAGTTGTGTCCAACTTGAAGTCCGAGTACGTATACTAGTAGGACATTATTAGCCTATATATTGAGGAGGCTTGTAGCCAATTTTGTAAGAGAAGAAAAAAACGAGCAAATAAGATAATAAAGAAATTCACAAATTCTCTTGTGTTCTCTCCATTTATTTGTCATGTGTGCGTTTTCTTCTGGATCAAAGTTATAACACGATTTGCGGGCTCCACGGCTTCCCATACACCTTGTGCATGCATATACCCCTTCGTCTTCTAAGCCCAAGCAGAGTTGTTGCTTTTGGTGAGTAGTGGATAATGAAGAGACACACTTCCCTCCTTTGCCGTTCACTTCAACATTTCTCCGCCCCAAAGCTCTGATACTAAATGTTGGCATAGGATCAGGTGAAGATATACGCATGCACACACACGAGAGTGGACACACACTGCACAATCGCTTTTAGGAGAACATAGAGCAAAACGTTGAAGGAACAAACTCTGTTTTTGGTGGCATTGAACAGCCAACGCCTTTTCTCTGTATTGCCTTTTTGGAGATGGGCTAATATATAGCACACACAAAAGGCTAATATATAGCAACAACACACGCAGAAGATGGGCAACAGTCGATCCGCTTTTCTAACAACTACTCCCTACGACTCAGCCATATCACGCAGAATACGGATCATCAACCGAGCTACTAATCCACGTTCTGGACGCTTATTCAACTCAAACCGAGACTCTGAAAGGACTGACAGAAGCAACACAAACCACTAACTGCAGAACCTGCTGCAGCGACTCTGAACTTAACTGACTGGAAAGGGAGAACGGAACGAAAACAAGATTAGCTCCAGCAATGACCTCCACGTGGTCTGACACCTTGTCCACAATCTTTAAACATAGACTTCTGTTCTTCGTTGCTCTTCTTAATTCAAGCAGCGTGGCATGGTAGCAGTCTTTAGTAGACGTGCTGCAGCTTATTCTGCTCCCTCCCCATCGCCCAACAGACAATCTTGTAGTTCCAGCGCTGCTGCGCGTAAATTGAGAGCGCTAGCACCACTGCCACGAACGGTACCACCACGTCAACGACCTTTGAGTAGAAGTCCATGACATCGTCCTGAAGCCCAGGGTACATGTTAACCACAGGCTGCCGGAGGTAGCCATATAGATGTGGCAGCAGCCACACGCCGGTGATGCCGGCGTAGTACCTCTTCCTGAGGGGCTTGCAGTTGACGCGCCACGCGGCATTGCCGATGACCTGCGGGAGCAGCAACCATTCCTTCACGAGGCCGACGTACCGCTCGACGACGGCGCCCCGCGTGCGCATGCTCGACGTTGGCGCACGCACCGCCCCCTGCTGTTGCTCGTAGTATAACACCTCCGACGGCAGAGTCGACCTGCCAGATGTGCTCAGCCAGTGCACGGCGAGGACAAACACGAGGCCCATCAGGTGCACACCGAAGGTGTACAAGAGAACCGCACTGTCGCTCGGGACTCGCCCCGGCTCGAGCGGTGACCGCGCCCGCGCCCGGATCCTTGACCGCCACACCTTCTGCGCGAGGCGCAGCGTGAGGAGGAGAGCCACGAGGGTGAGGGCTTTCACGGAGCAGTCCATGTCCCAGTGCAGGTGGCCAATGTGCATACTGTAGTTGTAGTTCGGCCACGCGGGCAGCATCTTGGCTTCCGTGACCAGCGTCACGCCGTAGCCGAGAGCCTGGACGCCGAGCATGACGAGGGAGATGTACGGCACGACGTCGGGGTGGGACTTCATGTAGTGCAGCTGGCTGATGGAGGCGGCGACGGTGGCCGACAGCATGGTGATGCAGAGGAGCCCCTCGACTGTCTTCTCTCTCAGTACGTCTGGCCCCTGGCCGCGATAAGAGATGGGTGGCGTGTGGAGCTCGGTCCGGTTAAAATACAGCGGGTCGTCGGTGTGCCTCGTGCTGGTGATGGAAACCTTCGCCGTCGGGCTGAACACCCACCGCATCGTCGTCGGCGGGTACTCCACTTTCACCTCGATGGAACAATCCATTCCGTTTTCCAAGGTCTCTGATCTTTGATATGACTTGCCACGGGCCTGGACATTCCGGCAGCCGATCAGGTACATTCGCCCGTCCTCCGGGCTGTACACGCCCTCCAATGACGTCACCGGTCTCCAGCCGAATAGCTTCCTTGATACCGTGAACTCGGCTGACACATTCAGCAGCTGCTGACTCTCCAGGCCATGGTCTATATCATTTTGTGCGACCGGCATGCTAGACCCACCCTGGAACGGGGGCATGTAACTTCCGACAAGCGGCCCAATCGAGAGTATCTGGAGTTGGAAATACGACTCCTTGTTCCATTGATCTGGCATAAACTGCAGATCTGGCATAAACTGCAGTTTTGGCACGTATTGGAAGTGGAGATTAAGGTCATCGGAGAGGTGGGAGAGGCTCGTCATGTAATCGGCAGTGCCGGCGCCCCTCTTTGGATAGCTTAGCAGTGACTTTGCAATGATGTTATCGCGGAAGCCGGACGGTTCGCTCCTACGGAGGAGCTCGCCGGCCTGCTCGACCTTCGTGTAGATGTACGCCATGTGCACCGACTCTTCGGAGCGGCCGACACGGTTCCAGGGCTGTCTGGGAGGCACGCTCTGTTGGAACGACAGCGGAAAGTGGCTGCCATCCATGGCGGTAATCTGTCCCAGAATGAAGCCGCGTCGCGTGACCGAGAACGTCGTCGAGATGTACAGGGACACGCGGTAGTGGCATGCCTCCTTGCCAATGCCTAGGCACCCCACCATGCAGAGCTGCCCCGTGGACGCACTCCACACGCCCTCCGCCGACAGCGTCACCCCGCTCAGATCGGTCCGCTTCGCTGCCGTGAGCTGATCCTCCCACGGGTACACGGCTCGGAACACGGCCGATACCCTCGCGGCCGCCTTGCCGTCCGGTTCGCTCGTCGGCTCGCACAGTAAGTCCTGCATCGCAATGCCAAAGTCAGCGAACGCCCTGTCCGTTGTGTTTGTGGCCCGGCCGCCGGTCTGGAACGGTCCTAGCTGACTGCAAAACTCATCAGTCGAGTTGCACTTCCAGTTTGGGTCGACGACGGCGAGCACGCCATAGTCGCGGGGAGAGAACTCCCAAATCATGTCGCAGAAGGAGAAGCCTCTGTACAGCCCTCCTGCGCAGCTGCCCGTGACGTCGTCATCGTCACAGTAGAAGGGACGTGTGCTGCACCCAGTGACCGCGAGCTCTTCGTCTTCTGGCCGGAACTGGTAGCTGGAGTACCGGCCAAACCGCGACACCAGCCGGACCGTGTCGAAGTAAGCATTGTCGGCGTTGGCGCTCGTGCTCATCTCGCCGTGCACCTCTCGGGTTGTCAATGTGTGCGCCTTCGGGTAGCGTAGCATGAGCATAATGTTGCTGCTGTTCATGATCGGCGGCTCAAAGTTGCTAACGCCGACATTCTTGGCCCAGTCCCAAGGGTCAGTGCTGTTGCCGTCGCGCATGGGGAGAACAGCATTCCCGACCATACACAACACCCTCTCGCCGCCGCCATCATCGTGGCCCGACGACCTTGTCTCGGTGTACACACCTTCGAACAGTATATTAAGCTTGGCAACCCCCGGCTGGAGCTTGAACTCCGGCGACACATGCCGGTGCGGTGCCATCTCCGAGCAGCAGCAGTTGCGGCTGATGGTCAAGCTGAGGACCCCGCTGACGTTGAGGGCGGTTCTTGTGCGTTGCCGGTGCACTGTGTCGATGTGCGCGAGCAAGAAGGTTGCAAGGGGGATGGCTTCAAGCAACCCAGGACCGGCCACCGTCCCGCCAGCGCGGCTGTCATGAAATGGCATCAATGGTGCATGGCCGGCATCTTGGTGCCAGCTGCCATTCGTAAAGGGTAGCTCGTGCACCAGGGCTTCGGCACGGTCGGCATCTATCTCGGCAGCTGAGGAGAGCACAGACTGGCATTGTCGCGCGACGTCGGCGAAGCGGAGGTAGTCATGAGGGATGAACGGGCCGAAGTCACCAAACGATGTCGGCAACATGCTTCGACGGAACGGATAGGAGGACGTGGCGACGCAGAGACATAGCAAGAACAAGCCAAGAATCTGCATGCTGGAGACCATCTTTACGGTCTCCATCGCTGCCCAGCCTGCTTTAGGTTATACTACTAGCTGTCAGGAAGGAGAGACAGCAGTTCTTATCAATGGAGCATGTAGAAACGAACAGAGATTTCTGCAGGTATGCATAGGCCAAACTACACGGAAGAAGTGATCAGATGGCAAAGTTTTGTAGCCAATTCGTGATCCAATTGGCACCTAGGTGCAGAGAGAAGAGGAGGTTTGGCGGCTAACCTTAAGATTCATATATTTTTCCTGAAGATCACAACTGAGGTGTTGACTTGGAGGGGAAGTGACCAATGAGTCAGTGACTATCAGATGAGGGGGAACCACCCGGACTCAAAATTGTAAAACGGCAGAAGCTGCGAAGTCCACTACTGTCGGTGCAGTTCTCAGGTGGAGAGTAGCTAGGTCGCATATCGCTGCCATGCCAAGTGCCAACAGATTGGGAGCAGCGTACAGAGGAGTAATGTCCGGCAACCTACGAAGTCACGAGAGCATGTGCTCATGTGCAGGAGTCACGGAGAGCATCCCGCCGGTGCCCATTGTATCTCCCGGATCGAATCAAACTCAAATAAAAAGCGATAGATCAAGACAAGAAGGAAGAAATCCGCGTGCTAAACTAGAATCGAACGATAAAATAAGGAGGGCAAAAGTCTAAAAGATCATGGGAGATAGCAGTTGGTCTAATTAAAGGGTGTTCGTATTGGCTGCGGTTGATAACTTTTGTCTGAAAATAAATAGTAATAGCCAAAAAATAGTTTTTAGAAGAAGGAAACAACGGTAGAAAAAGTGAGGGAGAGATGTCGGAGCAAGACGGGACTTAGAGGAGTGGAGTGTGTGATGCTCTCGTAACCTCCTATCTTATCCTCGGAATGAGAGGAGTGAAGAATCTGTTTCAAAAAGCTAGGTGTCTTTATTGGCTTTAGACTTCTCCAAACAGAAACTAGAAGTAGAACCTATTACGAACACCCCCTAAGCAGCAACCTGGATGTTGTGCCGACAATAGCATATGACCTGACAATAGCATCTACTACTAGTTTGCAAGTTGAACTCTTACAATTTTATATGTGTTGTAGTTACAGACCAAACAATAAAAGGGACCTCTAGGTACCTTCTCACAAGCGGAGTATAAGCACCCCGAAGCTCTTTGGAATGGGAAGCTGTCTTAAATGTAAGAGAAAAGGTCTTTTGTCTCCCTCCAAGAAAAATATCCCTTTCCTAGGCTCTAGGAAGGTCTATTTATACTGTTATATCAGGGATACATTATGTTACAACACTACCCCTACAAAAGTCTTAGACCACAGGGACTCTACAGTCTTTGCATCCCTCTTCATGCGGCCTTAGTGTACAGTGGACCACCATGGGTTTCGTCTACCACGCTTACCCCCCTTTTTGGCCCATATGAGGTGATCTCGAGGTGAAGCTTCCCTCGCTAACGTTGAAGTAGCGGGCTTCGCAGTGGGGGTACCCTTTGTGCTAACTTCCTGGATCCCCTTCGCATTGTGAGAAGGAGCTATGTCAACCTTCCTGTACCCTTCACCCTATGCGAAGGGTCGTACCGATGATCTCGTAACCTTCGCCCTGTACGAAGGGGTCGTGCTCATACTTGGTGGCTTCGTCAGGTTGGTGCAACTGGTGGGGCTGCCCCTATGATAGGAGCCCCTTGCGGTTGAGGGATTGCTTTGTCTTGGCCTAAACCGTGCCTTACTGCATCAAAGGATGTAGGCCCTTCATCCTCTTCGGCCTAATGAAGCTTCCCTAGGGACCGCTTGGTTCCCGATATTCAAAAACCCATTGTGGCGAGTTTCTCGATTGGTATGCGTCGTGTGGTTACCATGTTCCCACGATTGGCATGATTACTGTGCATTGTCCATTAGTGTGCATCATGGGGAACCAAAAATGTTGCCAGGTTCATGCCGCTAGTGGAGCACGTGGCAGTGTCTTTTTGGCCGACGCGGAATTAGGCGCCGTGCCTACCCCGTGCCCCTAGCTTATAAATTGCCCCATGTCGCCTGTCATGTGGGCACCTTCCATTAGTTCCTTATTTTTGTTTTCTTGTTTTGCATCGAGGCCTACCTTGTGCTTGAATCCTTCACTTGACTTGCTCTCTAAGATCTTTGTCATGCCTACCTTCCAAGATGCCAAAGCATGACAAAGCTGCAAGTGAGGCAGAGTTGACTTACACCAGCGAGCTCGGGCGCTCGTTGGTCATAGATCGCTTCTTGAGAACCCTTGTGCATGAGCAGAAGGTTGCAAGCCTCGATGTTGTGCAGGCTCCTATAGCAGTGTCTACGCCTGAACTATGAGAGGGCGAGGCCATGGTGTTCACTGCTTTTTATTTAATGTGGGTTTGGGGATCTCGTAGGCTAGCCTCGTGGTGGTGGTCCTCCAGATGTACCACATTGAGTTGGCACAGTTGACGCCCAACTTGATTATCTGTCTTGGCATCTTTAAGCTGGCGCTTCGGTCATCAAGTGTGGAGGGTAGCGTGAAGCTTTTCACATATCTGCATGACACGCGGTGCCAACCCAAGCAGAGGAATGGTACTAACACCGCTATGAACTTTGGTATAATCAACTTCTATGCAAAGGTGGCGCAGTTGAGGTATCTGCCGGCCGTCGCGCCTCGGAGCCAATGGGAGTACTAGTGGACCAGGAAATAGCTCTATCATCGGTCCCCTGCATCCAAGGACTTGCAGTCATATGGTAGGCCCATTGATCTCATTCCCTCTCTAGAGGTCCAACTCTCCGGGAGGGATGACACCCATTTATTGTTGCTACAATCAGTGGTGAGGCGGCTATTCATGTGGGACCTCACCAAGGAGTTTTTTATGCTAAGGATTTGGACCTTAACTATGGCTGGGAGGCGCCCCTCGATGGTTTGCACCTGATCGAGGTGGGCAATGGGGAAGGTGAGGTTGTTGCGGTCTCATCATGGGTATTTGCGGTCCCATCGTGGGGATTGGCTGGGTTATTTCTGATGTATGACTCTTCTGGTGATGTAGTTATGTCGATTAATGAAGTGTTGTGAGTGGTGGAGGTGTTCCTAGGGCAGTACACCAAAGACGAGCACTCCTAACGCTTGGCCATTATTCATAGACCACGATTGAACGAGGGGAACAAGAAGGAGCACACTCACCTGGATGACAAGGGTAAGGCCTTAGAGCCCATAGCAGTGGTGCCCATGCGAGTGGTGGCTCCTGGCCCTACCTCTATATCATCAACCTCATCGGGGTTAGAGGCAAACACTACCTCAGGCATCGGTTTATCGCCTGTGAAACTCGCTACACTCTCATCCCCTTCACCTTCTTAGGCCGCTACCATGACACATGGGGCCCAAGAGTTTGGCTGTCTGGTGGGGGTCAGGACCTTTGGGATTGCCAGGCTTGGCCCTAAAGAATCATCAGCGGAGAGCATGCCCTCACACATGTGCATGTCAAAGGCTACTGGCACTAGGGCAGCTCCCCTGACTTCGGGGCATGACACTAGCTGTCAGTAGTTTTTTTAACTATATTTCGTGTAGTGTCCGACGGAGTGGCGAGAGGAGGCAAAGGTGGTTTGCCTGCCTAGGTCTCCACTGGTGCTATGCTAGCCATTACAGCCTCACCATTGGTAGCCATAGTGAATGTTGGCTCACTCTGCCTAGTAGATTTCATGGTCTGGCATGAGGCTCGGGAGATCTTTGGGGAGATGGCCAATTTCACCACCCTGCCCATGGTGGGAGAGCTTTTTTGATATATGTCATTTACGACATTGTTTAGTTCCCTTGAGGCCAATTGTGTGAAGGTACAGTGACCCTTGCCTTTTTTGAAGAAGCCTTTACCCCTCCTTTTTTTTATATATCTTCCTAGTGCATGTTAGCAGGCCCTCATGTTGTCTTGGGTGATCAAGGATGACCTCCAAAGCGGCTATGCTGAGGTGCAGGGGCAACTCAATGCCAAGGAGATGGAGGTGGACATGCTCACTGAGAGGCAGTCCTCCCTCGAGGCAAAGGTTCACGCACTTTTAGAGGAGCGTTCTATCCTGCATGCGAGGATCAAGGGGCTCGAGCCCTCTGAAGTTTGGTTAATCGAGGAGGTCCGAGCTGAGCGTGAGGAGAATTTCCTCATCGCCCAAGCCACCTAGGGGGCCATGCTATCGCTAGAGGGAGCCATGACAGAGCTGGGCGCGGTCCCCCGATGCACCATCATGAGGCTATAGAGCCCTGATCAATATGGCTTCAGCTTCTGGCTTCAGCTTATTTTTGCATTATTCATAAATTTTGTCTTTTTCTGAACTTTTGGCTTTTTTTGAGTTTTTTTACCGGTTCTTTTTTTCCTCGTATTTGTTTACATTATACGTGATGGGCTAATATGTTTTTTCTATTTTTAATTTTTTTTAAATTTAATTATGGTAAATAAGCCTCTGTCAGCTACAGTGCTTTTTTCAGCCAGCTACAGTGTTTTCAGCCATAAGCCATGAGGCTTTCAGCCGAACCGATCACCACCTAGATGTCGACGTGACCCTACAGTGGCTGAGCTATGCTAGGCTAGCCATGTCACAGGTCACCTGAGTGTACAAGAATCATTGTGCGAGGGTTGCCTAGCTGGTGGCCTTTTCTACTATGTACATGGCAGGCTTTGACCACCTCGAGGCGATGGTGTCGGATCCCAGAGAAGCAACTCCAGACCCTCTGTATTAATCGCACTATCCCAGGAAAAATTAGTGCACATAGGGTCAACAGGGATGCATATCTCACATAACAAACACACTTTATTATATAGCAAGGTATAAGCTTTATGGCCAAAGTTTACAATAACAACATAAAGCCAAAACATAAAGCGGACAACGAAAGATAAATAAGTAGCAACCCATCCAGCCTTCCCACAGGCGAATGACTGTAAGACGTGGCCTACTCGTTGCAATCCTCACCGTAGTCGTCGAAGGCTTCCTTTGGAAAGAAGTTAAATTGAACAACGTGAGCACATAAAGTACTCCACAAGTTACACCAGGAGTTTAACAATGCATGCATAAGGAATATCAAAGGAAAACATAATATGGTTAATTGCATAAAAGGCAACATTGGAGTAAATATCATAAAGTATGAACAAAAACTGAATTTGATACAATAATTAGAAACAAGATTTTAATAAAATATTAACGTTAGTGCTGGCTCCAACCAAGC
The DNA here is from genome assembly GCA_017311315.1 of Dendrocalamus latiflorus. Taxonomy (NCBI): domain Eukaryota; kingdom Viridiplantae; phylum Streptophyta; class Magnoliopsida; order Poales; family Poaceae; genus Dendrocalamus; species Dendrocalamus latiflorus. The sequence continues at coordinate 7,655,049 of CM029629.1, read as the reverse complement.
ACTAACCTAACCACGGGTATCCTACCCGGACCATCCTTCCAAAAGATATCCAAATTTTCCATAAACCAGATTTTATTAAACCAAAGTCTAATCTGTGAAAAACCTTACTCAGCATGTCCTTGATCGTGTACACGGCTATCCAGAATAATTTTTTACTCTGCAGGGGTGCACAACTTTACCCACAAGACATGTCCTCTTGTTTTGCCACGCGGTTAGTACATTGCCTTAGGTGTGAGGCTGAGAGTTCATGACAAAGCCTTTACAATGTTCAGTTGTCAACTAGATAACGCCGCTAGTAAGATTTCACCACAACATGAATCCACATGTTAGAGCCTCCTCTTGTGCCATGTGAGACTTCTCGCGGCCTGCGCCACACTCACATTCAGTCTATAGCGAGATCAAGTTAGAACTTCACAAATTATTCGGCTATGTCTGTCCCATACCAGACTTGTGGTAATGCGGTATGACTTTGTAAAAATAGCTCACAGACCGGTCCTTAACTTGACTTAGGCCTAACCACTTATCCCATGTGCCTGGCAATCAACATTGAGTTAACAATGCATACCAGCAAGCAACCACCACCATACCAATGCTAAGTCTAAACCAAATTCTATATTTTGTTTGAAAAAAACTCATAGGAAGTCTTTTTCAAAAGACGATGCAAATAAAGATGATTTATGCCATGACAAGCGGTGTTAATAGCTTCCGCCCAAAATTTATTGGAAGTATTATATTCATCAATCATTGTCCTAACCATTTCAATTAATGTTCGATTTTTCCTTTCTATAACTCCATTTTGCTCCAGAGTGTAGGTTATAGAAAACTCATCCTTACTAATTGCTATCTAAGACTCTAAACAGCGAGTGACATCATTTATTTAATCCACCGAATGTACTCTTTCCAAATTGATTGCTGTCTAGGACTCCAAACAGCGAGTGACATCATTTAATTATTCCACCGATCATACACTTTCTATATTGATTGCTGTGTAAAACTCCAAACAGCGAGTGGCATCATCTAATTAATCCACCAATCATATACTTTCTATATTGATTGCTGTCTAAAACTCCAAACAACGAGTAACATCATTTAATTAATCCACCGATCATATACTTTTTATATTGATTGCTGTCTAAAACTCCAAACAACGGATAACATCAACTATACAATCCACCAATCAATTGTTTCCTAAATCCGCAAATAGCGAGTATCATAATTTATATAATCCACCGATCAACTGTTGCCTAAAACTCCAAACAGCTAGTGACATCATCTTTCTAATATCATTTGATTAATCCACCGAACACACACTTTCTATATTAAGTGCTGTCTAAAACTCCAAACAGCGAATATCATCAATTATACAATCCACCAATATCTTTTGTATTCCAAAATTCCTATCAACCCATTCCTTTTGCTATTGATCCACAACCACAATTTGCTCTTACAATAATCAACCTTATTTTCCATTATCTATTTCTAACTAATCCACTAGTATACCTTCACCAAGAATATCATTGATCAAGTTTATACTCCAATTATCATATCTCCAAACTCCCAACAATTCAATTGACTCATCTAGTAATCGATCAAATCCTATTAATCCCATTATGACCAATATCTCCCAAAAATTGATCCAGCAATTACCTTTGCACTCTTTAATTCTACAAAAATCATTCAAATCATCTATCTAACATATCTATTCATTTATACTCCACCAATTTATTTTTCTCAGAATCCACACTATCGTTTCCTTTTTATGATCGACATGAATCCACCAACAACTTTATGTATTTACCACAAACATCCATCTTCTTTTCTTACGACTCTATTTATTCTTCCTGACATTTTATTTTGTGAGAAGTGTTATCATTATTTAAAAATATAATACATAGAAATTTCCTGAGACCTAGCAGTTTTGACCAAAAACATAATGTGTAAGAGAATGCAATATTAATAGCGATCCAGATTCCATCCACCGTTACATGGCATCCGCACCATATAGCATCTTTCAGCGTTATAGCCGCTTAACTTACCACTGGGACGACACCCAGGACAATTCAAATCAGGGCGTTCCACTGCCCTCCATTTTTCCATTCCCACCCATAAAGTGTTTTGAAATAGAACTATATCTGGTTAAGTTCCCATGTCCGCCCTTGACCGTGGGCACGGCTATTCGAATAGTTTTGACTCTGCAGAGTTTGCACACTTTACCCACAAGAGACAGTTTACTCGTTGCCCCCACACGATTCCTTAGTCGTGCAGTTGAGCCAACCATCACAATAACCGTTCAAAGTACCTCGCCCCTTCCATCATCTCACCCCTATGAGCTTGTCCCGCTTGCGGCAGGTCTCATAGGTTGTGTAGAATGTTTCCCTCCTATGCGCCTAGCAGCTGGCTACCCACACTGCTAGCACGCTGCAGAAGAACTTCACCCTCAAGCCTGCCACCCAGGCCGCCACTTGCGGGTGTCCCATTCAAGCCTGCCACCCAGGCCGCCACTTGCACTACTGCCATGATGATAACTTTCAGGGTCCGGTAAATTTACTAAGCCAAGTTGTACTTTACAGACTTGTGGTTGTACTTGTTTTACACAGGAGGTCATGACAAGATTCGGTCCTTAGGGTTATCTGGGCGGTTCTACCACAAACCACACTCTTGTGCACACCTGCACCATACCCCCGAACCATCCGCCCAGACAAATAAGCAATTGGAGATTTTTGGGAGTATAAAATAACCATATCCAACATACACCAGTCATTACCACCATGACTGCCCAACCACATTTTCTCATGATTAAAGTGATGCTTGGATGTTCTTACTCCCACATGTATCTAAGCAAAACTAAGCATGGCATATAATTATGGACTTATTTTCAAAAGGTTATATTTTTATTTTGCTAGGGCGACAAGGTTCTCATGTTCAAATATTCCAAAGGATGGGCAATATTAATCAAGTTAGATAATAGGCATTTAACTAGAATTCTAAATTAAACATGTATTTGCATATAAAATAACAGCATGCAATTTGATAATTTAAACAAAAGTAATTTGCAGAAAATGTAGGTTCAACATGATCAAAGTATTGACTCGCCTTGCGCGGGTTACCACGGTCTTGAGCTCGCTCAAAGCTTTCTTATGTGATGGGCTTGAGTTTCTGGTCTTCGCCTTTGTCTGGATTTGAGTCTTACTTGATCCAATAAATCTTCAGGACTCCACTTCTAATTACGTGACAAACAACTGAATCCAAATAAATGCAAATAACTCAAAAGGTCCAAATAAATCCAACTGAGCTTGATTTAATTTGTATTATAGTTAAATGGGTGATTTGAGGCAAGGTTGATTGGGTGCGGAGTATTGTCTGAGTCACAGTGGGTGGAGTGAAGTGGGAAATGGCATGATACGATGACGCTATCTTGTTATTAATAGCTTCTTTTATTAATTTTGTATTTATCAAGGAGGTTCCATAAGTCAAGACAAACATATGGGCAGGTATATGAATTTAGTTGGGTATCGAACATTATTTTATTGGTATTATCTTTTAAGAGTCAGGTCATAAGCTCTACACATAATGTATACATTTTTACTTTTTCGAGTAAATATTAGAGTTCATATTTCTTGTAAATTCAGCATGTAGTATTTTATGGTGTTCTAAGTAACAGTGAGTCAAATTTATTAGTTTGAATGGTCGACCCCATAATTTATTAAAGCATGGGGTTATATATCTAATTATCGCTTTTGTCAGCTAGCTTTCACTAGTATTTATCATTGATTCGCGATTCTTGAACTATTCTAGGCTTAATTTAATTTATCCCTTCATCATATTTTATTTGTATTTTTTTACTTTATATTTCAATTAATTATTTAAGTGTTACCTAACTATTTCCTTAAGCACTTAGTTGTCCATATGCACATTACTATATATTTGAGGTATAGGTAAGTTTTATTTGGACCTAAATCAATTTTCTTAGCATCCTGGGATTACTTCCTAATTATCTTCTATTGGAAATGGCTAAAGAAAATGAAATAACAAAAGGAAGGAATCAGGGCAGAGGGGGATTCGAACTCGAGACCTCAGGGGAGTGTGCTACGCAACAGGCGCTGGTGACCATCTGGGCGGCCGCCCGCTTGCGATCTATAGGGGGAGACAAGTGAGAAGAAGTAAGCCAAGGCCTGGGCAAAGCAGAGGAGCTCGGGGCGGCACACGGGCTGGGTGACGTCGCCGGCGGGGAGCGGCCGGGGAGGCAGCGGCGACGGCCAAAATGGAAGCTCGCCGAGGAGGGGAAGTCCCTGGAGGTGGCGTCTGCGGCCATGGAGCACTGTGGCGGGCCGACGGCGAGCACGGGCGGCGGCGCAATGGAGCTAACGTCGCCAGCGGTCTGCAGCGACGGGGAGAGCGGGGCGGTGCTTCGGAGAGCTTCGCGGCGGCTTGGAGATGCTCCTGCTCCGGGGAATCGAGGGGAATCGCGCTGAGGAGGGAGCGGCGCTGGCGGTGGCGGCGACAGTCGGTCATGGGGAGAAGTGCAATTCCGGCGAGCTCGGCCTGGGCTTTTCCGATTGGGCCGGAGGGGAAGTAAAGGGAGAGCGGGGCTACGTCGTGGCATGGTTGTTTTCTGGGTTGATCGGCCGGAGCAGCAGGACGGCGTGGAGCCCTGGCGGCGATGGCACTGGTGTCTGCGTGAGCCACTCGGAGGAGGAAGAGGGAAATGGGGATATGGCCGAGTGGAAGCGGTAGCTTGGAGCCATTTATAGCATGAAGGAGGGGCTCTGTTGCAGCGCTGTTGCCGACGACTTGGGAACATGGCTCAGTATGGCGCCGGCGGAGGGTGGCAAGGCCGCGGCAGGGCATGGTGCCTGACAGAGCGATGGCGAGGTGACCCGACGGGCAGGGCATGGGCACACGCTGCGGCTGCAGGGGAGGGGTTGGCGATGCGACGGAGGCGCTATGCTGATGTGCGGAGGGCGACGGGAGCAGGCGCTGCTGACGCAAGGAGGACGACGGGCGCACACTCGGTCAGAAAAGCAGAGGGCAGGAGAAAAAGAAAGAAGAGAGCGGGCGCAGGAGCCGGGGCCCATTCAGCAGTGGGGGAATGGAAGAAAGAAGGGAGGAGGAGAGAGAGGCAGAGAAAAGTGGGCCCACTGGCGGTGAAGGAAATGAGAGAGGGGACAGGAAAATGCTAGCATTCCAATTTTTTAATTATTTGAGCTTGGTGTCCAAAACCCCTTTTTGTTAACTTGCAACTCTAATGCTAACACTAGTATTTAGTTGTATAGTTTATGTATGTATGTATGTGTGTGTCTATATATATATATATATATATATATATATATATATATATATATATATATATATATATATATTTGAGTTGTATTTTTAATTTAGCTAATCCCCTTTAACTAATTTATAAACCATGTTTGGATCCTGTGATTAAATTTTTGAATTACTTTATTAGGGTTTGAACTCACCCATTTTATTTATTTTTTTGTGATTGCTATTCTGTGCTCAAGATTTATTTCTAGTTATTACTTGCTCAGGGCAAATCTCAGGAAAACCCAAATAAGATTTCGACAAAAATTTCAAATGCCCGCAAGATGTAGAGAAAAACTTTAAATTCTTACAAATTTTCAAACATTCAAAATTCAGGATGTTACAGCTCCAACCTTCACACGAACACCGGGTCTTCTCACAAACTCCTTTGAGAAGATCACCGATCAATCTCTGCCCAATCGTCTAGGGGCTTCACTTGATTGCAAACAAGTGCTAAGGATCAAACTAATGAATGCAATGCACTTTTTGCTCAACCACCTCAAATGAATGCTTAAAGTGAAAAAGGAGGTGTGGAGTGAATACTCTATACTCAAGAGTGATCAATGAGGACTCTTCCTACTGTTCTTGAGCAGTGGTACGGGTATTTATACCCTTACCAACCAATACTAGCCGTTAGAAGAAATATTTAGAAAAATTCAGCACGAGTGGAACTACCACAAGCCAAACCCCAGTACTACCGCTCGGTTCTGGCGCGACTGTAACGGCTATGTCAGAGCTTCTGAACTAGCCGTTGAAAGTTGGCGCGGAACTACTGCCGTTATAAATCTGGTACTTTCGTTCGGAGCGGTAGTTCCGAAAATTGGTGCGGTACTACTGCTTGAGTTGAAACCAGAAATTGGCGCTCTCTAAAAAAACGTTCCGCCCGACTCTCCTGAGCTTCCGTGCTCCGGAAGTACCACTTTTGGACAGTGGAACTACCGCTCTAACGGTAGTTCCGACGTTGAAACTCCGGTACTTCCGAATTTCGCAAACTTTAAATTCTCCCGGAGGGTGCTCTCTGGAAAAAGGTTCCGCTCAAATTTCGGAACTTCCGGGCGCCAGAAGTACCGCTCAGAACTGCGGAACTTCCTCTCTGCGGTAGTTCCAAAGTTATAATTCCGGTACTTCCGGATTTTCAGACAGAGCACATATTTGATTTTTAAAACGGATTTTCAAAGAATGCATGATTCTAATTTGATCCAAATGGCACAAGGGTCTTGCTATCAAGCTACTTGCCATGATCCCTCTTTATGGTACGATATTTAACCTATAATCTGGTCTTCCACCTTTTCTCCTAAGACCGGTAAAAATAAAAAAGAATCATATTCTAAGTATACATTTGTCTTGAGTCAGTTTGATCGTCAATTTGTTCTTTTACATGCATCTTGTCATCACTTTAGAGATTTAGCCTTTTAAACACTCAATAAACATGTTAGTCCCATATTCACATAAACTCATTAATTACCAAAACTATTTTTTAGGGGCCTAGATGCTTTCAGACTTCGAGTCCAAGATGTAGTAGAGCCTGTCTTCGTGTGTAACTCAAGTTGAAGTTGTGTCCAACTTGAAGTCCGAGTACGTATACTAGTAGGACATTATTAGCCTATATATTGAGGAGGCTTGTAGCCAATTTTGTAAGAGAAGAAAAAAACGAGCAAATAAGATAATAAAGAAATTCACAAATTCTCTTGTGTTCTCTCCATTTATTTGTCATGTATGCGTTTTCTTCTGGATCAAAGTTATAACACGATTTGCGGGCTCCACGGCTTCCCATACACCTTGTGCATGCATATACCCCTTCGTCTTCTAAGCCCAAGCAGAGTTGTTGCTTTTGGTGAGTAGTGGATAATGAAGAGACACACTTCCCTCCTTTGCCGTTCACTTCAACATTTCTCCGCCCCAAAGCTCTGATACTAAATGTTGGCATAGGATCAGGTGAGGATATACGCATGCACACACACGAGAGTGGACACACACTGCACAATCGCTTTTAGGAGAACATAGAGCAAAACGTTGAAGGAACAAACTCTGTTTTTGGTGGCATTGAACAGCCAACGCCTTTTCTCTGTATTGCCTTTTTGGAGATGGGCTAATATATAGCACACACAAAAGGCTAATATGGCCCCGTTTGGCACAGCTCTAGCTCCGAGATCTATCCTGGATCTGTAGTTTGTTGACTAAATTAAAGTGATTTAAATATTTTTATTTAATATATAATATAAATGAAATGAGTCATGTAAATGCACTTAACATGTCTGCAACTCTAGATCCAGGATTTCCTAGAGCTACAGATGACCAACTCTAGGAAATCTGTAGATTTCCTAGAGCTAGAGCTCTGCCAAACGGGGCCTATATAGCAACAACACACGCAGAAGATGGGCAACAGTCGATCCGCTTTTCTAACAACTACTCCCTACGACTCAGCCATATCACGCAGAATACGGATCATCAACCGAGCTACTAATCCACGTTCTGGACGCTTATTCAACTCAAACCGAGACTCTGAAAGGACTGACAGAAGCAACACAAACCACTAACTGCAGAACCTGCTGCAGCGACTCTGAACTTAACTGACTGGAAAGGGAGAACGGAACGAAAACAAGATTAGCTCCAGCAATGACCTCCACGTGGTCTGACACCTTGTCCACAATCTTTAAACATAGACTTCTGTTCTTCGTTGCTCTTCTTAATTCAAGCAGCGTGGCATGGTAGCAGTCTTTAGTAGACGTGCTGCAGCTTATTCTGCTCCCTCCCCATCGCCCAACAGACAATCTTGTAGTTCCAGCGCTGCTGCGCGTAAATTGAGAGCGCTAGCACCACTGCCACGAACGGTACCACCACGTCAACGACCTTTGAGTAGAAGTCCATGACATCGTCCTGAAGCCCAGGGTACATGTTAACCACAGGCTGCCGGAGGTAGCCATATAGATGTGGCAGCAGCCACACGCCGGTGATGCCGGCGTAGTACCTCTTCCTGAGGGGCTTGCAGTTGACGCGCCACGCGGCATTGCCGATGACCTGCGGGAGCAGCAACCATTCCTTCACGAGGCCGACGTACCGCTCGACGACGGCGCCCCGCGTGCGCATGCTCGACGTTGGCGCACGCACCGCCCCCTGCTGTTGCTCGTAGTATAACACCTCCGACGGCAGAGTCGACCTGCCAGATGTGCTCAGCCAGTGCACGGCGAGGACAAACACGAGGCCCATCAGGTGCACACCGAAGGTGTACAAGAGAACCGCACTGTCGCTCGGGACTCGCCCCGGCTCGAGCGGTGACCGCGCCCGCGCCCGGATCCTTGACCGCCACACCTTCTGCGCGAGGCGCAGCGTGAGGAGGAGAGCCACGAGGGTGAGGGCTTTCACGGAGCAGTCCATGTCCCAGTGCAGGTGGCCAATGTGCATACTGTAGTTGTAGTTCGGCCACGCGGGCAGCATCTTGGCTTCCGTGACCAGCGTCACGCCGTAGCCGAGAGCCTGGACGCCGAGCATGACGAGGGAGATGTACGGCACGACGTCGGGGTGGGACTTCATGTAGTGCAGCTGGCTGATGGAGGCGGCGACGGTGGCCGACAGCATGGTGATGCAGAGGAGCCCCTCGACTGTCTTCTCTCTCAGTACGTCTGGCCCCTGGCCGCGATAAGAGATGGGTGGCGTGTGGAGCTCGGTCCGGTTAAAATACAGCGGGTCGTCGGTGTGCCTCGTGCTGGTGATGGAAACCTTCGCCGTCGGGCTGAACACCCACCGCATCGTCGTCGGCGGGTACTCCACTTTCACCTCGATGGAACAATCCATTCCGTTTTCCAAGGTCTCTGATCTTTGATATGACTTGCCACGGGCCTGGACATTCCGGCAGCCGATCAGGTACATTCGCCCGTCCTCCGGGCTGTACACGCCCTCCAATGACGTCACCGGTCTCCAGCCGAATAGCTTCCTTGATACCGTGAACTCGGCTGACACATTCAGCAGCTGCTGACTCTCCAGGCCATGGTCTATATCATTTTGTGCGACCGGCATGCTAGACCCACCCTGGAACGGGGGCATGTAACTTCCGACAAGCGGCCCAATCGAGAGTATCTGGAGTTGGAAATACGACTCCTTGTTCCATTGATCTGGCATAAACTGCAGATCTGGCATAAACTGCAGTTTTGGCACGTATTGGAAGTGGAGATTAAGGTCATCGGAGAGGTGGGAGAGGCTCGTCATGTAATCGGCAGTGCCGGCGCCCCTCTTTGGATAGCTTAGCAGTGACTTTGCAATGATGTTATCGCGGAAGCCGGACGGTTCGCTCCTACGGAGGAGCTCGCCGGCCTGCTCGACCTTCGTGTAGATGTACGCCATGTGCACCGACTCTTCGGAGCGGCCGACACGGTTCCAGGGCTGTCTGGGAGGCACGCTCTGTTGGAACGACAGCGGAAAGTGGCTGCCATCCATGGCGGTAATCTGTCCCAGAATGAAGCCGCGTCGCGTGACCGAGAACGTCGTCGAGATGTACAGGGACACGCGGTAGTGGCATGCCTCCTTGCCAATGCCTAGGCACCCCACCATGCAGAGCTGCCCCGTGGACGCACTCCACACGCCCTCCGCCGACAGCGTCACCCCGCTCAGATCGGTCCGCTTCGCTGCCGTGAGCTGATCCTCCCACGGGTACACGGCTCGGAACACGGCCGATACCCTCGCGGCCGCCTTGCCGTCCGGTTCGCTCGTCGGCTCGCACAGTAAGTCCTGCATCGCAATGCCAAAGTCAGCGAACGCCCTGTCCGTTGTGTTTGTGGCCCGGCCGCCGGTCTGGAACGGTCCTAGCTGACTGCAAAACTCATCAGTCGAGTTGCACTTCCAGTTTGGGTCGACGACGGCGAGCACGCCATAGTCGCGGGGAGAGAACTCCCAAATCATGTCGCAGAAGGAGAAGCCTCTGTACAGCCCTCCTGCGCAGCTGCCCGTGACGTCGTCATCGTCACAGTAGAAGGGACGTGTGCTGCACCCAGTGACCGCGAGCTCTTCGTCTTCTGGCCGGAACTGGTAGCTGGAGTACCGGCCAAACCGCGACACCAGCCGGACCGTGTCGAAGTAAGCATTGTCGGCGTTGGCGCTCGTGCTCATCTCGCCGTGCACCTCTCGGGTTGTCAATGTGTGCGCCTTCGGGTAGCGTAGCATGAGCATAATGTTGCTGCTGTTCATGACCGGCGGCTCAAAGTTGCTAGGGAAAATTGATTATATAGGACTGAGTTGAGAGGGTTTTAGCAAAATAGGATCAAGTTATTTGTACTCGTAAATATAGGACTGAGTTGAGCTCCTTCTTGCAAATATAGGACTTTTCCCATTTTAATTTCATTTTCATTTTCTAGCCCTTTTTCTCTACGCGAAATGACTCTTTTGCCCCTTCCTCCCTCGCCTCCGGCCGCTCCAGCGCCGCGCCGCCGCCGCCGCCCAGCGCCGCCCCGCGCCGCGCCGCTGCTCCCCCGCGCCGCGCCGCGGCTCCCCGGCGGCGAGGGAGGAATGGGCAAAAGAGTCATTTCGCGTAGAGAAAAAGGGCTAGAAAATGAAAATGAAATTAAAATTGAAAAAGTCCTATATTTGCAAGAAGTAGCTCAACTCAGTCCTATATTTACGAGTACAAATAACTTGGTCCTATTTTGCTAAAACCCTCTCAACTCAGCCCTATATAATCAATTTTCCCAAGTTGCTAACGCCGACATTCTTGGCCCAGTCCCAAGGGTCAGTGCTGTTGCCGCCGCGCATGGGGAGAACAGCATTCCCGACCATACACAACACCCTCTCGCCGCCGCCCTCATCGTGGCCCGATGACCTTGTCTCGGTGTACACACCTTCGAACAGTATATTGAGCTTGGCAACCCCCGGCTGGAGCTTGAACGCCGGCGACACATGCCGGTGCGGCGCCATCACCCAGCAGCAGCAGTTGCGGCTGATGGTCAAGCTGAGGACCCCGCTGACGTTGAGGGCGGTTCTTGTGCGTTGCCGGTGCACTGTGTCGGTGTGCGCCACCAAGAAGGTTGCAAGGGGGATGGCTTCAAGCAACCCAGGACCGGCCACCGGCCCGTCAGCGCGACTGCCATGAAATGGCATCAATGGTGCATGGCCGGCGTCTTGGTGCCATTCGCAAAGGGTAGCTCGTGCACCAGGGCTTCCGCACGGTCGGCATCTATCTCGGCAGCTGAGGAGAGCACGGACTGGCATTGTCGCGCGACGTCGGCGTAGCGGAGGTGGTCATGAGGGATGAACGGGCCGTAGTCGCCAAACGATGTCGGCAACATGCTTCGACGGAACGTATGGGAGGACGTGGTGACGCAGAGACATAGCAAGAACAAGCCAAGAATCTGCAAGCTGGAGACCATCTTGGCGGTCTCCATCGCTGCCAAGCCTGCTTTAGAGTTTAGATTATACTACTAGCTGTCAGGAAGGAGACAACAGTTCTAATCAATGGAGCATGTAGAAACGAACACAGAGATTTCTGCAGGTATGCAGAGGCCAAACTACAGGGAAGAAGCGATCAAATGGCAAAGTTTTGTAGCCAATTCGTTATCCAATTGACACCTAGGCGCAGAGAGGAGAGGAGATTTGGCGGCTAGCCTTAAGATTCAGATCTTTTTCCCTGAAGGCCAGAACTGAGGTGATGACTTGGAGGGGAAGCGACCAGCGAGTCAGTGACTACCACATGAGGGGGAATCACCATGACTCAAAATACCCAATTTTAAAACGGCAGAAGCTGCAAAGTCCACTAATGTCAGTGCAGTGCTGAGGTGGAGAGTAGCTAGGTCGCATATCGCTGGCATGCCAAGTGCCAACAGATTAGGAACAGTGTACGGAGGAGTAATGTTCGGCGACCGCCCGAAGTCACGGAGTTGAGCGGGAAGCCAGCCGGCATGTGCTCATGTGCACGCTGGTGTCACGGAGAGCATCCCGCCGGGCCCATTGTATCTCCCGGATCGAATCAGACTCAAATAAAAAGCGATAGATCAAGGCAGGAAGGAAGAAACCCGCGTGCTAAACTAGAATCGAACGATAAAATAAGAAATATTTGATGATTTGCTCCACCTTTCATGTGTGTTTGATAAAATGTCCCGTGATGCCTCACTTACATGTGGGTCCAGGGCCCGCATGTAAGTGACACATCGCAGGGCATTTTATCAAACGCAATGTAAGATGGGGCAAATCATCAAATCCCCCATAAAATAAGGAGGGCAAAAGTCTAAAAGATCATGGGAGATAGCAGTTGGTCTAATTAAAGGGTGTTCATATTGGCTGCGGTTGATGATTTTTGTCTGAAAATAAATAATAATGGCAAAAAAATAGTTTTTAGAAGAAGGAAACGACGGTAGAAAAAATGAGGGAGAGATGTCGGAGCATGACAGAGTTAGAGGAGTGGGGATGTGATGCTCGTATGACCTCCTACCTTATCCTCGGAGTGAGAAGAGTGAAGAATCTGTTTCAAAAAGCTAGGTGTCTTTATTGGCTTTAGACTTCTCCAAACAGAAACCAGAATTAGAACCTAATACAAACACCCCCTAAGTAGCAACCTGGATGTTGGGCTGAGCAGTAGCATACAAAAATAAGTCCCTCCATTACCAAATTCCAAACACTGGCAATCATCTGACAGTTTGGTACAACATATGACCTGACAATAGCATCTACTACTAGTTTGCAAGTTGAACTCTTACAATTTTATATGTGTTGTAGTTACAGACTAAACAATAAAAAGGACCTCTAGGTACCTTCTCACAAGTGGAGGATGAGCACCCCGAAGTTCTTTGGAATGGGAAGCTGTCTTAAATGTAAGAGAAAATGTCTTTTGTCTCCCTCCAAGAAAAATATCCCTTTCCTAGGCTCTAGGAAGGTCTATTTATACTGTTATATCAGGGATACAATATGTTACAACACTACCCCTACAAAAGTCTTAGACCACAGGGACTCTCGGTCTTAGCATCCCTCTTCATGCGACCTTAGTGTACGGTGGACCACCATGGATTTCGTCCACCACGCTTACCCCCTTTTTGGAGCCCATAAGAGGTGATCTCAAGGTGAAGCTTCCCTTGCTAACACTGAAGTAGCGGGCTTCGCAATGGGGGTACCCTTTGTGGCGACTTCCTGGATCCCCTTCGCACTGTGAGAAGGAGCTATGCCAACCTTCCTGTACCCTTCACCCTATGCGAAGGGCCGTACTGATGATCTCGTAACCTTCGCCCTGTGCGAAGGGGTCGTGCTCACACTTGGTGGCTTCGTCAGGTTGGTGCAGCTGGTGGGGCTGCCCCTACGATAGGAGCCCCTTGCGGTTGAGGGATTGCTTTGTCTTGTCCAAAACCGTGCCTTATTGCATCGAAGGATGTAGGCCCTTCATCCTCTTCGGCCTAACGAAGCTTCCCCAGGGACTGCTTGGTTCCCGATATTCAAAAACCCATTGTGGCGGGTTTCCCGATTGGTGTGCGTCGTGTGGTTATCATGTTCCCACGATTGGCATGATTATTGTGCATTGTCCATTAGTGTGCATCATGGGGAACCGAAAACGTTGCCAAGTTCATGCCGCTAGTGGAGCACGTGGCAGTGTCTTTTTGGCCTACGCGGCATCAGGCGCCATGCCTACCCTGTGCCCCTAGCCTATAAATAGCCCCATGTCGCATGTCATGTGGGCACCTTCCATTAGTTCCTTGTGTTTTGTTTTCTTGTTTTGCATCGAGGCCTACCTTGCGCTTGAATCCTTCACTTGACTTGCTCTCCAAGATCTTTGCCATGCTTACCTTCTAAGATGCCAAAGCATGACAAAGCTGCCAGTGAGGCAGAGTTGACTTACACCAGCGAGCCCGGGCGCTCATTGGTCACAGATCGCTTCTTGAGAACCCTTGTGCATGAGGGGAAGGTTGCAAGCCTCGATGTCGTGCAGGCTCTTGGATGAGAGGGCGAGGCCATGGTGTTCGCTGCTTTTTATTTAATGTGGGTTTGGGGATCCTGTCAGTTATAGTTGTTCATAAGAAAGAGTATGACTTTTAAATTATAGCTGTTCATAAGAAAGAGTATGAAGAGAGATAGTCGCATGTGATTTTAGTCAGTATAGCTGAAATTGGTACAGTGTCTACTATAATCAATTTGTAGATCCTGTTTTAAAAAGACATATCGTTTAAACTTTGAAACTTATTACTGTAGCATAAGACATAAGCATAAAGGCAAAAATACGCTCACCCATTGAATTAGGTAGAAGAGTAATCGGGCAACAAAAGATGTCCGAAGCTGGTTCACTTCCACCGAGGTCATTATTGTATATGTGGTGGTGCTACAAAAGACTTGTAAGCTTAAGATTGTGGTTTTTTATATTATAGTGACTGAAAATGTATTGTATCTGCCATTAGTTTTTTCTGCGTAATTGAATTTTAAATAATAATAATAAGTTATATCATCCCGCATAATGCAAAGAATAAGAAAAAAAGCAAAAAGACCCAAAAATTAAAAAAACAAAAAAGTAAAATTAAAAAGCTAAAGGATAAAAACCGAAACCCGTTACAACGGGGTTACGAGGCCATCCAGAACGGTGTAACCGCTCCTACCACTGAAGCACAAGTAAGCAAAGCTATACCAAACAATCGATTTCCAGTCAGCAAATACGGAGCAGTGGAGAACTGCAGTCCTTTGTTCCAGATAGACAAACGCTGGTTCACATTTATGACCCCTCCAATAATTGATTTTTTTCTACGTTCCACTGTATACACATGGTCGTTTTTTCTTCCATCACGTTTAAAAAGCCCCAAAAATCTCAAACCAAAATTTTATTTGCTTTTTGCTGTTTTTTTTGGAGTGATTTCTGGAAACTTTCCCTTTTGGGAAAGTTCCCCTCGCGGCCGCTTTCCCATTTCGGCCGGGCGCCTCCCATCTCCGCTGGCGCCCTCCCCATTTCCGCTTTGCCCTTCTCCCGGTGCCTCCCTATTTCCCATCCCCGCTGGCGCTTTCCTCCCTCCCCGCCTCCTCCCTCGCGCACGTGCCCGCGCTGCGCGCCGCTCCCGCACCGCCTCTGCGCCCCCGGTTTCTCCCCGCGCCATCCCGACAACCCCGGTCCAAAACCAGCAGCACCCCCATGCCACGCGTCGCCCGTCCCTGCCCTGGCCCCACCTGGCAGTCGCCACTTCTCCTCTCTCCCGCGCGCGGACACGCCTCGCCCTTGCCCGAAGCTCACCTGCTCCCCTCTTCCGTCGCCTCACCATTACGGCTGCCCAACGCCCGGTCACAGCCTCATTACGCGGAAGAGACACCCTACCTGCTCCTGTTGACCCCGGCGCCACCGCCTGTTTCCTTCTCCCCCACGGCTCCTTCTCCCTCCGCTGGGTATAAAAGCCGCTCCCCCTGCTCCCTTGCTTCCTTTGCTTCCCGAGCTTCCCCACCGCCCTCAATCACTCCCCACCACTCCCAGCTACCTCCTCGAGTAGCCGATTGAAGCCCCGCCTCCTGTAGCTCCGCCATTGCCGCCCTGTGAGCCGGCGACCCCCCGGAGTCGATCTCCCTCTCCCCCCCCCCCTCATTCTTCAATTACTTCTCACCAGAGCATCTCCTCGATGTGCTAATCGCGTTGGTGGGCTTCTTTGGACAGGTGACCGCCCGTGGAGCGCTGTCATCGAAGCACACCACCGGCCGGACCACCCCTCCCGTGGCCAGCTCTCCCCGAAGCTCCCCAGCTCACATCTCCGCCGCCATTGTGAGCCCCGCACTTCCCTGAACGTGTAGCCGCCGCCGATTTAGCCCATTTGGCCCCGGTGACCCCTTTCATCGCCAGGAGACCGAACTTCCCCTTTTGGCCTACTGCCTTCCCCATTGATCTCCTTCCCTTCCAAAGCCCCAAAATGGGTTCCCCAGGCCAAGCTCCACTCGTTGGCACCCTTCCTTGTGGTCAGAGGTCCTCGCCGTCGCCGGCGAACGGAGACACCGTCATTTTGTCCCTCTGCTATGCGCGCACGGCTGGAGGAAGACGATGACCGACGTGGCGCAATCCTCACCGTCCCTCCTCTCCGGTGCCGTTTAAACGCAGCCATCGGATGAAACCCAAACTCAGCCGTCCGATCTTCATAATCCCGCCTCCCCTCATCCGTCGGATTCTCCCACCGTACCGCTTCGCTCCGCCCCATCCGGCCCGTCCACCCAAGCCGCGTGTCGCCCATCTGGACCGCGTAGGCGCGCGGGAGTGGGCCGTGCCCCCTCGGCCTGCTTCGTCCCCGCGCGCGCGTTTGTGCTGCGTGGGCCGTTTCTCCGGTCGGGCCGCACTGTGACTTCGGGCCGGCCCGACACTGTTCACCGATTTTCCAGAGGGTTTTTCTTTTCCAAAAATTCCAGAAAATCCAAATAAATCCTAGAAAATCACAGAAAATCCTAAAAATTCTCAAATTTCTCCACTTTGCTCAGAATAATATCCTGAACCCATTTTTGACCTCCATTTCCCCAATTTCCTCCCAGAAAAATTCTAAAATTTCCAATTTGAGGATTTATGCATTTTACTCCTTTTTAAATAGTTTATTTTTCCTCGCTTGAATAGTTTCAAGCCGGACTTACTTATTTTATGTGTTTGCGCTAGTTTCGGAGATCCCAGAGGTTCAGGTGCAGTCCCAGGATCCAGGTGCTTCTACATTCGAGCTAGCCGAGATCGTCCAGATTAACGGCAAGTCGCAAAACCTTTGATCATATTGTATCCCATGATGTTTAATTATGTTATTATGTTATTTGCATTATATTAGTTGTGAAATGCTAGTTCAGAGTAAAATAAAATATTTAGAATGACATGCTTATGTAGTTAAACCTAACACCGACAAATGCCATGTTAAACTTGTAGCCCCATCGTTGTAACCCTAGAAATAATTACTTGGTAATCTAAATAATTGTAGGTTACTATTATCACTCAAAGTCTTTACACTAATAAGGTTGTGGCTGCGGGCCAATAGAATTTGGAAAACCCGACTCTAAAGTAGGGTGGTATGGGACACCGTATCTTAGAGCGGAGAGTGCCGGCGTACACGAGTTAGGGTAAGGGTGTTGGGGAAGGAGCCGCGAGACGGTCTTCGCCCATCTCTTACCCTAGGATTGGAGTTAGGGTAAGGGTGTTGTGGGGAACCGCGAGACGGTCGACGCCCACCACTTACCCTAGGTTGGAGGTCGCGGACCTGGCGAGGTTGCAGACCCTGTGAAAATATAAGGACTAGACCCTTACGCTGAGCAAATGTCATAGTGATCGCTCAACCACAGGAGTTGACTTGTCAACACTGGTTTAGTAGCTGCTCAACTCGATAGAAACTCTACAGGTGTTGAGAAGGCAGGAGGTTGGGTAGTAGGTTAGGTATGCCGTGCTGCGGGTACCTAACAACGGTAGAGTTCACTCGAAGCGGACGGGAACTTTCATGTGCCAGACCCGAGTGGATTCTACCGGGTAGAGCCTATATAAAGAATTGAGCAGTGAAACGACCTGGCTTTCTTAACTCTATCGCGGGAGTTAAAGGATTGTGTGGGTAAAGCTAAGCAAACTCTGCAGAGTCAATTAAAGGGTATTCGAATACGCCGTGCTCCCGGTTAATGGAGCTGTGTCAACTGGGTGGTTCCAGATGCGAAGCTTAAGTAGTTTTCACAAGTGTTTAAATGGATTAGTTGATTAATTATCCTTTTACGAAAACCCTAATGTTAAGGAGTAGTTGTATCTCTTTAAAAGTTTTGAAGGCGTTTGCAAGAAAAACTGCATCCACTCAAAGCTAGGGCTGTGCAGTTTCAAACCGAACCGAAAAAACCGTACCAAAAAAACCGAACCGAACCGGTCAACTCGGTTTGACCGGTTTTCGGTATTCGGTTCGGTAGCTAGAAAAGTGGTATTTCTCTGATTCGGTTTTTTCGGTAAAAACCGATGAAAAACCGAATTTCCCGAAAAAAACCGAACATTCCAACTCATGCTACGGCTCAGATTTGCGGCCTGCGCGGCTGCGCCTCTGCGCTGCGGTCTCGGCCCACCGGCCCACGCACGCGGTAGACGCCAGACGGCTACAGCATCAGGCCATTAGCGCAGACCGACTCACTTTCTAGAGATGGCTAACAACATACGTGGATTTGGTCTAACAATCTTGAAAGGACTGATGGAGCTCCGTGATAGTAATATATGGGCACGGTTTCTTGTTGACGTAGAGAATGAAACCATCTTTAACATATCTTGTGTCTAGCTTTACTAGTTGTTTTGAAGTGTATGCCGGTGATATTATTTTCAGGCAAGCAGGGACGTTACAAGGATGGACATATTTTTGTCACTTGTTCAGTTACTGCAGCAAAATAGTCTTGCTCGGTCTACTGACCAGATGACTAAAGTCACGAACAATGGGCCTCCATCCTTTGCAGATTATCAGAGATCTCCGCGATCTTGTGCGTTGGTGATGATTCAGTGATTCAGTATTTCTTAACTATGTTCGTTCTCTTGGTACTGATTATTGAATGGAGAATTGAAGTCTTGGAAATGAGATTAACGTTTAATAATTCGCGCAAACTTTGGTAAAATTGGTATTAACCGATACCGTACCGAAATAAAATGGTATTTACCGATACCACACCGTATTCTAAAAAATACCGTATTTCCCGAAATACTAAAACCGTATTTACCGATCAAACCGTATTTACCGAACCGTATAAACCGAAAAAACCGAACGAACAGTCCTACTCAAAGCTAATAAACCAAGTATACTCCCCTACTTGTTGATCCGTGCAAATAGTAAGATAGGGTTTCCTTTATGACTTGCTGAGCTGGTTAGCTCACGGCTTGCTAAAACCCCTCTTTAGAGGATCAAGATGAAGGTGAATGTCTCCCCGTTGAGGAAGTCCCGGAGGATCTCTTCTTCGACGAGGATCCGTGGCTTTAGGTCTTCGCCGCGCTCAAGCAGATCTTGGAGCTTTTGTGTTCTAATTATACTTTGGGCTTGCACGCCCCGCTGTTGAAAACCGGATGTTAATCCGTATGTGAAATATATGCTGGACTTTTGTTGTAAGTATGCAATGGTATACTCTTGCGCGACACTCCATAACTGTTCATGTGTGAATAGTTGCGGAATGCCGTGTCCGTACGCGCCCTGGAAACGGGGGCGTTACAACGTTACTAAAACTAATCCATAACACAGAATAGTACTAATTCAAAGGAAGTAGCAGGCACTGGCCAGTGACCACGACAGCAAAGTGTGGGAAAATATGACAGATTCAAAATGACCACATGCAGCGCAGTAACCTCCAGTTCCACGTGTTGACTTAGGAGGGTGTTGTTCTATCCTTTTTTTAGGATTTGAAAAAATATGCTATAAAAAACTCTAGATAAATTCTAGTAGGATTTCTGCTTTCTTTTTTTCTTATTGTGGTTGCTTCAATATCATTATTTTAATTCTCTCTACGAGATTTTTTTTTGTTTTTGATACCGTGCACATCCGTGCTACATCCCACAAACTCTGATATAATCTGGTGGATGCTGCATATAAGAAGAGATATTAGAGTATAACAAGTGGTATCAAAGTCAAAACCGGATTAATCCGATTTCTGAGAAGGTTGGTAAAATGTTAGATGGCACAAAATTAAGGTCGAATGTAGACGATGTGGAATCAAGTAGATAAATTTGATTACAGGGAAAATTTTCGTGTGTGGCAATACATGGTGAAGGATGTCCTTGTCCAGCAGGAGCTAATCGATGCCCTTGAATGGAACAAACCAAAAAAGACGTCTGTTGAAGACTATATGGTGATAGAGTAGAAGGCTATCGTACAATCTGTGTAAAATACTTGATGATTAAGGAGAATTCACCGAAGAAATTATGGAAAGACTTAGAATAATTGTATATGGCAAAGTCACTGACAAACCGGTAGGTGTTGAAATGACAACCATACAGGTTGCACATGGAGAAAGATATACGGCTCGTTGACCATGTCAATGTCTTCAACAAGCTTATCACACAGCTGAGTAGTGTGAATGAAAAAGTTGAGAAGAACGACAAGGTCGTCATATTGGCGCCATCTTTACCATCGTCATGGGAGCAATTGGTGATGAACATTCTCATTGAAAAACTACTCTCAACTTCAACGAGATAGTTGTATATCTATTAGAGGTAGAATCCTTCAAAAACCATTGCAATCTTCGTCCTTGGGTGATAAAGCATTGGTTGTAGTAGGTGTTACAGGCAGAAGCAAAAGTCATAAGAAGAAGACCAAGAGTAAGGGCACATGTGTATGCTACATATATGACGAGAAATCATGTGATAAAAGATTGTCCAAGTTTAAAGCAAATGAAGGGTCATGCTCAGCGTGGTAGCAAAGAATGATTTAGTCATACTAGTCATCTGTCAATCAGATACTTCTTATCGATGGATATTAGATTCAGGTTGTTGCTTCCACATATGCTCAGCGAGGGAGATGTTTGATGAATTATCTCTATGTTCAACGCATAGAACTGTTCACTTAGCTGATTGCAAAGAGTATACAATTATTAAGGAGGGAATAGTTACATTAGAGATGTATGATAGAGCACATCTTACATTGATAGGAGTTCGGTATGTTCCCAGTTTAAAGAAGAATCTAATATCTATAAGGTCGCTTGAACTCAAAGATTATGAGGTATCATTTCGAGACAGAGACGTGTGAGTTACTTGCAAAAGGCAGGTGATCATGAAAAGTATCTAGAGCAATAAAGGATGTCGATTGATGGATACATCTAAAGAAAAGGGCAACCAATGGGAGGTTTGATAAAAATCCTAGCCAGGAGAACAAAACCGTATCGTATCGACAATGGTAGGTACTCATATATCATCTGAAGTTATGTGTAAAACTGCAAATATGGTTGCAAAATCTAGCAGTCGAAAGTGCGAGCTTTTAGAAGAAGAAATGCGTAGTGGGACCAAACTCGCGGTACCGACGAGTAGGTGGAGCTTAGAGATGGTACAAATCTATGGCATGAAAGATTGTAAAAACAGAAGGTGTGGCTAATCAAACTAGACAACAAATAAACTCTCAAGTGGAGGACCTGGGCAGGCTAGCCCGAAAACTGACACGCATGTTGTGGTGATGTGCATGAGTTCCTGTGATGGGGGCACTTCCAAAGGTAAAAGGAAAAACAAATAAAAATAAAAATACAGAAAAATATGGTGCCGAGTTGGAGCAAGTTCTTGAAAGAGCACAGTAGCTTCAACCGATGAGAGTCAAAGTGAAAAATGTTGAGTTAGGATGTAACCCATATCCTAATATTTTAGAATTCAGAAATGTGTGCTATAAAAATTCTAGATGAATCCTAATAGAATTAGTATTTCTATTTTCTTTCAGTGTAAGATTTCTACTCCACTTTAGAGGGGGACTATACAAACCCATATGGGGATTAAATGCTAGATTATTCTTTAACACTGGATTCTTATATATGGCAAGAATCTGAGGGCCCTAAAAAATTCGAGAGAGTTGTTTGATTGCAACAATTCTTTGTACTCTCTTGAGTTTGTGCTTAAAAAATTTATGGTTGACTTCACTAAGTCTTTTCTCTTTCGTTATGTTTACTTCAACGTCGTTATTTTGATTCTCTTTATAAGATTTATCTTCTTTATTCTTAATAATATATGTACTTGTATTATATCTTATAAATTTTAAGTAGAAGCTGCTATGCATAAGGAGGTTCGTGAGCGTGACACCACCGCTGAGCGTGAAAATGCGCCAGATGCGTACTATTCAGTGTGAACAATTTGGGCACGACTACTATTCAGTGATTGTACGGGCAACGGAGTTGACCGGAGAGCCAACCTGCATCCACGGACGTGCTGTTGACAGGGAACGCACCCCTCTGCTGCTCCCGTAATCAAACTTTCAAATAAAAAGGTTATGATCGAGAAAAAACAGCAAGAAATCTGAGCAACAAACTGGAATATAAAAACAGAACAAGAGAGGAAGGAAAATAAAAGGAAATAACAGATGCCTTATGCGAGGGTTGCATTGCAATGTCAAAGGGTATTTGGTTTTGCGGAAAAGACAGGAAGTAAATCACCCAGACCAAATTTCCAGTGCTATCTGTTAACTGCAGTATAGAATGTCATGAAAGGGTAACGTCCCAGGTAAGACTACCTTTGCATCAAGTGTCATGAACAGTACCTTAATGGTTGTTGCATAAACAGCGATTTCAGCAAGTATTTAACTATGATTCCAGAAATAAATATGAGAATGACAGTATATTTGCAGCAGCATGAATATGACAAGAGTATCAACATAATGTTTATGAAAACAAGAATTCCCCTCAAATCACATACGCAAGAATATATACTGAACATTGTAAAGAAATAGACAATTAGCCTAAAGCTCAAATTGTTTATTTATTTTAAGTTGCTCTCAGATGTCGGCTGTACTTGTATTAGCACAACACCACCTCGACACAAAAGTCTAAAGTGTCAACTATTAGAGTGACTATCTCTAAACAATCCAGTAGATTTTGAACTCTCCAGAATGTATCAATTATGAACATCACTCCTTGAAAGTAATTATGATTGAACATTATTGTCAAATAAGCTATAATAAGCTATTAACAGATCAATGCAAATAGCAATTAATTGATCAAGGGTATATTTATATTGGCTTTTGCAGATAGATTTTAGCTTTGGCTGATGAATAGTAACAGCTTATAGAGAAGCCGTACGGAGAGAGACACTTGTGTGCTATTTTGGTTAATATAAATGAAGTCACTATAGTGTCTACTACAATCGACGACCTTACCTTGAAAAGACACTCCGTTTGAAAACTAGGTACTGTAGAAAAGCCATTTACTGTAAAAAAAAATAGTTTTTAGAATCCAATACAAACAAGGCCAAATGCTTCGGCTAATACCATAATAGCATGGCAAGACAAACTAAGTATTAGGACAGTAAGACAATAAACACTAATAGCCCAAAACTAGAAGATTTATCTCAGATTGTCACAAGAACATTATCTAGACCGACAAATCATCACTAAGCAATCCAACACCCACAATTATCATGCACAGTCACCCAATAGTAGTACTTCTCAAGATAAAAATTGATAGTAATCAACAGATACTAGTACGACACATTGAGATGAATTATTGAACACGGTCAGGTATACTCACATAGTAATGGCACTCAAAGCCACCAAGGAGAACTCTCGAGGAGACACCAGTTGAAGTCGTCCAGAAAGTAGCAAGGCTAAGCACGTCGAAGACAACGCTGTCCCATAAAACCTATCGCCGCCATTTGCACAGCGGTGTGGTTCTCAGATATACAAAGCCACCCACATGAACCGGTTAGTAAAATGATCATGAAGTCGAGGTCAGAGAATACCACATAAGACCAAAAAACTAGCACCAGTCAAGTACTAAACAAGCCAAATACCAAAGAAAGCCTCAAGTGAACCTGAAGTCACAACCAAAACAATCAAATCCACCACACTAGAGTGCGCACCACGACGCAACACAAGCTCTACCACAACCCACCAGCGTCACTGCTTGGACACCGCTCACAGTTGGCACCGCTACTGCCCTGACTCGACATAAGGCCGGAGTCAACAACGTCTAGATCCCAGCCTATTTGGCTCCGCTCTTACCGAAGCACGGCCACACCAACCGCAAGACCGAGGGAACGACTTCGGGTTGCTATAAAAGGAGGCAGAATCGCCACCGCCGGGGTCAATTCCCTAGAGATTTGTCTTGGTGAAAGGGGAGGAAGAGGAGAAGAAAGAACTCAATTCAGATCTGTCCCTCAGAAGAGAGCTCCGAACTGTCTTAAGAAAAGGAGGGAGGTGGCGCCACCAACGACCAGCGCACGAATTGCCGAGGGAGGAAGGGATGGAGTCCACTATCCCCATCTCCCGCTCGGCCATGCTTGAATAAGGAGGCTTGCCTCATTATCTCTTCCCTCTTTCTCTTTTGCAGGTGGCCAGCATCTCTCTATCTCTTTTAGGTAAATCCGAAATAAATTAGGAAATCCTCAAAATACCCAAAGTTCAACAATGGCTGCGCATGACGTCAGGCAGTCAAAGAAAAAGCATCGCTACACTTCTGTAACTATAAGCTTCTTTCATTGTTTTGGGGCAAAAAAAAAAGAGTTTCTTTCATTGAAGTTCTTTAAATGGGCGTGGTTTATGTTTGGCATCAAGGATATACGCATAGCTGTTACAGAAACATTGATTCCCTTTCTTTTACGGAAAGGATCCCATAAAAGAAACATCACTAACATTCAACACGTTCAACATAAAAATCTAGCGACTGGCGCCCCTCTTCAGTCAAGAACGCTTACAATGACATGCAAGGTAAAACGGACCTGATATAAGCACATAAAACAAGGTCAATTGTACAAAATTGGTAGTGAAATAGACATAAGCAGAAACTACGGTGATCAATCAAAACACGGCGGTATGAGTTTATCCCTGTGTTTGGCCACTTGAATTGAATCATCTCATCTTGAACGGCGATATACAAATTTGAGAATTATACTCTCTACATATTGAACCATCCCATTCACCAAAAACAATTGAAACATATGATACATACTATCTTATCTTCATCCACCAACCAAACACACCCTAATTGAATCAACGGTTCAAATCCTTCTCCGGAAGTCGGAATAAACGGGTGGCTTCTCCAAGCGGCTTTGAGAAGTCACTTTTCTAAACGCCTTCTCGAGTCCAAAATCATATGCATTATCTGTGTCAGTGGCTTCACCACTCGTCACCGTCTCAAAAAAATACAAATAAAAACCATGAAATATAGCTAAAAGCCATCATCCACATATTAAAAGAATGGAGCAAACTTCACTGTTGTCTTTTAGTTAGTTTCTGATTTGATGTTTCAGTAGTGCTACTTTAGTTCTTCTTCTACATTGCTAGGCCGGCCTTAGTGGTTGGGATCATTACTTGATTAGGTTGGGATCATTAGTTGACTATCAAACATTCCGGTGTTGTATCATAGTATCCTCTCTCTCTCTCTCTCTCTCTCTCTCTCTCTCTACGAAACGAAATATACACAATCTTCTGATTTGCCAGCCATCGCCGTCGACTATCATACACGCCCGTGCCCTTCCAAGATTTGGAACGCGAGAGGAGACAAAAAAAAACCCCCCGCTTGGCCGCGCCCCGCACCGCACCCACCGTGTCTGCCCCACGAAACAGGCTGTTTCCTCCCTCCACCCCGTCGCCGTCCCGTCCGGCTGCCAAACTAGTCCGGCCACGGCAGGCGGGAGCGCCTGTCGGTGCCGTGTAATTTCTCCGTCGCCCCACGACGGCATCGTCAATCGCGGGCATTGACGTCGAGCCTTGAACGCCAGATCGTGCCAATGGCTAAGGTTTTTCGCTCGTGATTAGGACATTGTACATACCGAAAGTGATGTGTCGATAGTAACCACTTTTTTTAAGGAATGAGCGATGTAGTCGACATGGATCCCTTGTTCTGCCCGCCATCTTGCCTATGCATGTGACGATGTGAGCTTTGCTTGACGAATGTGCTTGCCAAGTCAAATGAACTGCCCCGTGACACGCCGAGTAAGCAATGCTTGGGGTAGGAGTGGAAACGAGCCGAGCTGAGCCGGCTCGAGCCAGGCTCAACCAAGCTTGCACAGTGTTGTGGCTCGGCTCGTTAAGGAATCGAGCCAAAATAGACACTCGGTTCGGCTCGGCGTGTGGCTCAAGGCAGCTCGTGGGGGCTCATGAGCCAAGCTGTCAGAACGCAATTCCTATATTATTCATAACCAGGGGCGAAGCCAGGGGGAGGCTTAGTAAGGCTCGAGCCTCACCTCCCCCCGGTGGACACCCCCCCCCCCCGGCGACCGGCCCCCTCCCGGCGAGTGCCCACGGTAGCCGACCGATGGCGAGTCGGCGACAATCACAGTCTCACAGAGGCTTTAAGCCCAACAGCAACAAACAATAAAAAGCAGCCCATTTCCCGTAAAGAGGCCCAGCAGCCCACGAAAACACAGATTCAGGGGCACACATTCACTATTCCCATGCGGCGGCACCGCGGCAGACCCAGAGGAGCACCGAGCACAGACTCACTTCCCACTTCCCAGGCCAGATCTGGTCATCTGGCGGCGCTGCGGCGACTCCGAGCGAGGCGAGGCGGACTCCGACTCTCCGAGCGAGGCGAGGAGGAGCGGAGGAGCTGAGCTGCCGAGGAGCCGAGAGCGAGGCGAGGGCCGCGAGGCGTCGAGCGAGGACGAGCGGAGGTCGGAGGAGCCGAGCTGCCGAGGAGCCGGGAGCGAGGCGAGGACCGCGAGGCGGCGAGTGAGGAGGAGCGAAGAAGCGAGAGAGAGGGGGCATTGAGGAGCTGCGGCCTGCGGGAGTGCGGGCGAATAAAAGCTGCGGGCGGATCCAAGGGTGGCGGATCGAAGTAATAAGGGGGTGGAGGCGAGTGGGGGCGAGTAGAGGCGCTGCTGCCGTGTGTTGATTTCATTTTCCGATGAGTGTCGAGTGTAATAGTCGAACAGACTCAACAGAGAATTGAGTATAGGGCGGCCGACGGCTTCACTGCTTTAGGTAATTTTCCTATGCTTTTTTTTTATCAATTTAGTATTTTTTTCCTCTAAGACTCTAACTATATAATTTCCGGATGAATTTGAAATTCTATAAGAGTATAAGACTATATTTGTGTCAACTTAATTTAGTCTGACAAATACTTCAGCCCACCCTCAATTTTAATCCTAGCTTCACCACTGTTCATAACCTTGCCTTTGCGAGCCGAGCCTCCATTCTGGCAGCTCTGGCTTTGTGAGTACTATGTAGTCTATTATATCCTTCGGAGACAATGTAATACAAAGCCATTCTCTAGTGTTTATCAAAGAAAAGCTAACTGACATCAGTTTCTCTCAAGAGTATATATATTGAATAAACAGGTCTAAGCTCCAAAGCCCAGTCGATAAAATAACGTTAATTGTTTCAGAAACATATACAAACTACCAAATCATCTTGCAAAGGGGAATGAAAAAGCACTGCGATATCTGCATCGCGGACTGAGAAAAGCATCAACCATGGTCCATGAACCCTTCAAGCAAGCAAGAAAAAGCACCAAATGAAATCTTCTCCCTACTAGTGCTTTCAAGTCTTTAACTTACTTTGCCCTGACAAAAGCCTAACCATTTCCCAGTAGTTCTACTCCATCGGTAGCATCGGCAATGACGAGGGATTTGGCTCACCAGGGCTGGAGCGGGAGTGGTCGTTGGGGAGGTTGAGGAGGAGGATGATGAAGCCGCAGGCGGTCGTGATCAGTAGCAGCCACAACTGGGGTTGAGGGAGCACGGGACGGGGAGGACGGCGCACTCTGGCGTGGTGGACAGGTCTGCGCTCCAGAGGACGGGTGGGGGGCAGCCCAATGGGGAAGGACGGGATAGGGAGGAGGGGGTGCGGTGGCATGGTAGATGGCCACCGGGCCTATGGTGGCGGCCAAGATGTCGCCGCGAGAGAGAGGAGGAATGGTGATTGGGGATGGAGAATAGATTGGATCGGGATGGGGAAGACGGGAGGCTCACAGTATAGGGATGGATGGGGAGGACGGGAGGCATACAGTACAGGGATCGAGATGGGTCTTCATGGCGCCGCTGGCCAATGGGCCTTTGTAGGTCGGTGGTACAACACGGTCGCACAAGCTAACGAGCCGCACGAGCGGCTCGCGAGCAGCTCGAAGCTCAGTTCGTTTTCTTTGCGAGCTGGACACCAGGCTCGACTCAACTCAAAAAGTCACGAGCTCGAGCTCGTTATGAGTTGAGTCGGCATGCAAGCCTCGAGCTATTTTTTTTCCCACCCCTACTTAGGGGTCAAAAGGCACAAGGGGAGGAGTGGAGAAGACTCCATCCCAAGCAGCTTGGGTAAAGTCCTCGTCTTATTGAGCTTTCTTTGAAATTAGCATAGTTTGATTTAATATTATTTTATATATAGTTTGAAAATATTTTTAGAAGCAAGCTAACGAGCCGAGCTAGAGCAAAAATCTAAATTCATGTAAAATTAACTCATTTCAATTTTTAACCAATTAATGAGTATAATTAAAACAAAGAGATGTGCTTCTATACTTTTCTCAATAATAATTTGTATAGAGCAAATTTCAGAAACCGCCAGGTTTTGTGGTCCATGTGGTAGAAAACCACAGAGTTTTTGGTATGTGATGAAAACCCCTAGGTATTACGGTCTTGTAGTTTTACAAAACCTCACCCTCTAGTAATCACCGTCAACGAAGCTTCCCTGCCGTTGCAGTCATCATCGTAAATCGCCGGTCACGCCATTGTTGTTCATGGCCACTCCTGCTCCCACACCCCTGGCTACTGTGTCATGGATGCACAACTGAGTGCACGCCTTGCTAGGACACCACAGCGGCCATGTTCGGGTTCGTGAGCACATAGGCGTCGCCACTAGAATATGACGTAGGGAAGACTATAGTGGGGTTGATGACAACGGGGGCTCACCGGATTTGACAAATTCAATGAAGGCAACACTGTGGCAAAGATGGATTTGATTCCAACGAATGGATATGAAAAAATTAAATTAAATTAGGTTAGTGAGGGACAAGACTCGGGAACACGAGGTGACGAGGTTGGAATCCATAGAAAGTCACCAGAAATGGAGATCGGAGTGGCGGCCGGAGCTTGAGAAGAAGACGACGACGATGGTGCTAGAGGTGGGGTTTTATGAAACTATAAAACTATAATACTTGGGTTTTTTTGTCATATGTCAAAAACCTTGTGGTTTTTTGTCATATGGACCACAAAACCTAAGTGTTTCTGAAATTTGCTCATTTATATAATTTTTGAAGTATGATGAATGATAGATAAATATTTCTTATGTGTTTTAAGATTGATACTACCTTTTTACAAATAAAAGTATAAAAACACTACTTTTAAGATAATTTTAAATCGACCCAAACAAGCTCCACTAGCTTTTTTTTCAACCTCTGATACCAAGCCGCGAAGACCGGAACGCGTGTGGAAGTTCAATGGTCCGGTGGCCTAACAAGCACTGAAAGGTAACTTGGCGTATCAAAACTCTTTTTGTACTTAGCAAGCCGTGGTGGGCCCACAGGGCCTGGAATTCAATCATAACCAGATTGCTTGCTATCTGACAAGTACTCGCATACAGGGATTTCGCATACAGAGATTATCTTGTGATAATAATGTTTTGGAATTGTCAGTCCATCGATTGTTTCGATCGGGTGACGAGAGCCTTTCATAGATAATAAAGTTGTAGAAAGCCTTATCGCAAATCCGCAATTGACGTGCAGGTTTAGTGGCCACCACATCCTCAGAACCTAACGAACTAAGAAGATTCCGATGCTACTTTGGCAAACGGAGCAGCATCTAACCAGCACAAGCGTACGTATATTTACACGGAGGTGGTGGATCTCGAGGGAGTGTAGACTAAACTCGCAAACCGATTGTACCCGTCCAGTTTTATATGATTGGCACCCTAACAAGGAAAGTTTCGAGTTCTTGCTTGCCTCCGCAGGAAAGGTCATTCAGTGGTACAGTCCTAGGGTTCTTTCGTATAGTACTTTGTAGGGCTGGCTATCAAACTTAACGAATTATTATCGAGCTTCATTTAAAAATAACATAATTGATACAAAATTATTTTATTTATTATTTAAGTGGTTATTTTAAATTCGAACTAACGAGTCACTATTGAGCCAAACCTCATTAACATTTTTTACTCAAAATTGACTCATTTCAATTTTAAACTAATTAACTACTATAATCGAAGCAATTATAACTCGAATCTTAGGACCCGCTCGGTTGGGCTGAAAATAGTGGCTTATGGTTGAAATTGCACTGTAACTGGTTAAAATTACATTGTAACTGAATGTGACTTATTTGATGTAATTAAATTTAAAAAAAATTTAAAAATAGCTAAAATATTTTAGCTCATCACGGACAATGCAAACAAATACGGGAAAAAACCGATAAAAAACTAAAAAAAAGCAAAAAGTTCAGAAAAAGACGAAATTTATGAATAGTAAAAAACAAATCATAAACTAGAAACTTAAATCAAAATAAGTGGAACGTTAACAAGCTTTTTTTGCCAGCCCTATTATTCTGGACGCTTCAGAAATTGTAGTAGTTACTTGGCCTCTCAATATCAACCCCAAGCAGGATTAAGTTAAAAGAAACTAGCAGGATAGGCACGTGCCAATCGTCCTTACCATTTATTGCTTTTCGAACGAACACAAACTATGCGCTGACAAATCAAGATTTGACCTTTTGTACCTCGTGATAGAAAAAAGAGAGCCTTTTGCCGGCCCTGTGATTTCTAGCCGTTGGTTTCTGATTTTTTTTACCAGCTTTTATTTTTCTAAATAATTAAATTTTAAAAGAATAAAAAATATTATATTATCATAAATAATACAAAAAAACAAAAAACAAAAAAAGATATAATTACGAAGGCAGAAGCTGAAGTATTTTTTTGGCGCGGGGACCCACCACCAACGGAAACAGTCGCGGCTCGCGACGCTTTGAATTGAACAAGCAAAGCAGGGCGAAACCCTTGACTGTACAGCAACGCGCAAAAAGAGGGGAAACCGCAAGGGAAAAAGGCCCGGCGCACCGCACCGCGACCGCGCCCAGATCCAGCCGAGGACGCCGCCGCCCTGTCGTTGCCCGTCGTCTTAACCCCCTCGCACCTCCCTCAAATCGCAAGTTTTTCACCGCTTTTTCCCCCGCGCCGCTGACGTTTCCGCCACTGGCAGCAGCACAATTCCCTTCCTTGCCTAGGCGGCAACGCCTAACTCCTTTATAACCGAGCGGCCCCTCCCGCGTGAGGCGCCGAGGGGGGGTAGAGCCCAGCCGAGACGAACCGAACCCTTCCTCCTCCGGGTCCGTCATCCGTGCCAGGTCGCGAGAAGGGGAGGAGGAGATGGAGGCGGAGAAGAAGCCGCCGGCGGTGTCCGACGTCGGCGCCTGGGCGATGAACGTCGTCAGCTCCGTCGGCATCATCATGGCCAACAAGCAGCTCATGTCCTCCTCCGGCTACGCCTTCAGCTTCGGTACCGCGCCTCCCTCTCGCGCCTCCCCCCTTCCTTCCAGATCTGGACCCGCCGCCGTGGGTTATCACAGCGAAACCGCGGATCTGAGGTGGTGTTGTTTTCCTCCTTTGCGAATGCAGCCACCACGCTGACCGGGTTCCACTTCACCGTCACGGCGCTCGTCGGATGGATCTCCAACGCCACCGGCTACTCCGTCTCCAAGCACGTCCCCCTCTGGGAGCTCGTCTGGTTCTCGCTCGTCGCCAACACGTCCATCACCGGGATGAACCTCAGCCTCATGCTTAACTCTGTCGGGTTCTACCAGGTATGCGGATGCTGTATCATGTCTGCGCCGGCCATTGGCCATGGGTGTATGGTCTGGTTCTGTGGCTGAATGTGCGGAAACTCTGCAAATTTGTAGATCTCCAAATTGAGCATGATTCCGGTCGTTTGCTTGATGGAATGGATACTGAACAGCAAGCACTACACCACCAAGGTTATATCGGCGGTGGTTGTCGTGGCGGCTGGTGTTGGGATTTGCACGGTCACGGATGTGGAGGTCAATGCCAAGGGATTCATCTGCGCTTGCGTGGCTGTGTTCTGCACGTCACTTCAACAGATTGTGAGTTTCTTTTCTCTGTCTTAATACTAGGTTTGTACATTCCATATTCTTGTGTAGGATACTAGGATGAAAAGGATACCAGTTGTGGACACCGTAATCAGCAATGTTTGCTAAGATTTTTGTTATTTCATTATCGATTTGGGTATGGACACTGTTTGGAAGTTGAAACTGCTATGGAGCGTTTCCTATTAGCTTCTCCTTCTTACTTCTTACTTCTTACTTCTGCTTGAATATGAACACCTGCCTTCTCGAAGCGGACCCACTCTTGCTCCCGTGTCGCTCCAGGATAAGGCAGGGTCGCTTCTGTCTCGCACATGCATCTCTCATTCACTTTCTCCACCACCGCTCATGTCTTCATTCCAAAAGTCACTTCTGTCAGCTCCTACTATTCATTTTTAGCTAAAAGCTACCGGCCCAGGCAATACGAATGCCCCCTATGACCATTGATGGTGAGGTATGTTGTTGAGAGAACAAAATTAGATGTTTTGGTGAAACAATGTCCTATACAAGGCCCTATCTTCATTGGTTATGGATTATATGGTTCCCCACATTTGATGCCTTCCCTTTCTTTTCCACTTATTTTTCAACCTGTTGAACTGCTTTGGCCTCTACTGTTGTAGCATTATTGCGAACTGTGATAGCACTCAAGAGTCAAGACTGTGGATACCAGAACCTGGCCAATGAGGCCTGGCTCCCTTGAAATTAAAACTCTACAACAGCAGATCTGAAACACAATGATACAGGCTAGGGAACTAAAATCTGCGGAAATTTTATTATTGACGTATAGTATGATTCATGAGTTAATATGTTTGCATCATATGCTGTGCAGTTATCTTGATAGACAACTTCTATTTAAGTCTAGTTATCTAGTTATGTGTCCTTTTTAAAGACGTACAACCAATTTGAAGCAAGTTTTGGACTATTTACATTCGTCTTGTTACATCTAGAAATGACAATGTATTTAAGTCTCTTCATAGGTGTTAGGATGTTTTCAGTAGAAAAATGTGTGACTTAAGTTTTTGATTTTTTTTACTGAATTCTAGTAATGCTTCTAAATTATTAACAAAGAGTTGCATTTTTTTCATCCGAATGCTTAAGCAGATCCCTCTTGGCAAATTATTTCCCATAATAATGCCTATAAAGTTTAATTAATTCTATCATGTTATGAGTTCTGACCGTATTTGTTTTTGGTCTAGACCATTGGCTCCTTTCAGAAGAAGTACAACATTGGGTCATTTGAGCTGCTGAGCAAGACTGCACCAATACAGGCATTGTCTCTTATTGTACTGGGCCCCTTTGTGGATTACTACCTCAATGGGCGATCACTACTAAACTACAATTTTTCAACAGGGGCAACTGTAAGTTATCACTTCTGTCACACCATTTTCAATTCTTGAAAGCACGCTTTCCTGATGAATGCTACTTTTTCCCATGTTATTTTATCTTTGGCTTTAGATTCGTGCCAGTGTTCTTGAGTATTTAATAGATTTGCTTCTTCTATGATTTGTCCCGTTCTTCTACTGGAATGGACACCATTAGTACCCTAGCTGTAATGAATTTGCAATTTATTTTCCCGATTTAACTGATTCTGTCATGAAACTGCAGCAGCAATTTTCCTCCTTTGTTTTTTCCTGTATGTTGTACCTAACGTTCTCCTGAGAAATTCATATTTTGCTTGATTTCTATTCTATGGTTTGTCTGCTCTGCTAAACAAAATGTTAGCTTGCATTCGTCACTGCAGTTCTTCTTGCTGCGTTCTGTTGACCGTTATGAAGTTCATCATGCTGCTTTAATGCTCTGGCTGGAATCTGTTTCAATATGTCCTAACAACTTCCTGTTTTAATCATTTTGCAGTTCTTCATACTGCTTTCATGCTCGTTGGCTGTCTTCTGCAACATGAGCCAGTACCTCTGCATCGGCCGGTTCTCTGCGACCACTTTCCAGGTCCTGGGCCACATGAAAACCGTGTGCGTGCTGACCCTCGGCTGGATCCTATTCGACTCGGCTCTCACGGTCAAGAACATACTCGGAATGCTGCTTGCCGTGATGGGCATGGTGGTCTATAGCTGGGCCGTGGAGGCCGAGAAGAAGGCATCCGCCCCGATCCCGCGGGACAAGAGCGACATGCTGGACGGGGAGGACGTGCCGCTGAAGGCCAGAGTGAGCGGCGGCCTTCCCCCTCCTGACCTCGACCTCGAGGAAGGCGAGATGAAGAGCTAGCTGATCATTATTTATTCATTCTTCTTGTTCTTTTGTACGTGTTTAATCCACATTGTTCGTTCGCGAGTTCTTGAAGCTATCGACACTTGTGTTAATTCTGCCACTTGTTGGGGGAAGCTCATAGGTGATGACGACGACCCCGGCCGGTCTCGACGTGGATGACCATTTAGAGAATTTGTCACGGCCGATATGGGCCGAGCCATGTCAATTCGTGATGGCGTGTTGTTATAGATGAAAAAGACGAGACTATATAATGGAATACAGGGGTTTCTCCGTTGTAGGATCCGGTGGATGTTGCTATTGATTTTGGGGCTTCGCTGTCGGCATTTGCTATGGAAACTGTGGCTTCTGTCACCGTGAGTGCTATGTGCGTCGGTATCGTGCGTTTTGTCGGAGTTGCCTGCCTCACGGTCACATGGGATGATGGGAGGGGAGGTGGTGGGGCTTGCCGGTGGCACGTGGC
Source organism: Dendrocalamus latiflorus (assembly GCA_017311315.1). NCBI lineage: Eukaryota > Viridiplantae > Streptophyta > Magnoliopsida > Poales > Poaceae > Dendrocalamus > Dendrocalamus latiflorus. The sequence continues at coordinate 7,620,487 of CM029629.1, read as the reverse complement.
GGTCGGCTACGAGGATGTGCACGGCAGGCGGCCGCCGACCGCCGGCATAGCGAGGAAAAGCCGGAAGCAATTACAAGAACACGCTTCCCTGCGAATATTTTGTATTACTCCTGATTTTAGCTCGTTCTCGTGGAGTTGGTGTTGTTTGTCGAACTACTTTGGAGGCCTGTTCAGCAACGGCTGTAGCTTTTGGCTGAAATTTTTGAATTTTGGCTGTTTACGGTACAGATTACGGAGAGACAGATATTCACTTGCGATTTTGGTTGGTACAGATGTTGGGCTTTTAACATGTAGATCGTTTAACTTGTAGACAACGTCTTAAGAAAATACTCTGTTTAAAAGTTAGATATTGTAGTAAAAGTCAAAAGCCGTCAGCTTCGGAGGAAAAGAACAGGCCTGTAGTTGGATACTTGGATGGGTTCTGCTGGACATGGTTACCTCAACGCTGCGGGCGAGAGGGTTCAAACAATTGATTCAGGCACGGTACCTATTGGTTTTTAAAAACTGCTTTTTACAGTAAATATCTTTTTTTACTATATCTAACTTTTAAACGAAATATTTTTTAAGATGAGAGTCTACTAGTTGATTGTAGTTCACACTACAGTAATTTTATTTATATCGGTCAAAATCGTATGCGAATATTTCTCTCTAAAAGTTTCTCTATAATCTATTACTATTTATAAGCCAAAGCTAAAAGACAATATGAACAAGCCGTCAGTTGGAGTGTATTTGGTTGGTACGCCCTCAGTTGGAGTGTATTTGGTTGGTGGATGAAGATGAGACGGTATGTACCATATGTTTCAATTGTTTTCGGTGAATGTGATGATTCGATATGCAGAGAGTATAATGCTCAAATTGGTATATCACCGTTCTGAATGAGATGATTCAGTTCAAGCGGCCAAACATCGTGGATAACCTTTCTCTCTTGAACCATTCCATTCATGATCGCTTGGTTCAAGCAATCGAACACATGTACTTTCTTTTGAAGTTCAGCATGCCTAGTTGATACACTGGTTGAGTTGTGTTTAAGCCTCTTTCTTCAGTTCTTCTTGATCGTGATAGCGCTGGTGGGATGCGGTCTAAGTCTCACTCCAAATGGCTTGGTTTCTGCCTTCTTAATTTTATCTTTTTTATTTTTTTTGTTTTTTTGACTTTTTGTTTTTACTTTTTCCTCTTATTCTTTTCTATTGTTTGTGATGATATTTTTTTTATTTTTTCAAATTTAATTATTCAGAAAAATCTAACAGCCACTATCTTTTATTTTCAGTCGCTACAATGAGCAGGGCTACGTGTGTAATCACACAGTCAAAGTCGTGCGATAAAATGCAAATGCACTGCTTGAAAATGCCAAGGTGCGACCAAAAAAGTGCTAGATGCAGGGGCTGCGAAGTGTGAACGAATCGCTCATCCTTAAGTTTCTTGTTTAGGGCACTCGCAAGTGGCGTGAATAGGCTGCTTAGGATGGATGTTCGAAGTTAACAAAAATATTGTTCAATCTTAGAAGTTAAGATCAACATTACTTAAAAAAAAGTACATATTGTTCATAGAAGGGTTCTAACCGGCTGGTACCGTTCTACTGGTGGAGACCGGGTGCTGTGAGATGTTCTCCGACCTAGACATGTCGGTTCGGGGGTCAGTGAGATTTGGTGATGGATCTCGTGTGGAAATCAGAGGCCGTGGTGTGGTGCCGTTCAAGTGCCAAACTGACGAGCACAAAGTCTTATCTGATGCTTATTACATACCTAAGTTAAGGAGTAATATAATCAGTTTGGGGTGTTATGAATAGCGCTTGTATTCATATGAGGCCAATGGGCCAGTATATATACACAAAGTACAAGTGGTAAATATGCAAAGAACCCCTCATAACAATGGGGAATAACAAACTATACATATATCTCTAACACCCCCTTCAAACTCATGGTGGATCAACAACACTGAGTTTGGAGAGATAGAAGCTGTGCTGTGCTCGAGTCTGGGCCTTCGTGAAGAAATCCGCTATCTGAAGCTCTGAAGGCACATACTGAAGAGTAATCACCTGATCATGCACACCAGTCCTCATGAAAGAAGCATCAACACCAATGTGCTTGGTGAGCTTATGCTTCACAGGATCACGAGCAATACTGATAGCACCTGTACTGTCTGACAAGAGAGGGGTCGGTGTAGTGACAGAAACACCAAAATCCTCAAGTAACCACCGTAGCCAAGTAATCTCTGCTGTCAAGAGAGCCATAGCTCGCAACTCAGCCTCTGCACTCGAACGGGACACTGCAGTCTGTTTCTTCGTCTTCCAGGCAATAAGAGAACCACCAAGAAAAACACAGTAAGCAGAGATAGATCGGCGATCAGAGGGATCGCTGGCCCAAGTAGCATCCGAATAGGCCTGAAGCTGTAACGAGCTGGAACGTGGAAAGAAGAGACGGCGAGAGATAGTCCCACGAAGGTATCGCAGAACTCGAAGAAGGTGACTGTAGTGAACCTGAGTGGGAGCTGAAACAAACTGACTCAGAATATGAACTGGATAAGTGATATCCGGACGAGTAACAGCAAGGTAGACAAGACTCCCAACAAGATGACGATAGCGAGTCGGATCAGAAAGAGGCTCGCCATCAGAGAGTCGGAGGTGAACATTGAGCTCCATGGGAGTCTCAACAGTACGCTGATCAGTGAGAGAGGCGCGATCAAGAAGATCCTGAATATATTTCTCTTGGGACATAAAGGAACCATCTGGAGTGGAAGTAACCTCAATCCCAAGGAAGTAACGAAGAGGACCAAGATCCGACATAAGGAACTGCTCACTAAGACGAGCCTTGACAAAGGCAATGTACTCAGAATCATCTCCCGTAATGATCATATCATCAACATACAGGAGAAGAAGAGTCCGACCACGAGACGAAGTGTGGACAAAGAGCGCAGGATCATGATCACTAGCTGAAAAACCAGCAGCAGTGACCACAGAGGAGAAGCGCTCAAACCAAGCACGAGGGGCTTGCTTAAGGCCATAGAGAGAGCGACGAAGGCGACAGACCATGCCCTCAGGAACAGAATACCCAGGTGGCGGATGCATGTAGACCTCCTCACGCAACTCGCCATTAAGAAAGGCATTCTTGACATCAAGCTGAGAAACAGACCAGTGGCGAACAGACGCCACCGAAAGAAGAGTGCGAACAGTGGTCATGTGGGCCACAGGAGCAAAAGTCTCGTCGTAGTCAACACCATGCTGCTGCTGGAAACCACGAGCAACAAGACGCGCCTTATAGCGCTCAAGAGAAGCATCAGAGCGAGTCTTAATCTTATAGACCCACTTACACGTGATGGGATGAGAATGAGATGGAAAAGGAACAAGATCCCAAGTACCAGTACGCTCGAGGGCAGCAATCTCCTCGGCCATGGCAAGCTGCCACTCAGGGTGAGTAACAGCATCCCGGTAGGAGACAGGCTCACGAGTAGCTGCACCAGCAAAGGCAAAACGGGCAGGAGGCCGAATCGACTGGCGATCGCGGAGAGCGTAGCGAGGAGAAGATGGCCCATCAGGGGAAGATGGAGCATCAGAAGAAGATGGAACATCAGGAGAAGATGGCTCATCGGAAATATTCTCAATACGAGGTCGACGAGTGTAGACGATAATGGGAGGAGCCTGGGGAGTCGTAGGAGACAACACAGGCGGCGACAACGGCGGAGAGGCCACAGGGGGAATATGTGGAGACTCAGTAGGACAGGTGGACGAGGGCAAAACAGATATAGGAGTATCTGGAAAGGTCAAGAAAGACAGAGACTCCACAGAGGAAGCCGAAGGAGAGGCAGGACGTGGGTAGAATGGACGAGACTCGTCGAAAGCCACATCCCGAGAAACCCGTATCCGACGACCAACAGGATCCCAGCACCGATATCCCTTGTGCTCGGCACTGTACCCCAGAAAGACACACTCAACAGACTGAGCGGTCAGTTTGGTGCGTTCTCGAGGGGCAAGGAGAACGTAGCAAACGCAGCCAAACAGATGAAGGGCAGAGTAGTCAGGAAGACAACCACAGAGATGCTCAACAGGGATCGCACCCTTAAGAGCAGAAGAGGGCTGGATGTTGACGAGATAGGTGACAGTGGAAACAGCCTCGGCCCAAAAGTGAGGTGGAATAGAGGCGGCGATCATCAGAGCACGAGCCGTCTCAAGGAGGTGACGATGCTTGCGCTCAGCGACACCATTCTGAGCATGAGCACAGGATAAGAAAACTGAGCGAGAGTGCCCTGCTCAGCAAGGAAGCTGCGCAGGTGACGAGAGAGGTACTCGCCAGCAGAATCAGCACGAAAGACACGAATAGGAGCGGAGAACTGTGTGTGTATCATAGTGGCAAATTGTTTATAGATAGGCAAGACCTCACTACGAGAAGACATGAAATATATCCAAGTGTGGCGAGAGAAATCATCTATAAAAATAATATAATAACAATGACCCCTTTCGAAACGAAGGGAGCCGGACCCCAAACATCTGAATGAACAAGATCAAAAGGACGCTGAGACATAGTCTCACTATGAGGATAAGGAACTGAATCTGTTTACCTAACTTACAGCCCTGACAATCTAAAGACACGTCTCCTGAGACAGACCCCAGAAGACCACGACGAACTAAGGACGACAGACGAGATCCACACAGATGGCCAAGACGGTGATGCCACTGCTGGAAAGAGCCGGTAGACGAAGTGGCAGAAGCGGAGAGACTGGCGGCGGTGGTGGCAGCGGAAGGAAGATGAAGCCAGTCAAGCTCCCAGAGACGCTGTGAGTCACGGCGCCGAGGGCCAGAACCAACCAGAGCTCCCGTGTGGCAGTCCTGAACACAACAAGAGTCAGAGTCGAGAATAACCCGATAACCAAGGTCAGTAATCTGCCCAGCAGAAAGAAGCTGCAAGGTAAGGCGAGGAACATGAGCAACAGAAGGAACATGAAAAGATGAGTTGCTAAGAGATCCTCGACCAGAGACAGAAAGAGATGTACCATCAGCAGTAAGAACACTGACAGGAGAATCAAGAGGTGTAATAGAAGACAGAGTGGAAGGATCAGGAGTCATGTGAAAAGATGCTCCAGAATCAAGAATCCACGGGGAGGTACCTGACTGTGTAGGAGGTGGTCTCTCAGTGCCCGAAGAGTCAGTAGCAGAACCTGCAGAACCTGTCGAGGGAGAACCTGAAGCGGCAAGTAGGCGTCGAAGTCTGGCTATCTCCTGCTCGGTGAGAGCAGCTGCGGAAGAAGTCGAGGCAGACGTCGTCGTAGAAGCACTAGTGCCAGTAGAAGAGCGGCGTGAAAGATGCCGCTTCTTCTTGTAGCACTGGGACTCAGTGTGGCCATCCTTGTCGCAGTAGGAACAGTGATGACGGCCACCTCCAGACGGAGGACGGCCACCACCACCTGTGGTAGCCGCTGGAGGAGGCAGTGTAGCAGGCGGACGAGCGGCGAGCACAGAGGGGAGTGGCATCAGACCAGCACCACTCAAACGAGTCTCCTCTGCGCATATCTCGGTAAGAGCCTCCAGGAGAGTGACACGAGGGTGGCGTGCAAGGAGCTGGGCACGCCTTTGCTCGAACTCAGGACGAAGGCGAGTAAGGAACTCGTAAACCCGCTGAAACTCCAGGTCAGCACGTACATCCAGGCAGCACGGACAGGTACGACAGCCAGCAGTGCGAAGTGAGTCCAACTGACGCCAGACAGCAAAACTCTGAGCGTAAAAAGCGTCAACAGTAGCATCGCCCTGCCGAAGAGAGTGCTCCTGACGGACCACGGACAGGTACAGGGCATCACCAGAGGGCTCGTAGCGCTGACAAAGATGAGTCCACATTTGGAAAGCCGAAGGGAGTCCCACAACCTCAGAAGAAAACTGAGGCTGGACACTGGCGATGAAGACAGCAGCAGCCCGAGCGTCGTCATCGTACCACTGAGTGTAGACGGTCAGACGATCCTTGTAGGAATCCAGAGCCTCATGGTAGGCAGAGGGAGCTTTATCATCAGCTTCATCATCAGCAGCAGCCTTATCGGCTGTCGGAGGCAATGCAACAGGCGTAGGCTCCGTCGGAGGAATAGGGCAAGGCGGGCAGGTGACATCGCCAGAGAGAACGCCCCAGAGACGAAGACCACGCATGTGAGACACGAAGTCGGTGTAATTAACACCATCAAAGATCACCGGGCAGCGAGGGAGGGAAACGGTGCCCATTGGTAGGCGGCGCTGGACGGCGCGGCGACAAGACAACGAAGTCTAACAAGCGGCGCTGGACGGCGCGGCGGTTAGAACGACGTTTTTTTTCTTTTTTTTTCTTTTCGAAACCCTAAAACTTAACGGGCCTTCGGCCCGTTAGAAAACACACGCCCACACGCAGGAGGCGGCGCGGACGGCGCGGAGCGGCCGGCGGGGCGGAGCGGCCGGCGGGGCGGGGGAGCGGCCGGCGCGGAGGGCCGGCGGCGTCGGGTGGAGGCCGAGCGGCGGCTCGGCGCGGGAGGCGGCGGCCCGGCGCGGGAGGCGGCGGCAGCGGCAGCGGCTTGGAGCGGAGGAGCGGCCGGCGCGGAGGGAGCGGCGTCGGGCGCGGAGGAGCGGCCGGCGCGGAGGGCCGGCGGCGCGAGGGAGCGGTCGGCGCGGAGGGAGCAGCCGGCGGCGTCGGGCGGAGGAGCAGCAGCGTGACGGCGACGCTGCGGAGGAGGCCGACAGGCGGCAGTGGAGGAGGCCGTGAAGGCCGAGCGGGCGGTGATGGCAGCGGAGGAGGCCGGGAGTCGGCGACGGCGGCGAAGGCCGGGAGTCGGCGACGGCGGCGGAGGCGGCACACGGGCGCGCGCGGAACCCTAGGTAAGCCAAAACCCTAGTTTTGGCTCTGATACCATGTTATGAATAGCGCTTGTATTCATATGAGGCCAATGGGCCAGTATATATACACAAAGTACAAGTGGTAAATATGCAAAGAACCCCTCATAACAATGGAGAATAACAAACTATACATATATCTCTAACATGGGGCACCTCGATGAGCATGGCTACCAAATGGTGTTGGATGAAAGAATTCTGAGCATTTATGATCAAAAGAGAAAGCTGCTGGCCAAGGAAAATAAGTCATGGAATCAACTGTACTTGCTTCGCTTGGGCCGCCCCCAGCCGGGTTTTGTCTTGGCAAAATCTGGTGTGAAGGAAGACGAGCTGTGGAGCAAGGTGAACAGAATGCAGAGTCAGCAGGAGGATGATGCAGATGCACTGCGCTCCAGAATGCAGTTGTTTCAGAATGCAGCTGCACACACAAGTGGTGATGTGTTCACTTTGTTGTATCAGACTACTACTGCAGCACGAGCATCAGAGAAGCAACAAGATTAGGGGGGTGATTGATGAAGTTAATCTTGTTATTTTGTTTGTTCCAGTCAGGTCTTGGTGCTTTGTTTGAAGTTCAAATAAGTCGGCTGAGGTGTTTTCAGTCGAGAGACAGTAGGCGCTTAGATTTTCAGTCAGAAGGCAGCAAACTCTCTGAAGTTTAGAACTTTGTTCAGAGTTTCAGAACTTGTAGAGAATTAGCATGTTGGTCAGTTTGGTCCATGATCTGATTTGTTAGGGACGTGGCCGAGTTTTAGGGGTTATCTGCTAGAGTCGGATGGTTTTGTTAGCAATTGTGCGTCTGTGTGTGTATCAGACGGAAGACTCTGTTTAGGTTTTCCAGTCTGTACTGTAGCACGTCCGAAACAAATAAAAGCAGAGAGCAGAGAAGGAAACGGTGCACAGTATGTTCAGCGCCAACAATTGAGTATTTCTCTGTGTGTTTTTTCTCTTGAACACGCAGGAGAACTGCGTATCTTTTGCATTAAGAAGGGAAAAAAGCTTACATAAACCTTACAAACCCAAAAACACACACCACACTTGCTCTAGGAAACTAGCCTATGATACAGAAGCAAGATCGACCTCGACCAGAGGGGATCTAACCCAAGATCTGTGGCGGGGCAGTTAGGTATGAGATATCCTTTGCTCCGGCCAGACCCCAAATCCTCATCTCCTCAATGACAAAAGACAAGAGGGTCCTAACGTCTGGCATAACCCCATCAAAGATGCAGCGATTGCGAAGATTCCAAAGAGACCAAGCCCCCAAAATGATGATGGAGTTAAGGCCTTGCCGGACCTGGCCATGAACTGTGTTGTGTGATCTGGACCACCAATCTTCAAAGGAGAGCTCACCCAGCTGAGGGGAAAGATTTTGTAGTCTGACCTTTAGAAGCAAAACAAACCAAAATTGGCGGGCAACCACACATGAGATCAAGAGGTGGTTGATGGTTTCCTCCTCTTGGTCACAAAGCAGGTAGCGGGGGGGGGGGGGGTGTTGCAATCCTTGGCGCGCCAGACGGTCCGCAGTCCAGCATTTATTATGTGCAGCCAGCCACATAAAGAAACGACATTTATTTGGGGCCCAAGTTCTCCAAATTCGCTCCTAGGGTCTAAATTCAATGCCTCCCTAAAAAAGCCTTCATAAGCTGATTTTGCTGAATAAATTCCATTGGCAGTGAAACGCCAAATGTGTTTATCTTCTAAAGCGGGATGTAGCTCCACCTGAGAGAGGAGATCCCAGAGATCCAAAAAATCAACAATGGCTCCAACCGTCATTGCTCCTATCAAATCCGCAGTCCAGTTGTGACCCGTGAGTGCCTCCCTCACCGTGCGCTTATTGGCATGTCTCTTGGGAACCAAAGCAAAAATACGGGGTGCCAGATCAGCGATCCTTTTCCCATGGATCCATCTATCTGTCCAGAAGAGGGTGCGAACGCCATTACCGACCTCAATGTAAATTGCAATGGAGAAGAAGGACCGGACACAGTGGTGAACTTGGATCGGAAAGGAGGCCCAAGACCTGTCAGGATCAACCTTCTGAAGCCAAAGCCATCTCATTCTAAGGGTCCATCCCATCCGCTGGAGGTCAGAGATACCAAGACCCCCGAGCTGAAAAGGCCGGCAAGTTTTGTCCCACGCCACAAGACAATGTCCTCCCTTAGTTTCTTTTCTTCCTCTCCACAGAAAACTTCTACGAATTTTGTCTATTTCTTTAATAGCCCACTAGGGGAGATCAACTGCCATGGCCAAGTAGACCACCATAGAGGTTAACACAAATTGCACCAAAGTTTTTCTGCCCATCCTTATTAGCAGCTCTGCTTTCCAACCCGGAAGACGATCGGCGATCTTATCAATAATAGGCTGCACATCAGCCCTTGTTAGCTTCCGAAGGGAGAGGGGCACACCAAGGTATTTGCAAGGAAAATTCAAAACTTCGCAGGGAAGATGCTCATTGACTATAGCAATCTCTGTCTCAGAACAATGAATGGGGAATATGTTGCTCTTTTGCATATTGGTTTTGAGACCGGAAGCTTCACCAAACAAACGAAGAATACCCATAGTGACCTCCAAATCCATGGTATCTGGCCTAAGAAAGATGACCACATCATCGGCATAAAGGGAGATCCGGTGTTGCAAGGCTCGAGTAGAGAGGGGTTGGAGGAACCCTTCTCTAGCGGCCTTAGAGAACATGTGGCTTAAGATGTCCATAACAAGTATGAAAAGCATTGGGGAGAGGGGATCTCCTTGCCTCAGCCCACGCTTATGAAGGATGACCTCCCCGGGAATCCCATTGAGAAGGACTTGCGAAGAAGAAGTGCCCAGCAGCCCACATACCATGTCGCACCAAATGGAGCCAAAACCCATGTTTCTCAAAACCTCAAGGATGAATGACCAGGAAACAGAATCAAAAGCTTTTGTGATATCTAGCTTGAGAAGGATACGAGGCTGCCCTTGATGATGAAGAAACCTTGCCATCTGCTGCACCAACATGAAGTTGTCCTGAATAAACCGCCCTTTTATGAAGGCGCTCTGAGTTGGAGATACCATCTGATGGAGCCGGACAGCAAGTCTATTGGCGGGGATTTTAGTGACTAATTTGGCAAAACTGCACCAAGCTGATGGGCCGGAAATCCTTGACGTGCAAAGACTCAACTTTCTTTGGAATTAAAGTGATGTAGGCTGAATTAAGCAGACCCATATTGCCAAACTTTCTGCTCCAAACTGCTGAAATGGCTGCCATAAGATCAGACTTCATAATTGGCCAACAAACTTTATAGAAACGACCTGTGAACCCATCGGGTCCAGGCGCTTTATCCATAGGTAACTGACAGATGGTTTTCCAAACCTCATCCTCAGAGAAGGGGACCTCAAGTACTGCAAGATCATGAGACTCGAGATGCATCTCCTCTAGATTAATGGTGTGCTCTCTGTCAAGACTTAAGCCAAGGAGGCCATTGTAAAAATCAAACACAGCCCGCTCCTTTTCATCATGACTGGTAAGCATCTGCTCTTCATCAACAAGTCTGGGAATGAAGTTTTCCTACTTGCGGTGTCTAGCAAACGCATGAAAAAGGCTCGAATTTGTGTCCCCCTCCTGCAGCCAGCCGATTCTTGAACGGTTTCTTGCAATAGTGCGAGAGATAGAAGATAAGGCCAGGGAGTGTTTCACTAGGTTGCAGCGCAACCAGTCCTCCTCTTCTGACAGATTCCGAAAATCTTGAGCAATTTCCAACTGATGAAGCACTTCCCTGGCAAGACTAAGCTGCATTTTAACCAGACCAACTTTTTTTTGACTCCAACTTTGAAGTGCTCTGGCAGTTGCTTTGAGCTTCTTGTCTAAAGAAGCAAAAGGGCAGCGGGTCACAGCTGCAGAGGACCAAGCAAAAGCAACAGTGTCTTGGAAGCCTTCCACTTTGGTCCAGAAGGATTCAAAGTGAAACCTCAATTTGCCCGTCCTGCTGTCATGCAAACCCAGAAGGAGAGGGCAGTGATCAGAACCATCCGTTGAAGCACTTTGAAGCAGAGAATTGGGGAAAAGGGACTCCCAATCCAGAGAACAAAGCAATCTATCCAGCCTGACAAGAGTTGGGGAAACTTGACTATTGGACCAAGTGAATTTTCGTCCACGAAGAGGAATATCATTCAAGGCTAGATCATTAATAAGACGCCGGAATCTTCCCATCATTGCCCTATTCAACAAATTGTTGTTCTTATCCTCCTCCTTATAGATAATATTAAAATCTCCCAAAATCAGCCAAGGACCTTGACAAGCCTCACGGATATCTCTTAACTCTTGAAGGAAGTTGATTTTTGCATCATTTGATTGCGGTCCGTAGACGCAGGTCAACCACCAAGATTGGCCGCCGCTTGGGCAAAACTTCACCGAGGCACTGTAGGAGTCTAGTCTGTGAGCTCCGGCAGGACCAAGGCCATGTCTCCAAGCCACGAGAATTCCACCAGAAGCGCCAACCGCAGGTAAAGAGATGAAGTTGTCAAAATCTGAACCTAGCAGGGAAAGGATTGACCCCTGGGAGGTAAAAGCCATTTTCGTTTCCTGCAGACAGACCACATCCACCCGAGCCGAAGCTACCAGGGTGCGAACAACATCTTGCCTAGGTTTAATATTAAGCCCCCGGACATTCCAGCACACAATGTTGGAAGGATTCATCTGACAAAGCAGCGGAAGACGACCAAAAAACCAATGAGAAGACTGTCAAGTGAGACTGGCCTCCTCTACCGGTGGCGTCCAGCCAAATAGTGCCGCTAAAGCCTGAATGTTGGAAGCTGAAAGAGGCTGTGCAAAGAGCTTGCTGTAGTCCTCTAGCGCTTGCGGATGGAGTTCTTCCCGATCGTCGCTGATGTTCAGTGCTCGCATCACTTGCTTTCTGGCACGGCTGGCAGACACCACAGCCGGAGGTTTAGCTCCAGCTCCAGCAATGCGGCAGCTGCGCCGAGGAGGGGCACCAGGAGGGTGGGGGTGGGGCTTTGCCGTCGAAGCTCTCGGGCTAGGGAGTAGCCAACTCGTCTTCTTTGTGAGGTTGGAGATGAAGGAAGCCCCCGCCCGCTGGAGAGGAGGCGGTGAAACACGTCCTGACGGGGCATCCTCAACAGGAAGGCGCTTCGACCTTAGGCGACGACGGCGCCAGACATAAACTTTGGAGAAGGTTCGTGTCGAGCTGCCCCTAGTCAGCGGAGGTGGTGGTGCCGGCATCGCTGCCGACAGGGCGCCAACAGAAGCCGCCGAGAGCAGGGGAAGGACGTCAGGAGGAGCAGGGGAAGAGCGCGTTGGGCTGGGAGCCACAGGGTCGGCCATCTCGATCGCCTTCTCCAGAGGATCTGCTGGGTCGGGGGAGGAGGTCGAGGAGACAGCGCAATCCGCCTGGATTTTGGAGACATCTCCCGCTGCCGCCCTTGTCTCGGGAAAAGACGGTTTGGAGCAGGGGATCGAGGGGCTCGGGGAGACATCGCAGAGCTGAGAGGACTTGACGAGGCCGGCTTTGGATGCCACGTGTTCAGCATGCGACCCAGTGGGCCCAAGGCGAAGCTTGACCGGGATGCGACCCCTCGGAAGGTCCCCGACGCTCCTCATCGCCGGCGAGCTGGTTCGGGAATCTTCCACCTGTATTCACGTGTGTTTGATCAATCTCTGTGCCAACAGTATACACTTGAATTGGTGGTTGCAAACTACTCTTAACATAGAATGTGGTTTATAAGTGGTAACGTTATTTACTGAAAAATATTTCTCTACTTTTGGTCAGGTTGTTGATCTTGAGATGACAGGTTCAACTGAGACTGTACCTCTTGACCACCTTGAGTATATCCATCTCCACAAGACTGCTGCATTGCTTGAGGCCTCGGTGGTTATTGGGCCAACTATTGGGGATGGCTCGGATGAGTAGATTGAGCGGTTGCGGAAGTATGTGAGATCAATAGGGTTGCTGTTGGTTGATGATATACTTGATGTGACCAAGTCGTCGTTGGAGCTAGGGAAGACGGCGGGAAAGGACTTGGCAAGTGACAAGACGACATACCCAATGTTACTGGGGTTGGAGAAATCACGAGAATTTGCAGAAAAGTTGCTTTGTGATGCAAGGGAGCAACTTGCAGAATTTGACAAAGAGAAGGCAGCACCACTGTTGCACTTTGGCCAATTATATTACCTATCGGTAGAACTGAGGTGACGATTGCTCTGTTGTTCATTGTTGATTTGTAACTTTGTAAGATCATTAAGCTCGGGATTTCAAGAATATCTGAATTATTTTGTGATGTATACTATTACTAGCAGTATTTTTCTACCTTGGTGTAATCAATGAGAATATTTAGTTGACAAATATCAAAGTCCCATTGAGATAGTCAAAATAGTACATTCGGAATAAGCCTTTTTGGCCTTTGCTCAGTGATAATCAATTGCTTGATCATTTCGTTTGTTTTCTTTCTTTGACAATTGCTGAATTGTTTGAATCACATCAATGCTATGTTCCTAGCAGGCAACAGTGTTCAGCTACAGAGAACATGTTCACATAACCTTTTTTTTTGTTCTATTTGAGGTTGATTGAAATTATTACTTCCTAATCCCTACGATAACTAGTTTCAAAATCGAAAGTCTTCTGCTATGTGGTGCAATAACATCAGGAGGGGCAGGATTTGTTGTGTTTGAACATCTCTGAACGGTTGAATGAAACCAGTTTTGTTCTTTACCACACCAATGCATGTTCTAGATCCTGTTGACTTCCACTTGTAGGGCGCCCTCCAACAGCGTAGCATGCTTGGTGACGTTAGGTTTGCCTGCCCTCGCTGTACGAAGTTACAATAATAAATGGGCCAGAATCATCTGGGCCTAGTTGCATTGGTGAGGCACGGCAATTCTGATAAGGGAATAACAACAGTGGCAAAACGAACTAAATGGGCCGAGAAAATTGCAATTATAGGACAGCAAACAATGTGCTTCGTAATTATAGGACTCCAAACATCGACTTCGTTAAAATGACCCTTGAAACGTTGGCTTCGTATTTTTCATGACATTTGGTGTATTAAGTCTCTTTTCTCATATAAATACATGTATTTGTTACCCAAAGTGACCATTTTGCCCTTCTCTTTCGCAATTATAGAATATGTCTTCTCTGTAAGCCCTTCTCTTTCGCAATACAGAGAAGGGCAAAAGGGTCATTTTGGGTAACAAATACATGTATTTAGATGAGAAAAGAGACTTAATACACCAAATGTCATGAAAAACAAGAAGCCAACGTTTCAAGGGTCATTTTAACGAAGTCGATGTTTGGAGTCCTATAATTGCGAAGCGCATTGTTTGCTGTCCTATAATTGCAAGCCTAAAATTTTACAGATAGGCCGAGTAGTACTAGCCCGTTTAATCTGTCATCAGCACAGGTATTCGCATACTTCTCTCCCTACTAGTTGAATGCCCGTACGTTGCTACGAATTTTTAAAATTTATCATACTAAATATTTTAAAACTCACAGGTGCATACAAACATGTTCTAAGAGTTTTTAAATCCATCAAGTAAGTCGGAAACCGTTGATCACACCTTGTGGTCATAAGTCGGAAGACATCGACCACACCTCGTGGTCGCAAGTTGGGAGCTCTCGAGCACACCTCGTCATCGTAAGTTGAAAGTCGTCGACCATTGTGTGTGGTCGCAGGTCCGGAGCGATCCACCATCGCTAGTGGTCACACGTTGGCAGACCTCCGATGCGCTTGTGCCCTTCGCCCAACTACTGGTGCTAGCTTGCTCGGCCCGCCTGACCTGCTCGGCCCTGACTTCGACCACGGCCCTTCGACGTCGACCACGGCCTCCCTTCGACTATGGCCCTCTTCGACCACGGCCCCGACTTCAACCACAGTGTCGATTTTGACCACGGCCCCGACTTCGACCATGACCCTCGACTTCAACTACTGCCCCCTTCAACTTCGACCACTGTCCCCTTCAACACAGTAGTACACGTCCGTAGGATTGTATTCTATGGATAACATAGTGCATTCCATTATTAAGCTCACAGCTATGCACGAAGGCCTTAACCTAGTAGTACACACAACTCGATCTTGAGAGCGACTGCACCAGGAGGTTTCCTCACGATCCCAAAATACTAAAAGCACAAATAACCAACCAACGGTGCTTTATAACAAACATTTCATCAATGCTTAAGTGTGCATGATGCATCATGATAACTAACGAAAATGTCTACTCAACCAGAAATGCCAAATAGATTGCTGGCCTTCTCAGTCATCAGTGATTGATTGAATGTGCGCAATCACTTGCTTGATGCTCTCAAATTAGCATCTTCCCTTCAAGATTGTCTTTGCACAATCAAGTGCACGGCACTCGCACAATGCTCTCTTGCTGGCATCATTAATTGACTCAAAATCCTCGATGTGAGCAATTCCAACTACTCTCCTACACATGGAAGATCAAATTTATAGGAAACGAAAGTCAAGTAGGAATCATTCATAAGGCACACGTATATGCCCAAAATTTGAAATATAAGGGTACTTTCTTAAGCTCTTTGTGCTTTTTTTCACTGCATAACATTCCTGAAGTGCCTCAATCCTAACAATTTATTTTGACTTTTCAACTGCAATAATCAAAGCTGGTCTTCTGGAACGTTTGTTTTATGATGCATCATTATGAAAAAGAGGCACTACATCAACACTGAAATCTAAAAACTCTGTATTGGCCTAACTTAGTGCGGCTTTGAGTCATTTCAATTAAAAGGGCAACTTTGATATATCATCATAGTCAAGAAATAAATAAGATTCAACCCATAACTGAATATTATTTGGAAAGCTATTATGTAATTACCTGATCATTTTGGCCACACCAAATCCAAGACTATCATGAAATAGACTTGCCATGTACTTCTTATACGCAAGGCTAAAAAATTCCATGACTCTTCAGTTGTCTTCAAGATCCATTCCTTGTAAGCCTACGAAAGATGGCAGCCGCAGCACTTATCAAGTTATCATATACCCGGGGCATCATGAAAATATCTTCTAGATGTCACATATGGAAAATGCATTGTACTATATCATGAACTGACACTTATGCAACTGCCGTTAGGTAATTCTACAGATGCTAAAGATGCTTATGGATTTTCCAGAGGTAAGGCAAGTTACTCCACACATGGCAACTTTTTTGGGGTGATAAATTCTTTGTCTGCCAAGTGCCAAGCACCCACTCTCTATGCTAAGCATCTTTGTTATCCTCTGGCATAAAAATCAATTATTCTTCTACACAGGATAAGTATCATATTCAAAACATTTATCCTACAAATTTCTAAATAGAAAGTAGGTAGGACCACAGGAGAAGGAAGACATGTGGCTGTCATTATCTTACCATAGGTTAAATGAGCTAAACCATTAAAGAATGATGCTTTTTCACAATAAAGAACAAAGAAAACACTGGTATATCAGGTAACCATGGAAAAAATAGTTAACTAACACAAAAGTCCTATTGTAGCGTGAGCACGTCGTATATTACTGTAGAGTTATAAAAGGTGGCAGAAAAGCAAGCTAAAAAATCCATATACTCGTCGTATACTACTCAATTTCATTCTTCTACAAGAGATAAGCATCATATTCAAAACATTTATCCTACCAAATTTCTAATAAAAAGCAGGCAGGAACAGGAAGACATGTGGTTGCCATGACCATAGCAGAGGTGAAACAAGGTAAACCACACGAAAAAACTATTTTGTCACATCAATAAACCACAAAGAATACATTGGTGGATCAGGCAACCACAGGAAAAAAACATAGTTAATTAACATAAAAGGCCTTTTGCAGTATGAGTGCATCATATAGTGTAATTAGAGTTAAAAAGGGCCGCAGAAAAAAATTCATACATACTTGACGATCATTTGCTTGATTAGCATGCCCATCCTGTGCAAAATATGCCAAAATCAGGTTGCCCAAGAAGGCCCCAATATCGAAACCCATTGGCCCATAGAAAGCAAACTCTGGATCAATCACTTGGGTAGAATCTGTGGTCACCATGATAGAACCAGTGTGGAGATCTCCATGAATCAGAGCTTGTGCTCTCTCAATAAACCTGCAATTGCCTTCCTGAATCATACTACACATTACCATTTATCCATCCCAGAAATCTGGCACATCACAAGTCATATGATCGCATTTGAGTATTTGACCATACATGGACACTTCAAGCAAGTCAGCAGCAAATTATCCAAAACTGTTCTCTAAGTGAACAACATGATTCTTAAGCCTGACTGAATTTAACTCATTTGGACCACACACCGAAATCTACAATTGGTAAAAGTATCTCATGTGCAAACTTACAAACTGGATATGATATCTAACAAAAAGACATTTCAGTAGCATGTAACAGTAAATAGCAGTTAATCATGATCATCTCAATCAAGATTAAAAGAGCAAAAAGGGGAACCTCTAAGGCATAGACTAAGTCCTGGTCCAATGGTCACAGCCACAGCAGAAAGATCACTCTCTGACACTTTCGCATCGTTGAGTGCTTTCTATACAACCTGCAAGATGAAGACATAGAAGACAGTTAGCATAAATGTAAAATACCACAAAATCCGCACAACCGCTACCCTTCTTCTAAAAGGAAAGACAAACCTGATCGACTGCAAGAGCATGAGCTTCCTCGGCCATCTTAGGAGCGACACCCCCATACCTCGCAAGCAAATCTGCCTTCCCATTGTTGGCAAAGGGAATCCACAGAAAAATAGAACAATCAGCAATGCGTAAAGGATCCTCATGTATACTAAAATTCCCTGATGGAATAAAACATGACCAATCTTGAAATATATTGAGTTGAAAAGGGAACTGAACCGCAAATTGCTTACTTGGGAAGATACCACTTGGCTAAGGATCTCCCGGTCGCCTCTAACCTGCAACCAACCAAGGAACAGAGAGCCAGGCATTAAGCACAGAACCTAAAAACCACAACCAGAAGCGATTGGACACGGGGGAGGGAGGTATGAACCGCGCGTACCACGGCGGCCGCGGTGTCGTCGCAGCTCGTCTCGATGCCGAGCATGAGGAGGTCGCGGCGGGCTAGGGCGGCGCGGGCGGCGGAGGACGAGGGCATGGTGGCGAGGGTGCGGGGGTTAGGGGGAGGGCTTGGTGAGCAGGGGGTGGAGGCGAGGAGGCGGCAGTGGAGGGGAGGGGAGCGGGGAAGGGTTTTGGTGGGGCTCGGAGGAGGAGCAGGAAGGCGGCGGCGCGGGAAACCGGCGGCGATAAGGTCGGGAGAAGTGTGGCCGCCATTCGTGCCTCGGTTCTGGCCTCTCAGCTTCGGGGAAGCGAGACGCGCCACGCCCCCCGGCCCCAGCTGGCCGCGTCGTCGCCTGTGAGGGGGTCGGAGATAACCATGGTAGGACAGGGGGAGCGGAGGGAGTGGCGGCGCGGTGGAGGACGGGGGAGCGGCGGGAGTGGAGGTGCGGGGGAGAGGCGGAGATGGGGGAGCGGCGGGAGTGGAGGCGCGGGGGAGGAGGCGGCGGTGCGGGATGGCAGGGCAGGGGAGGAGGGGCGATGCGGGGTGGGGAGGGAAGGAGAAGGAGGCGGCGCGTGGGGAGGGAAGAGGAGGAAGGAAGAGGTGCCGGCGCATGGGGGCAGAAGAGGAGGCGGTGCGGGATGGGGAGGGAAGCAGGCCGCGGCGGCGACGGGTGGGGAGGGAAGAGATTCGTGGGAGGTTCAATGATGTGCATGATCCAAATAATTTTGGCATTAGGATCTTCAATGAGTAAGAGAAAAAGGCTTGAGGAGAGATCTAGGCCATTCATTTGTATGAAGTTGGATTACTTTGGTACACAAATCTGGGTGGACTTAGATTTGCATGACTGTGGGGGTGGTTGAGGGGAGTAGATTTAGTAAAGAAAATTTTGGTGTATTATATAGTAGGGTAGAAGGGTAGACTACTCTCCTATCGGCTTCGCCTTCATTCCCCCATCCAGTCAACGTCTCAACCTGACTGATAAAACATTAAAACCCTAGCTCGTTCCCCCCTATCGCCTTAAACCTTGCTACCGCCACCCCCCGAAACCCGAAAAACCTAAGCGGCGGCGGCGGCGGGTGGTGACCATGGCGGAACTGAAGCGGCTGTCGGAGAGCCGCGACCTCACCCGGATCGAGCGCATCGGCGCGCACTCCCACATCCGGGGGCTGGGCCTGGACAACTCCCTGGAGGCCCGCGACGCGTCGGAGGGCATGGTCGGGCAGCTCCCGGCGCGCCGCGCCGCCGGCCTCATCCTACAGCTCATCCGCCAGGGGAAGATCGCCGGCCGCGCCGTGCTCCTTGCCGGGCAGCCCGGCACAGGGAAGACAGCCCTCGCCATGGGCATCGCCAAGTCGCTTGGCGCCGAGACGCCCTTCGCCTCCGTCGCCGCCTCCGAGCTCTTCTCCCTCGACCTCTCCAAGACCGAGGCGCTCACCCAGGCCTTCCGCCGCGCCATCGGCGTCCGCATTAAGGAGGAGGCAGAGATAATCGAGGGGGAGGTCGTCGAGATCTCGATTGACCGCCCCGTCGCCGCCGCAGGCGCCGGTGGAAGCTCAGCCACGCCTTCTGGTGTTGCTGCGGCCGGGAAGACTGGGCGGCTCACGCTGAAGACGACGGACATGGAGACGGTGTATGAACTTGGTGGCAAGATGATTGAGGCCCTGGGGAAGGAGAAGGTGCAGAGCGGGGATGTGATTGCGCTCGACAAGGCATCTGGGAAGGTCACCAAGCTTGGCCGCTCCATCGGGAGGTCGCGGGATTACGATGCTGTTGGTCCGCACACCAAGTTTATCAAATGCCCTGAGGGCGAGCTCCAGAAGCGCAAGGAGGTTGTGCACTGCGTCACCTTACATGAGATTGACGTCATCAATAGCCGGTAACATCACATCCCCTTCCTATGATTTCATTCATAGCTAGAACTGAGTAGACACACATACAAGTAAGCAATATTTCCTATCGTTAACATCCGTGACAAAGGGATTTACATGGAACCTTTATAATGTAGTAGAGATGTTAAAGGACACTTTGTCTGGCAAATATACTGCAACGTGAAAACACATACAAGTAAAATGACTCCCTAAAGGATTTGAAATTCTAGTAAATTGTATAATTGACAATTTGACATTGGCTTTGAGCTACCCTTGCTATGCTGAGTGTGTGTGTGTGTGTGTGTGTGTGTGTGTGTTCGTCACCAGCGTGATAGACTAGCCACCGGTCAGCATTTTTTATAGTATAAGAAAAATCTTTGCAAAGAAACATTTTTAAGGTTTTCAAGAACTGATTTGCTTAATGAAAGATCACCTGTCACTCTAAATTAATGATTGCCTTATAGTTCAATTTTCTCATTCTGAATTGGAAAAATATTTGCTGTAGTATGTCAAGCACTCAAGCTATTGTTGTCCTAGGTCTGACCATGTCAACCAAGCATCATTATATCTATTTTGATTGATGAGGTCCATGTGGATCCCCCAAACTTATAGTTACTCAAGCTAGTCTTACAGCGAGTTTTCATTTACAACAAATTTAAGCAGCGACTTGTCGTTAATGTTTAGATATTTCATATTTGTCGGCAAGTGACTTGAGCATGCATGACATAACCAACTGGATTCAGCAATTCTAATCTATTTTGGCATTTTCATGTACTACAATGTTCTGAATAATACTGAGATAAATAGAAGTATAGAGCACTTTGGCATGTTTATCATGTCATTTGATTGAATGTTAATAAATAGATTTCACCGATTATGTCTTGAGGCAATCATGTTATCCCTTGCACCAGAACCGCCGTCTACCAAATGCTTATTGTTACATCCCACAATTATAATGTGCTAATTGTTTCAGCAAATTATTTCTGGGTTCAAATTCCAGGCAATTGAGATCTTGGGACCGGTATTTTCTGGCATAGGAAACCCCCAATCCCATTAAACAATTGTGGAATAGAATAGAGTTTTACAAACTAATTTTAACCACATCCCATAAGGTTAGCCAATACCTAGAATTGGTGGCCCACTTGGACAACATCTCTGATCTTCTGGGCTTGGAGCTGGAATACGCTCCAAAGTACAATTCTAATTGTGCTGCACAAACTGGGATCTGGTCTGTCGTTTTGTTCATACAGAAATAAGGAGTGCTATATTATCCAGCAGGCTCCTTTAATTCTTGTCAAAGAAAGGATTTGCATGATCTTGCTTAAGCTTGGTTCCATGAAAATAAGTTAAGCCTACAGGTACAAGTTAGTTGATGCCACTTAAATAAGGAAATTGACCCTGTGCTCGAAGATGAGCTACATGGATATCTTGCAGCCATACAATCTGCTGATATCTCGAACAATTGATATCTCTAACTGATCTTGATGCTATATTTTAACTAAATGTCTTCTCAACCAAACTATTGACGCTGTTCCTTGGTTCTATTAGACGACATTGTTTGTTTGATCATCTTGAACTTTTCTCTTTTTTCCTCGTACATTCTTATACAAACAGAGTTGCTTTTTGTGTAATTTTGAATTTAGTTTACTGTGAGAACCAAAGTGTCCCAACCAACACATTTCTATTATCTTGTTATTTGTTGTCCAGGACACAGGGTTTTCTTGCACTTTTCACTGGTGACACTGGTGAAATTCGTGCAGAGGTTCGAGAGCAGATTGATACAAAAGTTGCTGAGTGGAGAGAGGAAGGAAAGGCTGAGATCGTTCCTGGTGTTCTGTTTATTGATGAAGTCCACATACTAGATATTGAATGCTTCTCCTTCCTAAACCGCGCATTGGAAAATGATATGGCTCCAATCCTAGTTATTGCCACAAACCGAGGGATTACATCCATACGTGGGACAAACTACCGATCGCCACACGGGATACCGCCTGATTTCCTTGATCGCCTGTTAATCATCACAACACAGCCATACACGGAAGATGAGATACGGAAGATCCTAGACATCAGGTGTGACGAAGAAGATGTGGAAATGTCTGCGGATGCCAAGGTTTTGCTCACAAAGATTGGCGTGGAGACATCCCTGAGGTATGCAATCCACCTGATCACTTCCTCTGCCTTAGCTTGCCAGAAGCGCAAGGGTAAGGTGGTGGAGATGGAGGATATAAGCCGGGTCTACCAGCTCTTTCTGGACGTCAAGAGATCGACGCAGTACTTAATGGAGTATCAGAGCCAGTACATGTTCAATGAAGTGCCAGGGGAAGCAGACGGAGATGATGCCATGCAGTCATAGATGAATAGTGTTACAACGCAACTGGGTTGGTTTCTACGGTCCGTGTATCTTACATTCTTCTTGCTCGTTTAGATGAGTAGTGTTAAAACCATGCTTGGTGGATGCATTAGACAATTCTAGCTACTGTAGTTAGACTTTTTAGTTCAATGCATCTTACTCATTTCATCCCTGTTTGGAGCAGTGGTTTGTTTTGCTTAGATATATGTTAACAGTACCGTATGTATACCGGCCGGCCTACTGGCTAAGTGCATGGGAATGTGTGATCAGTACAAACTTCAAAGGTAGGTAATGAGCGTTGTTGTGCTAGAGCCAGGAAGGGTACACCTGTCACGACATTGAACTGCAGTTTGGCTAAGGTTGGCATAAAAACCACACCGACACGACACCGGACGTGCCGCAGATGTCCGTGTATCCGTGTGCAAGTGTTACTTATCTTTTAGCTGTGCTGGGGTTCTTTTAGACTGGCTTATAGTTTTGAGATTAAAATTTTAAATTATAATAGTTTGAGAGAGAGTATGTAGAGAGATATTTACGTGTGATTTTGACTGATGTAGATAAAATCAAAATAATATTTACTACAATCAATCTGTAAATCTCATCTTAAAAGATATTTCGTTTGAAAATTAGTTACCGTAAAAGCCAAACTATAAAAAAAATAGCCTATGTTTGTCCGGAACAAACAACAGAAGTTCTACGGCTGTGATTGCCTTGACCATAGTCTCACATAAATAATTAAAACATACGAGTGTATATTTGGCAGAAAGTATATGCTTATGTTACGTAAGGTTTTGATATTTTCACAAAGTTTAACGTGTATTAGGGACGCGCCCACACATATGTCCGTGTGGTGGTGTCTGTAGGATGTTCCCTCTGCAAGGGAAATAGAAATTGAAGCAAGCAACCGCCCAAATGGACGAGCTCTCTCTAGACTCTAGAGAGAAGCGCACATCGGCAATTCCTCCTCCTCCTCCTCCTCCTCCTCCTCCTCCTCCTCCTCCTCCTCCTCCTCTCTCTCTCTATTTTTTTACTAGGCAGTAGTTTTCCTCTCCTGCCACGGTGCCACCCCACCGCAGTCCGCAGCGCACGCACCACGTTGATCATTGATCCGGTGCGCCCCCCGCGAGGTGGGGTTCCGTGGGCCTCTCGGCCTCTCGGGACTTGGGCGGCACAGACAGAAACCGCCTCCCCCCCCCCCTCCTCATCCTCCCCTCACTCCAAACCTCCAACGACTCGCCGCCGCCGCTGCCCTCCTCGGTCGATCACTTCGCCGCCGCCATGGAATCCGGCGACTCCAACTCTGCCGCAGGTACGCGCTGCTCCTCCCCGCCCCTCCCGCCTACGTCGTCTGATCGGAGCAGCTCCATCGCCCAATCGGGCGTCCGATTGGGTGCTCTCGGATCAACCTGCGCCCATTTTTTGTTTAGTTACCGCGCGTATGGAGCTGCCCTGCCGTTGAACGTTAGTGTTGCTCGGTTTTGTACGGGGCAGTTAGTTGGGGGTGTGTGTGTGTGTGTGCCTCGTGTCGTCTGTGAGCTCTGGTCGGTGTTGAATTCTATCCGCCTTCGAGTTGAGTTTGCGTTGTGTCGTTGGCCAGGCAATGTGGCGAGTTTGCTCGCCTCTACTCTTTGCATGTAGGAGCCCAATTTTTTGATAGGTTATGGAATTGTCAAGTGAACTTGCATAGGTCCCCAGAGAATTTGGTCTGAACGTACAGTGATGTAAGCTGGGCACTACATGTTTAAGCTCGTGTTGACATTTTTGAGATGGGATTGGGTTGAGCCCATTCCTAATCTAATTCCGAGCTTAAGATTTAAGACAGTGTTCCCGTGCAGTTTATGTAGTGACCGTCTGGTAGCCAAAACCACGTCCACATGATGATGGATCAGATGTGGGAAATTTGGTATAGGCATAAGCTGATACAATTGCAAAATGAGAAACGAATCAAACCAAAAGATTCAGAACTATTAGTGAAGCAGTGACGGATCCCATGCCCCCCTCCCCTCATTTGTGCAATTCAATGGTAAAAGTAGTTGGTTTAGCCGTTTAGGGCCTTTTTTTGGGGTTGAAAACACTTCAAAATGGCCATCCCTTGATTATCTACCGTCAACGGTTAGCCTTCCCAGAACTTTGATCCAAGCTCTGCCACTGGTGAAGCAAGGGCATGTTGAGACTGAATGGGTGAGAAGCTCATAAGAATTAACTCTGTGGTCACCCATATCTGACTATTCTCGAACCCTGGAATTTGAAGTTGTTCTACCTGAAAAATCAGTGATTAAGATATACGCCCATGTTTATAAGACACATATGAATTAGATTCAAAGGGATATGAGGAGGTGGCATCCAACGACTCACATAATTGGGTATTTGAGTTTGCACTAGATACTTACCCTGCTTATATAGTAACATCCTACTATATCCCAGTCATAACTCAGAAAACATGTTTTAATTGAACTAAGCATGTGCACATTGACCAGTTGACCACTATGTTCTAATTGCATCAGTGAACAGGCACACCTTTCACAAGTTGATTTAATTTGTGCGCAGCTTGCACACCTTTCAAAGTCGGATGTTTTCTCAGTTCATTCATGGTCAAGTGCAAGTGTTAAGATTCTCATATAACAACTGTTTGCATGGTTTCATACTTTCATTGCACAGCGTATCATAAATGGAAAAGCCTTTTGCATATTCGAAGTGCTGGTTGATAACTATCAATGTACAGTTTTCTTACCAACATTGATATTTTTTTATGTATATTTGGGATTTGGACTGACATCTATCAGAGATGTAGAAACCGTGAAGCTTAAAGTCCAGTTATGTAGATTGACTACAAATTTTCTCTCTCTTATCACAGGAGGTAAGACGCAAAGCAATTTTGAACCACCTGTGGAAGGTGTAGCTGGAGGAGGGACTAGTTATGGCTGGGTAGATGGAGGCTTACAGGGGTCGAGTCTAGGTACTGGTGTGATTGACCCTACGAAGGTACAATCAGCAGATCTTTTGCATGTCTGGTCTATGCCCAGCACAGCAAATGTTAGCCAACAAGAAGCACCTCGACCTCTACAACATGTAAGTTATATTTAATTATATTAGCACTGCTATAATTACAACTGATCTCTGGCTTTACACTAAAATATGTAGAATGTTTTAGGGCCATGCCATATTTCTTGTGCTTTCTTCTTTTGGCAGTTACTTGAGATATGATGTTTGTTATGGTAATTGAGACTTAAGAACTTTCTTTCTTCATTGCCTTTCTTCCCAGATGCTTACATGTATATATAGCCAATAGGCCAGCTAATACCCTTTTCAACTAACCCCTGCAGGCCTAACAACTTGCCTAACAAACCCTTTGCTGTCCTAACAAACTCTTTTGCTGTCCTAACCAATCTTTTCAACCCTCTGTTGTGGACACTGATTTCTTGTTGCGGCGTGTATAGAATTTGCCCACAAAAGCGTCCACAACACTTCCGCCCTCCTGGAGAAACAGCTCGTCCTCGAGCTGGAATGAGGGGTGCGCTTCTTTGAAGGCCTCGAGCTTCTCCCAGGTGGCCTCAGAATCCGGGCAGCCGACCCAACGCACCAGAAGCTCCCAGGTGCCCCGGTTGAGGCGTGCTCGAATGACCGTCGCTGGAGTAGGAACAGCACGGCCGTGAGCCACCGGAGGAAGCGGTACCACAGCAGCGGGGGGTTCCCCATGGAAGGGCTTAAGAAAGACCACGTGAAAGACATCATGCACTTTGGCCCTTGGAGGAAGGCGGAGACGATATGCAACCGGACCAACGCGTGCCACCACCTGATAAGGTCCGTAATAGCGTGGAGTCAACTTGCCGCCGGATTTGTCGACGATGCCTGCTGCGGCACGGTGGTGTAAGCGCAACCATACCCAATCATCGACATTGAACTGGACATCTCGATGCTGCTGGTCGTAGGAGTGCTTCATATGGTCTTGCGCCTGGAGTAACCGTTCCCTTATCTCAGTCAGGAAGAGATCACGGTCCTCCAACTGCTTGTCGACTGCCGCCACCCTTGACAGTCCAGGTTGATATGACACCATCGTCGGCGGAGGACGGCCGTAGACGACTTGGAATGGAGTGGTCTGAAGTGCGGTCTGATAGGAGGTGTTGTAGCAGAATTCCGCCCACGGCAGCCAACGGAGCCAGCTGCGCGGGCGATCGCCGGCCAGGCAACGTAGATAGACCCCGAGCACGCGGTTGGTGACCTCCGATTGCCCGTTCGTCTGGGGATGAAAAGCAGAGCTGAGGCGCAGCTCCACCCCTGCGAGCGCGAAGAGCTCTGTCCAGAACGTGCTGGTGAAGATGGGGTCGCGGTCGCTGACGATGGAGCAAGGGATGCCGTGGAGCCGGACAATCTGGTCGAAGAAGACGCGTGCCACCGAAGTCGCCGAGTACGGATGACCAAGCGCGATGAAGTGGCTATACTTGGAGAAGCGGTCCACGACGGTAAGCACCACCGATTTGCCACTGACTTTGGGAAAACCTTCCACAAAGTCCATAGCAATGTCCGACCAAACAGAGGTGGGCACTGGAAGAGGCTGTAGGAGTCCCGCCAGATGTAGATGCTCTGTTTTGTTCCTCTGACAAATGACATAGCCTTGGACGAAGTCGCGAACCAGACGATTGGAATGAGGATTGTAGAAGGAGGCGCGGAGACGATGTAGAGTCTTCTGGACACCTTCGTGACCGACGCCATGAGCTGTGGCGAGAATGGTCGGCCACATGGCCGAGGAGTCAGGGACGAAGATGCGACCGCGGTGAAGGACAAAGCCATCCACCACCGTCCAAGAGGCACCCGCACTGCCCTGATCCACCTCGGCTCGTTTGGCGATGAGGGCCGGAAGTTGCTCTGTCTCACGCCGCAAGGCGTCGAAGAATTGAAAATCAGGGCGGGAGATGGCGCAGGCCTTGGCGTCCACAACATCCTCATCGCGGCGCGACAGAGCATCAGCAGCCGTATTCATCCGGCCCGGCTTGAATTCCACCTTGAAGTCGTAGCCGAAGAGGCGACTGACCCAGGTGTGCTGCGGAATGGTGGAGAGGCGCTGGTCCAGTAAGAACTTCAAGGCGAAGTGATCAGTGCGCACTGTGAATGGCCGCGCCCACAAATATGGTCTCCAGTGTCGCACTGCCTTGACCAGTCCGATCAGCTCCCGTTCGTATGCCGCTAACTTGGCGTGCTGAGGGGCGACCGCCCGACTGAAGAAGGCAATAGGGCCGGATCCTTGATGCAGTACTGCCCCGAAGCCAGAACCGGAAGCATCGCATTCGACGATGAAGGCAGAGGTGAAATCCGGCAACTGGAGGACCGGCCCTGTTGTTAGGGCGCCCTTGAGTGCTTCAAACGCGTCGGTAGCCTCTGGAGACCACCGGAATGCTTCCTTCTTGAGCAAGGATGTCAGAGGAGCAGCCAAGACGCCATAGTTGTGAATAAAACGCCGATAATATCCGGTGAGGCCGAGAAAACCGCGAAGAGTACGCGGCAGCGGCCATTGCTGTACTGCCTCCACTTTGGTTGGGTCCATGGCAACGCCATCCGCCGAGATGATGTGGCCAAGGTACGCCACAGTGCGTTCCGCAAAGGAGCATTTGGAGCGCTTCAGGAAGAGGTTGTGGGCGTGAAGCGTTGTGAAGACTGCGCGAACGTGCTGCAGATGCTCTGACCATGATGAGCTGAAGATCAGAATATCATCGAAAAAAACCAAGACCGATCGCCGAAGGAATGGCCGCAATACTTCATTCATCAAGGCCTGGAAAGTGGAAGGTGCATTGGTCAGCCCGAAGGACATCACCAAGAACTCAAAGTGGCCATGATGAGTGCGGAAGGCTGTCTTGGCGATGTCGTCTGGTTGCATCCGAATCTGGTGATAGCCGCTCCGGAGATCCAACTTGGTAAAGAAGGAAGCCCCCTTGAGCTCATCCAGGAGTTCGTCGACGACAGGAATGGGAAATACATCACGAACCGTCTTGGCGTTGAGGGCCCGATAGTCGACGCAGAAACGCCAACTAGCGTCCTTCTTGCGGACCAGAAGCACCGGCGATGAGAACGCCGACGTGTTAGGGCGAATGATGCCCTGTTGCAACATGTTGGCACACTGCCGTTCAATTTCATCTTTGAGCAGTTGTGGATAGCGATATGGCCGCACGGCAATGGGAGGCGTGTCCGGAAGTAGAGTGATACGGTGATCCATGTGACGCTGGGGAGGAAGACCACAGGTTCCTCAAATAGGTCGGCGAACTCAGCCAGCAGGAGAGATAACAGGTCCAACCGTTCCAGGGCACAGAGTGGCGACGAAGGAGCTGCCAGGCCTCGCCATTTGACCGGGTGATCGTGTCGCCAAAACGACATGGTATGCCGCTCGAAGTCCCATACAATAGGCCCGAGTGTCTTCAGCCACTGGCATCCGAGCACGAGCTCATAATCTTCCAATGGCAGGACATAGAGATCAATGAAGAACTGCTCCTTGTCGATAGTCACCAGGATCTGCCTGCAGACGCCAGGTGACGACACCCGGTCGCCATTCGCGACGCCTACCGTGAGACCTGGCCTTGGTTCCATTGCGAGCCCGAGGCGAGCTGCCGTGGTGGAGGCCACGAACGAGTGGGTGGAGCCAGAGTCGACGAGGGCGTGCAACTGCGTCGTAGCCACAGAAGCAGAGAGACGCATGGTATCCCCTGCCTTGATGCCTGTAAGGGCATGGAGGGAGATCTCCACATCGTCCTCGGAAGCTTCATCGGCCTCGCCGGAATCCTCCACAGGGGCGCTATCGTCCAATTCCATCAGATGTAGCCCCTTCATCGAACACTGCTTAATGTGTTCTCTGGAAAAATTTTCCGGGCAATTGAAGCAGAGCCCGTCCGCCCTCCGCTGCGCCATCTCCTGGGGCGTCAGACGCTTGAAGCGGGTACCCGCGGATGGTGCGGCTTTCACCGGAGCCGGAGGGGTTTGAATTGGTGCCCGGACAACCGGAGCGGCCGTCCGCGGCAAGGCCGTGACCGCCGGTACCACTGCGCGGTACGACGAGACCGAGCACGGAGGCACGCGGTTGCAACCTTGATCGTCTTCATCCTCAAGTTCCAAGCGACGCTCAAAAGCTCGTGCCAGAGCCATGGCATCATCAAGGGTCTCGGGGCTTTGAAGCTCAACGTCAGTCTGGAGCGGATTCCGAAGACCCGCAGTGAAGATGTCGATCTGCTGCTGTTCGGTGACGTTTCTGCAGCGAGCCAGAAGAGGGAGGAATCGTTCTTGGTATTCCTCAACTGATCCTGTGCGGCGAAGCTTCATGAGAGCGCCGAGCGCGTTGCTCCGAATGGGTGGCCCTAATCGACGCTGCACCCTGTCGAGGAGCTGAGGCCAGGTGGGTACTCCGCGGTTCTGCTCCAGGCGGTAGTACCAATCCTGGGCCGCGCCCTCCATGTAGAAGGAGGCGAGCCAGACCTTCTCTTCCTCCGGCGTGCGATGAGCGCGGAAGAACTGCTCCGCCTTGTGTAACCAAACGATGGGGTCGGTGGTGCCGTCGTAGCGCGGAAATCGCAGCTTGTGGGAGGACTGGTAGGGAAGAGGAGGCGATGACGGAACCTCTGACTCGGGCTTCGCCTTGCCCTTGTCGGAGACGTCGCTGAGCTCGAGCTGGGAGGTCTGCAGCCGATTGACGGCGACCCAGAGGCGGCTCTGGTCGTTCTTGTGCGTGGCGAGATCCTCCTTGACCGCTTGAAGCTCGCCAAAGAGTTTATCCATGGCTGCTTTGAAGTCGGCGGCGGAGAGAGGGGAACCCATGACAAGGCGCACAAGAAGCAGCTGATGTTGTGGTGGAAGTAGAAGATGAGCAGCGGCGAGTGGGTGGGGAAGGATGCTGCACGCCCGCCGATCTGATGCTAAAGTGGCGTGCGAGCGCTACGGTGACCGGCGATGATCGAGAGGGGAAAGAAAAAAGAGGCTCTGATACCAAAGATGTTATGGTAATTGAGACTTAAGAACTTTCTTTCTTCATTGCCTTTCTTCCCAGATGCTTACATGTATATATAGCCAATAGGCCAGCTAATACCCTTTTCAACTAACCCCTGCAGGCCTAACAACTTGCCTAACAAACCCTTTGCTGTCCTAACAAACTCTTTTGCTGTCCTAACCAATCTTTTCAACCCTCTGTTGTGGACACTGATTTCTTGTTGCGGCGTGTATAGAATTTGCCCACAAAAGCGTCCACAACAATGTTATTCACCAATTCTATTGGTTTTTTTGTTTAAGATGTGATATTGCACTGTTCTATTACAACCAGATTCACCATGTTTGCATGGTTTTATCTTATTAATATGTGATTGTGTTCCTGCCAAAAAATTGTAAATGTTACTTTCACTTTAGGTTAACCTTTTGGCAGCAAGAAATGAAAGGGAAAGTTTTCAAATTGCCTTACGTCCAAAGGTTTCATGGGCCACTTCAGGTATTGCAGGGTCTGTGCAGATTCAGTGCACTGATCTCTGCTCATCCTCTGAGGACAGGTTTGCTTGTTTATTTTACTTCATTCTTTAGGGGATACCATTATTTGTACATTTCTACTTG
This sequence comes from Dendrocalamus latiflorus, assembly GCA_017311315.1. Taxonomy (NCBI): domain Eukaryota; kingdom Viridiplantae; phylum Streptophyta; class Magnoliopsida; order Poales; family Poaceae; genus Dendrocalamus; species Dendrocalamus latiflorus. Next base: position 7,589,885 of record CM029629.1, on the reverse strand, counting down.
GGATGATTATGACAGTGCTGTACCAGGTTAGTGGTCGGTCAATCTATAACTTTGCGGCGTGTGGTGCCTATATTAGGTGTACCAGATGCTCTTGTGCCTATTGATCCACTGAACTCACAAATAAACCTACTTCCAGGGTACTATTTCTGTGTTTTAGATAACCATGATTTACACACATCAACACTTTTTTTTTTTGCCTTTTGTAATTGCCAGTTCACTTTTGTTTGTACAGCGAGACAACTGCAATATGGGTCTCACTAAATGTTCCTTGTGGACAACAACCTGGTCTATACGAGGGTGAAATATTTATTACTGCTGTGAGGACAGAAGCAGAGTAAGCTAGCCTTTGCTGCTTTATATTTGGTTCTGTACTCCTGTTAAGTGATTATAATGTGATCAGTATTGCTTGGATATGAATAGAGTCAAATTTTAACTACTGACGCAAGTGTTCACATGGCATACTAGAACAAGAGATGTCAGTACTCATTCTATGCAATAGAGAAAACATAGAAAATATGGGAAACAGTTCGCATAACTGTGTAAATGTCATGTTTTGCATATATGTTCATGTTTGCTGTCAGTGAAAAATGCAACTATGAGGGCTTGAATTAACTTTTTTCAGTTGTGTCTTACAAAAACGGAGACATCATGTTTGTGCCTCAAGTCTTTGAACCTTGTCATAAACTTGCCTTATCATTGTCTCACATGAGGTGGTAAATTTGAAGGCATGTGTGAGCTCACAGGTGTAATATGCTTATATTCCTTCAATAATGTTTACAAAATTTAGAAGGGGTTCGATCATGAAACAAACATCTTTATTTTAGACAGATAGTTTTAGTTCATCCTGAAATAAGAACTCCAAGCTAGGTTTCAAATGCGGGTATTCAGTATATGTCCACTCTGATGCTTGCAGGTGGTCATAACTCATAACTCATAAGTGCCCAGATGACATTTAGCTTTGATTTGTAGTTATATATACTTCTCTGTACTATTGGTTATTTTGAGTTATTGACTACTATTTTTTCTTCTAATATTGGTGGCAGTTCCAGAGCAGAATCTTTACCAAAATCCGAGAGGTGTCAGCTATACAGAGAATTAAAAAGTTGCCTTGACATCACTGAACCCAGAGACTACTACTCGTCAGAGGAAATGGTATTTTACTCTCATAATATGTTTTCAGGGACTAGCCATATTATACCTTTTCTAATAGTGCTATGACATTTAGGTACAAAGACTAACATCAGCTTCAACCACACTGAGGAGGATGTTACTTCTTCCAGCATTCCAGGACTGTCAAGAGAACAATGGATTAGGAGACATGATGGATGAAGATGTTATGAACAATGTTGCAGTTCGTTTGAAGTTAAGCATCACTGTTTGGGATTTCACTCTCCCACTGACACCTTCTTTACCTGCTGTTTTTGGTGTATCCTGGCAATATTCTTTTTTGCTATGTTATGTTCCGGTATCTTGTGATATAAGAACAATGCTATATTTTCTTGTGGTGTACAACACATAATTACAATTTATGGTTGAATTGTTTATGTTGTTGCTGCTTTGCAGCTACCAGGAATTCACATTTGAATTGTATTTGTATGAATTTGTTCTCCTTTAACTATACATTAGATATCTGAAACTGTGATTGAAGATCGGTATTGTTTGGAGCATGGCACCAAAGGATGGTACGATGCACTTGATCATCACTTCAGGTGGCTCCTCCAATACAGAATTAGTCCATTTTTCTGCAGATGGGGTGATAGCATGCGCATTCTAGCATACACATGCCCTTGGCCTGGTAATGCTTGTACATTTTTTTGGGTAAAAGAATGTGCTGCTTTGTGCAAACTTATCCGTTGATGTGATTTTTTTCCCACTTTGTTTCTATTATTTTAGCTGATCATCCAAAGGCTAATGAATATTACTCTGATCCAAGACTGGCAGCATATGCTGTACCCTACGCGCCTATCCTGTCATGGTATTTGCTTGGATTTCTACTAAATTTTATATCAGCTTGATAATTTTTTAAATTATTTGGCTCCTTTCTTGATGTAGTACTGATGCTGCGAAAAACTCCCTGCGAAGAGAGGTTGAAATCTTGAAATCGGAGCCTCATTGGTCAAGAGCTTACTTTTACTTGTGGGATGAGGTGTGTTATATTACTTTTATGCTATATCCAATGGCATGGTTCTACAACACAAATTGCAAGTGTCACTACGCTTTATAGTGTGCCTTGTGATGCCTATGGGTGAAAACGGATTGAATATGGATCGGATAGTGCTCAAACTATATTCGCTTCTATATTTTTTTCTCGAATTCGAATACAAATTGAACAAACGTTAGATATGAATACGGATTGGACAAATGTTGGATACAAATTCAAATCGAAGGCTACTCAATTCGGTCGGATCCAGATATCCTCATAACTTATATAGTATGAAGACATTAATGATATTTTATCCTCGTACAATCACGTTTAATCATTCTAATTTATTTACTTCACCTAAAGAAACACGAATTCATGTTCAATTTAAAAAACTTGTCCAACTAATTAGTCGTGTTAATAAAATATGCATATTGTTTCGTCGAATATGGATATAGATATGAATAGTCCAGATAAATAATATTTCGGATGGCCAAAGTTTATACCATATTTGCATCTATATTTTTTATGCGAATTCGAATACGAATAGAATAGATCCACTTTTCACCCCTAGTGATGCCATATTGATTACCAGGTCCCATTAGGTCTTGCCAAAGCTCTATGCAGTTGGAACTGCAATGGTTATGACTTTATATTAAAATATATTAATAAAATTATATCAGTTTTTTTTTACTTGACGCTAAGATTTCACAGCTAAAGTGCAATGGTTATGCTCTAAGCCTAAAAAACATAAGTAAATTCAATTTGGTGTTGGGAGAAACAAAAAGGAGTGATTCTGAAACTTTAAGTTACAAGAAAAGGATAAAAGTTTATTCACAGCAAACATCTTTCCATTTCTCCTAATTCACAGATTAAACTTGAAATATTAAAGGGTGATGCAATGCTCCATAAACATCTAACATTTTTTTTGGGGGGAATTGTTCATGTTGATCTGGTGCTCAAACCAAAATGGTCTGTATGATTGCTCCTATCTCATGGTTTGCACTAGATATGCCCATGCCCCCTCGCACCTAGTGCTATGCATTTTCCTAAGTCCTTAAGTGCAAGGCCAATTAGGCCTAAGTTGATGCGTCAAGCCACATCAACTCATGTATATGGTCCACTTTATTCTATTTTGTCTTACAATTGTTCTTAACTTTTCAGCCATTGAATATGGAACAGTATGATGTGATCCGCAGCATCTCTAATGAGTTACGGACATACTCACCTGATGTGCGTATTTTAACAACTTACTATCGCGGTGAGTATAAGACAAAATCTAATGTTAACACTGCCTCTTTAAAAATATGCTTCTATACTTGGATTTGAAATGAATATATATTTAGGATTTTACACCGTGATTTATTAAAATCTATTAGATTGTTGTACCGAACTGAAGATTTTAAGCTAGATTACTTAATCAGAAAGCTTAGCAGACAAGTAAGAAAGCTGTTTGGCTAATAAAGTTACTGCTGTACAATATTTTATATTACTCTATATGATGGGAAAATAAATTTAGGGAAGCCAATTGAAGCAGACAAGTAGGCAACATTCGAACATATGGCAAAATGAATAAACTATGGTAGTAAATAATTGCCAGTTGTTTGTGCCAGCATGAAGATTGCGATGTTCTAACTAGCTTTTATATCTGCTAATGACTTCATGTACCATAAGATAAATAATATTTTTTTATTTCTTAGCCATTTGTTAGGCACTGTGTTTTTTATATTTTTTATGTAATGAACATACGATAACTTTCTTATGAGGCAAAAATCTTCTGTCACCCTGTTTGGTGTTAGGTTTTCTGGAAATTTAGATAACTATACCTATGTAAGCTGGTCACACTTGGCAAGTCAAGTTTCTTTAACATATAAATATATTTTCCTTACAATTTGAATGGCTCATGTAGGTCCAAGTGGTTCTGAACCGGCTCCTTCTACATTTGAGGCTTTTGCAAAAGTCCCAAATGTTCTTCGCCCACATACGCAGATATTTTGCACTAGGTATGCATTGCAGCTGGTGTTTCTTGTATTCATTCTTGATTGCTAAAATTGTGTGGGTATGACATTCATATCCCTAGGTTGCAACAACATGTACATGTTATGTCACACCAGTATAGCATGATATGGGCATGCTTTTCCAAATATTGATATGACAACACACATATTTCAATTTTCCTTGGCATATATTCTAATGCTAAAATGATTAATCTATAGTGTTTGGTTCTATGCACAAAATGTATATGGTTTCAGAATATTAGTGTTTATGTGTTATCTATGCTTGCATTGTTATTCCATACAAATCCAGGCCTAGGTTATGTATCCAATGCAATGCTAATTGTGTTAATGAAAATAAACCAAAATAGATAGAATTATCCATGCCCCATTTGAGATAAATTTTGTGATGACAAGGGACAATTTGATGGAACTGACAGCTCCGATACATATTGGGGATTTGTTGGCACTATGTGGATGTTGGATATGCGACATGGAAGCTAGTAGAAGTATTGGTGGCTTGGTGCAAACTAACAACAATGTCATACATTGTTCAATCTGGGACCAGCAAACCACTTTCATTATTGATTAAGTGCTTACTTATGCAGCGAATGGGTTTTTGGCACAAGAGATGACCTAGTGAAGGATGTTGTTGCTGAACTACGACCTGATCTTGGTGAAGTAAGAACGAATTCTGTTCTTGTAGTTAATGTTGGTTGATGATCTTTTTCATTCCACAGTATTTGTGACTGCATTGAAGTTGTGCTTCAAAATGTAGTTAGCATGTTTCACGCATAACAAGGCTAATGTTGATTTCTTATCTAGTGTTATATGATCAATATTTCATCAGATTAAAAAACTATAGTAGTTAGATGAGAGTGCGCCAGGTTTCATATTTTTGTGAAATTTCAATGAACTTTTTTTTTGTGAACAGTACTACAATGTGAGCCCAGTGATATTAACACCCATTCCTGTGTCTGCCATCCTTTTACTTTTATTTATTTGTTTTTTTCTTTTTTCTTGTTAATTTGTTGTCCAATGCTCTAGACACTAGGCCTTTAAATTTATTTTAGTGTGTGATGCTGGTGGTATGAGGCCAAAATATTGTTTTTCCTTCATGGCACTAGACCGTTTTCCTGGTTGTACTGCTACAGTTTTAATCTCATTTATTACTTGTGGTTGAAATAGTTCTTCAAATTATGTGAGCGTCCTTGCAATGATGTGGTGAGGAATTTATCATCTATTATCAATGCAGTCAAAACTATTTATACAATCTTAACTATATGTCTATGTACTGTTATTTGAGTGTTTTAGGTTTGTGCAATCTGCATTGAAACCTAGTGTTTAACTGTAGACCACCTCAACTGTTCTAGTCAATAACATTTATATGGTTTTCTCATACAGCTTGATGTTATAAATAAATTTGTTACTTAGGTATGCATGTATATGAAGTTCACTTTTTTTTAAAAAAAAAAAGTCTTGATGAAGTTATCTCAATTCTATCTAGGAGTGGTGGACATATGTTTGTATGGGGCCTTCTGATCCTCAACCAAATTGGCATCTTGGGATGCGTGGAACCCAGCACCGGGCAGTTATGTGGAGAGTGTGGAAGGAGGGTGGGACAGGATTCCTTTACTGGGGTACCAACTGCTACGAGAAAGCTATGATTCCAAGTGCTGAGGTACGCTGTGGCATTGGAATCCTTATGATATAATGAGCTTAATTTGGTCTGTGAAGGATATGATCTTTTTTCTGAATAGAAGTTATTAATGTCAATGTTTTCTTGGGATATTGATACGCAGCCCATATTGCAAGATGTTCTGGTGTTGCAAATTGTCTTGGGTCATAGTTTCTATGACGAGTAACTAAAATTAGGAAATGTTAAACCTCCAGAGAAAATTACCTGAAACCTATGATGTTTCAATTACATTGTGTAGAAACCCCAAAATTAGTTAGCACTTGGCCTTGGCATTTTGGAAAACGTGACAGCCTTCTTCCAATGCATCAACTTCCATGAAAATTGATGGCAATACAGATGCGGTTTGAGCCCCACCCTGATCTGGAGCTTTCCCAAAATGGAGAAAAGATTCAGTTTCTTTTCCTGTGTTTTCACTTATTACTACCTGCTCCAATTTTCAATATGGAAGGCAACACCTGAAATAGCGAAATGGCGATGCAGTAGTGATGGTGGTTCCCTGTTTTGCATGCTAGTATTCTGGTGTTTAACTCATACACTTGGACTTAGTTGTCTTGTCGGAAATTTTTATTAAAGCAATACGGTAATAATACTAGACTACCACACATATTGCTTTTAACCAAGGTTCCAAATACCGCTACTGGGATAAATCCCGCCAGGTAGCCGGTACCGGTTACCGGCCGGTAACCGGAAAAACCCGGTCGAATTTCACGCGCCAAAATTTGAATTTGAAATCGGTAACCGGAAAAACCGGCCGGTAACCGCCCAAAAAACCGGAGAAAAACCGCTAAAAACCGGAAACACCGCTAAAACCCGGTTTTTCAAATTTGAAATTGGAAATTCTTAACATATTCATGGCAAAAAGTATGAAGTTAAGCACGGGAGATGCATGGATCTTCCTAATACATCATATTAGTGTTAAACAATGTAAATATCATTCGGGAAACTAACATTTACATTCAAAATTTGAAAATTCCTAATACATTTACGGCAAAAAAGTATGAAATCAAGCATGGGAAATATATGCATCTTCTTAATACATTCTATTAGTGTTAAACAATGTAAATATCATTAGAGAAACTAATTTTTACATTCAAAAGTTTAAATTTGAATTAAATAAAAAACCGGCGGTTTTTTTTTCTTCCGGTCGGCACCGGTAAGACTGGTTACCGGCCGGTTACCGCCGGTATTTGGATCCCTGCTTTTAACAATAAGTCACTTGGTTAAAGCAATGTTACTTGGAAATGGGTTTGGGTGTTGGAAGTCTTAGTGTCATGAACCTTAGTTCACAACGGGGTAAACATCCGTCGGAAGGAGGTCAGCCGGCGACGATTTGAGGTAGAACGACGCTAGATGAAAGAGAGCACTGATTGAGGGAGAAATAGATCTAGAGTAGCCGGTCTAGGGGAGAGACCAGAGTTAGGAATCGGGGATTTGGGAATACTTCTTTATTATTTATTGCTTGATGATAATTGATACATATTGTCCCTTCTATAAAAGATAAGTCAACTCGATCTCTAAGAAACAATCCCTATCTTTAAGGAAACCTATCTCTAATAAATAGAACATATCAATAAAGTAGTAAAACCCATCTAATAAGAAAACCAATTATTCTTATCCCTATCCTAATCAACCTAAGCCCGCCACGCGCATTGCTACAGTACACGATACTGTTCACGCACATGAACAATATCATGAATAGTAATTCGGCTATGTGAACAGTACCATGAGCAGTAATTTAGCACGTGACAACTCCCCTTTGGCGACAACTCGTCCTCGAGTTGTGGTTGTGGCCATGGTTGCAGCCCTAGGTAGACCTAATTTGGCGAGTAATTACGATGCCTCACGTGGAAGATGAACATTATGTTGATGACGATTGATGGCGAAGGCACGAGGACCTTAGCGTTGCTTGATGTCGAGGAAGTTACCGGCGACGAGGGTGGCTAATGTGGAACAGCAGTGGCGCGCTTCATAGTAAACAGAAGTCGTGAGAGAAGATCAACTGCTCTGATACCAATTGTCATGAACCTTAGTTCATAACGGGATAAACATCCGTCGGAGAGGTCGGACGATGACGACTTGAGATAGAACGGCGCTAAGTGAAGGAGGACACCGATTGGGGGAGAGGAACAGATCTAGAGTAGCCAGTCTAGGGAGAGACTAAAGCTAGAAATCGGGGATTTGGAAATACTTCTTCATTATTCATTACTTGATGATAATAGATACACACTGTCCCTTTTATAGGGATAACTCAATTTAACCTTTAAAAAACAATCTCTATCTCTAAGAAAACCTATCTTTCATAAATAGAATATATCTATAAATAGTAAACCTATCAAATAAGGAAACTTACTATTCTTATCCCTATTCTAATCAATCTAAGCCTGAAATGCGCGTTGCTACAATACACGGTAATGTATTGTCGCCGCCTCCCCTGGCCGCACATCGCCTCTGGCTAGGAGCTACTCCACCGCCTCCTTCGGTGGCGAGTAGATTTGGTTGGCGACGGAGCTCACGATGGCCAAGGACGATGACGGTGGTGGCAGAGCTCGCAGCTGGTGGCAGTGCAATAAATCTGACCAGCGACGGTGGTGGTGGAGCTCGCGGTGGCCTCGCAGCTGGCGGCAATGCAACAAATCTGACCAGCGACGGTGGTGGTGGAGCTTGCGGTGGCCGAGGATGACATTGGCGGATCTATGCCTGGGGCGCCTCTCTCTTTCTGTGGCCGACTAGTGAGGAAGGAAGAGGAGACCATGGACGACGCCGACAGCTTGGCTCTGATCAGAGCCGGCCGGGGGACGGTCACCGAGAGCTGCACCCAAGGTTATTAAGGCAGTAAGGCGAGGTAAGGCGACCCACCCCCTTCACACCTTTTAAGCGATAAGGCGTGAGGCGAGGCGACGCCTTACAAACATCATAAGGCGAAGAAAACGGAGTTCTGAGGACTAAATTAGAAGAAATCCAAAGAGATGAAGGACTTAAAAGGATCTAATTGTAATTTCGTAAACCTCTAGGGAATCAAATGTAAAAGTCTAACCTTAATATTTCTCGGAGCTTAGCGGCCAGCGCATTCGAAGCCGTCGCCGCCTCCTCTCTCCTCCCTCACTCGAAGCCGCCGCCTCCCCTCTCCTCCCTCACTCCCATCCGCCGCCGCCTCCCTCCCTCCGCCACGGGGATGGACCGATGGAGGCGGCGCTAGGGTTCGACTTCGGCGCCTCCGCAGCTCCGCTTATGCGACAGCCGACAGGTTCCCCACTGGCCCCTCTCATCCCGTGTCGTCTCTTTGTACTTGCTTTTTCCGGTTCTTGGGGCGTCCGCCTTCGCCGTCGCCTCGCGTTTCTTTGCCTCACCGACGCTTAAGCGACACGTTAGGGTTTGAGGTGGACGCCATACAACATCGTGGCAAGGCGAGGCCGACGCCTTACGGTCCTTCGCCGCCTTACCGCCTAAGCGACGCTTAGGCGACGCCTTAATAAGCCTGGCTGCACCATCTCTGCGACAGTCACCGGGAGCAGTGGGCAGATTTGGGGGAGGAGGCCAGATGGGAGAGGCGGCCATGGCTTTTGGGAGAGAAGAGAGGAAGAAGATAAAGAGGGGAGGAAGAATGTGGTCTGTGATAATGATATATGGGCCCTATCATTTTTTTAAAATTTATTTGTTCATTCTCGTGATTGGACTTCTTACATGTCAAAACCCAAAACCAAAAATCAGCTTATGTGTCAAAACCGCTTCCACGTTGGCGCAACGTCAGCTAAAACCGTCTTCATTCGGCCTCAGGGGGTTGTGACTTGTGACATGAGGGTCGTAAAACTCCGGTTTTGTACTTTGGGGTTGAAAATTAAGACTTTCACAAGAGTTTAAGGGGGTAAAGTAAACTTATTCCTAAAGAAAAATCAAGTGCATATTTGATCAGACTAGTTGTTAGTGTTGAATAAGAAGTACCATTGTGTGCTAAATGACAAATAGTTTTTTTTTACTTCAACATTAACACTGAGACAAGAACTCATAAATCTGCAAGTCACCAGTAGTTCTTGTTTTAATATATCTGCAGATAAAATTTAATTAGAAGTTTGAATTGATGTGTTGGTTTTGAAATCGTTTTATGAATTTTAGATATTGTTTAGATTGAAATTTCACAACTCTGTGCTGCTTAATAATTTAATATTTGAACATATCATATTCTATTGGTCTAAGAACCCAACATTGTTATTCAGGCTTCAAAGTTTGATTTTACATTTGAAAGTTGGAGCATTTTTTTGTTCAACTTTGTATATGTTCCTCTACAGTACAGCCATTTTGTTGTTCTGATTCTCAAACTTGGTGAGGCTGCAGATCTGTTTCCGACGTGGCCTTCCTCCTGGCGATGGGGTTCTCTTCTATCCTGGTGAAGTGTTTTCTTCGTCACATGAACCAGTTGCATCCACCAGGCTAGAGCGCATCCTCAGTGGCATGCAGGTGAATCTTTTTTGGGAATGTGTGCTTTTGCTATCAAATACTAGTCTATTTTCAGTTAAGAGTTATGACTATTCAGACTTAAAAGTAGTTGCTGAGTACTTATTTCTAAACTAGGCTTCATGATTTATTCATGTAAGCTTTTCCTTTTTAATTCTACTTTGCCTTAGGTTGTATAGTACAACTTTTAGAACCATATTAATATCATGAAGTCAACAACTTTCTACCACTGGCGTTTAGAAAACATTTCACAACCAAATGAAGCTTCCAGCCTTCTTCCACATGTTGATTTTCATTGTATAGTTTCTCAGCTGTGGCGAGTGCAAAGCAGAAACTCACCATACGTATGCAATTGCTCGCAGCTGGACTTTGTGCTCACAGTTGTTCCATATCGATATTGAAACGCAGGACATTGAGTACTTGAAGCTTTATTCGTCACGGTATGGCAGGGAGGAAGGTTTGGCTCTCCTCGAGAAGACCGGCGTGTATCTTGGCCCGGATCGTTATGCACTTGATCATGGACCAATTGATGTAATGCGTGGTGAGGTATACCGCACCTGCAGGTCTTAGGGCAAAACCTGCCAAACTACTACTGTTCTTTAATTGCAGCACCTCTGTTGTTGTATATGGTTTTCCATGTGTTAGCCAAGTGGAATTTAGTAAATACTTTTGATCAACTCATCAAAGCTGGACTGGGCTCGTGTGTGTCTTTCTACTTTGGATGGGCGAGGTAGAGCCGTAGAGGTCTTGTACATTTGAAAACTAATGGGATCAAGTGAGCATCTATGGATAGAATGGAAGCTTGGACGTCTGGGCCTGTATATATTTGTAATGTGCGATTTTCTCGTCAACGCAGCCGTGATGAATCGTTTCTTGTTGCCAATTTTTTTTAAAATCGGTTACCAGTTCAAGGTCTGGAGACAAAACCCGGAGCTTAAAAAGTGCTTCGTTAAAACACAGTCCCAGTCCCGACCTAAGAGCCAAGCCCGGCTGTATGCACCCGGGTCTGGCCCACAACGCCAGGATGCCCATGGACAGGGAAGGGCTCAAGACTCACGGACAACAGCTAGGATCCCGCTAAGGCCTATTTAAAACGCCGGAATTTTTTTTCTCTATTTCTATATACTGAATTTTTTGCGAAATTTATGTAAAATTCTCGTGTTCCAAGCCTAAACCTTCTCCTCTCCTCCCCAATTTATTCCATTGTACCCTTGCTGCCTGCATGCAACTGCCATGCCATACCATGCAGTGCATTTTATTTGGGTCTCCCATATCCCATTGTCGACTCTTATTTCAGAAGGGACGACACGGGCATGATAGGTTGCCTGCGCAACCACAATCCAGGCCCACGGTTTGGTTGCCCGTTCTTTCCTCCGAGCCAGGCTGGCCCGATGCAAGATTCGCTCCAGGGCCTGGCTCCGTGGGAACGCAGAAATCGAGTGTAGCTGAGCCTGGCCCAGCTTCCCGTTCAATTTAGTTTTTTTAGCGTCGTCAGGCTTTGGACTAGCTGAAAACGAAAACGGTAATTCTCGGTTACCGAAAATCGTTTTCGAGAAATTACCGATTTTTTCCCCTAAACAGAAACGGTGACGGTAACCGATAAAACGGAAACGAGAACGGTAAAAACATCCGATAATGAAAACGAAAACGATTTAGCTCTCTTCCGATCGTTTTCGAAAAATACCGTATTTAACCGATAATCTACCGTCGATAATAATTACCGATCCCCACGCCGAGACCCATCTCCGCTGACTGAGCACCCCTAGGCCCATTAGTCTCGGCGTCTCCCGATTTCTGTCTCCCGCAGTCCCGCACGGTCGCACCCCACCTCCTCCACTCCCCTAAAAACACACGCCTCCGATCCCCACGCCGAGACGCCAGCCTTAGACCTAGCCGCCGCCGCCAGAGAGGGACCACCGAGTCCGCAGGCACGGGGGGAGTGAAAGGCAAGCCCGCTGAGCGCCCCCACGTCTTCACCCTCACGACTCCACCCTCACGACTCCAGCAGTCCAGCACGACTCCAGCCGCCTCCATCTCCAATCTCCGCGACTCGCCACGACGTCGTGTGAGCGCCTCCCACGCTGCTGGTTCTGGCCTGCTGGGCGCCTCTAGTCTCCCACTCATGCTGCCATCCTTCTCCTTCTTCAGGCGGTCGGCGGCCACATCTGAGATGAAGATGGCGCCGGCTGGAGATGCGGATCAGCCGGCGGATGCAACACCCCGAGGCCCCCGAGCGCGAGTGATGGAGGCAGAGGCACCACTCCCTATCGACCTCGCCGCCTCTCAAACCTCGGCAGCGGCCACAGCTTCGTCTGGTAAGCTCATCTTCTTCGTCTGCTGCGTTTGATAACTTCGATTTTTCTAACCTCGCTGCTGTTGTTTGGCAACTTACCCAGTTAGCCTATAATCTTGCTTGCCAAAGGTGTATGTTTTAATTCACTGATAAAGAAATTCTCGATGCTGATAAAGAAATTGACTGATTCATTTTTCTGGGAACTTTGTAGCGACACATTTTTATTCTGTTATGTAGCTTCTTATTTTACTAGTGAACTCTCCTTTCCAACTGTGGCAGTAGATTCATATGTGTAAGCATCAGTAGATTTTTAATGTATCAGTTGTGTAAGTATTTGGTTTTTGAAGAAATTACTAGGTGCTAAGGATAAATAGGTTTACTTCAAAGCTAAGATCCTGCAAGTTCAGTGGATATTAGGAACTCTGGCAGATATAATCTTTATGTTTGTACCACTGATGCACTATTTCACTGTGTAGATTTATATCTTATACTAATAGGAGAACATTTGCACTTCATTTATGATAGGATCCCATAAACGTGCAAGGCCAGCTGCAAGTGAAAATGCAAGCCAGAATCTTGGCAATGGCATGTCTGCTTCTTCTGCAACACCTGCATCAGCACCTTCAACTGAGAGAAGTTTAGTGCCAAGTGGTGGTAGTGGTACTGGTACTGGTGGCACTGAAACAGATGGTGTTGATCCAATCGATGTGGATGCAGGCAGCGATGGCGAGGACGAAAATGAACCTGCCAGCAAGAGGGCCAAGAAGAGCACATATGAAGTGTGGCAATACTTCACCAAGTACTGGCTAACAGTGAAGGTGAATGGCAAGGAGGAAAATCAGCTTTAGGCAAAGTGCAATGTCAAAGGTTGTGTAAACAAGACCAGCAAACACAGAGCTGAGAGCAGATTTGGAACAACTAGTTTTTGGACCCATCTTGCTAATTATCACAGCATCAAGAAAGGACAGCAACAGCTTACAACAAAAACTGATAAAGATACTGACATCGCAGTTGTCCAACCTTACAAGTATGATGAAGAAGCTAGCTTGAGAAAGTTCTATGAGGCTATGATAGTTCATGGGTACCCTTTTAATATGGTTGAGCATGAATATTTCCAAGAGTGGGTCAAATCATTGCGTCCACATTATCCTCTAAAATCTCGTGTCACAGTTAGAAAGGAAATAATGGAATATTATTTGGCTGAAAAGGATAAGTTGTATGCATATTTCAAAACCGTTCAAAGTCGCTTTAGTGCAACTATGGATATGTGGACATCCAACCAGAACAAGGGTTATATGTGTGTTACTCTTCATTGGGTTGATGATGATTGGAAAATTCAGAAGAGGATTGTCAATTTCTTCCATGTTGAAGGGCAACATACTGGTGAGAGGTTGTCATATACACTTTCTTCTTGTCTTTTGAAGTGGTATGTGGAGAAAAAGATGTTCTCTCTAAGTTTGGATAATGCAGCGGCAAATGAAGTAGCGGTTAAGGATGTCATTGTAGAACTCAAGAGGCATAGTCCTTTAGTATGTGATGGGCTATTTTTTCATGTGAGATGTGCTAATCATATCCTTAATTTGGTTGTTAGAGATGGTATGCGTGTGATTGGCTCTACAACTGAAAAGATTAGATCATTTATAGTTGATGTCAAGGGATCTACGGTTCAGTGGGAGGAGTTCCTGAAGTGTGCTACTGAATGTGGGCTAGATACAAAGCCTTCTCTCTCACTTGATGTTTCTACGAGATGGAATTCTACATATCTCATGTTGAGGGATGCTCTTTATTACAGGCCTGCATTTGAGAGGCTCACTTCCATCGACCGCCGCAGGTATGAGTGTATTGCTCCTTCAAGTCAGGAATGGGAGAAGGCCCACATTCTGATTCCTTTCTTGAAAAGATTCTTTGACCTGACCGAGATATTTTCTGGTACTCTATATCCAACAGCAAACCTGTTTTTTAGAGGTTTTTGTGAGATTAAGTTATATCTATCTGATTGGTGCAATAGTAATGATGCCACTCTTTGCCAAATGGCAAATGCTATGAGTGTCAAGTTTGACAAGTACTAGAAGAAGTCAAATGTTGCCCTTGCTGTTGCAAATGTGCTTGATCCTAGGCTCAAGAGAAGAATTGTAGAATTTTACTTGAGAAAGTTATATAGAAATTCCTACCAAGCTGAACTTGATAAATTCAATGGTGTTCTAAGGAACATGTTTCATTGCTATGTTTCTTCTGCACCTTCCAAGAGTACAACACTTGTTTCATCAATTTCAGTTGTAGATCAGTTTATGGATAGTGTGGATGATGAGCTTGATTCCTTCCTTTATGAAAGTGATGCATGTGGTAATGATGAAGGAATAAGTGAATTGGAGAGGTACTTAGCAGAACCACAATTGAAGGTTTCTAAAGCCAACCATAATACGTTTGATATTTTATCATGGTGGAAAAATCAGAAGGATGAATATCCTGTCCTCTCCCTGATTGCTCATGATGTGTTGGCAATGCAAGTGTCAACCGTGGCTTCTGAATCTGCATTTGGTGCTGGTGGACGTGTCGTCGACCCATATCGAAGCAGCCTTGATCCTGACATGGTACAAGCACTTGTTTGCACTAAGGATTGGATAACTGGAGCTAAAAGAGGTAAAAGTGTAAACTGATCTGTTGCTTTCTATTAACAATATCTTGATGTTCTTTTTACTCATGTAGCTGCCTTTTAATTTTCAGGTTCTAAGAATATTTCTTCTTTGCCTAGTGATCTTGAGGTTCTTGAAGCCATTAAGAACCGTCTGCTTATTGAGGTACAATTATATTGATATGTATTGCAGTAGCATGTAATTCATTTGAAGTGCTAACACGTTATTTCCATTGCAATTTGTAGGATGAATTTTCAGAAATGGGCGGTGATTATGTGCTTGGAGATGATGATGACATGCCGGAGGTTCAGCTATAGGAAGCCTGCTTCCTATCCTTTGTTAAGTTCAACTAAGAACTTGATTTAGTATTTCAGTTACTAGTGTACTAGTACTTTCGAGTTTGTGAGCTTGTGACTACGCCTATGTCATGTGGTTGTCAGCTTTGTGTGCTTGTGAGACCTAACTAAGTATTATTGTATTAAGTCCATGATGCCACTTGTGGTTGTGGGCTTGTGGCTTTGTGTCGTGTCTTTTTATTGCTATATAATATATGTGTCTTGCCTCTTGTGCCATGGATCATTACTACAGTATTATTTTTCATGTGACCTAGGTCGATATATATAGCTATTGTCATGCTGTGCAGATTGGTGTGTTTATTGTATTTTAGATATCGCTTTCATGATTTTCGATCGTTATCGATGCACTTTTGATCGAATAGTTTCGTTTCCGAATTTACCGGAATATCGATGTCGTTCTCGTTTCCGACAATATCGTATCGATTTCGTTTTCGAGAAAATAATGTGAAACTGAAAGTGATTTGACCTCCTACCGATCGTTTCCGACCGTTTTCAACCCTACTAATTATACTCTATTTTTTTCTAAATTATTCAATTAAAAAATATTATTATATCTCAACGGATAATAAAAAAAGAACAAAAGCAAAAAAAAGGGTATTGCTACTCATCGGACATCCGATTCGGGCGTTCATTTTCGGACACTCGGCTGCAACACTTTTTTTATCATGTTTGTAACTTTTTTATCCATATTTGTAATGTTTTGTCTGTATTTTTCTTGCAACATTTTTTATTTCGTATATACAACATCGACTTTTATATTACATATTTTTGTTGCATACATTGATTAAAATTATTGCACATATTATCTGAGAATGTTGCATCAGAACGTACGATGCGAATACTCATATCGTTTTTTTGTATATATAATCGACAAATGTTACATATATGGATGATAAATGTTGCGGATAGGAATACTTACATAGTTCTTTATTTTTATTGCAAATGTAGCTAAAAATATTATAAATATAGCTAAAAAATATTGTAGCTGGACGTCCGAAAATCGGATTGGATGTCTGATTCCTAGCATTACCCCAAAAAAAAAACCGAAATTAAGTGATGCAAGTCGTTGTTTAGGGTCACCTCTCCTCTCTGCATCCACTCCACGCCGCCGCCTCAGCATCCGCGATTTGCATCCTCTCCACGCTCCACTCTTCCAGCGCTGTCGCAATCTTCGTGCCAGGGGCCATCATATCCGCATCCACGCCACGGTCTCGGAGCTCCTTGACGTCGTTTGGACCTGGATCTGATGTCATCGCCGCTCCCCTCCCATGGCCGAACAGCCTCGCGGCCGGCGGCCGCACGACCTGATCCACGCACAAGAACTAAGGTGGCCTCAAGGGGCTGCAGCCGTGGACAAGCCCTGCAACCCCTTTATCTGCTACAGCACTGTTCCTCGTTCTGCATCGTGGTATGGATGGAGGAAGGAGCCATTTCTATTTATTCTCCAATTTTGTTGTCTACATTTGGTGGCCATGGCCCAGAGAAGAGTTTGCCCAGCGTTATGTATTTCTTTCTTCAATTTGGCATTGTTCTTATTTCACTTGATAAGTACGAGCAGTGATGGTGTTGGCGAGAAATCACTTTCGTGCGATTGCTGCCAGGAGCACAGCATCAATTTTCCTCTATTTTGACTCCGGTTTGTTCTGTGCTTTTGTGAATTTCATCCTTATGGCATCGATCTTATTCGTGACAATGGAGCCGACTTAGTTTGTTCATCAAACTTATTAACTTATCAGAAGCGTCTCAAATCAGTGTGTCTTTTCTCCAACTAGTCATAAACTGTTTGTGGGTTATTGCACTCGAGTAGATGCAGGCAACCAAACAACACCACCACTCAACCTACCCAACTTACAACAGGCAACCAAACAACCCTCTGTTGCATCGAATCTAGCATGGCTGGGCTCAGCCTGGTTGCTTCTCTGAGCCAGGCTACGGGCAATCGGATAACCAAACACACCCTATGGTGCACTGCCGTCCCTTTCGAGTCTGTAGCTGCATCACCTGATGTGGATGTCTCCAGAGCCATTTCAGGATCTACCTAATATGTGTTATCCTTAGGGTTTCATCACAAGCTAGGGTCCAAAGATAGGAGGGGTGTCAGTTAGAGGTGCAAACATAGCAGATAATTTTTGTCCGACCAACAGACTGAAGGCTCCTGGAGTGAATGCAGAAAAGGTAAATGTGTATCCGGTACTATCCGTATCCTACTCCAAGAAAAAAATATAGAATAAGATACGGGATGAGTGATATTTGTCTGTATATATCCGTATGTCAAGTAATATAAGAGTCAGTTGTAATCTCATTTAGGAACAAGATAACATACAGAAGGATTACCACATCTAAATAGACAGGGAATACTAAGCGATTTTCCTTCGACATCTCGGCGATTAGTTTCTTTGTGGTCACTCTTATTGCACCCTACTGTCTAGTGTCCTATGTAGGAGTGTAAAAGAAGTAGATAATTTTCGTCTGACCGTCCGTCCGAAGGCTTATAGTACGAATATAAAATAGAGAAATGGGTATATTTGGTATTATCTATATCCAACTCTGAGAAAAAAAATATGGAATAGAATATGGGATTACAAAATGAGTGATATCTATCTATATCTATTTCAATTGCACCCCTGGTGTCAGCACAAGTGGAAGGTCATTATCATGGATCCATGGTAATCTTGACAGATCTCCGGCACCTCCATTGTCGTTAGCACTTTGCCTTGATCCATACCGCAGAAGTTACAAAAAAAGAAAAGCTGGCAAGCCAATCCTTCTGTGGCCTTACATCCCTGTACTTGGCCTCTAGTGATCATGTGATGTGGTCGTAACCTGCTGCCCTACTGTAGACTGTGGCCGCAAGATTTTCAGCCGAGACACACTCGCTGCTGTTACCATTGACCGGCTGCATCAGCATACCGGGCAGCCAATGCTATTGGCTGCAGGTAGGCGTTTGCATAATTCAGGTACAGGTGACTGCCCCATCAGCAGTTTACCAGCTAACCAAACACCATCCTCTTTCCGAATTATCAGGGAAAATGTCTTTCCAGTTTCCTTATCATTTGGTACATTTTGAAAGAAAGAATTTGAAGTAGATTAAACTTGTCTTGGAGCACTTGGAAAGGAAGAGATAGACCAACGGCGCGCGCCGCGCAGATCTTGAGCTGATCCTGGAGAACAAGAGTGAGGGCAGGCAGGCGATGGTGGCTGCACGGCCATGCTCTGATAGCCTGATCGAGTTGAGCAACGACCCTCTCTGATCGGCAGCAGAGTGGGTGTCTAGTCTTTGCAAGCATTTGTAGTGCTGCTGTTCTGATTTGCAGTTTCTGCTGAGAGTTCCAATCAGAGTCAGTTACCCTTGTACAGTCATAGAAACTCTTTGTACAGTTTTGTAACTACTGCCTTTCCCTTTCATGCTCAGCTCGCCCGGTCATGATGAATGATCAGATTCTGATGAAGTCGAACCAGAGTTGCTAAGGCAAGGAGCTCTCCTGTAGTCTGTAGGTAAGGTAGACGAAGCACAAATGCACAATGAATTAATTAAGTTGTTCATGAGCAACACTGCAACAGTTAGCTACTTAGCTTTTTCTTCACTGAACTGTACTCCATAGGTGCTAGCAGTCTCTTACCGTGCAGAGTATAGCACGGTCAACAAGTTGCTTATGGTTAAATGATTTCCTTTTCATCAAATGGGCACGATGATCGATTCCACTGAATGATTGAACTTTTGCTTATGCTCCATTTGTCATGAGCTGCTTGGCCGTAGCATTTATTCTTTCCTTTCGTTCCGGATCTGAAAAGCTTTTCAGAGACACCTGGAGTTGAAAGATTACCAGTTAAATTAGAGTGTGTTACGATTTACTCCACTTCGCTAGTCAGTAGTGTGACAAAATGTCCCTATGTACTTCAGCCCTTTGCTTGCAATAATGCAGTCACACTCATGTACAATTGTTTCTGGTGGCGATTGATGCGAACTTTACCTCCAATTCCCCATGAATTTTTAACAGTCCAAACATGCAGTTGGAAACTTTTCAGCCAACGATTCCTATTGGCCATTGCGACCTTTTTATCCTCATGGCATGGCGCCACACGACGCGACAAACAGAAAAGACCTTTGTGGTGAGGACGACGAACAAAATGGGTGCGTGTGACAGAGTGAGATTTTTCACCGATGACGTATAGCTTATGATTTATATTGCAATAATTAACTTTTAAACAATGTATTTTTAAGACGGGTTAACAAAAATATTATAGTAAAAAGTGTAATGAATTCAACTGTATCACTAAAATTGCATGCAACTATTTTCTTTTGCGTACTGCATTTCGCGATAAATAGAATTCAAAAATTTAAACTATAAATCATAAGTTGTAGTCCGCAAGAACCCATTCTGACCATCCAACCAAGCAGTGGACTATGGAGCAAAATAGAACAGTAACCTTTTACTGCCGGTTCCTTTTGTTTGTTACAAATGTTTCTCAATTTTTTGTGCATGCATACTCTATTTTGCGAAAACGTATGCAAGGAAATACTCTACGTTAGTGTCGGATTGGACACAAAAAAACAAGGAAAGAGAAGTCAAATTAGTTTAGGAATTTTTGTGATAAGAAAAATCCATTTTTCTACTCTACCATTTTTGGTCCTATACTCCCTGATAACGCAAGCTTTGCACCCTTGCAATTCCTACTCACATTGCTGTATTAATTTTTTTTTAAAAAAAGGGAAATCAATTATTTGCAACGTCAAAGATTGCATCTTCGTGATTTGCCGCGCCAAAGGTTGCCCTTCATGATTTGCCACATCAATAATTGAAATAGTCAGTTTTTGACCCAAATCATGTATTCTGCCATTATTCCTTTTTACAAAAAAAAATCTCAAAGTGAAATGTCTGAACTGCCCTCGATCGACCACGCTCACTCCCAGCCGTCCGATGCCAATCTGAGAACCCACACACCCCTTATCTAGTAAACTCGTCACCCTCCTGACGGCGTATGAATCATACGGAATCGACAGCTTTAAGTTCTTTCCCCCCTTCCCAAATCTTAGGTTGGTCTCGTCCACCAATTCAGAACCCTTCACCCCACAAAAGTGCAAACAAGATCGGTCGAGGCAAGGAGCCTTCTTTTGATCGATATAGATAAAATCACTATAATATATACTATAATTAATTTGTAAACTTTATCTTAAAAAGATATTTTGTTTAAAAGTTATAGAAAGATAAAAAGACAAGTTAAAAGCGGAAAAGAAGACACGCAAGTTCTTGCTCTAACTTCTTTCGGCGAAAGCGCGTGAGGCGATCAATGGTGATCGGTTGTGCTGTGGCTTATGGCTTATTTCACTGTAGCTGACTGAAATTGCATTGTAGCTGAAGATGGTTTATTTGGTATAATTAAATTTAAAAAATTTTAAAAATAGAAAAAATGGGTTAGCCCATCACGTGTAATGCAAACGAATACGGGAAAAAAGAACCGGTAAAAAAACTTAAAAAATCCCAAAAAATCAGAAAAAGACGAAATTTAGGAATAGTGAAAAATAAACCAGAAGCTAGAAGTCGAAGCCGAAACATCAGGCCAAGTGAAAGAAACTCAGGATAAGTCTTTGCCCCCAAGGTATATCGATCATCTCTAGTTTCCTGATCAATACATTTACGTGGCCTTACAAGAGCTAGCTATGCGTACTACGTAATAGCTAGCCTTGATTCTTTAATCATATCGGTTAATAGTTTTGTATTGTTGAGGCAATGAAAAATACTACCCAGGCAGCTGCCGTGATCCCTTTGGACATTTGGGGGCAATTTAGACATTTCACTTTGGGGTTTTGTGGGTTAAAAAATAATAATGACAGAATACATGATTTGGGGGCAAAAGCTAACTATTTCAGTGATTGGCATGGCAAATATGAATGGCAACCTTTGGTGTGGCAAATCATGAAGAGGCAATATTTGATGTGGCAAATAATCGATTTTTCCTTTAATCCTTGCTTCTAAAATAGGCATGTTCCTTTTTTTTAAAAAAACTTTCCCATTAATACTGGCCAATTTTGGTAGAGAAAGTAACGTGGAGGCTAGATGAGTGTTGATGTGGTGAAGAAACGAAGGATATATATATATATATATATATATATATATATATATATATATATATATACACACACACACACACACACACACACACACACACACATACACACGCGCGCGTTGAAATAGGGCATCATGGTGTCTGGACACTAAGCCTCCCTGCCTTTGGATTACTTTTAAATGCGTGCAAGTACAATGATATATAATATATCAGGATAGAAAGTCTTAATCATGGATAGAAAGTTTCAATCATGGATGGAAAGTCTTAATCATGGAGCTTGGACACCATGGTGCCCCTATTATTTATACTACACACACATATAGCCATGTATTCATCCGATTTGATGCATCCAATGGCCATCATCCATGATCTCCTCTCCATCTCTTATTTATTTTCTTTTCCGTCTTCCCCTTTCTCAATCTCCACCCTCTCCACACCCCCTCTCCGCCACTGTTGTCCAACAATTCCTTAGATCTGGATTCTCCATATGTAGTCAGCGTTGCTATCATCACGCCCTATCTCCTTTGCTACGGCCATCAAACTAGATTTCAACCCTCACCAATCCCCAAAAGCCTCCTCCGCTGTTGCGATCAACTCAATAGATATCCACTATCGTCACTCTCAAACCAAAGCGGTATTAGAGCTGGGAATTGGGCCGTGCCGTGCTGACCATCGTGATCCTTCTGTGCCCCTATGCCGACCGTGCTCACTAGGCTGGCCCGGCCCGAGCACGGCATGCCACGCCGGGCCGTGTTGTGCCGCCCATCGTGCCGGCTATCCAGGCCCAGCCTGGCCCACCATTCGTGGTGGGCCGGCATGGCCCGCCACGTGTCAAGCCGAGTCAGGCTTCGGGCTGGTCTGAAAAAGTACGGCCCGTCTCCCACCTCTAAGTGGTATTGCCGCATCGAGTTGTCGTAAATGTCGTCACCACAAATGGACTGATGTGCAGTGGCTACCTTGAACTTGGATCTAGGCTCCGCCGCCACCAATTGATGGTTGAATCACCAGGTTTAATTTGTCTCACTAAAAAGCTTGATGTAGTTTTTTTGTTGAGTTTTGTTGAAAACTTCCACTAAAATCAGGATTTGAGATTTTTTTTAAAAAAACCTAGTATTGCAACATGAAACATGTGTTTGGTTTCTCTCATTAAAAATGTTTGTTTCATTATATTTTGTGTTGAGGTTTGCTTCAGGAATTGAGATTGGCCGCCTCGAGTTTGATCTAGGCGGCGCCGCCACAAATTGATTGTTAAAACATCACCAAGTTTCATTTATCTCATTAAAAATGTTTGTTTCACTATATTTTCTGTTGATATTTGCTCTAAAATTGGGGATTGAGATTTTTTTGAAACCTGAAATTAAAACACGAAACTCTTGTTCGAAATTCGAAACTTGAAAAGTGGAACCAGAAATTGCAAATCCGGTCGCAGCAGTATACTAACCCAAAAAAAAAAAAATCCCTAGTCCTCTCACCGGAAAAAGGCCTGTACTCTCCCATAACTATTTTTCAAAAGAAAAAGGTTACCAAAATCACACCCATGCATTTCCATGTTGCTTGGCATGGTTGCTTTCTTCCTTTTCCTTCCGTACACGGTGATAGATACAACATATACAAGATGTGGGCCTTCGCGACCCCACAGTGCTTTTGCGATAGCACCTAAAAGTATCCACAAGCGCGATAGTACTCGCAACGTTCGGCTAATCGTTTTCCAGTAATAATCCATCTTTCTTGTAAGAAACACAAGTGAAACAAAGCTCTCGATCGTGAAATTTTCTATTATATACCGGTGACATAATCCATTTTATGTAATGCGTGAATGAGATGGTAACACATGACAAAAGTACTATAGCAATTATTCTAAAAATATTTTTCGTACAACTGGTACTGTAGCAAGAAGTAAGATATTATTTTTTTGTACGGGCTATAGTATTGCTACAGTGTTTTGCCACGTATCACCACCTCATTCACTCGTTATATAAACTTAATTGTGCCACCGATATACGATAGAAATTTTACATAGATCACCGAGCAACGACCACCCTCCTCCCACAAGTCAGCAAAGCTAGCCCTGCTGGAGTAGCAGAACAGAGCACACAATAAGGTACGGTTTCTTTTGATTTTTTTTATGATTTTGATTTCTCTAGAAATCAAAATAAACATGATAACTTCTTAGAACTGTTTTTTTTCAAATAGCTTTCTAAGATACTGCTTATTTCAGTTTGAACTTCTAGTTTCTGACTTATTTTTCACTATTCCTAAATTTCGTCTTTTTTTGGCGTTTTTGAACTTTTTTGCCGGTTCTTTTTTGCCATATTCGTTTGTATTATCCGTGATTGGCGAACATGTTTTTTCTATTTTAATTTTTTTTAATTTTAATTATGCCAAATAAGTCACCATCAGATACAGTATAATTTTAGCCATAAGTTACCATCAGTTATAATATAATTTTTGTTAGCTATAGTATAATTTTAATTATAAGCTATTTTCAGTTTAACTGGACGAGCTGTGAGTCTGAAGTTATATTGATGCCTTCGTTATCTGCTGTCACGGCAAATACACTCGCACGTCGCAGCACCGGTATAGCCACGCGCATCTGCCTTCTTTCTCGCGACACGACACCCCCCACCGTCACGTGGATAAACGGCGATCGCTGGCGGGAAGCTACCCCAGCCCGGCCTTTTCCGCCCTCATCACGTCCGCAGATCCAACCGCCCGCTGCCGCGTGGTTCACTTATTCCTTCCCGTGCGACGAGCAGGCGCGAACAACAACGCCTCCTTTCTTTGCTCGCTTGACCACTCCCAGGCCTCCATGTCTCTCCAAACTCCAAGCCTGAAGCTCACGCAATTCTGTACTATCAGTTCGTCCATACGTACGTGAAATTCAGTACACGAAATAAAAAAGGGAGGGAAAAACAGCACAGCCCTGTGTTTTTTTTTTGCTTTTCAACGGCCTGTGTCTTTTAACTTTTCTTAGTAATTATTATTTATTATCCTACGAAATCACAACCAAAAATTGATAAATCACAGAGCGAAAGGGCTTAGCAGAAAAAAAAAGCGTGTTCCCCTAGGGTAGTAAAACCACGGCCGCGGCGGTGGCAGGGGCGACCACGTGCGCACGAATCGTGGCGCGGGATCCGACGGCGGCGCGGCGATGCTACCCACCCCGCACCGAAAAGCCGACGTGCCGGAATGGCATCCTATCCTCATATCTCCCGATAGAAAGCCACGAAAACAAGAAAGGGAACAAGCGAAGAAAGCCGAGAGGGGGGAGAGAGAGAGAGAGAGAGAGAGAGAGGGAGAAGGGGGGAGAGAGAGAGAGAGGGAGAAAAAAAAAATCTCCGTCCACCACATGCCGCCGCGCCTCCGGTGCCGTAGGCCGCGGGTGATAAGAAGAAGCTAAAGCCCAGTGAGCGGAGTGGAGCCGAGCAGCCGCGGCGCCGGATCGAGCGGAGATGCCGCCCAATCCGACGGAGCCGGAGCAGGCGGAGGCGGCGACGACGCCGGTGCCGGCGCAGGCGCCGGCCAAGAAGAAGAGGAACCTCCCCGGGACGCCAGGCGAGAGAGCGCGCTTCGGGTTGGGGGCAGAGGGGGGGGGGGGGGGGCGGGGGTTGGTAAAGTTTTGTATGGCCTGTGTTGGTCTGACGGTGGTTTTGTGTGTGCTGCGCCTGTGCAGATCCGGACGCGGAGGTGATCGCGCTGTCGCCGGGGACGCTGCTGGCGACGAACCGGTTCGTGTGCGAGGTGTGCGGGAAGGGGTTCCAGAGAGACCAGAACCTGCAGCTGCACCGCCGGGGGCACAACCTGCCGTGGCGGCTGCGGCAGCGCGGGCCGGGGGCAGCGCCGCCGCGCCGGAGGGTCTACGTCTGCCCGGAGCCCGGCTGCGTGCACCACTCCCCAGCCCGCGCGCTCGGGGACCTCACCGGGATCAAGAAGCACTTCTGCCGCAAGCACGGCGAGAAGCGCTGGGCCTGCCCCCGCTGTGGCAAGCGCTACGCCGTCCAGGCCGACCTCAAGGCCCACGCCAAGACCTGCGGCACCCGCGAGTACCGCTGCGACTGCGGCACCCTCTTCACCAGGTACTACTCCCCCCAATTCCAGTGGCCCCTTAGGGGTAGGAAAAGTTATTCCTGTTCGATTCATCGGCCGGCGCGCTGCCTTGGTTCAGGAGGGACAGCTTCGTGACGCATCGCGCCTTCTGCGGCGCCCTCGTGGAGGAGACCGGCAGGGTGCTCGCGGTGCCGGCGCCTCGGCCGCCTGATTTGGAGGCTGAGGAGAATGTGGACAAGGACAAGGAGAAGAGGGAGGAGGAAGAGGAGGAGAATGAGAATGTGAATTCTGTTGTGGTCGAGGTGGACGAGCCTCAGCGCGGCGAGGCGGTGACGGAGGAGCCACAGCGCCTTCCGTCGCCTCCACCTCCCCTGCCACAGGAGCAGCAGCCACTGGTGGCAGTGGTGCCAAGTATGGATGGTATGCTTCTTTTGCATTTTGGTTGTGTTTTTGTCTTATTGTCCATAGATAGACTAGATGAGATTTATAGCAAATTCGTGCTCCTTAAGTCGATCTATTAATGTAACAAGAAAGCAATGCATGATTCTTGTTTCTTTCCCAATTCGGCTAGCCCTTTGATCATTACGCTAACAAAGAGGAGTGACTTGTTCTATCGTTTGCTGGTCCACCTATATTGCAGAGACAGAGGTGGTTGCTGAGCCAACTGTGGATGCCAAGCAAGAGGTGGAAGACGATCGACATGATGAAGCTTGCTTCGAAGAAGCTGATCGATACAAGGATGCTGAACTAGAGGACTCCAACCTGCCAGGCAAAGATACTCCGATGCTTCCTTGTTTCCTTCCCTCGCCCTCGGAGGCCATTGGTACGGATGGCAGCAGCAGCACCAGTTGTGGCACAGGCAGCAGTGCTTCCAATTCCATCGCGCCAGCTACCACAACTAGCACATTTGCTGGTCTATTTGCATCAGTCACAACAAGCACCACTCCCCAGAGTAGATCCCTGCGTGATCTTATTGGTGTTGATCCCACCTTCCTTTGCCTTGCGATTGGTGCGCCTTCCTCTCTGTTCCCGCAGACAAACACAAGCAACCCCTGCACCTTCGCTCCACCTCCAGCACCGCACATGTCTGCGACCGCACTCCTTCAGAAAGCTGCTGAGGTTGGAGCTTCGCAATCAAGCTCGTCTTTCTTGAAAGAGTTTGGGCTTGCAAGTTCCTCCTCGTCATCAAGCCCATCCAAGCCACCCCAAGGAAGGTTCATTGATAATTCACCACCATTCAAGCTACCTCAAGGAAGGTTCAACGATAGCTCACCACCATCCAAGCTACCTCAAGGAAGATTCATCGATAACAGTGCACAACAGTGGCACCACCGGAGTAATCAGCTAATCGATAGGGAGCCTGGGCCGATGCTATCTGGCGATCTTGGCCTTGGCCTCGCCTATGACAGTGGGAATTCAAGGTTGCCGGACTTGATGATGGGGCCATCACCATTGTTCAGTCCCAAGCCTGCTACCTTGGACTTTCTTGGGCTTGGCATTGGAGGGACCATGGGCGGCTCCACAGCTAATGGTGGCCTCCCGGCATTGATGGTTGGAGGAGAGCTGGATATGGGGTCTGCACAGGCGCCGTCTCCATGGGAGGAAGCCAAGAGAAAGACCCATGGCCGCACAATCCTGTGAGGTTTTCTTTTTGTAACCTTAGGGGTTTTGTGCTTTGGATTATCATTCTTTCAGCTGCCGTGTTGCTAGAGCTAGAACTCTGTAAGATGCAGACCTGTATATAGCTCGATGCTTCCATTCCCGCCTCCTGTCTAAATTAAAAGCTATTATTATAGAGAATTTGATCCTTGAAAGATGGGACCTGACCTTGATGACCTGTTCCTGCCAAATGTAATGAGCTAACAAGGGTAATTATACTAATTAGTTGCTTGTATTACTGAAAAGTGAAAACCTGTGGTGCCGAATTGCCAATGCAGGATTGTTTCGGAAAGGATGAGATAGGGACAGGCGAGGTGACATGGGAAAAAGGTGTTTATAGTTTTACTGTTGTTATCGGTTGGCACGGTCACCATCACCCATTCAATCAGCTTCTTTGCGAGCCTTCGTACTTTTGAGAATCGTCGGAGGATTTCCCTGGTACTACAAATCTACAAAAGCCGTTTTTTCTTACTCTGCGTTCTGTTCATCACCGGCCTTGGATGGACCATTTCATGGTACTGACAATCTCTTTGCGTCCTGTGTTATGCTTTACTGCTCTAGTTATCAATCAGGTGTTTTGCCGCAGCAGCAACAGCCATGGCCTATTCTTTTCCTTCGAAGCTGGTAGTTTTTAATTTTTGCAAACTTTTAAATAAAGTATTTTCTCAAGATAGGATCTACAAGTTAAACGATATACACGCTAAAAGCTCAATACATGTACCAGCTAAAATCGCAAGTAAGTATCTCTCTCCATAATATATACCGTAAATAACTAAAATTCAAATATTTCAGCCAAAAGTCATAAAGCACAACGGCAGCAAATCAGGCCCTCAGGTGAACTTCGGAGCTCACACCGCTCGGTGCGTGTGGGGGAAGCAAAAATCAAGCGAGTCTCACGTGAGGACTGAAAGTGTGATTGCTAGTGTACAGTTGCAGGGGTACAATTTCTCGCTGCATTCTGATGCGCACGCACGCAAGAGTTTCTGATTCGAAAGCAAAGACATACTGATCTAGGGGCCTGGAGGAGCTACTCCTACAGATGGAACTAAAGGTACTAGGTTGATTAACTGCACTGAATTTGGCATCCGTGAGTTGTGGCCTTGTACGCTACCCCAACCGAAGAATCAATTCACATCCTCCCTTTCAATGTTGTAAATACCATTCTATTCCGGTCCAAATGGCCGAAATGTTCTATATCGGCATGCAAAAACGGTACAACTGATTGTCCATCCTGTACCGGTCTTGATACCGGTTAATACTGATCAATTCCGGTTAATATCGGTCAATACCGGTCCATTCCGTTTCGGTCATTCCGGTACCAGCCGTGATTTTGTATTTGATATTTTGATTTTGTGAATTTGTAGGATTTGTTATCCCATCTATTCCAGTACTAGGCATAATTGAAGTGGCCCATCATTTTTATACTATGGTTATATATTTAAAGTGAGATTTTAAGTTAAACTATATGCACATATAATTATATGTATACTTATGAATAAATGTATTAAACCCGAAACGATATGTCGGTATGGACCGGTACCGAAACGTATCATTCCAAAAACCAAACAGGTATAGCCTCTGAAACGGTATTTCCAAGTATGCTGCATTCTCCTCTCTCAGTCGGACCATCCATCCTTCCCTCGCTTTCGTCGAATATAGACAGTAGAACTACTACCACTCCACTTGTCACTTGAGAGAGAGAGAGTAGTATCTCTTAAGGACTTGATCGGACTAAGGGCCGCTCTAAGTGATTTTGACTTCTGATAGCCATTTAAAACACGTCGATTTCTTATTTTTAGTTTTAGTTTTTTCCCTTGTTACTTTGTATTATCTATGAAGATATAATGATGTTTTTTATTTTTAATTAAATGACTTAGAAAAAATTAACAGCCGCTACAGTACAATTTCAACTAAAAGCTAACAGTCACAGCTAGAAACTAAAGTCGGTTATAGCAAGACCTAAAAACCGTACGTTTCCTCAGACTCCTGTCATTTTCTTTCGTCAGGGACAGGCTAAACGGCGTATATGTTTGTCCAAACTCAGGTCTTTTTCTTTGATTCTTCAACGTTTACTATTTTTTTTCTAGAACGGTAAACTGGTTGTGCTATCAGTTTATGTTAGGCTACAGCTTGATCACCGATGAAACCAATCACAAAAGACCTGTTCTTTTCATTAGACATGTCAAGTTCCTCTCAGGAGAAACATAAGAGATTGAACTTGTCGAGATTCTGGACCCAAGTCGTACAAATCTACAGCTTTGCTGGTCTAATGACAAACTTGTGATTGCACTATTAGAAAAGAGTAGCACAAGATTCGGTCCTTAATCGACTCAGACGAGACAAACCATCAAATTCAGATCTCGCGTGTTACGGCACCAGTCTCCTTAGCACTCGTCCGTGTCTCCACCAATTTTGTCAAACATTTTCTTGTTTTCAATGATAACCCACATTATCATCCTCATTATCATGTCTCAAGTTTCGGTTGACAATATTTGTGTTACATTCCATTTTATCACTAAAACATTTCTAAGCACAACCATAATCTAATAAGATTTAATCAATGATGGAGTTATTAACTTTATAAGTATTCCAGTGCAACATGGGGAAGATGCTATCAACAATCAAGGAAGATGAGTAATAAGTATCAATTGCATAGTGTAGCTAAGCAATCCATGTTTAACAGAACATTTAATAAAATAACTATGATAAGCATGCACATGTATTTGAAAGTAAAGTATTTGCATTTGCAAACTAGGTTTAACATAATCAATTATAAGAACTTGCCTTGCTTAATAGTGTATAGCGATGGTTCTTGATCAGCAACGACGACGTCAAATTCTATAAATGCGCAACATCCACATTCAACACAAATCCAAATAGATTCAAAATAAAATTCAAATGAACTCCAAAAATTATGATTTTAGTGCTGTTGGAAAGATATTAAATTTATATGAACTTAGAAATAAAAATCAAGTCCTTTGGATTTAAAATGAGGGAGAACAAACTCTCCAAAGTTTGAACTGAGAGGAAATTCTATAAATTCTTTAATTTCTGACAGGTGGGGTCGCCTAAGATTTTTTCTTTTTTTGATTATTTTCCTAATGGAAAATGTTCAGTGGCCGACAGCTAGGGTATAGCCGATTTTAATTTCTTTTTAATTTATTTTCTTTAAGGAAACACTAGATAATGATAGGTGGGACCATGGTCCACATGGGCTAGGTCCACACTGAAGGCAACTACACCTCTAAAAATATTTTGGTAATTAATGACGATATGTGCATATGGAAATAACATGTCTATCAAGCGTTTGAAAGATTTAGTCTCGGAATTTGATTGACGGCTTAGAGATGCATGAAAAGGATTGATAAGAGAACCACAATGGCATGAGACAAAGGTATAAGTAGCCCATAATCTCTTTTAATTTTATCAGTCTTGGAGTTTTGGTGGAAGATTATATTTTAGGCTAGACACTGTACTATTAAGAGGGATCATAACTAGTAGCTTGACAAGCAATTTCTTATGCCATTTGGATCAACTAAGGATCATGTATGCACTTAGAATTTAAAATTTGAAAGTCAACTATACATTCATAGAAAAATCGATAGTACTAGAGTTTACCTAGTGGTGCTACCGCACTACGGTATGACCGGGAGGTAGTGTGGTACTACCGCACCCTGGCATGATCGAAACTTAGTTGGCGATACGTAATTTTCAGAAAGGTATATTTTGGAGCATATTTGCTCCTTGAAAAATTGGCAGTACTGGAGTGTAATTAGCAGTACTACCGCAGAGCGGTACGACCACAAATAATGAGTGAAATTACCGCATCCCGGTATGACCGAAAGATATATGGTGGTACGTTATTTTCGGAGGGTGGTAGCATTGTTCTGCACAGTAACTCTAGTTCAAACATATTTATTACATACGTTATAGCCGTTGTACTCCAGGTGTACCCTAGGTGCGGTAGTACCGGCCTATATACGACGGTACTACCGTATGTACTATTGTTTAGGGTATTACCCTCAAACGATCGAATTTGTGGGTAAAGGTTATAAATAACCCCCCACCAGCTCTAAGACAACAAGAGAATACTTCATTGAATACTCTTGAGCTTGTAGCATCCTCTTCACACCTCATATACATCAATTGTATTCATTTGAGGTAGTTGGGCCTAATTCAAGTGCATTCATTTCATTAGTTGATCCTTGGCACTTGGATTCTTTCGAGTGACCATCGTGATCTATTATTCTTGGTGCTTGCCGGCACCTAGATGGCTTGTTGGAGGTTCGTGCAATGATCTCTTCAAGAAAATTGCGAAGAGGCTCGGCGCCATTTGTGAGTGGCTCGGTGTTCGCCATCTCCAGAGCGGAGGAAGAACAACCACTAGTGGATTCAAGGAGTGAGGCTTAATTCGTGGAGCCAGTCTAAATTCGTTTGGCTTTTTCTAAATGTGGACTAGTGAAGGCTAGTAAGTTTTCGATAACATGTTAAAAACATCACGTATCTCTAATTCGGTTATTTCTTTGTATCTACCATTCCACATCTATATTTCTAGCAATTGAGCTTGTTACATCTTATTGAGCTAGAAACGTATTTGTAGAGACTTAGATTGTGGAGCCTTACAAATACCAGAATTGTGTAGGCATTGGTTTGTGGTAGAAATCTTGCTTAGTTCTTAAATTATAGAAATTAGTTTTTTAGAAAGCAAGAATTTTTATAACCTCCTATTCACACCCCTCTAGTTAGTTAACCTTGATTCTACAAGTGGTATCACAGTTTAGTCTGGATTTAGACTTAACCATCTAAGAGAGAAAATGTTGGGTAGCAAGGGTATTGCTATAGTAAAGGCATCTCTATTTGATCACTCAAATTATGCATATTAGAAAATTGTCTGTTTATTTAAAGTCCATGAGTCCGAGTATATGGAAAATCATAAATAAGGGCTGCGTTATGCTTCTTGATCTACTACACCCCATGGAACTTGAGGAGCGCAATGCTTATTTAGATGCTCAAGTGATGATCACTCTTTTTGGAGCTTTGAACGTGGATGAGTTCAATCGAGTGAGCAATTTGGAAATCGCTCACGAGATATGGATCACCCTCTTAAAAATCCATGAGGGAACATCTACGGTCAAAGTGGCCAAATTGCATAGACTCCGGATCAAATGAGACATTTACAATGTTACCGCATGAGGACATTAATGTAATGTATTCTCCCCTCAATATTATTGTAAATGAGCTCAAAGGCCTAGGAACTTCACTAACTGATATTGATATTGTGAGAAATATGCTTAGAGCATTACCGAGAAGTATATGACTGTTGCGACACTCTTTCTTAAATCTCTCGAGTTAACAAAGATGGCACCGATACAACTCTTAGGCAATTTCATAACTAATGAGTTATACAAGAAGGACGAGGAGTTTTTAGAGCAATCCTCCTCTAAGAGCAAGAAGGTTACCACTTTCAAAGCCAAAGCGGTATCTAACGATGAGTCTGAAGATGATGAAGGTAATTCTGAGGAGGAAATGACTCTCCTCATGATAAGGATGAATATATTCATGAAAAAGCGCTTAAATCAAAGTGCTATAGCAACATTCGTTGTGTATGAGTGTGATGAGAAGGGGGTACGTTGCCTCTCATTGCCCTACAAAGAAGGATGACAAGGGCAAGTAATCCAAGAATAAGAACTTCAATAGCAAGAAAAAGCTTTTCGAAAAGCTTCAAAAGGATGGCAAGAATAAATCTCATATTAGAGAATGAAACTTCGATGAGGAGTACACCGACTCTGACTCTAATGAGGATGAGTCACCGAAGAAGAATGGACTTGTCGGCATCGCCATCAAGAAGGTTCCATCGCTCTTCTCGTCTTCTACATACCTAGTGGAAAAATCGCTTGATGATAATGAACCCTCATATAATTGGCTTATGGACATGTTGGAAGATTTGAATGAATATCTTAGAAAAGAAAAGTCAAAATTCAAGATCTTGAAGAGAGAATATCTCTCTCTCAAAGATTCTTATGAGGAGTTAAAAAAACTCATGACTTGCTTATCCAAGAAAATTCTACCAAGTCTCACACTACCATTGGTATTACTTGTGATATTATGGATGAAATGCATAGTGTGCAAAGTGCTAAAACTAGCTCATCTACTTCATGTAATTATTTACATGCTATACCATGTTCTAAAGTAGATTCTAATCACAATAATGGTAAGTCTTGTGATGCAAAGCTTGTTGTTGAAAATAATGAGCTAAAGGAGCAAATAATCAAGCTAAGAAAAAGCTTAGAACGGTGCTTCAAGGGTAGAGCCACCATTGACAAGCTTTTAGCTGGGCAAAGGTGCTCATTCAACAAAGGAGGTATGTACCCAAGAAAGGTAAGAAACTAGCTCACAAGCCCGCAAGGTTTATAAAATAAAATGACAAATATTGCCATAAGTGCCAGGAAGTAGGACATTTCCATCAAGCTTGTTCTATTAGTAAGACTCCATTTGTAGGATTATATGATTCGTGCTATATACTTAGGAAAATTAAAAATGACAATGTTATTGCAAGATTGGTTGGCATTTCAATTTTAGACGTTAAAAAGAATGATACTTGGGTGCCTAAAGCCTTGGTCACTAACCTCTAAGGATCAAAACAAATTTGGGTATATAAAAGAACTTGATTTTCTTTTGTAGGTGAACTGTAAGACCCGTGGAATGTATTGGGTGTTTGATAGTGGACGTACTCAACACATGACTGGAGATCGGAAGATGTTCACCACCTTTGAAAATGGTAGCAACGAGAAGATCACATTTGAAGACAATAGCAAAGGAAAGGTTCTTGGTTTGTGTAAAATTGCTATCTTAAATAATCTTTCAATTTTAAATATATCTCTAGTAGAAATATTAAATTTTAATTTACTATCCGTTACTCAATTTGTGATCTTGGATTAATTTGCTCGTTTTCTAAAGATGGAGTTACCATTTCAAAGGAAAAAAGAAAATAAATTAGTTGTCAAAGGTTTTATATTTGAAAATATTTAATTGGTTGATTTCTCTTATAGTGATGTATGCTTAAAAACTTATTTAATTGTAAAAAACCTCTTTGGGTTGGTTGTGGTATAGAAAGCTAGGTCATGTGGGCATGATTCAACTCAAAATACTTTTCAAACATGATTTAGTGGTTGACTTGAAGGACGTGAAATTTGAGAAAAATAAATTATGTAGCGCTTGCCAAGCCAGGAAACAAGTTGTAAATTCTCATGTTAACCTCTAGATATTGGAGCTCTTACATATGGATTTATTTGGGCTAACAGCCTGTAAGAGCATCAGAGACAATAACTCTTGTTTAGTCATTATAGATAATTACTCTATATATATATGGGTATTCTTTTTACATGACAGGGCTGAAGCCTCCAGCATCTTCAAAACTTTTTTGCAAAAAGAGCCTAAAATGAATTTGATTTCAAAATAAAGAAATCATGTAGTGACAATAGTTCCGAATTCAAAAATACTAAAATTGAAGATTTTTGTGATGAATTTGGAATGAAACATGAACTTTCCGCCACCTATACTCCGGAACAAAATGTAGTTGTAGAGAGGAATAATCGAATATTAATTGAGATAGTTAGGACAATGCTTAATGAATATAATACTTTCGATCATTTTTGGATGGAAGCAATTAACACCGCTTTTATTATGCCATAAATCATTTTTATTTGAATTTTGAAAAAAGACTTTTTATGAGCTTTTCGTTGGAAGAAAACCGAACACCTCTTAGTTTCGTATTTTTGGTTACAAGTGTTACATTTTAAGAAAAGATGTTCGGCTCACAAAATTTCAAAATTGTTGTGATGTTGGTTTGTTGGTTAGTTACTCAACAAATAGCGAAGCTTTTCGCGTCTTCAACAAAAACTTCAGTTTAGTTGAAGAAATGTGTGATGTTTAATTTGATGAGATTAACGGCTCTTAAGTAGAGCATGAGAATTTGGATGATGTAGGTAATGAAGGATTGAGGCAAGCGATGAATAATATGCAAATTAGCAATATCAAGCCAAAAGAAGACACAAGTGTATCACCTTCATCAAAAGATGTTGAATCTCCTACCTTTTCTATAACAAGCAAAATTCAAGCAATAGACGTAGAAGGAAAGGAACAAGAAGAACAACAACCATCAACTCTACCTCCGAGGATTCACAATGCAATTGGAAAGTATCACCCAATAGATCAAATATTCAGTGGCATGAGTAAGGGTGTTCAAACTCGATCCTGTATAGTTTCTTTTTGTGAATATTACTTTTTTTGTTTCTTCTCTTGAACCAAAACATATAGATGATGCTCTAAACGATCCGAATTGGGTGAATTTAATGCGTGAAGTGCTAAACAATTTCGCCCGAAGTGATGTTTGGACATTGGTGGAAAGACCGAAGGAGCACAATGTAATTGGCATAAAATGGGTTTTTCGCAACAAACAAGATGAAAGTGGAGTTGTAGTAAGAAATAAGACAAGATTAGTCGCTCAAGATTATAGTAAAGCCGAAGGTTTAGATTATGATGAAACATTTACTCCCGTAGCTAGACTTAAGTACATTAGCATATTACTTGCCTCTACATCATGTTTTGATATTAAATTATTTAAAATAGATATTAAAAGTACTTTATTAAATGAAAAAATAACCAAACTTGAATATGTCAAATAACCTCCTGATTTCGAAGATCCTAAAAATTCAAATCATGTGTATAAACTCTCCAAAGCGCTATATGGTTTAAAACAAGCTCCTAGAGTATTGTATGAGTGCATTTGAGATTTTTTACTCTCAAAATGAATCAAAATTAGAAAGATTGACATAACATTGTTTACAAAAATTATTGATGATGATTTTTTTGTATGCCAAATTTATGTTGATGATATCATTTTTGGGTCTACTGACCAAGACTTTTGCAAGGAGTTTTGTGATATGACGTCTAAGGAATTTGAGATGTCCATAATAAGAGAACTCAGCTATTTGCTTAGACTCTAAATCAAGCAACTCAAAGATGAGACATTCGTGAACCAAACGAAGTACGCAAAGGACTTGTTCAAGAAGTTTGGCATAGAGGAGTCCAACCCATTAAGACTCTCATGGCAATAAACAGACATCTTGATCTCAATAAGAGAGGTAAACTGGTAGATTTAAAGCTTTATAGATCTATAATTGATAGTTTGCTCTATTTTACCATATCTAGGCTTGATATCATATTTAGTATTTACATGTGTGCGTATTTTCAAGTATCACCAAAAGAGTGCCATTTGGTGGCTATAAAAAGAATTATATGATATTTAAAGCATTCCTCTAGTATTGGCTTTTGGTATCCTAAAGTTATTAAATTTGATTTAATTGGATATTTGTTTTTGGATTATGCGGGTTGCAAAGTGTATAGGCAAAGCACCTCAAGAAGTTGGCAATTGTTAGGAAGGTCTTTAGTTTCATGGTCATCCAAGAAATAAAATTTTATAGCCCTTTACACTGTCGAAGCCAAATATATTTTCGTGTGTAGTTGTTGTGCACAATTGCTATGGATGAGTCAAATATTGATGGATTATAGAATTAAATTTGATAATGTGCCTCTTTTGTATGATAATGATAGTACTGTGAAAATTATCAATAACCCGGCTCAACACTCAAGAACCAAACATATAGATATTCGCCACCACTTCTTGAGAGACTATGTGAGCAAAGGTGACATAGCCATTAGGCACATTCAGACCAAAGACCAATCAGCAGATATTTTCACTAAACCATTAGATAAAAGCCGCTTTTGCAAGTTGAGAAATGAGTTAAATGTCATAGACTATTCAAATATTGCTTGAACTCATGCCTCACATCTTTTGCTTCCATTTGGTGTTATGGAGCTTTTGAGAAAAATATTTTCAAATATTTCCCAAAAATCTCTATGTTCATAAAAAATTATGTTTTTGGATATTATTTGGCATGGTTAAAGCATAATGATCCTGAAAGAAACTTATTTGAGTGCAAAACTAGGGATCATTTATATAATTCCCAAAATCCCAAAATCTATCACTAAAATTTTAGGAAAATCGAAACTATCGCCCTTCCTTCAGTGGTACTATCACTTTGTGGTCCTATCGACATTGAACCTATGGTACTATCGCTCCACAGTAATACCGACGTTAAAATTATGGTACTGCGGCGTCAATTGGTGGTCGCATTAATTTCCGCCACCCCCTTATCCTCCCTTTCTCTCTCCTTGAGCGGTCACTCCGTATCTCTCAACCGTGCCACATTCTATCTCTCCTCTCTTTCACCTGTCCAAATCTAAAACTTGAGATCTTCAATTTCTTTAAGATTTTTGACATCTAGTTGATTCAAAAGCACCTAAGGGTAAGGTACAAATCCCTTCTAAATCCTTGCATTGCCTTGCTTTAAAACCCTAAGGTCTCCAAGTTAGGTTTTGGCAAATGTGGATGAACTAGTGCATTTGTCTTGGGCAAAGTGCTCTAAACTAGTGTCAAATGGTATTTCATATCTGATCTATGGATTCAATCCATGAAAAACATTAGTTAGCATTAAATTGTTCATGCCCTAGAAACTATTCAACAAAAACGGTATTATTGCTCGACATATGTGGTACTACCACGAAATGGTCATACCAGCCAATAAATGGTCGTACTACCACAACATGGTCATATCAGAAGGTACTTGGTGGTACTACCGCACCCTAGTACTACTGCCCTATACAATGTGGTACTACCGATTTTGCTGAAAAATCCAACTACTTCATCTCATTTAGCTCAAAATCTATTCCCATTTGATCTAGCTATCCTCTCGTTCCTATTTGAAGATGCCATGGGAAAACATTGCTGTGAGCAAGCACTGTGGCTCTCTGACAACTTGAGCGGGTCCTTCTGCATGAATATCCGCTTCCTCTCTGTCGGGACTCATCTAAGCTCCTGCCCAACACTCTGCCAATAATCCAGAGCTAGAATCAGCTCAGAGGGACAGGGAAGCAAGAGCCAAAGGCAAGGCAACAACACCAAAAATAGATTAAAAAAACTGAATGTAAAGAGAGCTCCTCCCATGAGGTCAGTGAGGAATTCGATGACGAAATGGGTGAGCCAAAGGAGCAACCCATAAACCTAAGATCCATCATCAGTGATGATTACACAATTCTTCATCAACCAAATCATTTTCTGTAGCAGCGGACATCCACTGATCCCAGATTCCACCCAAGGTTTCAGTAGGAGGTCTTCTTTCAAATGTATGGTAAACATCGATAGTTTACTGAACATAAGTATGTGGACTGGGCACATCTAGAGTCCCTGGACAGACACTTAGGGGCATATAGGCTTTTTCATTCCTCTGACATTTATGACTTAGTCTCACTCAAGTGTGACTACAATGAGGACATCATATGACAGTTTTATGCGACGGTGTACGTCTGTCCAAACTTCACCTATATGACTTGGATGACAGGACAAGAGAGGTTGGAGTCAAACAAGAGGAAATTTGAGCTATCTCTGAGGATTGAGTCAGGAAGGTATGAGAAGATCCATGATAGGCCCACACTTAGGATACATGCTTGGGTGCAGTATTATGATACTAATGTGAGGTATGTGCCAGGGAAGCTTGCAGGATTACTTCCTCTTCCTAGCCTCATTAATAAGATTATCAGCCACACCTTTTCAACAAGTGGAAATTTTGATGCTATCAGAGGATATGCTTGGAACATCATAGATAGCATCATGAATAGGAGAAGATTTGATGTGGTTGACTTGATCATTAGAGAAATCGATGCCTCCAAGAATGACATGGTCAAGAGGATCTATTTTGCACCGTACATCATGATCCTGATCATCAGAAAAACTGGATATCATGAGGGTTTGGGAGCCACCCATAAGCCCTACAACTACAAGCCTCACGAGGGTCCTCCTATTCTCGCAGCTGCACCTCCACAAGCTCAAGAAGAAGGAGAAGCACAAGCTCAAACTGAGGATATAACCTCTCTTTCCCAAATCTATTCTGCCATCCTCCAGATTCACAACAGTTAGTCGGAGGCCACTGCAACGCTTGCCTCTCTCTACCAGGGTGAGCTCCATTAATGACAAAGTGACCTCTCCCTCGATGAGAGAGTTACCTCCATTGAGCGCATCCTGGTGACTCCTTCTCCCGTTCGCTACGGCCGTCGTCACCATCGTGACCCTTCACTGTAGGAGTAGCCCTTTTTGGTACTTTGACGCCAAAAGGGGAGAAGTGATAAGGAAAAGCTCCACCGGGAAGAAGTGAAGAAGAAGTCTATCCTAGCTTATTATATATGCTATGTTA
Organism: Dendrocalamus latiflorus; assembly: GCA_017311315.1. Classification (NCBI taxonomy): domain Eukaryota; kingdom Viridiplantae; phylum Streptophyta; class Magnoliopsida; order Poales; family Poaceae; genus Dendrocalamus; species Dendrocalamus latiflorus. Next base: position 7,550,241 of record CM029629.1, on the reverse strand, counting down.
TATTTGGACTTTATTGTTGAACCTCTATGTATGAACTTATTATGTGTGACTTTTAGTCAATTGTGTGATGAACCTGTAATCACTATGGTTATGTTGGTTATGTGTGCATGAATTTATAATTGTCTATTGTATATCTTCATGATTTTATATTGGTGCTTCTTATTTATGCTTATAGTGATTCCTCAAGTTCATCATATAGAAGAAACTCCGCCAAATTTTTTTAAAATCTATACATATGCTTGCAAATCACCTCATAAATCCACATGCACATGTTTAGGGGAAGTTTTCTTTAATTGACTTTGAAGAAACTAATTCTCAAAATCTTTTAAGCTCATTTCAAGAATTATTTGTTTTTCAAAGTTACAATAAGAATATACGACTCATTTTCAACAAGTGGTATATTCATACTCTTTCAAATCACTTATATCATTTGGGTTGTTATCAATTACCAAAAAGGGGGAGATTAAAAGCATCTAGCCCCCTAAAAATATTTTGGTAATTAATGATGACATGTGCATATAGGACTAATATGTTTATCAAGTGTTTGAAAGGTTTAGTCTCGAAATTTTCTTGACAACATGGAAATGCATGATCGAAGTTTACCTGGCGGTATTACCATAGTGCGGTATGACTGGGAGGTAGTGATGCACTACCGCAACTTGGCATGACCCCGAGAAATCGGTAGTACTGGAGTGTAATTGGTGGTACTATCGTAGAGCGGTATAACTGTAAATAATGAGTGGAACTACCGCATCCCGGTATGACCAAAAGATACATGGCGGTACATTATTTCTAGATATTGCCATTTGTGAAGCACTTTTTGCTCTCGAAAAAATGGCAGAACCGCTCCCTAGAAATGATACTACCACAGTGCGTTAGTACCGGACATTAGAGGGTGGTAGTATCGCTCTACATAGTAACAGCTAGTTCAGATGCATTTATTACACATGTTACAGCCGTTGCACCTCAAGCGCGATAATACCGGCCTATACACAGCGGTACTACCACATTTACTATTTTTAGGGTATTATCCTCAAACGGTTGAATTTGTGGGTGAGGGGAAAAAAATAACCCCCCCACTAGCACTAGGACAGCAAGAGAACACTTTATTGAATACTCTTGAGCTTGTAGCATCCTCTTTACATCTCATATACATCAATTGCATTCATTTGAGGTAGTTAAGTACTTAAGTCCAAGTCAAGTGCATTCATTTCATTAGTTGATCCTTGGCACTTGGATTGTTTCAAGCGATCACCGTGATCTGTTATTCTTGGTATTTGCCGGCACTTAGACGGCTTGGCGAAGGTTCGCACGGTGATATCTTCAAGAAAATTGTGAAGAGGCCCAACACCATTTGTGAGTGGTTCGGTGTTTGCCATCTTCGGAGCGGAGGAAGAATAACCACTAGTGGATTTGAGGAGTGAGGGTTAATTCATGGAGCTGGTCCAAATTCGTTTGGGCTTTCCTCAATGTGGACTAGTGAAGGCCGGTAAGTCTTCGACACCACGTCAAAAATATCGCGTGTCTCCAATTCTGTTATTTCTTTTTCTCTACCATTCCACATCTATATTTCTAGCAATTAAGATTGTTACATCTTGTTGATCTAGAAACATATTTGTAAAGACTTAGATTATTGTGCCTTACTAATACTAGAATTGTGTAGGTCTTGATTTGTGGTAGAAATCTTGCTTAGTTCTTAAATTATAGGAATTAGTTTTTTTAGAAAGCAAGAATTTTTAGAACCTCCTGTTCACTAATCGGTTATCTTGATCCTACACACATGGCGGTCTACAGGAAATGGGACCCACGTGTCAGGGATTATGGTCCATGGACCGGGTCTACGTAGGGTTGTAAGGGTGTGAGGCCCTCATGTCAATGACTCAAGGTTTAACTCAAAGGCTAATTAGATTTTTTAATCTTTGTGGGACCTACCGTCTGTCGTACATTATCTACTAAGCAAACAGTAAGTGTTTACTATGCGGGTCCACTTGTCATCAAGACAGAGCTCACTTGAGCAGGGAAGATCACAGCGGAGCTCCTTGCCGTGCTTGCTGGTTGCGAGGGAGGCACCAAAGGGCTTGATGAAAGGGCAAAATGGGTTGCCAACTTCGTGCTCTAGCTAATGACAGTGGTAGTGGCTGGCGAGATGCATTGGAGCGGTGGTGCGATGGCGATGAGTGGCGGAGTGGTGTGGCCGAATGACGGCGATGTCATAGCAGCAAAGTTGGGGTCAAGAGGGTCTTATTCTAGGCATGAAGGGGTGACTAGAAATGCTATAGTGTCAGTTCGGGGACCTAGGGTTGCTGGGGTTGGCCGGCGGTGAGGTTCTGTAGTGGCGGTGGCACTGGTGATGGCGAGGCCCAAAAATTCAAATTTAAATCCTCAATTTGAAGCCGAATTCATGATATATGCTACAAGGCAATGCTAGGGTGATGACGATGTGGCCGGAGATGGGCTATAGTAGCAACAGTGATCTGGCTGAAGGTGGCAATAGCTAGCCAATGCATATCTCAAGAATTCATGTGTGTCATGAGCATCTACATGGTTAGGGGGACTCACCAATGTGGATGGTGGAGGCGGAAGAGGGCCGAGGTGTGCTGATGATAGCAACCCAGAGTAGTATGGTGGGCTCACCGTGGCGGCGACATACTGGAGGAGGACTCAAATTATCACTTGGACAAGGAAGCGAGGGTCGCGGGATGCTTCAAGAGAGGGGATTGGACTGGTGTTCACTGGAGAGGAAATGGCGGTGGCGGTACCAAGTTTCAGCCTTGTGTGAGGAAGACAATGGTGTCGGTGAATTGGAGGCGAGGAGACGCCAAGTTAGCAGAGGGAAAATGTAGAGGAGGGCTTGGAACATGATGTGACATGTGCCAAAAGGGGAGGAGCTCATTGGAGTGTCGGGAACAACGTGGGGGAGCTTGGTAGTGTGCGACTAGACTTGGGGAAGACGATGCTGTGCAGTGGCGTTCCGGCCATTTAAGTAAAGGGGAAGTGGGGAGCGAGAGGGGAAAATGAAGAGGAGGAGGAGAAGAAAAGGACGTGCTTTGCTCGGCTTATAAGGCAGTGGAGCTTGGCGTTTTCTCACGGAGAGCTGTGCACAAGCATGTGCGAGTTCTCACAAGTGTGGTGTGATGCGTGCTTCACAAGGTGAGGGGACCAGGTTACGGTGCTTGATAAGAGGGAGCAAGGCTTGAGGTGCCTCATTCTGCACCTCCTGTAGAGAGAGGGAGAAGCGCACGGGAGGGAAAGAGAAATCGGGAGAGAGCAGGGCGACAGGCTGACTTAGGCACAATGATGGGGCTAGGTCACAGCAGCACAAGGCTCGAGGTGGCAGCAAGCTGTGTTACTTCTGTTGCACTGCTCACAATGAGAGAAAGAGGGCGAGAGGGCGACGGTGGCATGGAGAAGAAGGTGGATAGGGGTGGCGCTAATGAGCTAGGCCAGGGTCCGCACGATAGTGAGGAAAGAGGGAGAACAGAGGTGCGATTGTCTAGGCTGAGCGATACTAGGTTGCACATGAGGAGTGAAGGAAAGGCGAAGCACTGCACGGGCCGGATGGGCCACAGGGAAAAAGAGGGAGAAAAGGGAAAGTGGGCCAGTGGGGGGGAAGAAAAATAGGGTTGGGCCCATGGCTAGGTTTCAACTCAAAGCGAAGGAGGGAAAATAAAATGATTTAACTTTTTTATCTGAGATTTAATTTTTGATTTTGAGTTTGGATTTGAACATCTTAAGGGATTTTGCAAACATGGACTTTATGAAAATATAAAATATTTTTATTTGCACTCAATTGAAAATTTGAATTTTAAAATCCCTGTTTGATTTGAATTTAAAATTACATTTTGGGAATGGGTTGCAGCGCAAAAAGGATTTAAAATATTTTTGAGTCACACACAATTGATTTTAATATTTTGAAATTTTGATTTTTTTTTTGGCCAAGAAATTTATTTTAAAATTTAAAACTCAAGCAATGCTTTAGTAATTTTTTTTAAAATGCACCAACTTTTTTTAAATCCATGAAAATCATGCATGCTTTTATTTTGAAGTAAATTTGGGCTGTTCCATCGACTGTCGAGCATGCTTACACCGAAGCAGGTCATGCTAAGCATTTCCAAAACTGGAAGCCCAATCATGGCCTGCTTTTGAAAAGGTTTAGCCTTGCCATATATTCCGTCTATTATCCTAGGGCGTGTTAGATTGATCACTTTTTTGTTGGTAACTTTTATCTTTCGAAATTGTTCACATTTTTGTTGCTTCATGCATAATTTAGGTCATCAGTCCAAAGCTAAGTGTGGTGTCCTAAGCAAACACGTTGTCTTTGTCAGACATTCTTAGACTAGAACAGTGGTGGACCTAGGAATTTCAAGAGGGCTATTCGAAGTTGCAAAATATTGTTCAATTGAAAACATAAAGGTCCATAGTAGCAAAAAATAAAGTACAATTGTTTATATTAGAGATAACATCTCAAATAATATAAAGAAATTCTAAATAATAAAAAATTAACATGACGATGTTTCATGCCTTGGAAACGAGATATAATGTCATGCATACAAACACACAAAAAGGAAGCAACTTCAGCAATGATTGAAAAATAGAACTCAAAGACTAATAGTTTTAAGCATGATGATTGGAATTAGAGATGAACTGTTTCCCTAGAACTACTAACCTGAGTCAAAGTTCAAATCGGAATAATTCTACAATAGAGTTGTACAATCACAACGAGATGCTTTAATCAAGTTAAAAGACAATTCTCTTTGTTAGATTTTTGTATTTCCAAGCGGAAGTTCAAAAGTGCTTTTATCATAAACATACTTTGTTGAACGGTTTCTAACTAAGCAACTTAAGTAGTATGCTAAACAAAACATTGATTGGACAGCTAGACATTAAAGGGATCAAATCATCCAAGTTCTCAACACATCAAACTACATGACAAACTTGATAACACTTACATATTTTCTAAATAATTAATACATAAGTCATCAGAATATAATCAACTACTATTCAAAAACTTTAGAATCATTATGGATACCTCACTTCTTTAAGCAAAATATAACTAACGTCTTTATTTAAACATATAATTTTGTTTCAAATCAGAGATCGCTAAGGGAGAAGGAGACAGAGGGATTATTGGATTAGGGATATGGGGCCATGATGCCATGGGGGTCACTAGGTCGGGGAGGGCGAACCTGTGCGGCTGCACCGCATTGGCGAGCAACGATGGCAAGATAACTTGCGACTTGCAAAACAGCCGCTCCAGTGCTCCTATAAGACCAGAAGCTCCTGCGCCACGAAACGAAGAGAGACAGAGAGGAGAGACTTGAGTGAGAGAAGAGACTGAGTGATACCTAGAGTTTCTATTATATCTTGTATATAGTAGATTTTTGGGCAAAAATTTTAAGTATTCAACTGAATACCCTTGAATTACGCTAGGACCATCCCTGAACTAGAAACCCGATTAATTGTCACATTCTGTCTGAAAGGGTTAGTCTTGTCATTCCATCTACTGCATGCAGAAAACCAACTTAATTTACCTAATTAAGTTCATCCATCTGAAGTAGATTGCATTCCTGTCATGTTGAATGATCGTGTTAGAATTTAGCAAATGTCAGACGTGTAGCTCATACTTATGCCCTCACTTGTTGCCAAGGGTGCCTACACTTCTTGAACTGACGAAAGGAAGCCATCATCCCAAATTGCTATAGCAAGGTGAGCCGTTGGATGCCATTGGCAGCTCGTCGGGTTGCTTATGCTCAACTCTCAAGAAGCTAAACCTAGTGCTAACTACTTAGTTCCAAACAATTTGGGGGGTTCAGTTGAAAGATGAAACCCATGCGCCCATTGGAGATCCACCGCTGATACTAATCGAGTACGGCTACGTGCCCTATGAAATCCAGGAACAGGCCAGCCGAAGCAAATTCACCGCAGCACTGTTTTAATTTCTGCATTACTGGAATGCTGGGATGAAGTTGATGCGAAGCAATTCGCCTCCTTATCCAGAAATAAGTGCGCTGGCCCAGGTGGTATTGAGAACGTGCTAGCTGACAACGCATGCAATACAAGCGCAACAAACCAAAGAGCAGAAGTAGTCATCCACGCTTGAACCATCCAAGCGTGATTGTTGAATGCCGCTCCAGATGCTTGCATGTACAGCTGCACAGCTTATCCTGTTATCCCTTTCAATTAGCAGCGACCGCAACAAGAGATAGATGATCTTATCAGCAGCTTAGCTAGCTGCCACCTTTTGCATTTAGATGATCTTATCAGCAGCTAGCTAGCTGCCACCTTTTGCATTGCTTCCGTTGCAACTTATCTTGTGGGTTTCTGCTGCTGCTACTGCATGCCGCCGAGGCCTGAAGACTCTAGCGCCACACGACCACACCAGACACCACACCTGTGATTTCTTGCTCACTTGCCTTAGCGGCTCAGCATTATCGGGCGGTAGATATGCTGCGGTCTTGCAGAGCCTTTTTTTTTCTTCAGAGAAGAAGAAACGTTGTAGAGTTGGTTCTACGGTTCTGCCGACCCACGTTGCGTTGGCGTGGGCTAAAATTTCGGCCGCGGAGAAGTTACGGAATTAGCCGTGCAAGGCCCTGAATTTGGCCCAATGCAGCGTCTAGGAGGGCGACCTGTGCGCCTCACGCAGTCACGGGCAGCCCAAGTGGCGTTGTCCTCAGGTTTGTAATTTGCTTATCTTCGTTTGCTGTAGTATTGTTGCGGCTCGAGATAGCCACAAGTTTTGCGTGTTATTCGATCCGGTTTGCTCGGTTGGTAGTTTGGTACGAATTAGCAACTTCATGTGGTCCTGCTCGTGCAGATGCCTAGCCTTTAACCTTCTTCATTTAGCCTTTTTCTCAATAGAGTGAAATTGTGAACAGCTAGCAAAAACAGTCAACTAGATTAAAGTTTAAGCAGGGTGTAAGACCACATGGAGCTCATCTTGTGTGATGAATATTTGACTTTGTTGTACAAGAGTTGTTAAAGTTTAAGTTTAATTTTAAGTGTTTGTTGAAGTTCAAGGTTGGTTGGGTCCGGTTTGATAGGCATGTGGGAATGGTCAGACCAGTATCTTATTACCGGGAGGGGTTGAGTCATTTTGGGCTGGTCAGACTGGCCAGTGGTTGGTGGTCCGACCGGTGGGCAGTCTGATCGCCATGAGGAGAACGATCAGGCTGGCTGTTGCAGTTAGAGAATAGTAAGATGTATTTTTGAGTGGTTTAAGTATGTGCATAGCATAAGAGCCATGAGTTGGTTGAGTTGTATGATGCATTATTTTGACTAACATGAGTCAAGTGTATGAAACTTCTGCTTAGGATGATTGCTTGGTCTTTAGATGTGCAGGCGGCTTGAAGAACGTTAGCAGTTAATGGTAATTGACCGGGGCTAAGCGAGAGAGCTGAGGTCTATGTGGTTGGGTAAGTTTGAGTGAGGAGGCTACATGTTTCAAGTAGGAAGCACATAACAGATAATGATCGTGAAGAGCACGAGTTGATACATGCGGTGTGCCAAGTGAGTTGGATCGGTACAAGTAGAGATGATTCAGGGAGACCAGATGCATGAAGACTTAACGACAAGTCATTGAGCGTCATGAACTATGTGTCAAAGCATATGGAGATGATTTAATGAGTTGGATTGGTTTCAGTGTTGCTTCGAAGAGAAGGAATGGAATCATGAAAGTGGAAGGGCATTTTGGTAAAATGCCAAATACTGGAAAAGAGGCAGTGTACGAACTGCAGTGATAGCCTAAGTGTTTAGGTCAAGCAAATGGAGGACAAGAGTGTGAATTGGGTTATTGGAGGTTCATGGTGAAGAATGCTTTGAAAACATGCTCAAGTGTTAAGTGTAAAACCTGTTATGTTGTTGGGTTATCGGGTTGGCCTATGTCTAAGTGTAGAGGATCCACTAAGTGGTTCAGATCTAGGGTAAGAGTTGACGTGGAGGTATGTCTCCTCTATAAAATAGATGGAGAGGTTATGGAGAGACAAGAGGTCTCTTGAGGAGAGGTTATGAAGAGACGAGGGGTTGCTTGAGTCTTGTGCTCATGAATAGTAGAGGGTGATCTTAGAACTTGTGAAATCATGAGTTGTGTGTGCTCTTGAGTGAGTTCTATTTTTCGGGTGTGGAGTGGCTGTAATCCATAATCTCCAAGTGAAATAGAGATGTCAATTTCGTCCAAGTAATAATGCTCATGTTTCTTATGTTGTGCTTTTAATTTGCATGTTGTTTTCCTTGGCTTTTTTCTCTCTTTTTTTTGATTTTGTTGGTTGCTAAGGATGTATAAAAGATAAAACAATTTCTTAGAGGCCAGATCCTATCCATTTATGCACCCTAATTGCAAGTTCTTCGAGGTTGTCTTGTGTTTGCCCAGTTTTGACTTGAAATGAGTGATTTCTTAAGCCTTTTGTTTTAAGTGTTTTACTTTGGAGTTTTGCTATGGTTTAGCTTGTCAGGACACACAGAAGTTGATCCAAAATCATCTTAATTATCCTTAGCCCACGAGCAAGCTTTTGACTGCAAATTAGGTTTTAACTCGATTTTCAAGATGAAAGTAGGATGGGTTGCGGGTGACGCGGGCCAGTGCGGCAACCTCTAGGCTGCTACCACCAATTATTGCTACATTGCAATACTAGTTTATACACCCCTGCTTATCAAGCACGAGAAGAGCAGTACCATTTGTGCTACGGAGGTGCTTCTATTCTTTTCTCAATAGTGATTTGCATAATTTTTAAAGCATAATGAACATCAAGTTGAATTATCAGATTGAAGAATATCTGTAATGTAAGTCAAGTGCCACCGCCAGTTGTGGTGGCCATGACCTCTGCCGCCTCGCCATTGCACACCACCGTTGCTGCGAGGATGGCCACACCGTGCTGGTGGAACACATCGAGCAAGCATGTCAACATGCCCGAACGTGCCGCCCACAGCTGGACGGTGTAGCACGACGTCCATCTGAACATGAACACCTTGGCGCCACCATCGCCATCACTCGCGGCTACGCGGCCCGACCACCTCCTCCACGATCTCTGCCCTCAATGCCTGTGCATTAGTTTTTCGGTCGGTCAGCGTCATGAGCTCAATTGATCACAAAGAGCGAACACTAAAAGGAAAACAAATCATCGATTAAGAATGTGGACACATGAACGAACAAATCCAAGGGGCTAAGGGAAAGGTTGGGGTCTTGGGGAGTAGCACACCAAGCTTGGCGTAGAGCCCGGACATGATATGCCGGTGGGCGCGCTCAACATCAATCGTTGCCTTCCGCTTGGACGTCTCCGCTGCCTCCACTGATGTCCCTATTAGGTTTAGGCCAACCGGATCGGCCTCTACATGCGTTGCCATGTGAGTTGAAGTGTCGAAGGGGCTATGCAAGGATAGGGACGGGAATAGGAAGTTGTGGCTTATGTAGGCTAAATTGTGGGCTATGCGGCCACTTAAGTTCATGTAAGAGAGAAGCTAGCCCATGGGGTGCCACTTACTATATCATGGGGCAGGTTTAGTGGGCTAGTGGACAGCCCGCGCCCACTTACACTTGTACTCAGTTTTGGTGTAATTTTTCTTGAAATAGATAAAGGTTGGAACATTGATGATGATCTATGAGATTGTTGATTGGAATATATTACTAAGTTCTTAAGGAAGCTATATTTCAAGTTTCTTGAGATTTGTAGTTATTGTTTGAAATTTAGCCCCTTTTTAGTTTTAAAATAGTGCTGATTTTCTATCCTGTGTTGAGCGAGAGGTCGCACTACCCATGAGCAGTCACACCGGTCATGCTCATCAAGTCTTGTTCTACTTAGTTTTTCTTGGTGGTTTCCTTATGGTTAGGTGCTGATCCATAGCTATTAGAGTGGAAGAACCTTATGTTCTTGAAAGAAGTTGCATTGGTTTTGGTTTTTGGTTTTGGGTCTCTTGGGTTCTTTGTGCTCAAGTCTTAGCTTTGTCCTGAGGTGTGGCTGGACTGTCACATACCTCACGATCAAACCGGAGTGAGCAGTCAAACTAGCCCATATGAGTGCAATCAGACCCACTCTAGGTTTTTGGCTCAGTTGCTTGAGAGCTTTTCCGCTATGCTTATTTAGTCTCTGAACTTACTAGCTTTACATAGCTAGAGGAGAGGAGTAAAGTCTTGGAATACTTTGGAGGGGCGGCCTCTTATTCAACCCCTCTAAAAGCCGGCCACCGATCCTATACACATGGGCTTATACAGGGGTTACAACATATGCAGATCCATCATACTATTGTTTGCAGCACGTCATGCTAAAAGCAAACAACTTTCTTCAGAGAAGAAAGTGATAGCTCGTTTGAATACGTGATCATAACCCTTTTAAATTGATTACTCAAACATTATACTCTCTAAAAAAATTACAAATGTCAGCGTGCACACCGGTCCTGCAAACGCTTCTCCTACCGAATTTCTTGGAAAGATTCTTCAAGTACAGGCCTTCATTTGCTACGTTTCCTATTGGCACCAGATATGCGAGGATCAGTAGTTAATTAGGTGATTGATTCGCTTGCTGATCACTGCCACAACATCAACATGTACGGAGGTAAAAAAATGATTTCTTCATTTCCTTACGGCTGAAAAAAAATGCCAGAAATGGCTACATGGTTGCCACGTTTCGCCGTGCCATCGGCAACGTACTACCTGGCTACTGGCTAATCACCTTGCTTAGCGCGTATGCTATTTCGCTTAGGCATTGAGATGGAGTTTTATTTTAGTGATATGTGGGCCATGTCACATGGTTAGTGGCGTAATTCAAGGAAAGGTGAAAGATTCGGATAAAGTTGAGTACCTTTTAAGGGTAAAGATTAAAGGAAAAAAGCTAGTAAACGCTATCCCATTAGATCCTATTTTAACATGATACGTCTCCACCATTGATACGGATGTCATTACTATTCTAACCCGCTCTCCTTGCCCCTCATCAACAACTACCTTATCCAAACACTAAGTTCCTCCATCTCTCTCTGACAACCAAACCTCACCGTCTTTTTATGAGAACCACACTCATTCATTTCTCTCCCTTTCTCTCCGCACTCGTGTAGTGCGAGCCGAAATAGTTCGGGAGAAAGTCATGGCGGTGCTCCGTGACCGGCGACAGGGGCCGAGTACATGACCATTGAGGGTAGAGATGGCAACGAGTAAATACCAATTGAGTATTGTCATTCCATACCCGTACCCGCTAGGTGTAAATTTACCCGTCGGGTTACCCGTATCCGCACGCGGGTAGAAAAATTTACCCATACCCGTACCCGCGCGGGTATTACTACCCGACGGGTAACCCGTACCCGCAAGTATACCCGGTTCAACACATAAGAATATCATCAATTTAGATATTCATTAATCATACATGCCAAGCACAAAAGCGTCTAATGATCAAAATTAGTACATCACATAAACATACTTGACATGACCATATCAACATATGACAAACAAATAAACAATCAACAACAAGTAGATAATAAAATTAACATTTGAGTGGGATGTCTAGTTGTCTAATGCGGGTATTCATTACCCGCGGGTAGGCGGGTATGGGTAGTATATACTCACATCCGCACCCGCCTACCCGGCGGGTAGAGGATTTCGCCCAATAACGTACCCATGGGTACATAAAATTTTCCATACCCGTCTCTTTATCGGGTAAAACCCGTCGGGTATTCGGGTATCGGGTACCCATTGCCATCTCTAATTGAGGGCCATGGTCAGAGAGGGGCAGACGGTGAGAGGGCCACAGCGGTGCAGCCAGATCACACTAGCTAGATTTGGCGTTGTGACCAGAGAGTGGTAGGCAGGAGCGGCAACCAGATAAAGGGTGTGGCCGGAGAGGGGCAAGCAGCGAGGGGGAACACGGCGGTGCGAATGAAGAAGATCAGGTGAAGCGGCGGCTAGAGAGGGGTGCGATTGGAGGGGAGCGATGATGCGGGCCACATACACCATCCGCAACTGTGACGGGTCACTGCGCACCTCCAACGTCTTTGACTGTCTCCATCACCCTCCTCTCTCCATGTCCCGTCCCCATGCGGTGCTGGCCAAGGCGGGCACAAGCACCGCCTCTATCGTAGCCACGGTGAGAACATCGAAATTCCTCCTATGCAGTGGATAAAGAACATACTTTTTGAAACTTTTTGGTTAAAACTCGTCAAGCTTACTGAAACTTCTTAAAACTTTTGGGTTGAAATTGTTAAAATTTGCTGAAACTTTTTGAAGCTTTTAGATTAAAACTTGACAAAATATGTTAAAACTTGCTAAAACTTCTTGAAACTCTTTGACTGAAATTTATTGAAACATGTATTTGAAAATCTGAAAGTTGTTGAAATTTAGTCTTGCAACTTTCTTGGAATATTCTAAAATCACGTGAAACTCACCGAAACCTAAAGTCTTTTCAAATATTTTAAGAAACTTTCTAAAACTTATGAAACCTATTGCTATATTATTGCAACGATATACCGTTCTCTGGTCATCTCCAAGATTATAATGGTGCATGCAAATCTGTGCCTCGTACAAGTAAAGATTAAATCTTAGAATTTTTTACACAGAGTTTGATCCAATACGCTAGTGCGGTAAAATAATTACTAAATTAGTAACTACCTGTACCAAAATGTACTCTTTAATACTACGCGAAAACTTGCAACTTTTTATGTGCAAATTTACAAAAATGGTCATCCGGATGCCTCATCACAGATGAGTCAACACAAACCGTCAATAATAAAGTTATCCAGACGGTTTTTTCGAACCGTCTTTGATAAACAAAAACCATCTGTGATGTCTGTATTCGCAGATAGTTTTTATTTCGAACCGTCTGTGATATTATTACAAACAGTTAGGATTAAAAATTGTCTGTGATGTCAGCATATATCACAAATGGTTTTTTATTTAAACCATTTGTGATACTTCACTCTGTGATAAAAACTGTCTATGATATGTTTCCCGCCTCGCAGTCCTCTAAAATTTTATAATCTCCCGTTGAGGCCGAGTAGGATTCCGTTCTGAAATATTTTTAGTAAAACAGACATAACTTTTGCATACGGTATCCGTTTTCGACGTTCTTGTACTTGTTGGAAAGCTAACGATGAACCCGATCCAAAAAATGACCGGCTTGCGCTTATCATCCTCTAAGACCCCAAAATTGACCATCTTTAACTAAAAACCGTATGTGATACTCGCACATCACAGACGGTTCTATCTACCAACCGTCTGTGATGCGAAAGTATCACAGACAGTTCTATATACCAACCGTCTATGATACTCGTCCATCACAGACGGTTGGTATCTTGAACCATCTGTGATGTGTGAGTATCACAGACGGTTTTTGGTTCGAGCCGTCTGTGATAGTGTTATTTACAGACGGTTCTAGTTACAAATCGTTTGTGTTGTATTTATCACAGAGACTCACAAATCGTTTGTGATAACCTCTGATTATTACTGACCCATAAATTTAGATGGTTCAAAAAATCGTCTGTGGTGATAGTTCTGAATCATCTGTGATGACAGTTCCGAACTGTCTATGATAATCTTTTTTGTAGTAGTGTGCGTTTAACCATGTATCATGAGCTTTTGTTACTACTCCATAGATTAAAGTGTCGTTCTCTCTTCCATGTGTACAAGATGCAACACGGCATTTGCATCTGCATCGTGGAACTTCCACAAGCTCTGATTACTGGAATGAAGCCATTTAAAAGCAACCATTTGAGATTAGCAAAATTATGTCTAAGGATTGACCTTTTTGAGTCTTCTATCGCCATTTAAGATTGTCAACTGCAGGTTTTGGGCAGATCCAAGGAGATTAGCTGGAAGTTGGGAAGCAGGGGCGTGGCTTGTCCGGGAGTAAGGGCGCCTCCATTTGTTTAATCACCTTTTTAGTCAGTGTAATAGGTGCATTATAAAGCAAGTGGAGATCACGGAGCATGTGGGAGAATCGAGCACATGATCATGGGAATTTGAGTTTATCTCCTAACCAGCCTGTTGCTCTCTCCTTCTCTTGGACAACTGTCCTTAGTTTACTAGTACAAGTACTAATCTTAATTGAAACCAGCCTAGATGTGTGTGTAAAGAATCATGATTATTCAACCTTAATACAGCTAAGCTCAGCTAATGAGCATAGGCCGCTCATTTGGGTTTGTTTTTTGGCTTATTGTTTATTTTACATCATAGTTATTGATAATTTTTTAATGTAATTAAATTTATAAAATAAAAATAGAAAAGATAAGTTAGCCCATCACGAACAATACAAACAAATACGTGAAAAAAGCAAAAAAGCCCCAAAAAACTAGAAAAAAGACGAAATTAAAGAATGGTGAACTAAAAACCAAAAACTAGAATCTCAAACTGAAATAAACAAGGAATTGGTCTCCTTATCTCCTGCAGCTAACCATGATGCATGGTTTCTTGTTCATCTATCCACCATATCCAGTTAGTTTTCTTGAGAATGGTTTCTCATGTATATATAGATGTCTATGCACTATCGTACCTATCCAATGGGCCTTGAGATCGATGAAAACTTTCAGAATTTAAAGCACCATCCTATCTTCTAATAATTTTGATTTCTTTGCACAAATTTTGGAACACTTTGGATGGATAGGGTAGTGCATACATACATACATATAACATAAGACATATGGGTGCCTAGCCACCCACACCAAAAACCGTTCGACACATGTATAATTGATAAGCACATGATATAACACCATGTATATAATGTTTTATACCCTTAATGTAAGTGTTGTAGGGGTGGCCCCCACCTAAACCCAGCAAGCCTGGTAGAAGGTTATAAAGCCCAGAATGGGTCATGTGTAATGACATAAGTGCCCCTGAAGGGGATACTCAGATGTAAGGGTATAATTGTAAAATCAATCCCCATGTGTGTGTGTGTCTATATATATATATATATATATATATATATATATATATATATATATATATATATATATATATATATATATATATATATATATATATATATATAATACAGGCCATGGGGGAGGACCCAAGCCATTACCGATCACACTCTCCCAACTCTCCACTACCCATCTCTCTGTTTGGTCTGTAACCACAACAGTTGGCGCCGTCCGTGGGGAGGACAATAGCTAGCCTGAAATTCGAAGGATGGCACTGAAAAAAGCTTCATCGACGGCGGCGAAGGGGAAAAAGGCGGCTGGGTCGGAGCGTCGCATGGGTACCAGGGCTTCGGCATCGGCTGTTGCGGGCGTGAGTGACGACGCAGGCGCGGCGGTCGAGGACGTCGACGCTCGCGCTGTGACGACCGACCCCGCCAATGCCGCTGCGACGACGACCAACCCCACCACCGGCGCTGCGACGACCAACCCAGCCACTGCCGCTGCGACGACCAACCCCGCCACCGGCGCTGCGACGACCAACCCCGCCACTGCCGCTGCGACGACCAACCCCGCCACCGCCGCTGCGACGACCAGCCCCGCCACTGACCCCGTCACCGACGCGACAGCGACCAACCTCGCCGCATTCGCCGCAACGCTCGCAGGTAGCGCGGACAGGGCAGTGGAAGGTAGCCACAACGGAGTGACCGGCAGCTCGGGAGCTCGTGACGTGATCGTACCCGCGCCGACCCTCCCGCTGGGTGCGCCGGCGGTTCCGCCGCGTCGCCGGTGGAAAGCACCCTGCTGGCGGCCCTCAAAGCGTTCCAGCAGGAGCTAGGGGATCTTCGCGGGGCTGTCCGAAACATGCAAGAGGTTCGGAGCCAGCAGGCCGCGCCAGTGGCCGTGCCGGAGCCCACGCCGGAAAGGGCAGATAGCCGCGACGCCCCCACATCCAGCCGTGTGCCGCTGCGACGCGTCGATCCAGAGTCCCCGCTTTCGGTAGGACTACAGCACGCGGCGTGGCCCGAAGACTTCAAATACCCCAGCGTCATCGAGCCCTACAAAGGAGACACGGACCCCCGCGAGTTCGTGCGTATCTACGAAACCGCACTCGAGGCCGCGGGTGGAGACGACACCACAAAGGCGAAGGGACTCCCCCTCGCGTTGCAGGGAGTGGCGCTCTCCTGGTTCTTTACCATAGAGCCAAACTCCATCTACGCGTGGGAGCAGATCCGCGACCGCCTTCACAACAACTTCCAAGGAAATTATGTTGAGCGGGTCGACGCGGAACAACTCTTCACCGTGAAGCAGAAACCCTCGGAGAAGCTCAGTGACTACTTCAAACGCTTCGCGAAGATACGCTGTCAAGTCAAAGACGTTAACGAAACCACCGTTGTCAATGCGGCCATACAGGGCCTTCGCCCGGGCCCGATGGCCGAGTACAACGCACGGAAGCCAATCAAGACAGTGACGAAGCTCTTCGACAAAATGGAAGAATACGCCAGGGCGGAAGAAGACGCGCGGCGATGACAAGGTGATGACTCCGACACCAACCAGGCCAATGCCTCGGCGAAAACCGAAGATCCGCCGAAGGACGGTTCTTCGAAGGGAAAACGTAAGGAGTCGTCCAAGGATGCGCCTGAGCGCAAGGACACCCCGCACAAAGAATCATCCGATGGGCCCAAGCGCGGCCAGCAGAAGTCGCGGCGAGGCCGGTACGTCCTCGATATCGAAAGCGGTTCCGAAGAAAGCGCTCCCGCGGGTCGTGGCGGTCGGGGGCACCGCGGCCGGGGGCGCGACCGGGGCCGGGGCTGCGACGACAGAGGCCGTGGAGATTACGACGACCAACACCAAGGGCTGTGGTGCGCAGTCCACGGTCGCGGCACCCATGACACGCGCACGTGCACCTCTATCGCGGCGCTCCGCCAGAGCGTCACCCGGGACAGGAACATGGAGGCACGCCCGCCCGTGGTGGCCCACGTACAGCACCCATACGAAGCCCCCACGCACATCCAAGTACAAGGGACGCAGCCCCACGAGGGCCCTCTGCGGATTCAGGCCCATGTGCAGCAGCCTCGGGAGGGTCTCCTGCAACTGCAGGCCCCAGAGGCCGCCCACCACAGGGTTATCAACGTCATCTCCGGGGGCTCCTCTCACTGGGGTTCGCCTCGGCACGGCAGCGGAAGGCCTACGTACAGAGGCAGCATCACGTGGCGGCGTACCCAGCGCAGACACCGCCGGACTGGGCACAGCACGAGGTCACGTTCACACCCGCCGACGCCCAAGGCGTGGAGCTTCCTCACCATGACCCCCTGGTCGTCCGGGTCGCTATAGCGGGATGCGACGTGGGACGTGCCCTCGTTGACGGTGGCAGCTCCGCGAACATCCTGTTCGCGGCAGCCTTTGACCAGATGGGGATTCCACGAAGCCGCCTCGGCCCGTCGGGAGTCCCGCTGCAAGGATTCGGAGGACAACCTCTACGGGCGCTTGGCCAAATATGCCTTTAGGTCTCCTTCGGCCAGGGCGACAATGAAAGGGTTGAAGATGCCACATTCGACGTCGTCTATCTCCCATACCCTTACAACGCCATACTGGGGCGTCCAATCCTTAACTCCTTCGGGGCGATACCGCATCACGGCTATTTATGCATGAAGCTCCCGGGGCCGCGGGCCATCATTACCGTTCGTGGCGACCAGGACATGGCTCGGCGCATCAAGCATGGCACTAGATATCCCCGTCGCGGCGATCAGCGGCACACCTAGGGTCGGCACCGCAGCGCGGGGACCCACGGCATCATCCGGGGACGGCTTGACAAGCCTTACAGATAGTACCCCTACTAGAGGCTCCGGCCGCGCCGAACACAAATGGTTAGTACCTCCGCCATATGTAATCGCGCAAACGGGAATGTAATAAAGTTCCGTTTGTCGCCAACCTATTATCATTATGCAAAAATACGCGGTGAGAGCGTGCGGAGGCTTCGCCTACGCGCGTCCTTCCGGAGTATAAACCAAAGACGCACGTTCGCGTGTGCACTCTTCGTAGCCAGGGGTACGGGTATGAGTATAAACCGAAGACGCACGTCCGCGTGTGCACTCTCCGTCAAAGATACGGGTATGAGTATAAACCGAAGACGCACGTTCGCGTGTGCACTCTCCGTAGCCAGGGGTACGGGTATGAGTATAAACCGAAGACGCACGTCCGCGTGTGCACTCTCTGTCAAAGATACGGGTATGAGTATAAACCGAAGACGCACGTTCGCGTGTGCACTCTCCGTAGCCAGGGGTACGGGTATGAGTATAAACCGAAGACGCACGTCCGCGTGTGCACTCTCCGCCAAAGATACGGGTATGAGTATAAACCAAAGACGCACGTTCGCGTGTGCATTCTCCGTTAAAGATACGGGCATGAGTATAAACAAAGACGTGTGGGGGGATGCCTCTGCACGCACTCTACGGAGTATAAATAAGACGCGAATGCTGTCCCTGTGCACTGGGCAAAACGCAAACGCGGCGCGAACTTTGCGTGGCTGTCGATCGCGCACCTCCTCAGCGCGTCGAAGCTCGCCTTTGCACACCACGGGACGTGTACGCAAGGCGCACCGTGGAGGCCAACTCCGAGAGCTTCAAGGAATACCGACGCAGCGCGCCAGAGGCTGATCCCAGCGACCGCGCGCGCGGGGTACAGGGTACACCAGAGGCTATCCCCACCTCAGGGTAGGGGGTGTGTAAACAAGTCGTAGTGCGGAGGTCCGCCTTCGCACGCGCCAGTCTACGGACTTTAAACAGGTCGTAGTGCGGAGGTCCACCTTCGCACGCGCCAGTCTACGGACTTGAAACAGGTCGTAGTGCGGAGGTCCGCCTTCGCACGCGCCAGTCTACGGACTTCAAACAGGTCGTAGTGCAGAGGTCCGCCTTCGCACGCGCCAGTCTACGGACTTTAAACAGGTCGTACTGCGGAGGTCCGCCTTCGCACGCGCCAGTCTACGGACTTTAAACAGGTCGTACTGCGGAGGTCCGCCTTCGCACGCGCCAGTCTACGGACTTTAAACAGGTCGTAGCGTCGAGATCCGCCTCCGCACGCGCCAGTCTACGGACTCTAAACAAGCCGTAGCGTCGAGGTCCGCCTCCGCACAACAAGGCCCCGGGAGTGCTCGCGCGCCCACTTCGGCTAGGCAGGCGGGGCCTCCGCGCAACTACTGTCAACGGCATACTTCGAATGTGGAGACTTCGTCCCAACATGGCATGACCGCCCGAAGCACAGCGCACAGCGCATATCCTAATTGCCAGATGTATACATCGGGAAAATTTTACAAGTACAAAGGCCCGCCAGCATATCTGCTGCGCTAAGCCGTTACTCGGCGGGCTCGTCCTTAACACGCACTAAGGTCGGGACCTCGCTTGAAGAGGGTCGGCCCGCCCAAAAGTTCAGCGACTCCTCGGCCCTTTGCCAGCGTCGAAGGCGCCGCCGGGTTGCAAGGCCGGATGCAAGCAGTCGTCCCCAGCAAGGAAGCTGCCTGGGGCACAGGTCAAATGGTCAGTTCGTAGAACAAACGAGCATTTTATTCACAAAAAGGGGCGGACATTACAACGCACGCCTACACCTAGCCACCCCGGCGTCGCACCTGTGAATCCTCGGCGCCTTCAGAGGTCCCACCGCCATCCTCGTCGCGTCGGGGGACCCCGTCCAGAAATTGGCCGAGGCTCCCCTCCCCGTAAAGGGACTTCCGGAGCTCGACCTGTGCGGCGGTCACTCCAGCGTAGTCCCAGATCCGCTCGTAGAAGTGCTTTACGGCGCGACGAACGGCGCGGACGGCGCCGGACATTACTCCAGCCCCGCCGGGCATCTCCAGCTGGGGGTCCTCCAGCCCGGCGATGTGCGTGCAACCACGGTGCCGTAGGAGTGCGCACACCAAACAAGACGCCACGTAGGCACAGTGGTCGCCGAAGTTCGTTGCGGCACCACGCGCAGCATCGGCGGCATCTTTGATCCAACGAAGGTTCCGCAACAGCTCCTCCGGGCCGAAGGCGTGGTCCGGCACTTTGGCCACAAGCCCTTGGAGGTGGCTTTCCAGCGCTTGCATGGCATCCCATGCAACCACCGAAGCCTCGCCAAGCGTCCGGTTGCGCTCCGCTAGAGCTAAGGCGAGTTCGCCTTTTTCCTTTTCTAGCGAGGCGACTTGTTGCAGAAGGCCGTCTCGCTCCGCCGCGAACTCCCGCCGCATCACCTCTGCGGCCGACTCCCGCGCCGAAGCGGCAAGTCCCTCGGCGTGCGCCTTCACCGCAGCGCACTCCGCTTCCAGCTGACGGACGCAGGCATCCTGGGCGGAACGGGCCCCTGTGGCTTCGCGTAGCTCCTCCTCGGCGACCCGCAGTCTATCTTCGAGCGCCCTTTGCGCATGAACATAGGCCGTTTGCAGGGCATGCCCCAGCACAAGTGTCTGTAGGACAGAACGACTTAGCGAGCTCAGCATGGCCAAGCATTGTTGCATAAGTAGGTACTTACCCTCACCCCCGACACCTCGAAGGCGTCCCCGAGATGCTCCACCCCGTAGGTATGAAGCGCCTGCTGGCTGACGCTGGCAGCCGCGTCATCCACGATCCCATGCCACGCCCTCAGCGTCTCAGATGGAGGAACGAAATCCGCGGGACTCGGGCGCACGACGTTCGTGCCGCCGGCGCCAGGACCTCCATGTCCCGGCAAAGGCTCCTCCTCCGGAATAATTAACGCTGCAGACAGGGACGCAGGAGAGCACCGTAGGGCGCAACGAAGAAAACACCAGGGAAGCCAAACCACCTTACCTTCGGTAGCGGAAGGAGGGCTCCGGGGGCCCGCCCCCTAGAACCGGGCGGAATAACGGTGGCGCAAGTACCCGCGGAAGGCGCGGTCCCGCCGAGAGCAGAAGCCTCTGCGTTAGAGGCTGGCGCCGACCGTTCCTGCACGGCGGACGGCGCGGCCTGGAGGGCAGAGGGAGTGCGCGCCGCAGGAACTTCGGCATATGCATCGGAGTCCCACAAGCTCCCGATGCCCGTCGCTACGACGAATCCCCTCGACGTCCGGTGGAGCTCCGGCCGCAGACACGGCCGCTTATCCGGAGCAAGGGGTGACGACACCGCTCCAGCAGCCACTGCCGGAGAGGCCCCCGCGACTACAGCACCCGGGGGCGAAGCCCCCGCCGTGGTAACCTCTGTGGGGGGCACCCCGGTTTCGGCCGCTGCTGCTGGTGAAAACCCATCTCCGCGCGCCCCCACGGAGGGCGTCTCTGGCATTATGGCGGCCACGGCCGAAGGCACCACCTCAGCACCGCCGGTCCGCTCGGATCCTGTCTCGACGACCGCCACGGGTGACGAGACTTCTCCTCTCCGGCTGCTCGTGCTCGTGGCGAGCCCGCCGTCCAGGGCACCCGTCGAAGATCCGTCGCCCCCGGCGTCCGCGCCATCCAAGTTGGAGTCGGCGTACCTCGCCGATTCCGACTCGGTGTCTGCCGTGCCATCGGGAGCGCTGGCAGCGGCACTGGCAGCCGCTAGACCAAGCACGGCAGACGCTCCACCTCGGCCCCTCTTGCGAGACGGCGCCTTCTTCCTCGTCGTGCCGTCGTCTTGATGTGGCGAGGCCGGCTCAGCACGCTCCGGCACGGCAAGGCCCAGGGCCTCGCACACGTGGTTTATCCGCCCCAGCCTCGCCTCGGCGGTAGCTGACGCGCGCTGCTCGTGCTCCCTGCCGGTATACGGCCCCAGAAATACGCGCGCGGCCTGCTCTGCATCCTCCAAGCGAATCCCTAGAGCAAAGCAGGAGAAAAGATCAACCTATAACGCGTTCCGCGTGAGCAAAGGGGATATGCGGTCGAGGCTTACGAAGACCGGAGGGTGCCGGCAGTGAGCAGACCCACGGCGAAACATTGTCATCTCGACGCTTCTCGGCGGCAAGGCGCCAGTCACTGGCGAGCGGCGCCACGCCGTACATCACGTACTCCTCGGCGAGGTCGCGCGTGTTAAAACGGGCGGCCACGCCTACGATCCGTCGGGCCCTCCGCCTGTTCTTGTCGTCGAGCGTCCGGCCGGGCGAGGTCTTCACCCGATCGGCCGGCCCGTGCACTCAAGGCCGCTCCCGCTCTCCACGCGGTGGTAGAATCACCTCTTCATCCAGTGAGACTCCCACTTCCCGCGAGTGGAGTTCGTAGGGAAGAGCTTGCTGCAAGTTGACCGAAGAATAAAGGTGACGCTGCCGAAGCTCGACAGCGTCCCGTCCTTCCGGTCCTTGCGCTGGCACCGTGCCTCGTGCAGGTAGGCGAACAACGAAGCACTAGGGCAGTACGCTCCCGAGCGCAAGGCCCAACTGTACACCGCGAGCCGGGCCACGGCGTTCGGAGTCAGTTGCGCCAGCTCCAGCCCGAAAGTCCGCAGCACGTCGCCCACGATCGCCGCCGCCGGGATGCGGAGCCCCGCGTCGAAAAAGGCAACGAATACGAGCGCCTCCGACCTCTCGGGGCGCGGTTCCGCCTCATCGGCGGTGGGCAATCGTACCGCCTGGCGCTCGGACAGCTTCCCCGCGCGCAGAAGCGCTTGGATTGTCTTCTCGGTCACGAGCGACGGGCCCTGCTCGCCGGAGAACGCGCCTTCCTTCTCCGCCGCCAGCCAACACTTGTCCGCCGCCGCCGGGTCGCGTTCGCTGAGCGAGTACTTCACCTCTAGCGGTGAAGATCGTCGGCGAATGCCGCAAGCGCTAGCCGCCTGGCCATGCTTGCCACCAGATGCCATAGCCTCTCGCGAAAGGGGTATGGCAGCGAGAATACTACGGGAGTATGGAAGGCGATGCAAGAAAGAAGAGGGCGTAGAGCTGCGGGGGCGCGGTTACGAGAGCTATTTCAAGCCACCTCGCCCCGATGCCAAAGCGTCGCGACGGTCCGCGTACCGGACGTGACCAAAGTTATACAAAGGCCTGTCCCGCACAATCCCCCATAACCAAAGACGAGGGGGCGCGACCACAGCGGTAAGGACCGTCACAGCACGACGCTCCAGTGGCCTCCCGCCGCGTGCCAACCCCCACACGAAATAGCTGGAGCACACGAGGCCAGGCATCGACACGCCTCTAGCCGTCATTAAAAGCGCACTAATGGACCATGGGATCACAACAGCATCGAAGCCGCGCCATTCCGCGCCCGCCCCGTGTCCCCCTTCCCTTGGGAAGAGGCGAGCGGCCGCGATCACGCAACCGTTCACATCCCGCCGCGCACCAGTAACAAACCGCCACGTACCCTACACGCGCCGAGGTGAGTCGCACGGTACGACAACCTAGCCCTGGCAAACCGGGGGTCGGCGCGATTCCAGGAACCTTTACAGCGCATGACCGCGTCGTCAGATCACAATCACCGCATGCGTGGCGATGTTCGCGGTGTGAAGTAGCAACTCAGACCACCGCTGAGCCTCTACCGTGGCAGGCTCCAGCCGCGGCTTCGGCTTCAAGGATCGCGCGCGTCTACGTCGACTAGGCGTCAGCTCCGCTGCCACCCGTTCGAAGGGTAGGGGACGGAGCGCGCGCGCGTCTACCTCGACTAAGGCGTTAGCTCCGCTGCCACCCGTTCGAAGGGTAGGGGACGGAGCGCGCGCGCGTCTACCTCGACTAGGCGTCAGCTCCGCTGCCACCCGTTCGAACGGTAGGGGACGGAGCTCGCGCGCGTCTACCTCGACTAAGGCGTCAGCTCCGCTGCCACCCGTTCGAAGGGTAGGGGACGGAGCGCACGCGCGTCTACGTCGACTAAGGCGTCAGCTCCGTTGCCACCCGTTCGAAGGGTAGAGGACGGAGCGCGCGCTGCCACCCGTTCGAAAGGTAGGGGACAGAGCGCGCGCGCGTCTACCTCGACTAAGGCGTCAGCTCCGCTGCCACCCGTTCGAAGGGTAGGGGACGGAGCGCACGCGCGTCTACGTCGACTAAGGCGTCAGCTCCGTTGCCACCCGTTCGAAGGGTAGAGGACGGCGCGCGCGCGCGTCTACGTCGACTAGGCGTCAGCTCCGCTGCCACCCGTTCGAAAGGTAGGAGACGGAGCGCGCGCGTCTAGCTTGACTAAGGCGTCAGCTCCGCTGCCACCCGTTCGAAGGGTAGGGGACGGAGCGCGCGCGCGTCTACGTTGACTAGGCGTCAGCTCCGCTGCCACCCGTTCCAAGGGTAGGGGACGGAGCGCGCGCGCGTCTACCTCGACTAGGCGTCATTTCCGCTGCCACCCGTTCGAAGGGTAGGGGACGGAGCGCGCGCGTCCACGTCGACTAGGCGTCAGCTCCGCTGCCACCCATTCGAAGGGTAGGGGATGGAGCGCGCGCGTGTCCACGTCGACTAGGCGTCAGCTCCGCTGCCACCCGTTCCAAGGGTAGGACATGGAGCGCGCGCGCGTCTACCTCGACTAGGCGTCAGTTCCGCTGCCACCCGTTCGAAGGGTAGGGGACGGAGCGCGCGCGCGTCTACCTTGACTAAGGCGTCATCTCCGCTGCCACCCGTTCGAAGGGTAGGGGACGGAGCGCGCGCGCGTCTACGTTGACTAGACGTCAGCTCCGCTGCCACCCGTTCCAAGGGTAGGGGACGGAGCGCGCGCGCGTCTAACTCGACTAGGCGTCAGTTCCGCTGCCACCCGTTCGAAGGGTAAAGGACGGAGCGCGCGCGCGTCTACGTCGACTAGGCGTCAGCTCCGCTGGCACCCGTTCCAAGGGTAGGGAACGGAGCGCGCGCGCGTCTTCCTCGACTAGGCCTCATTTCCGCTGCCACCCGTTCGAAGGGTAGGGGATGGAGCGCGCGCGTCCACGTCGACTAGGCGTCAGCTCCGCTGCCACCCGTTCGAAGGGTAGGGGACGGGGCGCGCGCGCGTCTACGTCGACTAGGCGTCAGCTCTGCTGCCACCCGTTCGAAGGGTTGGGGACGGAGGGCGCGCGCGTCTACGTCGACTAGGCGTGAGCTCCGCTGCCACCCGTTCCAAGGGTAGGGGACGGAGCGCGCGCCCGTCTACCTCGACTAGGCGTCAGCTCCGGTACCACCCGTTCGAAGGGCAGGGAACGGAGCGCGCGCGCGTCTACCTCGACTAAGGCGTCAGCTCCGCTGCCACCCGTTCGAAGGGTAGGGGACGGAGCGCGCGCGCGTCTAGCTCGACTAGGCGCCAGCTCCGCTGCCACCCGTTCGAAGGGTAGGGGACGGAGCGCGTGCGCGTCTACCTCGACTAAGGCGTCAGCTCCCCTGCCACCCGTTCGAAGGGTAGGGGACGGAGCGCGCGCGCATCTACGTCGACTAGGCGTCAGCTCCGCTGCCACCCGTTCCAAGGGTAGGAAACGGAACACGCGCGCGTCTACCTTGACTAGGCGTCAGCTCCGCTGCCACCCGTTCGAAGGGTAGGGGACGGAGCACGCGCGCGTCTACCTCGACTAAGGCGCCAGCTCCGCTGCCACCCGTTCGAAGGGTAGGGGACGGAGCGCGCGCGCGTCTAGCTCGACTAGGCGCCAGCTCCGCTGCCACCCGTTCGAAGGGTAGGGGACGGAGCGCGCGCGCGTTTACCTCGACTAGGCGCCAGCTCCGCTGCCACCCGCTCGAAGGGTAGGGGACGGAGCACGCGCGCGTCTACCTCGACTAGGCGCCAGCTCCGCTGCCACCCGCTCGAAGGGTAGGGGACGGAGCACGCGCGCGTCTACCTCGACTAGGCGTCAGCTCCGCTGCCACCCGTTCGAAGGGTAGGGGACGGAGCGCGCGCGCGTCTACTTCGACTAGGTGCCACCTCGGAACGGAGCCCTCGCGCGTCTACCTCAACCACCAATCAGGGCGTTGCGTTCGGCTACGGCCTCAGCCTTTGGTCAGGTTCGGAAAAGTTCACAGGCCGTAGGGACGGAGGGGGCCAAAGGACTCGGCAACATGGCTTCGGCCCTATGAAGCCCTTTACCATGAGAGGCTCCTGTTGTAGGGGTGGTCCCCACCTAAACCCAGCAGGCTTGGTAGAAGGTTATAAAGCCCAGAATGGGCCATGTGTAATGACATAAGTGCCCCTGAAGGGGATACTTAGATGTAAGGGTATAATTGTAAAAGCACTCCCCATGTATATATATATATAGAATACATGCCATGGGGGAGGACCCAAGCCATTACCGATCACACTCTCCCAACTCTCCACTACCACATCTCTCTCTGTTTGGTCTGTAACCACAATAGTAAGCATATTAGGTATTGATTTAGATGCCTAGCCATCTGGGTGCATCAAACACCTGCTTATTCAGCAAGAATCACCCTTTAGTACTTTTAGCAACATTTTGGAATTACATTGTTAGGAAAATTCTCTAATTAAAAACCCATCTCTAGTAGAACTAGAGGAGTTAAAAATATGGGCATGTTCTTTTTAGCTGAGACTTATGACTTTTGCCTGCGGTTTGTGGTTTTTAGATTATTTGTGCAAGAGATTACAGAGTAACAGAAACTCACGTGTGGTTTTTACCGATATAAATGAAGTTGGTACAGTATGTACTATAATTAACTAGTAGACCCTATATTGAAAAGATATTCCATTTAAAAACTAGTTAATGTAGAAAAATCAAAAGCTGAAAAAGAACAGGGCCTACATAGGTAAGTTGTTTCCTCAACATTTATCGCAAAACTCTTCTAATTAAATTAGCAAGATGTGTTAGTTAAATGTTCTTCCTGAAGTTGAGTTCTCTTGCTTCTTTTTCATGACCAAATACAACTGCACTCTACAGTCCACACTGGAAGATCGAGAGCAAGAGACGATCGACAACGCACATGGATAATGTGGGGATCGATATGACTAGTTGTTACTTGCACCCAACAACAACTACGTACATACGTGTGGACCCAACAGGCCCCTACATTGCCAAGAACATCCATGGCGGCTAATTTCTTCTCACAGTCTTGTGACCTGAGCTACTAAACGGGGAGGAGTAGATAAGTCTTACCGGGAACGCACAAAGCACAGTTCAACATGGGGACACACGATATTGAAAACTTGCCAATGGAAGTATAGATGAGTCGGTTGGAAAGTGCATGCTACTATTCAAAGTTTCCAAGCAGGCTATGTGCATGCATCAGGAGATCTGCTGTCGTGAATGAGTTGGGTTCGAACAAAGCCAAGATCCGGTCGGATTAAGATCCTCTGACTTTAAAGTCATGGTACCTTTGTCACTGACAGGTGGGCCTGCGAGCGGAGGGGCCCACGTGTCAGTGACAAATGCACCGTGACTTTGAAGTCAGAGGAATCGCATCCCGTAAATAGATGCCCTGGGCTGATGAGTAGATAAGCAACCAGTTCGGGATGGTACCTTTGTCACTGACAGGTGGGCCTGCGAGCGGAGGGGCCCACCTGTCAGTGACAAATGCACCGTGACTTTGAAGTCAGAGGAATCGCATCCCGTAAATAGATGCCCTGGGCTGATGAGTAGATAAGCAACCAGTTCGGGATGAGTCGATAAACTTAGAGCTTTGTTCGTGTCGGAAAAAAGGCTGCACCGAACATTACCCTGAACATTGTTCAGATCGAAATGCAAATGAAAATATGATCTGCAGGGCCTCGATCACCTGCAGTAGAGGTACAAATGGAACGGATAATTTTAGTCCAACTAACTAACCGAAGGCTCGCCACTACTACAAAAAGGATTATCCTAGATGCCTCATTATAGACTTCAACAAAAACCGTTAGTGATAAAGTTACCACAGACGGTTTTACAAGATGGACCGTCTAAGTTCACCGTGATGGAAATAACCATCTGTGATAACCTACTTATTACAGACGGTTTTTATTTTGAACCGTCTGTGATGTTTGTACTTATCACAAATAGTTTTTATTTCGAACTGTCTGTGATACAGACATCACAGATGGTTTTTGTTCTGAACCGTCTGTAATGTGTTTGTGATGACTTACGTACTTATCACAGACGGTTCTTCACTAAGAACCGTGTGTGATAATATTTCAACTTATCTGCTCTCGCTGAATTTAAATTTCTCACTTATCTCGTTAGATTTGCTCTTTAAAATAGAAGGCTCGACTATTCTTCTCCTCATCTCCTCTTCTCTCTTCTCACTTCTCCTCCACTTCTGTCAAATTTTCCTTTAAAAATAGAATGTTCAGTCGGCTGTTCTTCTCCTCATCTCCTCTTCTCTCTTTTTACTTCTCCTCTACTCTCCTTCCCCACCTCTTCTTCAATCCCATCCATCCGATTTGGCTAAGTCTGCATTTTACCATGGCTTGGATGCCCAAAATTTGGCTAAGTCTACATTTTTACTGTGGTTTGGATGCCTAAAATTTGGCTAAGTCATTATTTTTACTGTGGCTTGGATGCCCAAAATTTGGCTAAGTTTTCATTTTTACGATGGCTTGGATGGTAAAAAATTCTAGTTTCGAACCATCTGTGATAACAGACGATTACAAACAGTTCTAGTTTCGAATCGTCTATGATACGATTTTCACAGATGGTTCAAAAATCATTTATGAATAACCCCTATTATCATTGACCGATGAAGTCAGACGGTTCAAGAAACCATCTGTGATGACAATTCCGAACCGTCTGTGATGAACTCCTCTGTGGTAGTGCGCAGAGCGAATACAGAAAAGATAAATGGATATTTGGCACTATCCATGTCCAACTCTGACTCCTAGGAAAAAATATAGAATAGAATACGAAATGAGTGATATCTGTCCGTATGTCAAGTAATATGAGAAAGTTTGTTGTGACTTTTCTTAGGAACAAGATAACATACTGGCGGATTGTCACCTCTAAACAGACAGGGAATACTGAGTGCTCTTCCTTCGACATCCCGGTGATTGCACTCTACTTTCCATGTTCTGTGTAAAGAAGTAGATAATTTCCATTCGACCAATCGTCTGAAGACTTACGGAACAAATATAGAATGAAAAATGGTTATCTAGTATTATCTGTGTTCGATTCTGACTCTGAGAAAAAAAATACGGAATAGGATATAGGATGAGCAATATCCATCCGTATTTGCTCCAATTGCACCCCTAACAGTAGGTGCAGTTCAGCTGGACCTACGTGTCAGCGAAATGGTTTGTATGCATAGCACTTTCGGGGGTTCAATGCTTCAACTGCAGTTCACATTATATGCCACGTACGCTACGATAAAACCAATCAACCGAGCTAATGAGCACCAGTGGCGCCTTCGAAACATACTTATCGGTACCGTACCAGTGCTAGTCGGTATGGTAGTATATACTATTTCGCCTCTTGAACGGTACAAAGCTGTCATACATTTCGTACGTCTTTCATATCGGTCAATACTGCCATATCAGCCCGATATCGGTTAATACCAGTCATACCAGTGAAATTGATATTACCGTTTATTGAACTTATTAAATTATATATTATGTTTAATTTCATTACTATGCATTTAGAGTAATATTACAATCAAAATTCGCATATAAGTAACATACATATAATTATAAATATACATTATTATACAAAAATCTAAAACCGTACATCAATATAATCCAATACCAAAATATATCATTTAAAAAATAAATCGATATAGCCAATGGAATGGTATTTGATAATATGCTTTGGAAATTGGAACCCCGAGCAAGAAGAGAAGGGGAGCTAGCCACCCGCGATGGCGCTGCCACTTGCTGCCAATTTTTTCCTCGGTCTCATGTGCGCGCGCGGGCGACACGTCCCGGCAGGGGCAGGTGGTCCGTGCATGGGAGCCCCGTGCCGCGCGACGCGTGGCTATCCTTATTCATTCCGGCCAGTGGCGCCCCGGTGCAGCCCATGTGCCCACGCCCCTTGTCTCCCGGGCTAGCAACTCCCACAGTGCCACTACTGCACTCACCCCTCCCCTCCCCCTCCCCTCCCCTGTGCTGCAGATGCCTATGCTTGATCTCCTCTCCTTCCTTGCCCCTTAGACCAGAGCCGAGCGAGCCTAAACAGCTAAAATCAACTAAAATCATTAGTACAGCTAAAATAGTTACACATAATTTTAATTAGTACAGCTAAAATCATTATAGTATCTGCTACAATCAATTTATAGAACCATTTTGAAAAGGTATATCGTTTAAAAGTTAGACACTATAACAAAATATAAAAACTAAAACCTCCTGTTCCTTTCCCCCCACCTGGAAATCCTAGTTGAAATTATCTCTCACTCGATGTCTCGATCTTACCGCATGTGTGTATCCGCGCTGATTGATCGATCACTTTTATCTTTCATATCTTTCATGAATGGCATGATCAGATATTCCTTATCTACATTGATCGGGTCGGGTGGATCAGAGCGTGATTTTGAGTCCGCAAGTTCTCGTCGAAAGATGAGTTCTCATTTGACACGTTTCCTAGCTTGCCATCTTTTTAATTTACCGAGAGCTTTCGCATTGCTGCGTGAGCTAGGCATCATATATGTCACGCCAAACGCGCAGCCTGTCGACTTGCGGTTCGTGCATGCCAGCATGGGCATAAAATTTGTGGAATGTCTACCGATCACTTGGCTCTTTTTTATCATTGTTTTTAAAAATTTTGGACTATTGGATCTGGATGCCAGGGCCATCCTTCTACCCCTCCCCCATCATTAAAATTCAGATTTAACCCTACCCACCCCTCACCTTACCGGCGCCGGTGAGGGCAACCGGTTTCCTCCACCCACCGCCGCTTCCGCCTCCCAACGTGTTTGCCGATGCCAGCGCTGTCCATTCTCTCACTACTATAAAAAAGGTCATCACAGACAGTTCGAAACTGTCATCACAGACGATTTTCTGAACTATCTGAATTTATGGGTCAGCGATAATCGGAGGTTATTACAGACGGTTTATGAACCATTTATGATAAATACAACATAAGCAGTTTGTAACTAGAACCGTATGTAGGGAATACTATCACAGACGGTTCGAATCAAAAACCGTCTGTGATACTCACACATCACAGACGGTTCTAGTTACCAGCAGTCTGTGATGGACGACTGTTGTATATAGAACCGTCTGTGATACTTTCGCATCAGACGGTTGGTAGATTGAACCGTCTATGATGTGCGAGTATCACAGACAGTTTTTAGTTCGAGCCATTTGTGATAGTCCTTCATAGACGGTTTATACCATAAAATCGTCTATGATATTTCATTCTATATCTAATTTTTTTTTCTATTTTTTGACCAGCCTCAAGATATGTTAGCTATACACTTCGAAAATAAGCAAATACAGCAGCAAACATAACAGCATAACTCGGAGTACTTGCGTTGGTACCAACCTCAGACACATACCAAGCTCCTACATGTCATTGACCAGCCCATAGCACACGTCGCCGCACCATAGACACGTACCCCGCGTGGGACACTCATATCGCGGTACATTATATCTAATTTTTAAATATTCCCTAATATCAATGTCACTGAGATGATTGACTGTTTCGTGTTTTTCCAGTAGGCTGATGTCGATGCTACGATTTGGAGGGAGTCTCACACCATGACGGATAGGATCGCTAGTGGTGCGGAGGTGACACGGGAGGAGTCAGTGAAAATTTGGTGTTGTGTGGAGGCCTAAGGTACATGTGTCATAGCCCTGTTGTCTTGCACGAGGCTACTGGAGGTTCGGACGCCCAGTGCACACACGGTTCATCCACCGGAGCCGGCTCGACTGGCATGGCACCACACGGGGGGGTTCTACTTGGGCACGTCCTACACCACCTCAGCCTAACAAGGCTGGGGGTCAGCCTAGGGACGGCCTTGTACACCGGGAATCTATTTGCGCATCATCCATACATCTCTGACTTTCCCACACAGGGGCGTACTCTGTGCTGTACATCCCTCTAGGTGCCATGGTGCCAGCTGAGGGTACACTTCACTCTTGTCGGTTTTATCCCATTACTTTATGTGACGAATTAACGGTATTTGTATTGCAGGTCTTGTCTTCCCTGACCAGGGATGGGGGGTCTCCCCGGGCCAGGACGACATGGACCAGTACTTTTCGGATTAGCCTAGTCAGGCGACGGGCTCTGCACCTCGGGCCACACCACCGAAGGTTCTCTCCGGGAGTGCCCTCACCGATGCACCGGTGGCCACACAAGCAACGGTGCAGTCCACTCCACCAGCTTAGGGGCGTGTGCGATGGTCTCCTAATCGTCTTACCTTGTCAAGGCGCCGTCACCCGACGCTGAGGAAGATAGCCAAGCGGGGCCGTATAGGAGGACACAGACACGGAGATGGAGGGGCCAGGGTAGTGACAGAGGAGGGGCTGGGGATGCTGTTGGGGGTGGTTAGTGCTGGCTGTACACTTTTTGTTCATGTACTGCTTATGATTCTTGTTTATGTAGTATGTTTACAATACTGTGGCAGTTTAGTTGTACTTATATTTACCTTATCGACGCTCGTACCACTGAATTGATGGCAATACACTAACGACCGCACCAATCGAGTAGTGAGCTGCATTGATGGCAATCGCACCAATGTACGAACCATTCAATTACATGCTTAACGACATTGCAAAATATTTCGAACAACAGGTGAGAGTACAATAGTACAACCATACACATTATTGCCTACAGGTGGAAGGGGCCTCGTGATACCCATATGGAGTGTTGTTGAGGGGGACACCTCATACGTGGCTGATCGTCGTTGTAGTGGCAAGCACATATACTAGGGTTCGCACAGCAACATGTTGGGTCGTATGAACTCCCTATGTTGATACCCTCCTTGTTGCCCTCCTTGTTGCCCCTCTCACGCTCCATCTGTTGACAGAGGTCATCGTTCTGCTCTTCGAAACTTTTAATCTGTGCCTCTAAATCAGCGATTCGCTCCCCACAACGTATCCATGTACCTCACAACATACCGTTCACGGGGAGGATCAATCCATCGTATGAAGTCACATTTATCCATCTGCTATAAAAGAACGTTAACATCGAAACTCTATTAGTAGTACTACAAAATATATGAGTGCCTACTTGTATCTCGGAGTATGGGTATCGAAAGAAATGTCGCCCGCCATCTGTATGGCCTTCTTCTACCTGCACCACCACGTCCTGCATGTGTTTGCATTTCGGCCACACTGGCTGAGCGCGCCTGTTTGGCAACAAGCGGTATGTAACACCGAAGTCCTCCTTCCATTCGAGCGGAAGGTCTCCGTTTAGTGACCCATATTCAACTGGCCCCTCGGCGTCTGTCATGGTGGCTTACTCTATGACAGAGAAGATAGTTGTTCCTACCAGCAATGCCTCGGACATTCATTTTATAGCGTAATTGTGATGTCATAGCGTCATTCATAACACAGGGCAGTTTTGTGCAGTAACAAGACCACACAGGCCATCTTTGCGCAGCGACATGACATGACAGGCCCGCTTTAAGCAACGACAAGACTACACATGCCAACTTTGCGCAGTGATATGACCACACAGTCTAGCTTTGCTCAGTGACATGACATGACATCCTACCTTTTCGTAGTGGCATGACATCACGGGCCAGCTTTGAGCAGTGAGAAGACCACACACACTAGCTTTGCGCAGCGACATGACCGCACGCGCCAGCTTTGCGCAGTGAGAAGACCAGACGAGACACCTTTGCGCAACGACAAGACCACACGACCCAACTTTGCGCAGTGACAAGACTAAAGGGTGCAGCTTTTCACAGTCCAAAGACTTGACTGGGCAGTTTCGTGTGCCCATAATACCACACTTGGTAGCTTTGCACAGTGATGCGACCACGGGCATCTTCATGTAGCGAGAAGGCCACAAGAGGCCTTATAAAAGGAGGTCAAAGAGATTTCTGAGAGAACACTATACAAGCAAACTCCACACTACACCGACACTTGCTTCACCACACCGGGATGGACAAGAAGCAGAAGAAGCAATGGGATAAGATGATGAAGTAATAGGAGTAGACCTGCGACCTAGCATGATCCGCTACAACCTGCGATGAGAAGGCAAGGGCTGCTGCGACCCAGGCAGAACAAGCCCAACGTGCTACGAGGTCAGCTCCCCTCAATGACGTGCCCTGTAGCAACAACCCCATCCCAAACGTTCCTACTGAGCATTCGCCGCAACACCCACCAGAGGGGGGAGACACCCCCTTTGTTGGTGTCAGGAGCCGTGCAAGTTCTTCAAATTTACGCACCGCCTCAACCTAGGTATGCATTACTGGGGTTGCGCAAACTATTTCAGTGATTATCCCGACCACTGTCTTGACACCGTGACCTATCGGCAGCCTGTAAGGATCAGGTGCACCGTTTTCCCTACTTTTTCTCCTTCAAAGTACGCACTAACAACCTCTTCATGTATTTACAGTCCCTGGAACCTCTATATGGCTACCGCAAATGGATCGATCTTAAGATCCAACTAGAGGACCAGTGGGCCCTCGACTTGCAGGAGTGGAACGTCACAAGGTTCTCCGAGATCCTGGAGGAGGAGCGCCACAAGCACGAGCAAACCGAGCGTTTATAACGGGAGACAAAAGCTTATCTCGAGGCGTGCATGCGTAGGGAGTGGGAGCGCAAAAAAAGAGGGAAATAGAAACCAAGGCAAAAAAAAGGCCACCAAGGAGTTCAACGCCGAGCTCGCATGGAAGAGAAAATAGCCCCAGTCCACACAGTAGGTTGTAGCAGTTGGGTTGGTTAGTCGTATATGATGATATGTGTTTTGCATGTAATCAAACCCTATGCGGCATATTACTCCCAACTGTATTATGAAGTCTGTTTTAATTCAGACAAGTTTATTTCCTCATCTTTTCGTATTTTATTATTCCCATAGCAAATCATCCAACAATATTAACAGACCAGTTTTCCTCTATGTACGAATTCCCGGTAACATCACAATATCACTTACCATCATACTTACAGATCGTTGCAAGTTCAATCATTCTTAAAAAATTCAGAAATTTTTTACGCTGCAACAACATACAACGATCATAAACTTTTATTACAAATCCAATAGATTATCTTCCAGTCATAATCTACAAAATTCACAAAATAGAGTAGCATCTTGTTTGCAGTCGCCCTGAGGCTGGGTGACTGTAGTTGCTGTCGCCCTGTAGCTGGGCGACAGGTCCCAATCGTCCAATTGTCGGGCGGCTGGAACCTGTCGCCCAACAGCTTGTAGACACTTTTGTTCTCACTTTTTCGTTGGGCGATAGGCTCCAGTCGTCTGATGGTTAGGCGACTGGCAGGCGACTGGAGCCTATTTCTATAAAAAAAATATTAGCGCAGGTATATTTCTATTATTTAAAATAAAAAATAGATTATTCGTAAAAAAAAATTCTTGAAACACAAAGCACTAATGGGAGACCGAGCAACTTTATAAAGCTCATGGAGGGGTAAATAGTCGGCTAGTGCACCATCAAAACAACATGCATGCTACCACTATAAAGACCCACGAGAGAATCTCCTCTCCCCGATCTTTTCAACGAAAGTGACATCCCTTTCCAGGAGCAATTGTCACCTTGTCAAGCCGCTCTTGTTTACCCTAAAAATTCGTGCATGCATTCCCCCACTAATCCCCAAATTATGCACTGACGACATATATGCATCCGGCCCCTACTTCAACAAAGTAAGAGAGAGAGAACAAAGGGGATAGCAAAATAACTTTTGGTTGCTGTGGGGAGTAATAATCAAAACCAGATAAAAGTGATCGATGAATAACGAATTTGGTTTTGCTATTTGGAAGTTAATAAAAAATGTGACATTCTTACGGAAAAACCAGTCACCTTATGCATAACAGACCTAATGGGTTTACTCTTTAGCTCAAAACTTACGTAGCATACAAAATAAGCAATAAGCAAATGAATCGTGGTGCGTGCGTGAGTGTGCATGGCAGAGTAGTAGAGTGTAGTACTGCTTGATCACAAGCTAACTAAGCTCATGCACATCCATCCATATAGAGTTATAAAAAAGCTCTAGTCTCATGAGTTGGTTGAGTTCGATTTACTCTAGATTTGATTTGAGACCGGTCCGAACTCTAAACAAACTGAGCTCGACCTTGATTCCGAGCTTGCGAGCTTCAACGAGCCAAGTTTGAATAACTCGTTAGAGTTCGATTCGAGTTTGAATATTGATACATATTAACTCTTACCGAGTTTACTCGAGCCAAACTCAAGCTGGAGGTTTTCTATTGTTGAAAATCAGTGCATGTTGAATTGTTTTTTTTACTGTTACCGAGTTTACTTTAGCTAAGCTCGAGATTTTCTTATTGTTGAAAATTAGTATATATTAAACTATTTTTAATTGATATTGAGCTTATTTGAGCTGAGCTCGTGCCTAGATACAGGCTCGGACCCCAACTTAGACTCGCTCGAACTCAGCTCGTGCTCGAGCTTAGGAGGTCAGACTCGCTCGAGCTTTGTTCGTTTACAGCCCTACATCTATGGTCTGGCTCAGAAAGCACCTACCCAGCTGGCTAGCACCATCCGTACTGGTAAATTTAGGATTTTATTATGCCCTAGGCTACGAAAGGTTAAAGAACACTACTACCTCGACTTTGAAAAAAATTATAAGACTTATCTAAACTTTATATGGATAAAAAAATTTCACATTCTAAGAGCCTAAACTACTATGAACCTAATCCGCTCCGCCCTGCGTACCTTCGCTGCCTATATATATTACTCCTAGGTCTCCCTCTCGAGACACGCACCCTGTCTTGTGGTCCTCTCGATCCAGTTCCTCCTCGCACAACACAACGCACCGTCCCCGGCCTCTCATCCCTCTCTCTCCTCAGGTCCAAAGCACCTCCCACTTGACAAAGAGAGAGAGAGAGAGAGAGAGAGAGAGAGAGAGGCGTAGCTCTGATCCGGCTGGGACCGCGAGCGAGCATGGACCAATACGACGAGCAGCAGCAGCAGCTGCTGCTCTTTGCCTCCTACGTGGACGCCTCCCACCTAGTCGTCAATCGTACGTGTGCGCGCCATTTGCGCATCGATCGATCTCTACGTAGTTTCCTTCTTCGATCTCGATAACCAGGACATGCATGTGATGTTCTTTCCATGCGTGTGTATGTATATATGTAGGCGCGGCGCAGGGGGAGAGGCCGAGAGCGCGGCGCAGGAGGCGGAGGCCTGCGAGGTGCGGCGGCGGCGAGGTGGACGAAGGAGGGGACCCCAAAAAGAGGCGGCTCAGCGACGAGCAGCTGGAGATGCTGGAGCTGAGCTTCCGGGAGGAGCGGAAGCTGGAGACCGGCCGGAAGGTGCACCTCGCCTCCGAGCTCGGGCTCGACCCGAAGCAGGTCGCCGTCTGGTTCCAGAACCGACGCGCCCGCCACAAGAGCAAGCTGCTCGAGGAGGAGTTCGCCAAGCTCAGGCAGGTCCACGACGCCTCCATCCTCCACAAATGCCACCTCGAGAATGAGGTACTTGCACACGCATATGACGACTCATGCACGCGTATACCTCCCGCCTCGATCAATTCTTCTTCTGTTCAAGTACATGTGTGTCAAAGTCAGCAACTTCATGATTATCCATTCATGGGTGCATATATGGCAGGTGCTGAGGCTCCAGGATAGGCTGGTGGTCGTCGAGGAGGAACTGAGCCGGCTCAGATCCACGGGGAGCCACGCGGTTTCCGGTGATGGCGGAGACGTCGCGGGCCGAGGCTTCTTCGGCGGGAGCCCGAACTCACCGTTCTCAACCGGTACCTGCCAGCAGCCGGGTGTCGGCGGCGGGGATCACCTGGGGGACGATGACCTGATGTATGTCCCCGAGTATGGCTATGCTAACAGTGTCGTCGAGTGGTTTAGCCTGTATGGACTGATGTGAAAGGTCGGTCGGCAATGTCATGCAGATCCTAGTCAGTCGTAGTGTTAAGTTGTTATGATCTCTAAGCGTGCTTGTTTAATTATGTACATAAAGTGATTAATGGCTGAATCCATCTATAGCTATTAGTTCTCCTAAAGCTCCTATGTGCTGTCTCATTTGATATTTTGGTTCAGGACTAGTCTTCGTGGGAAGTACACTGTGTATGTGCTAGCTGGCGGTCATCTTAGACATGTGGGTTTTTATGATCTATGACTGATGATTTATAACTTTTAAATTTTGATTATTCGTGAGGACTACAAAGAGAGATAGGTGTATATAATTTTGGCCGATATAGCTAAAGTCAGTACATTATCTACTATAATCGACGTGTAGACTCCACCTTAAAAAGATGTGTCGTTTGAAAGTTAGTTCCTATAGCAAAAATTAAAAGCAATAAGTCTAAAAGAACTCAGCCGGCTAGGGGTAGGGAGTTACATTTCAGACTGAAGTTCCTAATGCATGATCAGATATACAAGTTTGAACTCCAGTCGAATATGATTTTATATATACTGATTTGGATCAAAAGATCAATGCGCATTCTGAAACATGAAACTTCAGATGATCAATGTGCTTAACGAAGTTTTTTCGTTGCGATCTTGTATACTTGTTTCCCCCTTTTGACTCCCTATACTTCTTAAGATTGTTCGTGTAAGTATTTGAACTTTATCTAGTCAGTACGTACATTCAGTTTGATCATATTAGTTCTCTAGTTAGTGAGCTAGTGATAACAATGAAACAAATTGCATGATACGCTAAAATAAACCTATATATTATTTGACTATTTTTTTAGCAAAAATCAGTCAAATTCTTAAACCGTCAGATATAAATCCAATGTCTCAGGTTCACCCATCCAAATCCTATTTAAAACCAACTCTAACCCCACCCCGTCGCTTGTCACCTCCCACCCCACGCTGCTCCTTTCGCGCCGTCCCATCCATGCCGCCCTCCGCGCCACCCCCTCCTCGTCGCCAGCGCCCTCTCCTTTCACGCCGCCCCTCCCTTCTTGCTAGAGCAGTTATGCGTGCTTCCCCCCGCCAACCCCGTCCCCTCCTCCAACACCCACGGCTGACAGAGCCCCCGCCGCCTCGCCGCACTGCCTCTACCCCTTCCCACTTTGTCGCCCTCGCCTAATCTAATAGCTAGTATCTTTTGCCACTGCCGTCCTACAGTACTGCCCACCAACCTCCTATCCCGCCCGTCGCCCCACTATTGCCCATCGTTGGGCCACCGCCCTCCAGCCTCCCTCTATGTCCGGGGAATGGGGAACTCTAGGTGCAAGGGGCGGAATTCTCCCTTCAAGCTCGCCGGCGAGAAGGAAGAAGAGGTCATCGGAGAGGAGGAAGAAGGGGTCACCGGAGAAGAAGATGGAGGTGGCGACATACGTCCGACTGATTTTTTTTTCTCAAAAATCATAAGAATGTTGTATAGTACTTCCGAATAAACAAAGCAGTATTGTTGGTCCTACTGCAGTAACTGATTTGATCTGAGAAAAGTTCACACTGCATGTGAAAGCGCGAGGAGTACAAATAACCTCTTCTGGCACAAATGAATAATGTTTTCCTTGAATACATGCAAGGTGCTTGCTTCATACTGTTAGGTGCACTGTGTATCGACCTGTTTTAAACAAAGTTTGATGCTTCGGCAGTTTGGAACAACGTAACCCCTCGCCCTGTCTCTTTCTCTCCCTCCCTGAAAATAATCCTATGAGACGGTTCATGATTGTATCACAAGGCATAAAATTCATGGGAGTGTCCATGATGTTGTTAATGGAATCAAAGTTAAATACCAGATGTCATGCTTTGAGGAGGGTTCAACCTCACATGCATAGAATCCGGGTCTCATAGGATTATTTCCCCCCTCTCTCTCTCTCTCTCAATGTACACGAGGCAGTTCTCCATCCCCACTTCCAAAAAAAAAATGATTTTGTAACTTTTCTCATATATATGGTAGTAAAATAAAATGTGCAAAGTAGTATCTTATCAACTTAATTTGACAAGTCAAAGCATCACATGTGTGCATGTGTGTGGTGAGAGGGAGGGGTCATTTTTTTATTAGATGTTGTATCAATCTATATATCTATAAATAATTGAAGATATTCAAGATATCTCCTTCACGTTGATGGTCTAGAAAATCTCATAATAATCCTTAAATAAAAAAATTCCTAAAAATTCTCTTATTAATCGAGAGAAAAAGAGAAAAAAAAAATATACACTACTTATTTTGGTGGAGTGAGATAATAATAGTGAAGATTAATCATGTATAGATATTATACTTATTATAATTGTGTACTACATACAACTATATTTTTGAAATACAATATAGTTATAATATGTTATAATATCTAGTTGCACAATTTGCTAGGGAAAATTACGCTAGTTATAATCATTACAGGAGTACAGTTACGTTGACTGGGATTTGCTTCACGGCCAGCAGTGGAAGAAGCAAGATATCCGGCCCGGTTATTCTCTATGGGATGTTGAGTTTGTGGATTGCCCGAAATAAGAAACTGCGTGGGGGAGAATGTGTGGAATCCTAATTGTTGTAAGGGTGGCCCCACCTAAACCCATCCGGCATGCTAAAGGGTTGGAAAGCCCAAAATGGGATGTGTGTAATGACATAGATACCCCTATGGAGGGCACATGAGTGTAAGGATAGGATTGTAAAATACACTTCATGGAAATATATATACAGGCCTTGGACATAGGGAAGGGGCAAGCATTATCCATCCATCATCTCCACTATACTACTCTCCCACTTTACTGTTTGGTCAGTAGCCACAACAGTTGGCACCGTCCGAGGGAACGATGGAGAGCAAGCCTTGAGACTTGAGAAGTGATGGCATCCAAGAAAGCTTCATCGGTAACAAGGAAGAAGAGGAGCACGACGGCGGTGCTCACCAACGCCAGAGCCTCTACATCAGCAACTAGCGCGGATGGCAACGCTGGTGCTGCGACCACCGACGTTGACAACCGTGGCATGGCGGCCGACTCCATCGTTAGCGTGGCGGTTGGCCTTAGTAGTGCCGCCCGGATTGGCGGGAGCCGTGATGCCGGTGCCCGCGCTAGCATAGTTAGTGACCTGGCACCCAGTGCGGGTGTGGTCGGGGGCTCCGGCACCGATTTAGTCACCAACCCGGGGGCCCAACGTGCTAACGCGCCGAACAACTCTGGGGCATAGGCCATAGTCGCTGCCAACCCGGGGGCTCGCGCCGACGCCCAGGCTGGTGCAACCTCCTCGACGGTGGAGAACGCCCTGCTGGCGGCCCTCGGCACGTTGCAACGTGAGCAAAATGCAAGAATTTTTCGTTCCTTGGAATTTGCCTCGGAGTCCCTTATAGTACAAGTCAAAGAGGAAATCTATGTTGGGCTCTTGCGTGAGCTAAGCGCTTAGCGGAACTACCGTTTACCCTATAATCCTATAATCATGTATTTGTTCTCGGGGCTGCTGTGCAGCACACACTCTCTTCTTGGGAAGGGGCTCTCGGTAAATTAACCTACTTTTCCTCTTAATTTAAACAAGGCAAGCCTCCTGCCCACTTTCAAAAAAAAGTCACTGTCACATTGCCATGTATTGCTGTCGTTGTCAGATAAACCAGAGGTGTGCATTCGTTCGTGGGGGTAAACCCTCACATTCATGCAAGGTTACATCAGTACACACTCTTCAAAAATGAGAAAAACTATACAATGTTGTACTATTATCTCACCAAATAATGAGATAGATATCTACTATCAAATTGAATTTTGTGCATGTCAACTGATCACTGTTCTATTCTTATCTAGAAACTAGCATCACCGGTCACCACACAATCCAAACTTTCCCCACTCCACTCTCTCTCTCTCTCTCTCTCTCTCTCTTCAATCCCTATCCACTCCATCCAATTGGTTACACACACCGGCGCATATCCTTGCTGAGCCCACCTCTTGGTAGTTGAGGGTGAAGGGCACACCCGTGGCCATCGTAGGAAGGTGAGGAGGCGTGGCGGTGATGGGCGCAACGACAGAGCTAGCAAGTGATTGCGACAACATGGTGGCAAGCGGGTGTGACAACGATGATCCTGGCTGCTGCTAGGCTGCGCCGGCGGGGAGTGCGAGTGAAGATGATGGTCACAGGCTAGCTCAGCAAAACACGAGAAGATGAGTGGCCACTGCATCTCAGCGGGTGCGGGGCTGCGTCCGAGAGTAGCGGTGCACTGCCCGCTGATGTCCTTGGTATTGATGTGCTTCCCTTAAGTTTTGTATGAATTTTTGCTAAACATTTTTAAAATTTTCAATGAAATTTGTTTGATTTGTTGTGAAACATAAGCAAATTCTATCATTTTTAACCATTGTTGAAACTCTCAAATTTTAACATTTATTCTTTGATACACGGTTGAAACTAACATGAAACCTAGAAGTTTCAATTCTGAAACCTTTGAAACTCTTTGAAACTTGATGTCTTTAGTCTTGAAACTCTTTGAAATTGAAAATTTGTTTTCAAAACT
The DNA here is from genome assembly GCA_017311315.1 of Dendrocalamus latiflorus. Lineage (NCBI taxonomy): Eukaryota > Viridiplantae > Streptophyta > Magnoliopsida > Poales > Poaceae > Dendrocalamus > Dendrocalamus latiflorus. Next base: position 7,508,207 of record CM029629.1, on the reverse strand, counting down.
CTCCTCAAACTCAGAAAGTTTCTACCTTGAAACTCTGAAAACTTTTTTACAATACCAAGTTTCATGTGAAACTTGGTGAAACAAATCAGTTATGATACTTGATTCATCCTCATGTTTGAAACTCGAGGTTTCAGTTTTTGAAACCTATGATTTATGTGGAAACTCGAGGTTTTTGTTTTTAAAACTTTGTGAAACTTGCTTTCCATCTGTGTTTCATTTAGTTTTTTTTATAAAACTTGCCAAAACTATTGACCTTCCAAAACTTTTTGAAACCCACTAAAACTTTCTTATGAAACATTCCGAAATGTTTTAAAATGTGCTGAAATGTTTTGTAACTTCTTGAAATTTTTGGATTGAAACTGGATGAAACCCGTTGAAATTTACTGAAAGAGTAAAGTCCATTACCGGTCCTTAAACTTTTTATGCTGTGTCATCCCGGTCCTTAAACTTTCAAAGTGTGACAATTTCTTTTGAAAGTCTTATGGACCAGGATGACACAGCATAAAAAGTTCACTGCTACAATTACATAGGATATTGCCACACTTTGAAAGTTTAAGGACCGGGATGACACACTTTAAAAGTTTATGGACCGGGATGACACAACATAAAAAGTTTAAGGACCGGTAATGGACTTTACTCTTACTGAAACTTTTGAAACTTTGGGGTTAAAACTTGACAAAACCTATTGAAACTTTCTGGCTGAAACCTATTGAAATCTGAGTTCAAAAATCTGAAACTTGTCGAAAGTTGGTCTTGAAACTTTTTTTGTAATCTTCTATAAACATGTAAAACTCATCAAAACCTAAAGCCTTTTAAATTATTTTAATATTTTTAAAATTTAATAAAACATATTACTATATCGTTACAACGGTATAATGTTCTCTAATATCCCCTTTTACAAATATCAAGGGCACGCCGAGATGGTCGGTTCGACGGGCGACCCAACTACAACCCATGACCATGCCCGAGAAATATAGAGAAAACAATTAACGCAAGTACTACTCCCCAACCCACTTTTGATGAAACCACCGCCACGAGTGTGCGCCCATATACGCGCAGCCTAGCCACCTAATGGCGTGCCACCGGTTCCATCCCTGGCTGATAACTTTACTTCTAAAAGTATGAGTTAGTAGTCGTCGGTGCATTCCCTTCTTCCTCTTAGCTATCCGATTTAATCTAGACCATTCGTCTCTCTCCCCTTCTCCCTCTCTCATGATCCAACCGCCCCTCCCCTCCACTTTCCCTACCTCCTCGCGCATTCAGGTCGCCCCTTCATTTCTCTCTCTCTTGCTCACTCTCCAGAGTGAGGGTGTTATCTCTCTCGCTCTCCAGATCAATCTACAGACCCGGATGGCCTCCGCCACCGATGGTCTTCACCGGCTCACCCCGGCCCCCTCTACTCACTCCCCCACTCGCTTGTACCGATGCCAGCCCAAATCACGCCGCCACTAAGCCCTCATTGCCAGCCTGATCTGCCAGATCCGATGGCCTCCATCACTACCGGCCACCTCCTCATCATCAGCGACCATGACCAGATCGAGGTTGCTGAGCAAACAAGCATGAAACAAAACAGAACCACCCCTCCTTCCTGTCATCCTGTCCCTATCCCCCTCACCTCTCCCTCCCTCACCCCTCTTCCAAGTAGAGGCCAAGTCTAGGAGAGGCGACGTCCATGGAGGGTTGGTGATAGAGCAATAGGGGCAGGGCAGGGCAAGGTAGTGGGGGAGGGACAGTGGGATGGTGGTGGAGGGGAAGCAGAGCGGGAGAAAGGGCAGTAGAAGAGGAGATGGGTGCCAACACTATGGCTAATCATTGCGGCTACTCTGCATCCTCTAGCTCACCGTTTAAACCCCTTCTCAGGCTATCCGCCCTAGCATTGCAGTTCTGCCACCCATACTTGCCACCATCCACCACTGCTACTCTAAGGAGGTAACCCACCCACCCCATCTTTTCATTTAATGCTTCTCTCTCTTCCCTAATGTGCTAATGATTTCCCCCTTGGGGAAGCAACTTGCGCCCGGTGGCAAGTAGCGGCTGTGGCACAAGGGCATGCGGCGAAGGGGATGGCCTTCGGTGTTGGCACCGCACTGCCATGCTGCAAGGTGTCAACGACCTCAGGGATGCCTTCAAGGTCACCCATGGGATTAGGACCCAAGGTTCATGTTCTTTGGCTCTAAGTAGTTTGGATTGGTCAGCCATAACATGATAATTGACATAGAATGTAGTGGAAGCGTTGAGCCATCGCACTTGATTTCTCGATTGACTATTCTGCTTGTTTGTGTTGTAGGTTTAGGTGCACAATCTGAGTGTCATCTCCACGTTTGCATGTGAATCGAAAATGCATTAATTGAAAATACATATGGCTTCTAGAACTAAGAACAAAATTTTTATTCTTAACGTTTTCACCTTCTTGCAGGTGTGTAATGAGTAGATTTATGGCAAAATGGATCCATCTTAGTGTCACCTTGAGGTACACTAATTACTCCCTCTGTTTGCCCTTTGTTCACAAATATAATTAAGATTCATGTTACATTGCACTCTTTTTTGTTACATATTGTCTTTTTTGCTTTAACCATTTTGCTTGTGATGTGACTATTCTGAATTTGTGATAGGATGATAGGCAAATTATTTTTGTAATTCACATGATATTATGATCAATTTGTATACATATAGTGAGACAGTAGTAAGATGCGAATATCTATACCGTGGTTGGATTTGTTTATCTATAGTTGACCTAAACAATTTCAGAGATTGATTGATAATCTTTTTGTTCATTCTGGTTCTTCCTCTGATGAATTCTTTTCCCCTCTCCAATTCTAATTTTAGAAATTACAGTTCAATGATTGGTTATCTTATAGATAACATCAGTTTGGTAAGAAATTGTAGAGATGTGTTTCAGCTTGTATATTGTGGTTCTCTTTTGGTATAAATGTTTATACTCATGACTTTTTGTTTTTTTAGTTGCAGAAATTTCCATTCACAAAACAATTAGTCATTTATAGAAAGTGACAACTTAGACAGAGGTACGTATGCAAATAATCTTGGATGCCTATTTTAGTTTTCTCTTAAGCCTGTCGTTATTTTTCTTTTTTTGGATGGCTCGCAGATGAGATTAGTTTTCATGGTCTTACATATGAGCATCTTTTAATTGGTTAGTTCGCCTGATGTGTGAAAGGAAATGCTATTTAGTGTAAGCTCTAGCATTCTATTGCAATGCATAAGTACTCTACTATATAAGTTGATATAAGTGCTTGACAGTAGTGTATATAATTTTGATCAAACCAAACTGAGTGAATACATCTGTATGGGAGACTCTGGTTGTCTAATGTATATTCTCAAACCAACCACTGTGTGCATGTAGAATTAACGTTGTAACTTTCAAACTGATCATGATACTGACCTTACCATTTGGAAAGTTGGGCCTCAAGAGATGATTTTTCTCTCTTTTTTACAATACAGGTGGCGGATGAAAAGAAAAATGAGTGGATGTTTTATTTGTTTTAGGTTCATGTTCTGAACTTGATGAATGACGGACTAGTTTTCAGCCACTTCACTTTCTGTGCACACACGTAGAACTAACAATATTTTTTTGCTTTGTTCAACTTTAGCAGCTGACTTACAACAGAAATGTGGTTGTGATGTGTATATTGTTTTTGTGCAATGTCTTATTATTATTGGCTGAAATGTTTATATATCACATTTGATTCCAACTGTTACATGTTATATGTATACCAATTGATTGAGAATATATATGAGATGTACCATAGCAACGTACAAGATTTGACTAGTATGGAAAAGAGGCCGATCCAACGATCGGAGCAGCCATCATGAACCCCGCGCGCACGGGCGCCCGTTTCTCCGAAGCGACACAAAGCTACCGGGCAGGGGAGTGAAAAGGCCTGCGCCTGTGCGCTTGGCTCCGCACCAGTGCGAGCGACGTCGTACCACATCCTAGGAGCCTACGCGCCCCCACCGGGCTAGCCCGCCAGGAGGGGGGCAGGGGCCAAGTGTCGAGACGCCATTCCCTCGGCGCGGCGATCTCCCGGCATCTCGCGCGGCATCTTGAATCTTTTGGCGAGTTTCGATCGACCGGCTGCGGAAAAGTCGGTTCGATCGGCGCCGGAAATATCAGGGGGTTCGAGCCCGCGCACGGCGGGGCTCCTGGGGGGTACCCCTGCGCGGCCGCCCGCTGCGTGCAGGCCCCGGTCTACGGCTGCTGCTGCGCTCAGCTACCTGACGCCATTAGGTCTTAGGTGGTGAGCTGAACCGAACCGAACCTTTTCTCAGGAGCCTTATCCGGACAGTGCGCGCTGTCGACGCCCTGCCGGGTGCAAGCCCCACCATGGGAGACTTTAGCCCCCGCCGGCCGAACAGGAGATGCCCCACTGCTCCATGACTTGTCAAACACGCACGGCACCTCCCAAGTCCCAAGTGATGCTGCATACTTACGCAGGCGAGCACGCGAGTGACAAGAGTGATCAGTGAGGATCATGAGCTGATGGAGACGTGGAAAGGTAATCAACCTCCGGCTGACAGCAAAGAGGAGGGGCAAGGCAGGCTTGGGCCGCTGCTTTAAGTCAGACTTTAACTGTCAATCTCTTGAGTCTTTAGCCTCCGAGGGATTGAAGCGTATATGCTATGGGGTTGAGAGAAGACGCACGCACAGTTAGCTATTCCAAGCATATGTCCTTTTCTGATAAAAGGCAGGGACAACGCATGATTCGAACTTTTCAGTTAGCTACTCCAAGATCATTCTGCTAACGATGCGATGAAACATCAGAGAGGGGAAGGAGGACCCAATATCTATCTTCTACTTCTGCGGAAACACTGAACTTTCTTGTGAACAGGATTGAGTCAGACTCTGGTTGATGGGTTACCATTCCAATTAGATGCTTCGGACATGCTGATTCTCCAAGAGATTGCAGAAAAGACACGTACGTTTGGACCATCCATTTGCAAAAGCAAATGCGGGCGTAATACACTTTACATGAAAAGCACAATGGGCGAGACTTTTTGCCATATGGAAGCACACCCTTTCCTAATCTCAGTACTGCGCTACTGCTAAGGTGTGACACCCGTTTCTGACGAGAGTTCGAAATGTCGAAACATGGTTTAGTGCACTGCTTGAATCAATGATTGATCACACAGCACAACACGCATGTAAATACACTGCATTATTGCTTTCTCGATTAATTATACGAGGACTCAGACCTTCCAGCGCTGCCATCCCATCTAGTTGACACAAACCACCACAGATTGAGATGGCAGCAAATCTAAAAGATAGGTTGCACGAAGAAGAATATATCGGTTTCACGAAGAACTCTGCTCCAGCACTCCAAGTCTCCAACTAGGCAAAAAGACTAGTCTACTACAAAAAATTGTCCACGGTTTAGGTGGGATGCCCCTAGGCGTGGAAAATAGATATAAATTATCCGTATTATCCGATTACCATATTTGATAAGATACAAATATAATATAGATTTTTTCATTCGATTAACACGTTCTCTCCTATTCGTATTCGTATTTAAATTCGCATAACAAATATGGACACGAATATGGTATAGACTTTTACCATCCAAAATGTTATTTTACCCGGACTATTCGTATTCGTATTTAACGAAGCAATATGTATATATTATTACAATATGAGTAATTAGTTGGACAAATTTTTTAATTCAATGTTAATTAGTGTTTCTTTAGATGAAGTAAATGAATTACAATGATTAAGTATGATTGTACTTGGATAAAATATCATTAATATCTTTATACTACATAAGTTACGAGGATATTCAGATCCGGCCGAATTGAGTAGATATTCGATTCAAATCTGTATTCGTTACAATATTCAATTCATATTCGTATTCGAGAATATTCGAATTCATATTTATTTATAAAATACAAATATAATATAATAAAAATACTATTTAATTTATATTCAATCCGTTTCCCCTAGTGCCCCTGGCTCCGGCAGTAGCGCAAGCCCAAAGCGATACTACGCGCTTGATCTAAGCCGAAAGAGCGATAAAGGTGCCAGCATCGCTCCTTTATATGGGCTGTGAAATGCCAAGCCTGGAGATATTGAATGGGCACACTTTTGCTTTTGAACAATAAGTCGGATAGGCTTGGACTTGCTTCAGCCATCTCGCCCTCTTTTAAGTCCTCAAAGGCCTACTGGGCTCCCATGGCTTCGGGTTGGACCATGAATTAGGGTAAGTATAATATAAGATTGTTTATAAGTAAGTACTTACAAAAAAAGAATATAATCATACCATCAACACACATATGTAAAGTAATTTTTTCTGATGTGAACGTCTCTTCCGATAATGACTAGATGTTATATTATCTATTAATTAGATTAAGCTATACATATAAACATATGTTTAAGCATCAGCACCTACTTAAGCATTGATACTAAAAAAACATCTTATCTATCTTACGAGGCAAGATAAGTTTTTTTTCACTCAAGCATCGTTCACCTGCTTTGTAACATGAGAAAGGTGGACCTAGGACACGGACGATCCACGGTGAAACATGCAGGGTACGTACGAAATTGCCGTCTTCTGCTTCTGAGAGGCGCACAATAAGGACGCGGAGATTATTATTCAAACATGCAGGGTTGAAGCATTATTATTCACTTCTTTAATTGCGGTATTGTCGTGCTGACTGCTGAGATTAGCGAGCGTCTATTTGGGCCATATGCTCATCGTTTTAAAAATCTTGCAAACATTTGAAAAAAATGTAAAACCACTTGTCCATGTTGGTACGATACTACAATATATCACTATCTTAGCTATCTACAGTGTTTCAATAATTGTGTAGAGGATATTGCAATAATTAGAAGATAGGATGGTAGTTTAAAATTTAAAAGCTTGCATTAGTTTAAGGTACATTTTGATAGTAGTGATAGTGCATGCATAACAACAATGTGGTTATTGGTTAGCTGATGCTACCATCAATGCAACACAAGGCAGATGGACAGCATCCATTGAAAATTTACACCAAAAATTTGGCAATCTTTGTTTGTAGGCCAGATCAGTTCAGTGTTCTTTAGTATCTTACGTTCAGTGATGTTTTAATTAAACATGGTGGCTTCCCTATAAAATTACTTTACTAGGACTTTCTGTCGTTCATGATTTTTTTTTAAAAAAAATTGAGAAATTCTCTATGTTGTCTTTAGCTAAGTATCATACAAGGTGAAAGATATTTCATGCAAGTCTCAATATGTTCATACAAGTTAAAACAAGTTTTAGATTTATTTTTTCAACCAAGTTTCAAGGCTTCAAGATGTTTTACTGAATTTCTCACACAAGTTTCAAGATGTACCAATTAAGTTTCATGCAGCATTGATTTTTTTAAAATACTATGTAACCCTACACCGTCGCTGTTGATTACAGCAGTACAACATCTCATCAATGGATTCTCATCCCCCCTCCCCCCCCCCCCCCCGAACGGGGCTTCACTGTCCCCTCTTCCCTGTTCCCTCCCTGTCCCCTTCAATCTGAGCCATTCAAAGTTGATCCAACGGGTAGGTTTTTATATTTTTCATTTTTATCTGAAATTCAAAAATAAAAATATGTTAATCCATAATAAAAAAATAAAAAAATACATAAAAATACAATTTATTTTTTCTGTATTAATAAAAAATACAGAAAAAATAAATTTTATTTTTATGTATTTTTTTATTTTTTATTATGGATTAACATATTTTTATTTTTGAATTTCAGATAAAAATGAAAATATAAAAACCTACCCGTTGGATCAACTTTGAATGGCTCAGATTGAAGGGGACAGGGAGGGAACAGGGAGCAGGGGGACAGTGAAGCCCCGTTCCCCCCCCCCCCCCCAAAAAGCAATCCATGTTGATTTCCCTCCGCGTCTAGTGAACCTTCCCCCCACATCAAAAACATTACCTCTTCTCCCATATCCTCCGTCCTCTCCACCTCACCTCTACATCTCTCTCCATTGACCGATGGTATATCAAGGGGCACGATCAGAGAGGGGAGGGCGGCAGGGGAACATAACAACACGGCTAGATAGTACTGGATCTAGAGGTGGAGTGGCGACCAAAGAGGTCAACTGAATCCGGTCTCGTCCCTACAACCAGCAGCCATATTTGGTGGCATCCTCACCCATGGCTCGACAGGGCTTGATGCACGGGGAGCGTGTAGCATCGCAGTAAAAACACGAGACTCGTCGAACTTGTTGGTACTTCTTGAAATTTTTGGTTGAAACTTGTCAAACTTCTTGAAATTTTTTAGCTGAAACTTGTTGAAACTCCTCATCTAAAACTTGTTGAAACCTATTGAAACTTGTTGAAACTTCTTTAAACTCTTCATCTGAAACTTGTTGAAACCTATTGAAACTTATTGAAACTCTTCAGCTAAAACTTGTCAAAACTTCTTGAAACTCTTCAACTGAAACTTGTCGAAACCTATTGAAACTTGTCGAAACTTCTTGAAACTCTTCGACTGAAACTTGTTGAAACTTGTCGAAACTTCTTAAAACTCTTCAGCTGAAATTTGTTAAAACTTGAGTTCTAAAATCTAAAACTCATTGAAACTTTCTTAGAATCTTCTAGAAACTTCAAGAAACACATGAAACTTACTGAAACATGTTTAATTGTTTTTATGAAACTTCTTTATATATTGTTGTCTGGTTGGACTCTTTTTTCTACCAGCTTTCCAAAATGATTTTGTGCAAGTTTGAAGATTTCATACTTGCCTAAGCTTGTCACTCTATTCAAGAGATAGATCATAATATTTTTTCCAAGGCCAAAAAGAACAGGGACTATGTCGATGAATTAACTACTATCTGCATGCACCGTGCATTAAGCAATAGAATTTTTGCCAAGATAATCTCAATGTTTTCCCAAAAATTGGTAAAAAGATGTTACAATGGGCCCTACCAAAGTGTATACAAAGCCATCCGAACAAAGAAACAAGGCAACAACAAAAAAATAACCAAGCCATGCATTTCATTGAACATGTTTCGTGCAAGAACTATGAAACCAAGCTAGGCCTAAAATGAAACTTGCATGGGGCGCAGAGAGGTTCTAGTGCACCACAGGAGGGGAATGGTGATGAGGTTTCTAGCCCCATGTAGAAGAGGAGGAGCCCAGTGACATTTCAAGTGCACTAAGGAGCACAATGTAGCTTCAAGCAGCGACGGAGGATGACCAAGAGGTCTCCTAAGTGCCGAATTTTTTCTATTTTAACCTCTTTTTTTTGAAAAATATTCACATTTAGACCCCTGGTAGTTTTAATTCCGTTTTTGGACCCAGGGGGTCGGCGCCGTGACCCACGGCTCCGAGGTAATACGTCTCGGCGCCGTGATCCACGGCTCCGAGGTCCCAGGCCCGCACATGCAGGTAGGTTATCTGGTGCAGTGGGCATAGTCCATGGACCTCGGCGCCGTGGATCACGGCGCCGAGACGTATTACCTCGGCGCCGTGGGTCACGGCGCCGACCCTCTGGGTCCAAAAACGGAATTAAAACTACCAGGAGTCTAAATATGAATATTTTTTTAAAAAAAGGCTAACATACAAAAAAATTCGGTCCTACATGCCCTAGTATCCCTTCAGTGAAACAATGGATGTGAAAGAATATTGAATGCCCTAGTACTGTTTAGCTGGTAGTGTAACAGTACTATATATTTTTCTTCTATATATGTTTCAGTATTCTGTCGTTTGTTTATCTTGCTTATTCCTCATCACGTTTCCTGTGTTTATTTCTTCTGAAATGATGGCAGAACCAACGGAGAGCTAAAGTTTTTATCTACTGAAACATGAGACTAAAAAACAGGGGTTTTATCTGCTTTTATTATGATCATCACGTTTTTATTAGCCCAATTTCTCTTGTTTGTCCTTGAAATCTTTCAAGTTGAAGGCGTGAGAGGCACCAGGATCTATATTCATATACTGATATGTATGATCTTTGTTTTCGCGTGTTATCCGATGAAATATAGTTACTGTATCGAATTCGGCCCGTATTCATGACCGATACTATCCACATTCGTATTCGCACCTAGTACTATCCGTGTCTGACTCTGACTCCCAGAAAAATATGATATAGGATACAAGATGACCGATTACTGACTGTATCCGCTCCGAATGCAACCCTAGCTGTAGGCCACAGCTGCTGCAAGTGTCGGAACTTGAAAGCGTTCCGTGACGCCAGGTGGTATCCCTAGGGCAACTTTCTTTACTGTTGTGGGAGTAGCCCCCACTTTGACTCAATCGACCTATCAAGCTAAAGGCTTGTTAGTATGTAATTTGCATGGCAAGTCCTGAAAGACTATCAAGAAAAAGACATTCTTGCCCTTACTTTATATAGCCCCAATAGGGACATTCATGTAAAACAACCTCCGTGTGACTATAAATATGATTCTTAGGACACCATAAAAGACCATAGCTCATTCTTGTAAGAACATACCTAAGTATTAATGATGGTGTGGTGCTTATTTCCTACACTACTTCCTAATGTGTATCTAGCTCCAAGTAGCCTTGCTGTGGCCTTTTTGTAGCTCCCCTGCATCCACTGTTTGATACATAACCAAAACATTTACTTTCCTTTTCTTCCTTTTTTGTTTTTTGCAAACCGAGTTCCTCTGTTATAGTTTTTGAGTGGCAACTCCAACGAAATTGACATCAATCTCTTAAATTATCATTGGGAATTATTGCCGTTAAAACTCCGCAGCAGCACCTGATAAGCGAATATTACCACGTTAAATCATCTCTATGGCACTGGCACAGATGTGGTTTGGTGCTTTCTGCCTAGTCTGTCGCCATTTCCACCGCCTTCTCTTTCGTGGCCGCGCCTTCTGCTTCCGAGGCCGTGTCCGTCATGCCGAACAGCTTGCCCATCTCCTCCAGCGTCCGGCCACGCGTCTCCGGCAGGTAAGTGAAGAAGAACACCCACGCAAGCGCGGCGATGCCGGCGTAGAGGAAGAAGCTGCCGCCGATGGTGATAGCCTTGGACAACGACAGGAAGGTCATGGAGATCACGCCGCTGGTCACACGGTTGCACGCCACGCCGACCGCGAAGCCCAGCGCGCGCACCTGCAGCGGGAAGATCTCCGAGGTGAACACACCCGTGATGGGCCCGAGGCCGATGGAGAAGAACGCCACGTAGGCTAGGATTAGGGATGGCAATCGGGCGCGGCGGGTTCGGGTAGTGCTCGCCCATACCCGTACCCGCGACCCTATTTTTCGCCCACGGGCATACCCGTACCCGCCCACGGGTAAAAAACCCCGCCCATACCCGTCGCCCGCGGGTACCCGTCACCCGCGGGCATACCCGTTTACCCGCGAACTGAGTACATCACATATTCACATTCAAACATAACCAAGTAACAAAGTTCCCAGCTAAAACTTGCACATTTCTGACATATGTAAAGGATTCGGTACATCTCATGACACAAATTAAAAAGGCATACATTACATCCATCGCATAAATTTTGCGCATGCAGCCTCACTATGCTAGAACTACAATCACCATCTAGTGCAATCTCACTGCATCATCTAGTTGCTTCTTGCAAACAAATTATTTGGCCATTGACAGCACATACATACAGAACGGCTAAAACTTGCAAACAGAACTACAATCACCATCTAGAAAGAGCATTTCTCATCACCTAAGCGTGTAGAAAAGAAGGGAGGACCGGAGGAGGCTCACCTGAGGAAAGAAGGGAGGACCGGAGGACCTGGCAGTCGCGGCGGAGAGGGGCGGTGCCGGATCTGGTCGGTGGAGTCGCGGCGGAGAGGGGCGGTGCCGGATCTGTTCGGTGGAGTCACGGCGGAGAGTGGCGGCGCCGGATCTGGTCGGTGGAGTCGCGGCGGAGAGTGGCGGCGCCGGATCTGGTCGGTGGAGTCGCGGCGGAGAGGGGCGGCGCTGGATCTGGTCGGTGGAGTCGCGGCGGAGAGGGGCGGCGCCGGATCTGGTCGGTGGAGTCGCGGCGGAACGAGGGGCGGCGCCGGATCTGGTCGGTGGAGTCGCGGCAGAACGAGGGGCGGCGCCGGATCTGGTCGGTGGAGGAGCGGCGGAACGAGGGGCACCGAGGAGCGGCGAGGGGCGGCGGAACGAGGGGCGGAATGAGGGACGACGAGGGGCGGCGAGGAGCGACAAGGGGGCGGCGAGGGGCGGCGAGGGCGGAGATTTGGTGTGTCGGCGAGGTCGCGAGGAGGAGAGGCGGCGCGTGGGAGGTTTCGGTGGAATGGTCGCGTGGGAGGATTGAGGAGCTCCCGAGATTTGGTCGTTTGGACCTTGGAGGCGTGGTGGGATGTTAGGGTTTACTGGATTAGGAGGGCCCACTTGTCAATCCATTTCACGGGTAAACGGGCGAGACGGGTACGGGTAGAGCTAACCCGTACCCGTACCCGTTTACCCGATGGGCAGAGATATCCTCCCATTTTCCTACCCGTGGGTAAAAAATTCATCCCATACCCGACTCCATTAGGGTATTTACCCACGGGTACACGGGTAATCGGGCACAATTGCCATCCCTAGCTAGGATTGATGAGATGCACAGGCCGACGGCCCACGGGATCTTGGTGTCCGGGTGGTGGCCCACGACTGTGAGGCCCGTCCCGAGACCGACAAGCGACACGATCATGCCGCCCGTGCTGCTAAGCAGCAGCGGACGCCGGCCGACGCGGTCGAGCAGGAACGTGGCCACCAGGATGAAGAGCGTCTTGGTGACGCCCACGGCGCATGTGGTGCCGAGAAGTTGGTTGTCGTCGGTGATGCCGGCGCTCTTGAACACGTCCGGGCTGTACAGCACGACGGAGTCGATGCCCGACGCCTGCTGGAAGAAGTGGATGCCAAGCGCCGAAAGCAGTATTCGTCGCATGGCCGGGGTAGGGGACAGGACGAGCTCCTTCCACACCTGCTTCTCCCCGCGGCTTGTTTTCCTGGGCATGGTGACCACGTCGCCGTCTAGATCCTTCGGGATGCCAGCGGCTAGCTTGATGTCGGCTAGGCGTTCCGCGGCCTCATCTGGCGTGTCTGAGGTCTTCTCCAGCACGGCCCTGGCGTCCGCGAGGCGGCCCTTCATGACGAGCCATCGAGGAGACTCCGGCATGCCGAACACCATGAGTGCGAGCAAGACGGACGGCACCGCGCCGATGCCCAACATGAGGCGCCAGCCGAGATGGAGTGGAAGACGCGCAAAGGCATAGTTGGAGACGTAGCCGAGGAGGATGCCGAAGTTGATGAACACCTCCGGGAAGGACGTGAGGAAGCCACGGGCCGACGCAGGTGAGATCTCGGCGGTGTACACGGGCGCGATCATGATTGCGTAGCCCACGCCGACGCCTGCCACGAAGCGGCCGGCCATGAGCATGGTGTAGTTGACCGCGAAGCCCATGAGTAAGGCGCCCGCGAAGAAGATGATGGCCGCGAATACAACTGTGAAGCGGCGGCCGATTCAGTCGGACGTCCGCCCCGCCGCAAAAGACCCGATGAGCGAGTACAAGTTCAGAATGCCCATCAGGATCTCCAACTGCACGTCCGTGATCTTCAGATCCTTCTTGATGTATAGTGATGCTCCGCTCATCACACCAATATCTTCGAAGGCAAAACAGTACACGTGCATACATGAAAGATGAAACCATGCAAAGCAAAAGAATTTGCAGATATAACGCATCACGACAACGTGAAAAATATGTGTACCATAGCCGAGGATGATGGATGCCATGGAGGCGAGGATGGCGCAGGTGAAGGCATACTTGACGTTGCCCTTCTTCTTAAGCTCGACTGCCTCTGGGAGCGCGGCAGATGCCATCGTTAACACTTCCTTCTTTGTTCTCTACTTAGAGAGGCGCAGTCGTATCGTACCACTTCCTTCTTTGTTCTCTACTTAGAGAGGCGCAGTCGTATCGTACCTGCAGTAAACGCTAAGTATTTATGGTGTAATGAATCTATTGCTATCAGATTTTGGCTGGTAAAATAATCGGTAAAAATTATTTTTAATGGTTGCTATGATTTTAAAGGAAGATTAGATTTACCAAAAATCAAAATCAAATATCAGCCACGCTAAAAAGCCTCCAAAAGATACCAAATAGATGCAAAAAAGAAAATTGTTAATAGAAGATTGGAAACGAGAATATTTGAAGATGGACTGAGACTCTGTCAAAGAAAAAAGTTAAGCCGATACGAAGAGAGAGACTTAAAACATAATTTAAGATTGAATCGACTATCCTAGGATATAAATATCCTATACCGGTTGACAAAAAAATATGCACACACTAATCTTCACTATTGTTTACATATTTTTTTTTTGTATTTTAAGAGTGTACCTAGCTAGTAGAATCTTACTATCATAATTCAGCTTTAATTAATAATGTTTCACATCAATGTGTTAATCATATATGAGTTACATATAAACTTTATTTTGATATTTTATTCACGTTGTTATTACTTGCGTATCGATATTCCATCGAGAATCGATTTCCATTCAGGTGTCGCTATGATTGACGCTACTAGAGAGCTGTAAGGTGCTGCCCTCCGTTGCATTGTCACCGGTGAAGCGGAGACGTGTAGTTATCCCCTATCTCGCCGGAAGATGCGTCTCCTGGCTCCTGCTCGTTTGTCCGCTCCGCTATGACTAGTCAACTTGGGTGTCCATCGGACCCGTCACTTCGTTGGAGACTTGGACCAATGGCTCACTGCTGCTAACTTTCCTGAGTAGTCAGATCACTTGGATGTGATTGCCACTTCGCTTTTAAATTGGTCTCTGGGCACCCTGATTGTGCAGAATTTGGTGAAAGCAAAGAGGAAATGTACGGGAGTGTATAGTTATCGCCTAGTCGAAATATTTGTGACAAATAAGTGCAAAGTTTGTTCGTATTGAAGAGAACATAAAAGCAAAAACTACCATATGCATAAACCAAATTTCACCTACCGATATATATAGAGTTTACGTTTTAGAAGAAAAAACTCTGCCTAATGATTGGAGTGGTGGCTGAGCAACGCATGCATGCGGGACACGTCAGAAGACAAAATTCAGTCTTTCCAATTTGTAAGCTCCCATGTCTGGTTCCTTGATTCCGCCAGATTTCCGGACCTCTTTTTAATTATATTTAAGTACTAATGATTAAGAAATATTTGAAAATGGGTTCGTCATCCTATTTGCCAGATCTTGGCCGACTAAACCGTCCACAAAAGTACAAGAGTTATATACTAGACTAGCACTTTATGGTATGTTTGGTTCCCAGCCGTTGCTAGCCAAGCGGTCTATGGCGTCGCCAGAGATTGTGGCGAAGAAAAAGGCCGCCACACTTGTGGCGTGAATTTGCATGGGGATGAACTGTGGCTGCCTCAGTTTAATCAGAAACCAAACAGCAACTAATTCTCTGTGGCAGCCACATGCAAGGCGTGGCAAAGTTTGGCGTGGAACCAAACACCCCCTAATCACTTTAGGTCTTCTTTTCAAGAGCCCAGCAATAATTTCATATGGGCTAGAATATGCAGTTTTTGGTTCACACGAAAACTACTCAAATAAAACACTGACATGTGTACGGTTAGAGATTATAGTGTACATTACAGATTTTTTTTTTCAGAATTTCTCGTGATGATTTGGTACCCAAAACCAAACAAGGTGTATCCCCCTTTATGTTGGGGTTTTCGTGAGAGGTTTTCAGGTGTACGGTGGTGTCAACTGCGATGCGTATCGCATATAACTTTTGGGGGGGGGGGGGGGGGGGAAATTTATGCCACTGCAACGTTCCTAGTTCCCTTGCATGCCACTACATTTTTCACAACCTTACATGTTTTTGCTATTACCGTTAACTCCATTAGGTCATAGTGTGGCTGACTTGTCAATTTTTCCCTGTAACGCCTATATTGCCCTTCCTTGTCTTCATGGGTGGAATCACAACAAAAATAACCAGAATTCATTGCTTCACCGTATATATAAGACGTGTTCTTTTGGTTTTTTTATATATAAGACGTATTCTTTTGGTTTTTTGGCTTCTCTGGTGGCTCTTGGCTTCTTCAAAAGTTAAAAAGCCAAATATCGAAACGGAACAATCTCTTAAAGCAGATTCTTCAAACAGATTCTTAAGTACAAAACCGTGTGTGTCATCTATGTTAGCATCTCCATCGTCCATTGTCGTGTCAAAAAACACAAACAAAGGCCACCAACCGCAGCCCAAAAGAACACCCCCATAATTACATGTATAATTTTGCCTCTAATTTGCAACGAAGTATGTGGGTATTTCAATTTCCAAAAAACCAAATTGAAATGCTAATTCTGAACCCTACAATTTGGCAAATCAACAATCATAACTCATAAATTCAATTCATTTGCTTAAAGAAATTGAAAGAATCGAGAGAAATTTAGCAATGCTCTATATCGATTCAGGACTTAATCCATGTCGTCAAGTGGTTGGCAAGATGATTGATGGGTGATGACGACTAGGAGATGCGACAGCGGGTGAGCTGCAACCTAGGCCTCCGGGCTCTAATAACTAGCAGCTAAGAGCCTATGACCAAGCAAGAGGGTGGATTTTGCTTTCGCGCGAGGCATAACAGAGGGTGGGATGGAACGAGACGCTGATGACTAGGGCATGCGATGCACGTGTTGTGCGGCCTTTGCCTGCTATCTTTCCTTCATAGATTGGCTTGGCTGGTCGAGCACCTTGTGCCATGCTTGTGTCAGCTGGATTGCACTTGCATATGCTAGGTTATGTGTCATGGGCCTTGATTGGTGTCGTCTTGGGCCCAACTGTTGGAGCGCCGAGTGGAGCAGTGGGAGGCGAGAGGCCGAGAGCTTTAATCTTTGGGTTAGCCAGGTGTTCTTCAATTTTTTGTTGGGGGTTCACATTTAAATTTGCATAGGCTATACAATACAAAAATAAAATTAGACCTGATATCCTATACACCCCGGTAGCCCTCTTTGCATCCACCCCTGCTTGTCTTCTTTCTCCTCTATCATACTCTCTCTTCTACCTCCTACTCACCAAAGAAGGACAACCACCAGCCGCCGACGATGTTGCACCACTCGAGCTCTTGCCTAGTCCTTAGCTTTGACGAGGCGACTCAGGTGTGGTGCCGAAGGTGAGCTCATCGATGGATGCACGGAGGAGAGGTGGAGCTGAGAGGAGAGGAGACCCAATAAAGGAGAAGCTAGGGGTAGTGGCCAAGGATGGCTCATCAATAGTGAGCCGAATTTGAAGAAGAAGACCTTGCTAGTCTCATCACTGCCTAGGTCGATCTGCAACCTCCGACCTCTTCTTGCCAAGCCAACCACGTCACGAGGTGTTCCGCGACATGCCAAGCCCATCTCCCTTCTTCTTTTGTCCTGTTGCCTTGGAGTGCCGCCACCAAGCTCCTCCTTTCCACCATGGCCGCCATCACCACTGGCCTACCTCGTCGCATCTCAGACTAAGTCGTCACCACTAGAAGATTTTTCTGAAGTTACATCATGCTCATGCACATGTTAACCATGCCAGACGTCGCCTGATTTCACCACTGTGGATGAAGCGGAGGTGCGGAGGTTGGGAAAGCCATCTTCGATTAAGGAATGGAAGAGAGAAGCCATCGTCGAAAACGAAAATGGCAGCACAAGGATATTGACATATATAGTCTCGTAATTACGAGAGCATGACGATGAATCAGTGTTGTGTTGCGTGTTGAAATATTGCGTTGAACTCCCATTGGTGTGACTGATGTGTAGACAGCCCCAAATATTCATGTAATCAACTCAAGCCCAAACAGAAGCAGCCAAGAGTCTCGCCCTGCAGCTCGCCGTCTCTCTCGCTGCGGCGGCGTCTTCTGCTTCCATGCCGGTGTCGGTCATCCCGAACAAATTGCCCATCTCCTCAAGCGTCCGGCCGCACGTCTCCGGGAGGTAGTTGAAGAAGAACACCCACGCGAGCACGGCGATGCCCGCATAGAGGAAGAAGCTGCCGCCGATGGTGATGGCATCGGACAGCGACAGGAAGGTCATGGTGATCACGCCGCTGATCACACGGTTGCACGCCACGCCGACTGCAAAGCCCAGAGCGCGCACGCGCAGCGGGAAGATCTCCGAGGTGTACACGCCCGCTATGGGCCCAAGACCGATGGAGAAGAACGACACGAAGGCCAGGATGGACGCGATGCACAGGCCGAAGGCCCACGGGATCGTGACGTCCGGATTGTGGCCCACTACGGTGAGGCCTGTTGCAAGGCCGATCAGCGAGATGATCATGCCGCCGGTGCTGGTTAGCAGCAGCGGCCGCCGGCCGACGCGGTCGAGCAGGAATGTAGCGACCAAGATGAAGAGCGTCTTTGTGACGCCCACGGCGCATGTGGTGCCCAGGAGTTGGTTGTCGTCGGTGATGCCCGCGCTCTCGAACACGCGCGGGCTGTAGAGCACGACGGAATCTGCGCCTGACGCCTGCTGGAAGAAGTGGATGCCAAGCGCCGCGAACAATATTCGCCGCATAGCAGGCGTCGGGGACATGATGAGCTCCCTCCACACCTGCTTCTCCGCGCCGACTCTCTTCTTGGGCACGGTGACCACGTCGCCGTCGACGTCGTTTTGGATGCCAGCAACGGCCTTGATGTCAGCCAGGAGCTCCACTACCTCCTCTGGCGTGGCGGCGATCTTCTCCAGTACGACCCTTGCGTCCGCGAGGCGGCCCTTCATGACGAGCCACCGGGGAGACTCAGGCATGGTGAACACCATGAGGGCAAGCAGGACGGACGGCACAGCACCGATGCCGAGCATGACGCGCCAGCCGAGGTGGAGAGGCAGTCGGGCAAAGGCGTAGTTGGAGACATAGCCGAGGAGTATACCGAGGTTGATGAAGACCTCCGGAAAGGTCGTGAGGAAGCCGCGGGCCGACGCCGGAGAGATCTCGGCCGTGTACACTGGCGCGATCATGACCGCGTAGCCCACACCGACGCCGGCCACTAAGCGACCGGCAATGAGCATGGCGTAGTCGCCGGCGAAGCCCATGAGTAAGGCGCCCGCAAAAAAGAAGGCGGCCGCGAAGACGACGGTGAAGCGACGGCCGATCCAGTCGGACGTCCTGCCCGCGGCGAAGGAGCCGACGAGTGAGCAGATGTTCAGGATGCCCATCAGGATCTCCAACTGCACGTCCGTGATCTTCAGGTCTTTCTTGATGTACAGCGATGCCCCGCTCATCACCCCAATGTCTGCAGACTTAAAACAGTACATACAGCAAACCATGGTACTACAGAGCAATGAGAGGATGTGAATATATGTACCATAGCCGAAGATGATGGAGGCCATCGAGGCGAGGATGGCGCAGGTGAATGCATACTTGACGTTGCTCTTCTTCTTGGGCTCGATTGCCTCTGGGAGCGCAGCAGAAGCCATGGCTGAATCTTCTCCCTTGTTCTCTGCTTGGAGAGGTGTAGTCGTTCAGAATACTACTGATGGTCTAATGAATTGATGTTTTAGTGATTAGTTAAGTGTTGTACTGTAAACGATAGGTTCTGATCAAACAAGTAATTGAAATGGTGGCTGAACGACGCATGTGTGGGACACATTTAGAAGACGAAACGAGTCTTCTTAATTCGTAAGCGTCTGCGTGCAAGCAAGTTCGCAAATCCTGGACTTGTTGGACTTCTGGGTTTCGCAAGATTTCCGGACCTTTTTTAAAACTGCATCTAACCATTAATTAAGGAATCTGTGAATCTGCGTGCAAATTATCCAATTTGTCAGCTCTTGATAGACTAAAAATCGTTTCATTATTTTAGGACGTCCTAGCAAGTAGTTTCGTTGGGCTAGAACTACAACTCCTGATTCACGTGAGACTAGTGATCGGTTCGGCTGAAAGCCTCATGGCTTATGGCTGAAAACACTGTAGCTGGCTGAAAAAAGTACTGTAGCTGACCGAGACTTATTTACTATAATTAAATTTAAAAAAAATTTAAAAATAGAAAAAACATATTAGCCCATCACGTATAATGTAAACAAATACGAGGAAAAAAAGAACCGGTAAAAAAACTCAAAAAAAACCAAAAGTTCAGAAAAAGACAAAATTTATGAATATTGCAAAAATAAGCTGAAGCTATATTGATCAGGGCCGACTTCTGATTCAAGCGAAGACTTCAGAAAGAATAGATAATCTTTTTCTCGAGGTGGTGCATGAGTGGTAACAGCAAGGGAGAGGTCATACTGGATCAAATCCCAGAAATCTACAATAGACCCGCATAACATGTAGTTAGTGAAAGTCAAACCATAGCCTTTAGTCACATGACATGGGCACAATATCATTGGACTAGCCACCGGTTGGCTTAAAGTATAGATAATCTGAAAGTGGAGGGCTGTAATGTGCTGTCATTTTAGATAGAACAAAAAGAACGTTTATCCATCATTAGCATGATGTTTTTGTACATATCATTCCAATTTTGCCTCCTCCTCCCTTCTTCTCTCCCACTGCCGACCTTCTTCCCTATCCCAGTGGCTCCACCTTCGACGATCCTTGCCGTTGCCTTGAGCAACAGGTGGCAATGCCTTCAGCACATCTCCGTAATATAAGAAAAAGAAGGGGGGGAGTTCGGCGGAGCGTGTGCTCGTCAGAGGGCGTCCGGCGGCGGCGGCGCTTGCATGCGCTTGGACGTGGTTGCACCTGCGGTAGACGCCGAAGACAAGGAAGACAACACCCCAGAGTACGAATCTCCAAGTAAATCGTAAGATTAGAAATTCGAATGATATAAAAAAAATCATTTGAATGATGGATTGCGATTCTGATATAAAAAAAAAAGAGAAGCGGCTCATTCTGTTGGAAAATTGAAGTTTGTGACAATGAAAACTTCGCAGCTATTGTAGTATACCACCGTCAAATTTCAATGATTTTTAATTTTGGATGTCTCCCTTAAGAGGTAAATATCCACTTCCAAACGGTTTGTGGCTGTTTCGACCACATTCTCTCTCATGGCCTTGTCTTCTGCTTCCACAGCCGTGTCCGTCATGCCGAGCAGCTTGCCCATCTGATACGGACGGCCCGATCTTTTTAAGTAGAACTGGGTACAAATTGTGCTTGACGACAAACAACACTTAGCTGTACACCATACGTCAGTACGCGGACTTATAGCTCTATGGATATTCGCCAACACGCACTGGGATGATTGCCGCCAGACCACGAGCAGAGATCACCAAGTCCTCAATTCTCGGTGAAAAAGCAAACTTGACCTTGACTTGCAGAACGAACAACGGATCGTCTATTTCTCTTGTAAAAATCCTCGTATGAATTCTGGTATAAAAGAATAAGTAATAGCTATATTTCAATTCTTAGAGCAACTCCAAGAGTAGAGCTAAATCATTTTCTAAAGGTAAATTTGGCTATTATTGAAGAAAAAACATCTCCAATAGACTCTGTAAATGACTCTCCAAATTTAGTAGCTCTCCATCCCTCCTCCTTCGCTCTCTATTTTTGGATAGCCTATCTCGCTCGCCATCCACCCTCTTGGTGCAGTCGGCGTTTCCTTTCCGCACGCTGCACCCCATTCCTGCGCGTACGTGACCCACCGCGCGCCCTCTAGTTTAGATAGCCTGTTGGAGTAGTCTAGTTTTTTTGGTGAGATCCATTTTAGAGAATAGCTAAATCACTAAATTTAGATACTTTTTTTGGCTAATTTTTTGGAGTTGCTCTTATGTATGTGGTTCCCGAATAATACATTTCGCTAGATGTTTAAGGACAAGACAGTTGGTGGGTTTCCAAATCCTTGACCAGCTCATACTAAAAATAGAATTTCCTTGCCTAAGTTGTTCCAAACGACTACATTGATTTAGGCCCTGTTTGTTTCCACTTAAGATTATTATAATCTAGTTTATAAATCATAAGTGGAAACAAACAGCACAGATTATAAGGTAACTTATTATAATCTAATAGCCCAGATTATTGTAATCTAATAAGCTCAAAAAAGGAGTTTATTTCAGCTTATAGATCCACCTTTTATCTTAATGACCATAAAACTTTAGGAATATTACCCACCTTTGCCATTCATCCAACCCCCAACTCCCATGCCTCTCTCTCCTAGGGTATTATAGTCTTTAAACATTCGAATACAACAATCCATAACTCTGATAATTCAGGCTGCCAAACACCTGACAGCTTATTTCCCACCAGCTTATTATAAGCTAGCTTATATAATCCCCACCTATAAGCTAGATTATAATAATCTTAAGTGGAAACAAACAGGGCCTTAGCTAAGTGCATGGCGCCACCTCATGACGTCATTGCTTTCCTTTTGGCGAGAACCAAAAAATCATGCCATGGCTGGATACTTTCCTTTTGGTTTTAGATTTCAAGTCTCACACGCGTACGTGTACATCTCTTGGTGCTCAAGTGTGGCCTTTATATTTTCTTGCACCTCTCTCCGTGTACTTGGCAGCGCCTCTTCCTGTATCACCTGCGATAGCTCTTCTTCTCCCTCAAACCTGAGAATAAGTAAAGTAAAAACGTTAGGTAGCATAAAATTCTCGCTAGAATGAATAGCATATTTTTTTAAGAAACGAGGTCACCTGATTATGTATCTTCTTAGCTCGAGCATGAGCGATAGGTCCCCAAGGCAAGTCTATTATAATATCTTCATCCTGTGCTTGTGTAGGAGACGAAGAAGATGAAGTGATAGGGAGGCCCTTATCACCATCTCCCTCAGCATCCGGCCACGAGTCTCTAGGAAGTAAGGGAAGAAGAAAACCCACAAGAGGGCGGCGATATCGGCATACAGAAAGAAGATGCCACTGATGGTGATGACCTTGGAAAGTGACAGGAAGGTCATGGAGATCACTCCGCTTGTCACGCAATTGCACACCATACCAACCGCAAAGCCCAACGCGCGCACCTACAGCAGGAAGATCTTTGAGCTGTACACCAATGTCATGGGCCCGAGGTTGATGGAGAAGAACGACACATAAGCAAGGTTGGACGTGATGCACAGGCCAGTAACCCATGGGATCTTGGTGTCCGGGTGGTGGCCCATGACAGTGAGGCCCGTCACAAGGCCGATGAGCTAGACAATCATGTCGTCATTGCTACTTAGCAGCAACGGCCGCCGGTCAACGCGATCGAGCAGGAAGGTGGCTACTAGGATGAAGAGCGTCTTGGTGACCCCCACTGCGCAGGTGGTGCCGAGCAAGTGGTCATCGTTAGTGATGCCCGAACTCTCAAAGACTCAAACATGTGTGGGATGTAGAGTACAACGGAGTCGATGTCTGATGCCTACTGGAAGAAGTGGATGCCGAGCGCCAAGAACAATATGCACCGCATGGGTAGTGTAGGGGACTGGATGAGCTCCTTCCACACCAGCTTCTCCCCACTGCTTCCTTTCTTGGGCGTCATGACCACATCACTATCAAGATCATCGTGGATTCCTATGGCAGCCTTAGTGTTGACGAGGCACTCTGTGGCCTCCTTTGTTGTGTCAGAGGTCTTATCCAGGATGGGCCTGTGTCCGCAATGTTAGATCGGATTTTGGTCGCATGTCTAGATCTAATTGGGTTTACACTCTGGGTCCTAAGTCCAAACAGTCTGAACACAACTAAGGGACTGTTTGGGAGAGCTCCACCACTGAAAACGTGGATCTGGAGCAGCAGCTCCACCATGGAGCAGCTCCACCGTGGATCTGGGATCCCACCATGGAGTGTTTGGCTTGTACAACATCTCCAGATTCACGAAATTGAGGTTTTGGTGGGAATGACCACTTTTGATGGGATGGGGTGGGTAACCAGTGGCATTGGTGGGTAATTGCCACCCAACTCCACGGTGGAGCACCCCTTGAGGAGCTCTATGAAATCCATGGATCTGGTCTTCAGATCCAGGATTTTGGTGGATCCAGACTTCGCGGAGCTGGAGCGTTTGGGTAAAATTTCGTGGAGTGGAGCTGTTTTTCGTGGATCTGGAGCTGGTGGAGCTCTCCCAAATAGGCCCTAAGTCCACAGACTACCGCATGCAAGATCTAAAGCAACAGCCTTATAAGTGGTATTGGGTTTTCTCTATCCAAAAGACTAGTTCAATGGTTGAGGTCTCCCTCATATTTATAAGTTATGTTTTTTTTCCTTCCCACAACTGATGTAGGACTATTCTCAACATTCTTCTCCTCATACATCGACTATGCACTTCTGCAAGCATGAAGTTTAAGGAGATGTTAGGCGCTTATCCTCTGATACTAATTGTTAGATCGGACCTTGGTTGTAGGCTTAGGTCGAACCAAGTTTACTCCTTGAGCCCCAGGTTCAAGGAGATGTTAGATGCATAGGTTCAATTGCTGGATTTTCAATTGTTGGATTGTAAGTTATTTTGGGCTCAAGCTTTTACATGTATTGGGACTTTGGAAGAATCTATACAATTGCTCTCATCTCCCAATGTGATTCAATTACTCACTCTAAAGAAAACAACAATAAAACAAGAATTACTTTGCTAATTCAACTAGAATCAAACTGAACAATTTCATTCTATCCATATTAGGCTGTCAACAAGTAGCAGCACCACTCTCACATGCATAAACTCGATCATCTTGTTCCTGATCAAAGTCTACTACATCTAACTCTCAAACCCAGTTTGGACTGTCAAGTGGCAAGAAAAAATTAATCAAACACCATTACTCAAATGGCAATTAGCAGTATTATAGAAATCTATTACTCAAATACAGGGTTCATTGCACATCTAAGCTATTATTTGTTCTGCTTAGATGAACCTATATACTATGATAATATCACCAACTAGCCAAACAGTTCATTGCACATCTAGGCATAAGCACAAAAAATATTAATAGTATGTAGTAAAACGAATCAAAACAAAAGAAATTACTCAAATCAAATATAGGTATCTATTCATTCTAAATCTAGGCGGCAAATTACACCTGCTTTCCATCCTCAAAATCTGAATTTTAGAAGAAATGTGATGTATTCAGCAAGATCTACAAGTGTTTTTCTAGATCTGAGCAATCCCAGGTGAAGCATGTCTAATTAGGCCTGGGCCTTTTTTTACCTCAATCATGCTTTTGGCCTATTACAAAGGGACACAAAACCCTTCCTAACATGGGTTTTTCAAAATTTCAACTTTTCCAACTCGTCACGTGTTGAAGCCTCCAGGACCGCACCTCTCGTAGCTTCTCCACGCATCATCCACTTTGATTTTCAACGTGCTCCAGTGTGAGCCTGACCACCTCGTGACATCCTCAACCGCCTGGACCTCAGATTTCCCCCTCCTAGTCCCGGTCTTCCTTATCACCGATAATGACCGTCTCCACGCCCAACCTACACATGCAAAGACCAAAGAATATTTTTTCAGCACAAGTTCTCTGTAACTTGACCAATATCCGTCTACGCACACACGCAACACACCATAAGTAATATCACAACCAATGTTATCAATTATTCATCATCTACATTGTCAATTATTTATCACCAAAAATCCTAGACCTGGCTACATGGTCTAACAGCAATTATGAAGTCCAAGGAGATGTTAGGCGCTTAGGTTCTAATACCAATTGTTAGATCGGACCCTAACCGCATGCTTAGGTCAAACCAGGTTTACTCCTCAGGCCCAAGTCCAAACAGGTTGAACACAACTAAGCCCATGGGTTGCCGTATGCAAGCCCTAAAACAACAACATTATAAGTGGTATTGGGTCTTCTCCATCCAAAAGACCGGTCAATGGGTGAGGTCTTCCTCGCACTTATAAGTTGTGCTTTTTTTCTTCTTCTTGTAGCATTCGAAAGAAAAATGCCTATAATAATTACTATTGTAATATATCACTTTAGCCATGTCAAATTTGCGATTCGTACGGCTTCGGCCACCATTGCCGTCAGAACCACTACCTTCATGCTTCGACGATTGGGCCTCCTACTCGGCCCGTGTGAGGAGAAGATGTTTGTCACTGTTGTTGCCGCCCAAAATGCGTAGACACTCCTCATACGTCTTGAGGCGACCGATCACTTCTTCCACTGTCATTATCTTCAAGTCTCTAAATTGCTCAATGCTTGAGACAATTTGTAGGTACTTATTCGAGACGACGTGAAGAAGCTTCTTCACGATGTAGTTCTACTCCATCTTGTCACCAAGACTATGAATTTGATTTACGAGAGTCGTCAATCTCACGGCAAAGTCATCCACTGACTCTGTTATGTTCATGTGCAAACCCTCGAACTCACTCTTGAGGGTCTGCACGCGCACCTCCTTGATGCGGCCGACGCCAACGTGCATCATCTTGAGTGTGCCCTACGCAGCTCCAAAGGGCTTCTCCGGGACTCCTTGGAAGATGGTCGTAAAGGCCATCTGATCTTTGCGCTCATCAACATCGTCGGCCGCCACAACTTTCCAAACGCCTTGGGCCTTCATGAATATCTTCATCTTGATTGTCCATGCGGCGTAGTTGCTCTTGTTCAACATAGGGTGTTGAAGAGAGATACTGCTTTCTCTTCCTGGTACCCTCGATGAACCACCGCTGGCAATGATGGTCCGGCCTGATGGTGACACCGACCTTATCCTTGGCATGGCTCCGATACCAAATATTGGAGTACACACATACTCTTAGTTCACCTGCAACGAGGAAGAAACATATGCATAGCAATACAACAAAAGAACGCTAGAGATCTTGTGCTGCACTCTTGTGTCTTTAGCGTTTTCTCGTTTCTATTCTCAATAAAAGCAACGATTACAAAGGTTCAGATAGCTAGTGCATGCGGTGGGCCAACTCCCGATCCGCTTCTCATAGATCATGACCTGGACATGCGACGCTACACCAAGTCAGCCGCACCGGCTAGGCTACATGTAGACCATGCATCGCTAGCTACTTGATCCGCTTATTTTGCTACATGCAGACTAAGAACTACTACTCCATCTCCATCGGGCAGCACTACTACATGCAACAACGACTAGAAACTCAACAAACATGCAACAAGTGCTACCACAAAGAAAATATGCTTTCACCGCCTAGGCCAGCAACCCACGACAGATATGCTCCCGCCTCCAGGCTCTCGTGTTCCGCCGACGTTGCCCTAGCAGATCTGTGCCCTCGTCCCTCCAAACAACGATGCTGACTGCCGAACCTCGTGCACCACTAGCCGACCACCGCCATGCATGCTGACTACCGAGCCTCGTGCCCCCACCAGCCGACCGTCGCCCTGCCTTCCTCGCCTAACCACGCTACCGACTACCGATGACTTCAGGACTACCTCAAAGCTCAAATGTGATTCCGTTCTAGATTTGTCATGTGTGGTGTCAAACTGTGAATGTAGATTGCTATTTGCTACTATTGATTATAGGTCTTATGGACTAGTTATTGATTTGTGTGCCAAATGATTGAGAAAAGCCTATCTTTATTCTTCTTCTTCCTCGGTTCCTCCTGAGGGCATAGGCGTGGCTGAGGCTAGCAACGGAGGGTAGGTTGAAGCCTAATTGTATCCTAAACCTGAAGGAAAGGTTCCAAACAAGAAAATGATTGAAATGGTGGCTGAGTAATGCATATGGGACAAGTCCACAAATCTGCATGCAAGCAAGTTCACAAATCTTAAACTTGGTTGACTTCATGATTCCACCAGATTTCTGGACCTTTTTAAAACTATAGTTAACCAAGGATCGAGGAATCTTTGAAAATTGTTCAAATTATCCTATTAACCGTCTTTTGATCGACTACATATATGATTAGGGAGGTGCTTTTATGTTTTTTCAAATTGATTTACACAACTTTTAAAGTAGAACTAAATGATGGATAATGATTACTTACCGTTTCGTGTGTTTTGAGATTAGTGTCATTCTTATTAGAATGAAAAGCATAGAATCACTATTATTTTAGGACTTGCCAGCTATAGGTTCGAGGCTAGCATGCCAAACCAAATCATGTGCCCTCTTCGTAGACATGTCCCTGCCGGAGACCGCCATTAGCACAATCGTCCGGTTGTCACACCCTCATGCCAAATGGAGCACAAACTTTCAACTCCACGGCACAATGCTGGGAATCCATGGTACGTACTAGCACTGGCACAACAAGGAAGGCGATGGCAATGCTGGCGATGCTGGTTGCTTGGAAAATTTGGAATGAAAAGTAGCTTGAGTTTTTTGCAGGGACGCTACAACTGCGACAACCTTCGTTGCAAAGATTAAGGAGGAGGCAACGACCTGGATTGCATCCTAGCAGGCGCAAAGATTAAGGAGGAGGCAAGGACTATCCTAGCAGGCGCAAAGAAACTAGCAAATTTCGTACAACCGGCTAGCTAATTGATTACTTTTTATAGTACCCCGAACCTTTTGTAGATAAACTCTTCGTTACACCTCTTGCCCTCGCTTTAATGAATACGACAATCCCCCAAGTTATTTGGTTAAAAAAAGTTTTGTATGGGCTAGAACACTATAACTTTAAATTCACGTAGAGACTTAACTTTTAATTCACGTAGAGACTTTGAACATGTATAATCTTTTTTTAGGTGGTGCGTACTTGGTTACCTTTGTAAGTGTAGGTACTACAGAACTACACTATGCGATTTATGTTATGGTTACTTATTATTACTTTCAGCTATTTACCAATCTATTATTTATTTGCTTTACAATGTCTTTTGTAAATATACTATTTTATTGTAAATTCAAAAACTTGCTTTGAGCAACCAACCTAGGAAGGACAACCTTTCCTTTGACATAGCTAAGTATGTAGCTAATAGCATTGATGTAAGGGCATGTTCATATTGGTTTCTGCTTTTGGTTTTTGCTTTCAGAAGTAGAAGCCAATACAAATGCCTCAGCTTCTATAAGCCGCTTCTATCAACCACTATTTTTCACTTTCACATATTATAACATACTTTGTATATTATTATATCACAATTCTGTAAGTCGCATGGCAGTCTGAGTGTTGTAGTGTCTTTCGTTGCATCGTCTTTCTTACATAATACACTACTATTCATCAGCCACTATTATTCATTAGTTGCTTTTATCAGCCACTTCTATTAGCCATATGAACAGGCATTATGTCTCGCTAAGTACTAAAGTACTTACTCTTGCTTGTTGAACAATATCAAAAGGGACAACCATGGAGGTAAAAGGCTAGCGACATCAACGTGTTAGGGTTATGATCGCACTCAAGATTTTTCTATGGATTTTCAATTGTTGGATTGTAAGTTATTTTGGGCTAGAGCCCTGCAACACTCTCTTTAATTTCAGCCATTGAGCCATATTAAATCTATCTAACCTTCTGTTGGCATTTGTAAGCAGATATAATACAATTTCTATCCATAACTAAAATCCTGGGCAATTGCAGGGAATACGATGATCGTGCGGTGATTCGGGGTCATAACAGTTGTCACCATAGATAATAAGAAGAAATTCATTCTTTTGGAATATTGAAATTTGTAAGAATGAAAGCTTTGGTGCTATTTTAGTATACGGCCATAACATTGCAATGACATGTTGGATGACTTTTTTCATGCAATTCCCTTTCAGACCATAGGGAAAATTCTCCCAGGCAGTTACAACAGAGTTATACATGGAGCAGTGGTGGATTTGGGATTCCGATGATGGGAGTGCGAACATAAAAGTTCAAAGTATATAGTACAAAAGTTCAATTGTTCAAATATAACAAATTACATATATTGTTTAGACTACAACTGAAATCACAAATATTTTAGAAAAATTGCAACTTTACATGGCCTTCCTTCATGCCTTGAAAGTGGTTGATTTATATCATCATTACTAACTTGTAGAAAAAACTCCCACTCAATAAATGTAACAAAGCAATCATTCAAGCATTGATCACCTATGCTATTTCTATCTATATTGGGTTGCATGCTCGCTAGGACTGCCACTATACTCAGTGAATGTAAGATGAAAATAGTAGAGGGTGCAAATGATGGTATTTAGACCATGTATGTGTATATATACATAATATACCTATCATACACTTGCTTTTTTGCCCAAAAAAAATTGGGGTGCAGCTGCACCCCCATGCGCCTACCTAGATTCACCCTTGACATAGTGAAGCTAAGAAAATATAGATTAAGGACCTATTTGGTAGAGCTCTAGATTCTTTTTTTAGCTCCTACTCCTAATTCTCCAAGAATTCACTCATCTAATAATCTAGAGCTAGCCAAGGTAGTGTTTGGTAATAGGTTGGCTCCTAAGACCCTGAAAGAGAGGATTGGTGGGAAAAAGTCTATGCTACCTCTGGTTGTAACACTTCAATTCTAGAGATGTCTTAAGAAATGTTGTCCAAAGCAACATTTGTGTTGCACAAAACCCTTTTCTCACAAAATTTCTATATCATAGAAATAAATGCAACAATCATCGATCATTTCATCAATTTGTCAACATATTACAAATATTAAATTCACACAAAAAAAATATCAGTTTGAAGAATCAAGCTTTTACATGTATTGGAACTTTGGAAGAATCTATACAATTGCTCTCATCTCCCAATGTGATTCAATTGCTCACTCTAAAGAAAACAACAATAAAACAAGAATTACTCTACTAATTCAACTAGAATCAAACTGAACAAGTTCTTTCTATCCATATTAGGCTATCAACAAGCAACGACACCACTCTCACATGCATAAACTTAATCATCTTGTTCCTGATCAAAGTCTGCTACATCCTACTCTCAAACCCAGTCTGGACTATCAAATGGCAAGAAAAAATTTAATCAAACACCATTACTCAAATGGCAATTAGCAGTATTATAGAAATATATTACTCAAATACATGGTTCATTGCACATCTAGGCTATTATTTGTTGTGCTCAGATGAACCTATATACTATGATAATAGCACCAACTAGCCAAACAGTTCATTGCACATCTAGGCATAAGCACAAAAATTATTAATAGTATGTAGTAAAATGAATCAAAACAAAAGAAATTACTCAAAACAAATCTAGGTATTATTCATTCTCAATCTAGGTGGCAAATTACACCTGCTTTCCATCCTCAAAATCTGAATTTCAGAAGAAATGCGATGTATTCAGCAAGATTTACAAGTGTTTTTCTATATCTGAGCAATCCCGGGTAGAATAAGAGGATGATTATGGGAGCATACCTGGACTAGAGGAGTGATGCGTGGGGACACTGTTGAGGTATCTATAGTCATTAGTCACAGTATTGGGTGCCACCGTGGATGCCGAGGGCCAAGTGGTTGTCGTAGGGTGAGACGAGAGGAGTTGGGCGCAAGGGGAGTGACCGGAGAACAAACTTTCAAGGGACGCCAAGTCAATGGGTTTGACCGTTAAGAAATATGCAAAAAATAAAAATAAAAATATCCAAAAACAGATAAAAAAAATCAAGAAAATAATTTCAAATATATAAAAATAAGGATATTTTAAAAACATGTTTAGTTTTTTTGGGAAAAATTACACTAAAATAAATTCTAAAAAAATTACATTACAAGAAACATTTCAATCTTCCACAACTTTTATGGAGCACTGCTAAAAAAATTCTGATATAACACTTTTGTGCAATTTTAATTTTTTTTTCAAAAGTGACCCCTGATTTTTTTGTATTTTAGTTTTTTTAAGAAAATCTGATATTTTTGTATATTTCTTGACAATGAAACCCTCTTGACTCGATGAAAATTTAGATGGAGTGGGAAAAACGAAGTACGCATTGCCGGAAGAATGGTAAAATTGAAATTTCACAAATGAGTAATGGCAGGAACAGAATTTCCCCTTATTTTTTCCAAATGGGTTCACGAGCTGCCTGTTGTATAAACAAGGACATGTTAAGTTTAGGTTAAACGCATACTATAGTCTTTATGATGTACACAAAGAAGCGAAGAACTAGTCCAAACTGCTCCCAATTTCAACATTTTCCATTTTTTTTTCTCCAAAAGACTTGCACGTCATTTTCCATTTTTCCTTGATCATCCTCAACTGCTCTCCAGTTTTCTCAACTCTCAGAGGAAATGGCAAAAACGTGTGAAGTCCGACTGACGCGGTTAAGCATCAACAAGGAGATTTCTCAAAGTTGGATGTTCGCATCAATCCTGCATGAGATGCACGAGACACCCCAAGCAGCCACTAGGTTGATGGCCTAATATCCTGTATCATCACGTACATGACACATGTACGGCGAAATTCCTCTACCAAACACTATCCTACATTTTGATGTAAGTGCAATTACTAGAAAAAAGATATTATTGAGTCACATACATCAACTAATTCATCTAAAAACTTAAGCTGATGAGGAAAAATGAGTTCCACTTATACTTCGGTACTTATCTTCATGTATAACTTCACTCAGACCTAAAATGAAAAATAAAAATATATTATAATTATTTTTTAATTACGCTAATCAACAAAGAGATTTCTCAAAGATGGATGTTGGGGAGATGCACAGACACCCCAAGCAGTCACTAGGTTGATGGCCTAAGAGCATCTCCAAGAGATACTCTATATGGCTCTTAATATTTAAATTTTAGAGTTGAAAGGTAAAAAGTAGCTCCAACAGATTCTCAAATAGACTCCCAAAAATAGAACACACCCAAAAAATGGACTCTTGCTCTCTACTTATAAAGGATGATCTAGGCTCCCAATACTGTTTTTCTGGTTTAGGGTATCTGTTGGAGGGAATGATTATTTTGGGACCTTATACCGTGATTAGGATCTGTAAAAAGAGATTTAGGGTGTGAATTTATTGGGCATCTCTTGAAGATGCTCTAATGTCCTGTATCATCACATACATGATACAGGTACGTAAAAATTCCTCAACCAAACACTGGTCTTGCTCATTTTGATTTGAACTTTTAGCTTCTGGTTTATTTTGCAATATTCATAAATTTGTCTTTTTTTTTATTTTTGGCCTTTTTTGAGCTTTTTTTCCGGTTCTTTTTTCTCGTATTTGTTTGCATTATACGTGATGGGCTAACATGTTTTTTCTATTTCTAATTTTTTTTTTAAATTTAATTATGCTAAATAAGCCTCCGTCAGATACAGTGTTTTTTCATCCAGCTACAGTGCTTTTTAGCCATAAGTCACTCAAAAAAAAGCTCTTTTGTAAGTGTAATTAGGGCCTGTTTGGGAGAGCTCCACCAGCTCCAGATTCACGAAAAACAGATTCAGATTCACTTTTCCAAGCCAAACACCTCCAGCTCCAGCAGCTCCACCGTGGATCTGCTCCACCAAAACCATGGATCTGGCTCCAGATCCACCAAATCCATGGAGCACCTCAAGGGGTGCTCCACGAAAACTTGTTTTGTATCTACTCGTGGAGTTAGGTGGTAATTACCCACCAATGCCATTACACACCCCTCCCAACCGTTTTTTCTATTCGGCTTCTTTTCTCTCCAAGCGCTCCTCTCCTCGCCTTCTCGCGCCGAGCGACCGACGCTCCCCCGCCTCCTCCCGGATCCGCCTCCCCCGCCTCCTCCCGGCTCCTCCCGGCCTCCGCCTCCCCCGCCTCCTCCCGACCTCCGCCTCCCCCGCCTCCTCGCGCCTCCTCCCGGCCTCCGCCTCCCCCGCCTCCGACCGCCTCCTCCCGGACTCCGCCTCCTCCCGGCTCCTCCCGGCCTCCGCCTCCCCCGCCTCTTCCCGGCCTCCGCCTCCCCCGCCTCCGACCGCGTCCGCCTCCTCCCGGGCCTCCGCCTCCCCCGCATCCGCCTCCCCCCGGGCCGGCGCCGCCTCCCCCGCCTCCTCCCGCCTCCGACCGCGTCCGCCTCCTCCCGGGCCTCCGCCTCCCCCGCATCCGCCTCCCCCCGGGCCGGCGCCGCCTCCCCCGCTTCCTCCCGCCTCCGACCGCGTCCGCCTCCTCCCGGCCTCCGCCTCCCCCGCCTCCTCCGGCCTCCGCCTCCCCCGCCTCCGACCGGTCTCCGCCTCCCCGGCCTCCTCTCGGTCTCCGCCTCCTCCCGGCCCCCGCCTCCGACCGGTCTCCGCCTCCCCCGCCTCCTCCCGGCCCCCGCCTCCGACCGGTCTCCGCCTCCCCGGCCTCCTCCCGGTCTCCGCCTCCCCCGCCTCCTCCCGGCCTCCGCCTCCGACGCCTCCGACCGGCCTCCGCCAACCCCGCCTCCTCCCGGCCTCCGCCTCCTCCCGCCTCCGACCGGCCTCCGCCTCCCCCGCCTCCGACCGGTCTCCGCCTCCCCGGCCTCCTCTCGGTCTCCGCCTCCCCCGCCTCCTCCCGGCCCCCGCCTCCTCTCGGTCTCCGCCTCCGACCGGCCTCCGCCTCCCCCGCCTCCTCCCGCCTCCGACCGCCTCCTCCCGGCCGCCGCGTTCGCCGCGCCTCGCCTGCGCCGCCCGGGGCCGCGCCCGCCGGCCGCTGCCGCGCCTGACGCGTGGGGCCAGTGGGTTTTTTTTTCATTTTGCCCCTGACGCGTGGGGCCCAGGTGTAAGTGAGATAGAGAGGGAGGTGGAGCTGTACCAAACACTTTGACGAATCCCAGATCCACCATGGAGCTGCTCCACGGTGAATCCAACTCCAGATCCACGTTTTTCGTGAATCTGAAGTTGGTGGAGCTCTCCCAAACAGGCCCTTACTATGCAAAATCATTATTGAATTGCATGTACCAACCAATTTATTTAAAAAACTTCAGTTAATTCGCTCATACTTCAAATTTACCCTCATGTATAGTCTTAATCAGATCTAAGATGGAGAATAGAACTAGACTATGGGCTTGTTCTTTTCAGCTTCCAAAAGCTGTTTTTTGACTTTCTACAGTAACTAGCTTTTAAACTAAGTATCTTTTCAAGATATGGTCTACTAGTTAATTGTAGTACATACTGTACCGACTTCATTTATATCGGCAGAAATCGTACGTGAGTTTCTATTACTCTATAATCTCTCACACGAGCAGTCCAAAAACCACAAGCCGCAGCCAAAAAGAACAGACACTATAATTATTTTTTAATAATGTCACTTAAGTCTTAAATCTAAGACCTTTTGACTTTGATATCATATTAAGCTGTATGCAATTAGTTTATCTAAAAAACTAAACTGACAATAAAAATAGATAATTCATTTGTACTCAAACAACCATGAACCTGACTGATCACCTCACCTTCGCGCCGAGAAGGCAGACACAAAATAACAACCACAGGAGCACGCCGACCGCGGGGCACACGAGCAAGTTCCCGTGCACGGCGGTCGCCTCGTAAACCCACGCGAAACTCGAGAGGATCGCCGCGCTGACCGCCCTGTTCACCGCACCCGCCGCCGTCCGCAGCCACTGCGGGCAGCCGCGGGACGACGCGTCCGCCCACTGCGCGGGACCGAGCGCGATCCACACCAGCGCCATAAGCGACAGCAGCATGGTCGCGGACAGCCCCCTCGCCCACTTCAGCTGCTCCTGCCGCCGGGTCATGCCGGTGGCGCCACCGCGATAATACGGGTGCGACGACGGCGCTCGCCTCAGGCAGCTGCCCGCGAGCGCTCTCACCAGCAGCCAGCCGAGCTCAACCAGAACCAGTGACATGGAGAAGGACATCACCACGACGAACCCGAACGCCGCCAGAGCCCTCGGCATCTGGGCGTCGGACGAGACGCCGACGTCGCGGAACGCGCGCTGCACGTAATGCATCATGGACCCGATGCCGGACGCCTGCTGGAAGACCTTGGCGACCAGCGCGCTGACGGCGGCTCGGCGGAGCGGCTCCGTCGGCCTCGCCAGCAGCTCCCGCCATATCCCGCGCTCCTCCCTCCACCGGTTTTGTGTCGCCGGCATTGCAACGGGGTCGTCGGAGCCATGGTGTGGTGCGCCGAACTCTGCTTTTATCTCGAGCAAACGGAGCTCGGCCTCCTCCAGCGTCGTGGACGTCCTGGCGAGCACGCGCCGGGCCTTGGACCCCTTGGTTACATGGTCCTTGGCCACGAGCCACCGGGGCGACTCGGGCATGAGGAGGACGGCGGAGCTGAGCAACGCCGGAATGGCCGTCCCGGAGGCTATGGTCAGCCGCCACGCAAGGTGCACCGGTAGCTTCCAGAATCCCGTGGAGTAGCAGAGGGAACCGAGGATGCAGCCGAGGTATACGAAGCCGTCGGGGTGCGAGGTGAGGACGCCTCGCAGCGAGGAGGGGCTGAGCTCGGCGGCGTAGGCTGGGACGATCATGAGCGCCAGGCCCATGCCGACGCCGTTGATGAAGATGCCGGCCGTGAACGCCACGAAGCTGGCGGCGAGCCCCCGCGCGAGCGCGCCCGCGCAGAGCAGGGCTGCGGATAGGAGGACGGTGTGGCGGTCGCTGATGATGCATTGTGCACCGACGGCTGTGAGCGCGCCTAGTAGGGACGAGAGCACGACGATGCACGCCAGGAGCTTCAGGTCCGCCTCCGCGAGCACGGCCGTGCTGCTCACCATGGCCAGGTCTGCATCAGGATGTGCATGCAAATGGAACAGGATAAACAAAGCCAGAGGGTCCGGTTCCGTATTCACTTGCATGCGTGGGAGCTAGTACTTACCGTAGCCCAGGAAGAGAGGCGTGGCAGACAAGAGCATGGCAGTGGCGAAGGCATACTTGTTCAGAGGGTGCCTCGAGGGCTTCGCCGCCATGTCCGACGAAACGCCGTCTCCGGTGATCCTTTGGCCGGGTACTCTGCATATCGGTGAATTCACGCAAGTCAAGAACAAGAGATGAGTGTATGCTGTTTAATTTGTTCTTGAAGGCGCGTGGAAATTGTTGATTGAACGACACATTCGAGCGTTTCCTTCATGTCACCGGAACGCAATGACGGATGTTACTACTTCCAAACTTTCATATTTCAGGACGAACTAGTTCCAATGAAATTAGTAGAGGCAAATGCTGACAGGCATTTCTGCCGAACTGAACAAGAATTTGCAGGTGCAAAAATGAAGGAAAGGAAAAGGGGGGAAGAACACATGAACGATCTCAAGAAGACGGTTCAATCATGAAGAAAGAAACACATACCTGGCTTAAGCACGCAAACAATCTCTACGCTACGATCTGCTCTCCGCTTAATTTCTGCAGGGTGAATCTCTCCACGCTAATCCACCACCAGCATCACTCGCCGAATTCCTGGCGTCCTCGGAGACAAAGATGATGAGCTAGGGTTTGGAAGATGGGATTCGAACCTTTTATCATCTCCATGGGGTAGTTCTCTATCTCTGGATGACGCAGCTGCAGTAACAATGTAACAGACTCCTGAAACGAAGTATCACACGCCCAAGAAATTCTCTCTAGGTGGTTGATTAGTAACAGCTAACCTAATTACTAGGGAGCAAGTAGTTAGGCTTGAGAACGTTGGGTGCAGCAAGAGTAGCTTTGACAGTAGTCAGTACATACAAGGTCACTTTGGTGCAGTTGTGCTGTTAGTCTCGCAATATCTCTACTATTATATAAAGAGCAATTGGTGATCGTTGATGCGTTCTCCTCTTCCTCTCTACAGCCATCCAATTTAATCTGGACCATTCGTCTCTCTCCTCATCTCTCTTAGGATACAACTGCCCCCTCCCCTCCACTTTTCCCATCTCCTCACGTATTCTAGCCACCCTTCTCTCTGTCGCTTGCTCTCCAATGTTTGATGTGTGAAGTTGGTCAGGCAGTAAATTCTGTCACACTATTTTTATGACTCCGTTGTAACGCACAGATCTCTTAACTAGTATGTAAATAATTTTTCAGTGTACGCTGAAGCCATCTACGGCAAAAGTAGATGAAACAAAAATGAGTTGCTACTTTGGAGATTTATGCCATCAATATTACCTTGATCAGGAGCATGTAAATCGCACGACATTGTACTTCCCACGTGTGCCCCGTGCTTGATTTACACTATGGGGATTGTGCGCTACGCCGCGCCGTTCTGGGTCGGATCGGCGGCAGCAAATACTCTTACCGTCGTATACATGTACAGCCAATCGCCGGGCTCTGCTGTGGCCATGTGGGTTAGTTGTCTGGGTTTGGTGCGGAGAATGGGCCGTGCACCTGTGTGCTATGTGGGTGCCGACTACGGACCTATTCTTTTTAGCTGGAGTTTATGGTTTTTGATTACGATTTTTGGTTTTTGGTTGTTCGTGCGAGAGATTATAGAGTAACAGAAACTCAAGTTCAGTTTGTGCCGATATAAATGAAGTTGGTACAGTATGTTCTACAATTAACTAGTAGACCCTATCTTAAAAAGATACTCCGTTTAAAAGCTAGTTAATGTAGAAAAGCCGAAAATCAGCTTTTAGAAGTTGAAAAGAACAGGCCCGTACATAGATGGGTTCGATGGTTGTGACGAAGCGTTTTTGGTCCGTTTCAGCTTTTGATTTCTAGCTTATTTTTTACTATTTATAAATTTCGTCTTTTTCTGATTTTTTTTAGCTTTTTTACCGGTTTTTTTTCCTGTATTCGTTTGCGTTGTCCGAGCTGAGCTAACATATTTTTTTATTTTTTATTTTTTTAAATTTAATTACACTAAATAAATCATCTTTAACTACAGTAAATTTTCAACCAACTATTGTGCATTTTCAGTCATAAACTATAATTTTTCAGTCCAATCAAGCAGAGCCTTTGTTTGGTGTGACGGCTGCGCAGTACGGGTGTGTTCAGAAGATATGGCCCTATTAATTGTGGCCAGGGAACGTTGGTAGGGGATCTGGTACGAAGAGACAGCAAGCTCGGCTGTCGGAAGGAGCTGTGGGGAGTTGCTTGGTGGAAGAAGCTAGGAACGAAAGAGAGCGGCAAAAGGGAAGAAGAGACGGCAAAATCATTAGAAGTCTGCGCTGGGTAC
Source organism: Dendrocalamus latiflorus (assembly GCA_017311315.1). NCBI lineage: Eukaryota > Viridiplantae > Streptophyta > Magnoliopsida > Poales > Poaceae > Dendrocalamus > Dendrocalamus latiflorus. The sequence goes on along the minus strand of CM029629.1, from coordinate 7,469,622 downwards.
GAAGAATTGAACATGGCAGTGTAGCGCTGCAGCGGAGCCATGGATAATGGCAAATAAAAAATATAACAAACATTATCACAGAGAGATATGTGACCATGTATCAAAGAGCCCTAGGTGTAATTTGTTTGATTCAGAACACCACAGAGCCCATCTCCAAAAAAAAAAAAAATCTTGAAAGCACAGCACAACATCATCCACTATATAAAGTCGGGGGTTCCTGCACGCTCGCACGATCCACATGGATTTCGCTCATCTCCTACGCTTTCTTTTTTCTGCGAATTTTTTTCTCTTTTACTTCGGTCCATACGGTGGCTGGCGTGGCGTGGCGCCACGCCTATGTGGCTAGTAAACAATATGCAAGGTCCAATCGATGATGGATTGATGGGCACAGCATGAACGTCTGGAGCTTTAGTTTGGGTGGGAGCTGGACGAACAACTAAGTGCTGGGTGTAGAGTTTGGGTGCCAGGAGAGAGACATAGCTGATCGGAGAGAGAGAGAGAGAGAGCAACAGATGGATATCACCTGGCATACAGAATTCTTTCTCGCTCAATTATCAGATTAGACACATCAAGAACAACTAAAAGTAGTATTCAATAATATAGAAATAGCCCGCTAAATGTAAAAATAAATTTTAAAAATACTAATAACAGAAGGTTAATATTACTAACACAAGGCTATTAGTAACCTATCATTACAATCCAACATCTAAGAGCATAAACACAATATATTATGTCCAACTGAATTTACACCAAATGTATTTACAAATTACAGTGAACCTAATGATGACCTGTGTTATAGGCCTAATGATGACCTGTTTTAAGTCAATACGCGAATGAAGTGAGTAGTTCCAATCTGGTTGGCAATCTTGTTCTATATGCACATGCAAATTTGCACAAGCTAATTATTTGGTGTAGCATTAAGGCCCTGTTTGTTTCCACTTAAAATTATTATAATCTAGCTTATAATCATAAGTGAAAACAAACAGCCCAGATTATAAGGTAACTTATTATAATCTAATAGCCCAGATTATTATAATCTAATAAGCTCAAAAAGGAGCTTATTTCAGCTTATAGATCCACCTTTTATCTTAATGACCATAAAACTTTAGGAATATTACCCACCTTTGCCATTCATCCATCCCCCAACTCCCGTGCCTCTCTCTCAAGGGCATTGTAGTCTTTAAACATTCGAATACAACAATCCATAACTCTGATAATCCAGGCTGCCAAACACCTGACAGCTTATTTCCCACCAGCTTATTATAATCTAGCTTATATAATCCCCACCTATAAGCTAGATTATAATAATCTTAAGTGGAAACAAACAGGGCCTAACTTGCTGAAACCCTTAGGGTCATAGACTATGGATAATTTCCTTGGTCCAAGAGAAAGAAACTATCACACTAATCCAGACGAAAATGGAAACATTCCATGCAGCAATCTTAAGGGATCACTTTGGATATACCAGATTAAGCAAGCAACTAAAATAATTAAAGAAACGATAAGATCATTCTGAAATAATATATGTGAATTGGATAGGTTGAACAGAATCATCTTGCACACATGAGTAGAATTTTAGTGAACCACGACAGCCAACATTCATGTCAGCTAAAATAGAGATATCATGAATATAATAGGAACGGGAGTAAAAGCGCATGCTTTGTTGATAAATCACAAAACAAAGTTCTAAGAAAAATACATAGGAGCAAAAATTTGCTACCAGCATGTTTCGTTCTTACGTGCCATTGAGATAGTTGATATCCGTAGTCGTTGTTGAAAATCTAGTCAATTTTCGGCATATTTTAATCCAGAAATTCAGCATATAAAATATGACATACAAAAGTATGAGTGATTCAACAATGATGTATTCATATTCGCTAACGAACAAGCTAACAGCAGCACCTATTAACATATTCATAGCGCACAGAAACAAATACACCAGAGAAGTTTTCAGATTATACCCTCGGGCGGGGCCAGTGTCAGAGACACCGGATGCGCCGTTACCATCAGTCGACATGATGGCCTATTCGATGTAGTCGATCGAGGCGTGATGCAGGACGAGGCGTGATGCAGAAAGATGTTTGCCGTGCAGTCTCGCGAACAGTTCACCACCAGGAAGTAGACGACGTCACAGATTGAGCAGTCGCGCCAATGCGCTCCCCAAAAACTTGATCGCCCGTCTACCCGTGCAGGTACACAAACGGACGGAGTTTCGGAGGCCTACTCGCCCAGAACCCTTTGCGCGCAAGGTTCTGGACCGAAGATTGCAGAGAACAGCACATCAGCAGAGAATTGCAATGACAAAAAGAAGGAAAAGACCAGTTACGTAACCGCGCCTGAGAGCTGGAGAGACGAGCCTGGACACTATAATGGGTCCGTTACCAGTAACGGACGCCATAACCAGTAACGGACGCCATAACCACGGTGCAATCAACACGTCCGTTACAGCCCACTAACGCGCCTTAACACGACCGTTACAATCCTCAAAAAGTTGGACCAGCACATCACGTCCGGCCAGGCCAGTCCGTCCGACTGACCGCCCGACCACCCGCCACGCCACGCCTCGCCTCGCCTCGGCGCGCACGTGTGGCATCCCAACTGCCCTCCTCAACTTGTCTATAGGAGCACACAATTGCAACCCATTTAAATTGAGTCAATTCCTTGTCAGTTTTCCATGTAGGACTAACCATTATTGCACCTAGCATTAATAGTGGGCCTAAGAATTTCATTTGATTAATTGCTAAATTAAAATGGACCAAGCCCAATTAATCCAACAATCCCCACCAAATTTCAAGGCACACGAGAAATGCTCTCAGTTCTGCTGTTGTTTGATATACCAGTGTTTCGATGGAGACTGTTAAGTTGAACATCCACCTAGAAAAGGAGTTACACTCATCCACAACTGAACAATGGACTATGCCTTGAATTGACAGTTTTGTGCGAACAAGCTTTACCCAATTCCTTTACTAGTACTAGGCTGCCTAAAGCATCCCCTCTGGTTGGAGCGTATAAGTCATACTCCATGCCTATTCATGAGTATCTAGAGATCACCCAAATCTCATAGACTGTGACCAGCAGTCAAACTCATATAGGTGTGTTCCTTCTAAGATGTCCTGTAGGCCGACATCTCTGCTTTAAATAAGCCACTCATATAGGAGAGAAGCGCATCACTGGAGAAATGAGCCTTGTAAAGGTCTCTCCTCCCAGTCAACCAACAGCTTGTTTCACCATCCTACTTCACGGGATCTCCGATCACGTAGAACAGGTTACTACTGTGGTATGACTCATGTGGGTCTCAGGCCCATCTCACTCGATGCACTATCTATCACATTACGTGATAAACCCTTTGTAAATTGGTCGGCTAGATTATTAGCTATCTGGACATAGTCCAGCGCTATCACTCCGAAATTTTTTAGCTTTCTAACAGACTTCAACCGCCTCTTAACATGCCTAGATGACTTCATGTTGTCCTTAGAACTGTTCACCTTGATAATTACAGTCTGATTATCACAGTTCATCAGGATAGCCGGTATCGGTTTTTCAACCACCGGCAAATCCATAAGGAGTTCGCGAAGCCACTCAGTCTCAACAGTTGCGGTATCTAATGCTGTGAGTTCTGCTTCCATTGTTGACCTCGTTAAGATGGTCTGCTTGCAAGACTTCCAGGAAACAACACCACCTCCAAGTATGAACACATATCCACTCGTGGCTTTTATCTCATCAGCATCAAAGATCCAGTTTGAATCACTGTAGCCCTCCAGTACCTTTGGGTACCCAGCATAGTGAATACCATAGCTCACGGTTGCCTTTAGATACCGCATCACTCTCTCAAGAGCACGCCAATGATCATCTCCCGGATTTGAAACAAATCGGTTTAGCTTGCTCACAGCAAACGAGATGTCAGGTCTCGTAGCACTAGCTAAATACATCAATGAGCCAATGATCTGGGAGTATCTCAATTGATCCTTTATTATTCTTCGGTTTTTCCTCAATAACATACTAGGATCATAAGGAGTAGAAGCAGGCTTGCAGTCCGCACAACACAATGTGTACAAACATCTGCATAAGAGAAACAGAGCTCAATTTACACTCCACACAGTCGTACATACATTACGACCGGTCGAAATCACTTAAACATTAATGCACATGGTCTACCACCCTCTCATAAGTCTTTACGACCGATTCCCAGCTGATACGACCGCTTCTGGAAGCCATACGACCAGACAACAGAAGCTATGACTTTCAGCCTAAGTCTATAACATGATCGAATGGGCTTCCGACCACAACCGACCGCACTACGACTTCACCCGAGTGCTTCTGACCGCTTCCTGCGATAACGTGGTCGTAGGCCACGACTACTCAACGTGGTCGTAACTTCGAGCGCCGACTTTCGACCGCTGTGGTCGTAGCTCCATCTGACGACTTCCAACCACGACCAACGTAGTCATAAGTGCGCTCGACCACGACCAGAGTGGTCGTAAACGACACAACATGGTCGTAAACTGTGAACCAAGTTTTCGACCACGACCAACGTGGTTGTAGCAGCGCTCGACCATGGCCAACGTGGTCGTAGCAGCGTTCGACCATGGCCAACGTGGTCGTAAACCTCTCGGAGACTTGTGATCACGACCAAACATGGTCGTAATCTTTGCTGCTGCCTTTCGACCACGGTCTTAGTGGTCGTAAACCACCCCAGTGACCTACGACCACGCCCAATGTGGCCGTAAGGTCTTCCAAACGCTCCAACAGAGCTATGACTTCGCAGAAAACACCTAAATCAAACTCAATCTTTCTGAACCAAGTGTCAATTACTCGTCACAAACATGTGGTCACCTCCACATGGTCTCTCACTTGTCATGATCTGGATAGCATGTTTATGTGTTATGGCTTGGTGTAAAACTTCATGGTCATTTTGGATAATTCTCATGGCTCTACATGCTTAGAATAAACCTACTTCAGCCATTTCATCCTTTATCATGACTTATTCTCTCTTTTGCATCTTTGATGTGTTTATTGCCAAAAGGGGGAGAATAGTGGGGGGAAAAGCCATTTTGGGAGCTTTGAGGAAAACTTACTCTTTCTTTTGCTCCTTGTGTCAACATGGTCATTAGCATCATTTTCTTCCTTTGGACTATGTTTGACTTTCTCTTCAAACTCAACTTTGCGCTTTTTCTGGGTTTGTCAATATACTCATCAAGGGGGAGATTGATGGACCATGAGGAAGTGACCCCAAGTGTGTGATGAGTAATTGACATCGGTTTAGGAAAGTCAAGTTTGGTTTATGTGGTTCGGACCATGTCGTTTGTGTGGTGCAATCGGCTTCGGTTGGACTTGGTCAAACCTGGTCAAAGGGATTAGGATGCATATTATGTTGACTTGTCAGGTTTGGGCTATCTCATGCTTAATGTGATTCATTGATGCTATTTGTGCTTTCATGTATCGAGCGGTGCTATGTGACGTGTTTCTTGTCTGTGATGGCTGCACGACGTCGAGGCGGAGTCGTGGCGAGACACGAGGTGACCGGACTAGACACAGGCGGTGTCGAGGTCAGAACGGTCGGAGGTGTCGAAGACGGCGGAGACTCGAGATGGTTGCGAGGCTTGGACGACAAGGAATGCGGAAGCTTCCCAGAAGGTGCAGGAGGGGCGTTTCGGTAAAAGCGCAAAGCTACACAGGTGGAAGCGGTTCCGTTCGGGTTTTAGCGGGCGTAACGGGTTGGAGACCCGTTAGCCAAAGGCTATAAATAGGAGAGGGATTCTCATGTGCATGCATGTCTTGTGAGGGAGTACATGGCTTTGGGAGAGAGTTAGGGTTTTGCTTTAGTCAAAATAGCCTTTGGAAGGTTGTTTTGCTTTAGGGCTTTAGTTGTTGAGAGTGGGTAGAGGAGACAGAGGGTGTTCTGCTTCTCTCCTTCGTTGTGTTCTTGGTTGTTCATGAGAAACATGTAGCTTGTGTCTTCATTCCCAAGCATGTATGGGGTTGTAGGGATGGTATGAGCTGATACTCTATGTAATCATGTATCTCCCTTCCTCAATATCAATCCAAGATGTCTTTGTTTGGGTTTGATTGAGTTCCTAGCTCTCTGTTTGGTTTTTGCCTTCGATGCCCTCACTGCTTGATTTCTTGCTTTTTGTGATTTGAGTGATTTCTTGCTGAGAAGGGTCAAAATGGGTTGCTCAAGGATGGGAATAGGTCTCAAGATCATTTGATCGGTTTTTCCCAAGAGCAAATTGGTTGAATCTCAAGAATCATCTCTCTCTATTGCTTGTGTTCTTGTTTTCTCTGTTTTTCATTTCTAGGGTTTGATGCCTTTTTCGTTTTCCCTTCATGAGATGACATGAAACTTGGTATCTAGAGTCCTGAGGCTATTAAGTAGCCATCCTCAAAGTTTCATGGTCAAAGGATCAGAGATTAGATGAGAATTTGAGTTTTTGTTACTGCTCTCTGTGAGTTTTCAGGTTTTGGCCAAATATGAATTCTTGATTTTGAGTGTGTTTCTTTTGTCTCCCAAGGTCTTCTTGCTATTTAGTTTATCGTTGTGATGCTCTGGGCCAAAAGGATTGTTAGTAAACCCCTGATTTCTCAATTTTTCAAAGACCTGCAAGTTTCAGTTTCATTTTCGGCCTGTGTCTGAACTTCTGCTTCTGCCTGAAATCCAGGCCGGTCTGACCGGTATTAAACTGGCGGTCAGACCGGGTCTTGGCCGGCGGTCAGACCGCCTTTGGACTTGCGGTCAGACCAGCTCCTCCCGAGCGGTCTGACAGGCCATATCCCACCGGTCTGACCAGCCCTCTTTTGCAGGATGTGGTACTTTTGTTTTCCTCTGGGTTGCTCTTTCAGGTTTCTTCTTATTGCCTTGTGTTGCTGTTCTTCATGTCTTTCCTGTAAGTTCTTGACTTTGCTCATAACCTTCTCTTCATAGCTATCTATAGCTATTGGAAAGAAACAGGTCGTGAGTTTGTTTTGGGGGCAAGTTTTAAGTGTCGACATTCACCCCCCTCTGTCGCCATTTCGATCCAACGGATAGATAAATGGAAAATGGAAAGAAAAAATGGACAGTAGGAGAGAAGGAGGAGGTTGTAAAAAATAGGGTGGAAAATATGCCTTCTCTTCCTTACAAAAGGAAAATATTTACCCTTGGGAAAATTATTTTCCACCCTTTACAAACAGAACAACGGAAAATGGAAAAAAATTCCAGATAAAACATTTTTCGCCAAACCAAACACTCTCTTAGGCTCTGCTTGTTTGTTTTGACGAAATATGTTTTCAGTGGAAAATGCTTTTCCATGGAAAAAATTTCTAGGGGAAAAGGAAACTACAAATGAAAATTAGTTTTCCATTGCTTGATTTTGCACGAAACGTTAGACAGAAAAATGAGAACTAGAAAAGAAGAGGGAAGGGTGGATGGAGAAGAGAAAGAGGAAGGCAAAGGAATGAGGTGGAAAATGCGACTTCCCTTCTTTACAAGAGGAAAACAATCGACCATGGAAAAACGATTTTCAACACTATAACCAAAGCGACTCAAGACCTTCTCCACATAGTGGGATTGCACAAGTGTAACCCCACCATCACCTCCTCTCAGTAGCTTAATGTTAAGAATCACATCAGCCACTCCCAAATCTTTCATCTCAAAACTCTTGGACAAAAAGTCCTTGACCTCCTCAATCACATTGAGGTTAGTCCCAAAAATCAGTATGTCATCAACATACAAGCATAAGATCACTCCTTCTCCCCCACCATAGCGATAGTACACAACATTGAGGTTAGTCCCAAAAATCAGTATGTCATCAACATACAAGCATAAGATCACTCCTTCTCCCCCACCATAGCGATAGTACACATATCTGTCGGCTTCATTCACAACAAAGCCAGCAGATGTCAAAGTTCTGTCGAACTTCTCATGTCATTGCTTAGGTGCTTGCTTTAGGCCATACAAAGATTTTAACAGCTTGCACACCTTTCCTTCTTGACCTTTTACCGCAAACCCGTCTGGCTGATCCATATAAATCTCCTCCTCCAACTCTCTATTTAGGAAAGATGTCTTAACGTCCATTTGATGAACGAGAAGACCATAAAGATGCAGCCAGGGCAAGTAGTACTCGAATTGTGGTCAAACGGGCAACAGGTGAATAAGTATCAAAGAAGTCCTCGCCTTCTTTCTGAGTATAACCCTTGGCCACAAGCCTTGCCTTGTACTTTTCAATTGTACCATCAGGCCTAAGCTTTTTCTTGAAAATCCATTTACATCCTACAGGTTTACACCCATAAGGACGGTCAACGACCTCCCAAGTTCCATTAGACATAATAGAGTCCATCTCACTCCGTACTGCTTCCTTCCAATAGTCAGCGTTAGGAGAAGAATACGTCTCTTCAATGGTTCTTGGAGTGTCATCCATGAGGTATACAATGAAATCATTACCAAAAGATTTTGCAATCCTCTGTCTCTTACTCTTTCGAGTAATTTCATTATTATCCTCCTTAGGATTTTCCATAGGCATTTCCTCAACATGTTCTATCGGCACAAAAGAATCAAGGGAAATTATATGTTCTTGACTAGATGAGCTAGGTACATCATATTTCATAGGAAATTCATTCTCAAAAAATGTAGCATCTCTGGACTCTATGATTGTACCAACACGCATGTCAGGTACTCCAGTTTTTATAATTAAGAACCTATAACCCACGCTGTGCATAGCATAACCAAGAAATACACAATCTACGATTTTTGGTCCAAGTTTGCGCTTCTTGACAATTGGCACATTAACTTTGGCCAAACATCCCAGGTGCGCAAGTATGAGAGAGTCAACTTCTTCTTTTCCCATTCCTCGAATGGTGTTACTTCTTTGTTCTTTGTAGGAATTCTATTCAGGACATGACACGCGATCAATATAGCCTCACCCCACCATTCCTTAGAAAGTCCCGCAGTGTCTAACATGGCGTTAACTAAATCAGTTAGAGTGCGGTTCTTTCTTTCGGCAACCCCGTTTGATTCGGGAGAATAGGGAGGCGTCCTCTCATGAATAATTCCATGTTCCTCGCAGAATAAAGTAAACTCATTTGAAAAATACTCTCCCCCCCCCCACGATCAGACCTTACCCGCTTGATTTTCCTCTCAAGTTGGATTTCTACCTCAGCTTTATAGATCTTAAAGTAATTCAACACTTCATCTTTTGTTTTCAATAAGTACACATAGCAAAATCTAGTGCAATCATCTATAAGTGTCATGAAATATTTCTTCCCACCTTTAGTCAACATGCCATTCATCTCGCACAAATCGGAATGAATGAGTTCTAACGGTGCCAAATTCCTCGCCTCTTTTGCTGCCTTGTGAGGCTTGCGAGGTTGTTTCGATTGAACACACGCGTGACACTTAGAACCTTTGACCAAAGTGAATTTCGGGATTAAACTCATATTAGCTAAGCGCGTCATACACCCAAAATTAACATAACAAAGTCGTGAATGCCAAACATTAGATTCTTCATCATCGTTACACACATGGTTCACAAATTTATTATAGGAATCCATCAAAGAAAAACGGAACAAGCCTCCGCTCTCATAGCCTTTACCAACAAATGTTCCATACTTAGACACGACACATTTATTAGACTCAAATGCAAGCCTAAAACCATCTCTACACAGTAGAGATCCGCTGACGAGATTCTTCTTTATGGAGGGGACATGCTGCACGGTCTTTCCCGAAGTAAACTTCAGATCGACCGTACCAACACCATGAACAGCTGCATGCGATCCGTTCCCCATCAACAAGGAGCAACCTCGACAGACCTGATAAGATGAAAACAAGGAAATATCAGCACACACATGAATATTAGCACCAGTGTCAACCCACCACTCAGGTGATTGACAAACAGAAAGAACTGTAGGTAAATAATTACCGTACCCCGATGTTCCTCCAGCATCACTAATAACCATGTTGGCAGACTTCTTCTGCTTATCCTTGCGGTCTGGACAATCCTTAGCCCAATGGCCAGAATCACCGCACACAAAGCAGCTGCCCTTTCCTTTGCCTTCTTCTTAAACTCAGTAGTAGCCTTGGGCTTGATAATAGGCTTATTTTTCTTCTTATTGTGGGAAGCCTGAGGGTTCTTCTTCTGCACCAAATTGGCACTAGAACCTCCCTCAGCAGCAACTTTCTTGCCACGAGTATCTTTTGCCCTCGCCTTCTCTTCAACACCAAGAGTGTCAATGATATCAGTAACACTGAACTCCTGCCTCTTGTGTTTTAGAGAGGTAGCAAAATCCGACCAAGAAGGTGGTAACTTGGCGATAATACCGCCAGCCACAAACTTGTCCGGTAACTCGTACTTATTGTTCTCAAGCTCCTTTGCCAGCGCCTGAATTTCATGAGCTTGTTCTATTACAGAACGGTCATCGACCATCTTGTAGTCATAGAACTGCTCCATGACATACAGCTCACTGCCAGCATCGGAAACTCCGAACTTGGCCTCTAGTGCATTCCACATCTCTTTGCCCGTAGGCAAATGCATGTACACATCCACAATGTTATCCGCCAGTATGTTGACAAGTGCACCTCGAAACAAGTTATCCGCTATATTGAACTTGCGTTCGTCCTCAGCAGACAGAGGCTCAGCGGGCTTGCCTTGTGCAATATGAAAACATTCCATGGCAGCAAATCACAGGATCGCACGTGCACACCATCTCTTAAAATTGGAACCATCAAACGGAGGGTGCGGCTTAAGCGACGCAGCAAAGCCAACTACCGAAAAAGACCTATCAAGTTTTTGGATTGTTGAAAATCTAGTCAATTTTCGGCATATTTTAATCCAGAAATTCAGCATATAAAACATGACATACAAAAGCATGAGTGATTCAACAATGATGTATTCATATTCGCTAACGAACAAGCTAACAGCAGCACCTATTAACATATTCATAGCGCACAAAAACAAATACACCAGAGAAGTTTTCAGGTTATACACTCGGGCGGGGCCAGTGTCGGAGACACCGGATGCGCCGTTACCATCAGTCGACATGATGGCCTATTCGATGTAGTCGATCGAGGCGTGATGCAGGACGAGGCGTGATGCAGGAAGATGTTCGCCGTGTAGTCTCGCGAACAGTTCACCACCAGGAAGTAGACGATGTCACAGATTGAGCAGTCGCGCCAATGCGCTCCCCAAAAACTTGATCGCCCGTCTACCCGTGCGGTACACAAACGGACGGAGTTTCGGAGGCCTACTCTCCCAGAACCCTTTGCGCGCAAGGTTCTGGACCGGAGATTACAGAGAACAGCACAGTAGCAGAGAATTGCAACGACAAAAAGAAGGAAAAGATCGGTTATGTAACCGCGCTTGGGAGCTGGAGAGACGAGCCTGGACACCATAATGGGTCCGTTAGCAGTAACGGACGCCATAACCACGGTGCAATCAACACGTCCGTTACAGCCCACTAACGCGCCTTAACACGACCGTTACAATCCTCAAAAAGTTGGCACATCACGTCCGGCCAGGCCAGTCCGTCCGTCCGTCCGACCGCCACGCCACGCCTCGGCGCGGCGCGGCGCGGCACGGCACGGCGGCGCGCACGTGTGGCATCCCAACTGCCCTCCTCAACTTGTCTATAGGAGCACACAATTGCAACCCATTTAAGTTGAGTCAATTCCTTGTCAGTTTTCCATGTGGGACTAACCATTATTGCACCTAGCATTAATAGTGGGCCTAGGAATTTCATTTGATTAATTGCTAAATTAAAATGGACCAAGCCCAATTAATCCAACAGTCGTCCTAGAGGGCAATTGGCAACTGCACAACACATTGAAAGTTGAAATAAGTGGAGAGCAAATAAGCTAATTATGGGGCTGTCATAAGCCTCCAATCTAAATTTTTGCAAGGGAAATCTGAATTGAGATAATAGATTAGTTAAGAAGCATTTCATTGAACACCTATACGGTAAAAGAAACTTCAGTAATCCCATAGTTCCTGAGCCATACACACAAAGCCAAATATTTTTGAACCTTGCCGCCAACATACCTTACGCAGCATTTGAAAGACCTCACAAAGGATCTTTCCAATATAAACTAGGGAAAAATGTACAACTATTCACATTTGCTTTTAAGAGATATATCGACAAAATTGTTAAAAAGAGAGCTAAAGTCTAATGAGATATAAAGAAATAGCTTGCTCCCTGACAATAATATAATGTAGAGAAAGAATAAACATAGTAGCCTTTTGTTAACCTATAACAATTTCTCATCTGCTGAGCCCCACAAATAGCACGATCAGTAGCTGTTGCCATATTGTATTTGCCTTCAATATTTTTCTTTGCGTGACAACTTAGTTTAAAAATATGAGAGTGACTATTGCATAGGTGACTGAAATTTTTTTATCTTTCAGTCACTTGAAGTTGCACTCTGAATCACCTGAAGTTGCAGGTGATAGCAAAACTGTAAAAATATACGTGCAAGGTGCTTTTTAGAAAGATGCAACGCTATGTATGTATTGTGTATTACTTTGGAGAAACATGCCTTCATGTCAACTTTGGAATGCAAAAGAATCACCTGTATTGAACGAGCTGTTGCCTCCACCTCAACATGCTTCGCGAACCAACATAAACAATTTGCAAGGTCCAATCCATGACGGGTAGAGCATGAACGCATATAGCTTTAGCTTGGGTGGGAGCTGGAAGAACAACTGGAGTGCTGGGTGTAGAGCTTGGGTGCCAAGAGAGACACAGAGTAAGATGGGCGAGGGATATCACCTGGCGCATGCGACGATGGAGACGATGGGCAAAGGGCAAAGGCCGAAGGGGTGGCCGGGATCTGCATCCGAAGTCCGCGGGCTGACGGGGTCGGCAGGATGTGTAGACTGAGTGTCGTCGTCGCGGGAGCAACGCTGCAGAAGCCATGCGAAGGCAACCACGCGACCACCGCCACCGACGGCCGCCACGCGACACTCCTAGAGGCGAACTAACGGCATGCGGGCACTCTCCTCCCCACTTAGCGGTCGCCACCAACGCTAAGTCCCGCAACCACTACCTCCACCGACATCCACAACACCAGCCACCGGATCTGGGCGCGAATGTGCTGAAGAAACGGCGGAGGACGTGAGAAGACGGAGTCAGTGGTGACCAGTGTTAAATCTTTCGGAAGCAAAAAATTTTCGGCTGCCGGCGAAAGGGTCGAACGAACGACATTTCGTTCGAAAATTCGGACGAAAAAAATCAAATTTTTGATGAAATTTAACAAAATTTAAATATAATTTTAACAAATTTCAAATAGGACCAAATTCGGCCAAATTTTAGCCGAATAAAATATGTTTCGCTGGGTACTGAAAGGGACAAAATTCCTGGTGGTGACAGAGGTGAGGACACGGAGGCAACACGGGGAAGAGAAGGCTTGGATCCGACCGGATCTAAGTAATGGCCGCTAGATCTGTTGCTCCCAGTTCGATGGCGGCGGTGGATGTGAGGACGATGACGTCAAGAGAGACGGCAGGCGGGGATGGCGGTGGGTCTGCAGGGGACGAACGGGTGGAGCAGGCTACATGGAGGAGCACGGCGCTGCCAAAGTGAGGGAAGGGGTGAGCCGGCGGTAGACCGAGGCGAGCGATGGTGAGAGCGAGAGGAGGCGGCGACGTGCGATGTGATGGGGTCGGGAGAGGAGTTACGGCACGACGCCTGCCTCGTGTGCATAGACAGCCGGATCTATCCGCTGGCATGATCAGACGGCCGGCAACGTAGAGGACACAAATGTAATTGTAAGAAATCATGAGGAGTTTCTGCAAAAAAAAAATATCTAAACCCTCAGTCTGGCTTGGCATAGGTGCCATTTCAGAAAACCTAGGTTTTCTGCAAAACGAAGGACAAAGACGCTCTGGGAGGACGAGGATCCTCCAGAAGGGTTTTCTGCAAAACGGGAGATGTGGACTGGGAGGCCGAGATCCTTCCGCCTTTAAAGATATAGGTATTAGACAGATTCTTTCTGAGTTAAAGTTGGTTTATATTTATAGTGTCTATAATAACTAATTTTTAAATAATATGTTTTTAAGATAGAATTAATAGAAAAATTATAGTAAAAAGTATACTAAATCCAGCTGTACCAATCAAAATCGCATACGACTATTTCTCTTTGCATTCTGCCTCTCATGAACAGTCTGAATTTAAATATTTAAGTTATAAGACATAAACTATCAACTTAGAAGAATCCACCCGTTTTCGACGCTACTCTTCTAGAATATGTAAAAGCAACACTCGTAGAAGAGGCTAGTTTGGCAAAAACCGAAGGCTACAACAGCTTCAGGCTCTCAACCTGTATCCTCTACTTAGATGAACTGGGCAAAATCGAAATGATTGTTACAAGAGGGCAGCGCCCTACGGTCCATGGTGAATTATGAGTCAAAATGTTGCAGAAGATCAGAACCCGCCATGACTTAAAACTAAATTAGAGACATCCAAATCTAACACAAACAATAACCGGATATAAGATGGAACCTTTCTGATGGCCTGAGTGACACAGATTGCAGTATATTAGATAAGATATCTGTATAACTTAAATTCCCCACAGTACAATGGTAAACGATAACATCACCGAGTACCAGCTATTCCATACACCTCTCTTTTTAAAGTGACAAACAACTGCATATGCCAACCCACAGATCTGAAGTTAACGAAACTCTATAAGCAGACGACCTTCTCAGAAAACACCGGCGCTTGAGGCTGTCCTGATGATCTGAAAGAGAGCTGCATAGAGAAAAGAGTCGAGAACACAATGACTTATTAAAAAGTTCATAAAGTTACGACCAAACAATTGGAAATTACTGTCAAAGTTCATAAAGTTACTACCAAACAATTGGAAATTACTGTCAACGCTATGATGAAGACTGAAATAGCTGCAAGGTTTTCATTCTCACAGAGTTCGATATTATCAAGATAAGGATTGTTTCTATCCATTCAGAATGTATAAGTGTATAACTTGGGTGACAACTGACAACAACCCGTAGACCTTACATTTTTTTATTTTCTGAAGTCTTAATGTGAATTGGATGTAATAGATTTTCTTCAGAAGTGTAAGCCCATAAGAAATTATTCCCTAGCATCAGCTTAGAGTAGCTAATGCCCATGGGTGGCAGCATTAACTGTGAACAATCCATCTGGAGTAAACCATGAGACCATTTTTGGAATCAATTAGTGCAGGGGTCCAGTTTCTGAAATTTTTGAAAAGAAATTGACTAATAAAAATGAATACAGAACAGGAAAGTGCCTAAGTACTTCGCCAACAGCATTTTTAAAACAAAGAAATGGTGTAAATTGCAACTACCCAACAGCCCGCCACTAACTGTACTGCTTTAAGATTAGCAGTTTAGCACAATTTAGTTTTGGAGAAAGCGTACAAGCACCACTCTTCAAAACCATACGCATGTTATTGTGATATGAATATGAAAAAACCAAAGGGGAACTGTGTTTGACCTAATCAAGATAAGAATAAAATGTTCAGAGCTATTTTGGTTGGTAAACAAACATAGTGAATTACTACCAAAGAGTATGCGAGAAGATCAGCAACTCGACCATAAAAACAACATAAATGTAGAAACTTACATGACCCAACAACAACGAAGACAAAAAATCCAAGCAAAATAGGTCCAACAGGGTAATCGTTTCCTTTCTTGACTGTCTCCGGAACAGAACCCCTCTTAGTGATATTCTTCTCAAATCGTGCTATTTTCCTATCAGCGAGACGCCTCGAGGTAGTCTGTTCAGAATCACCAAAAATGCAACAAAACAACACATTCAAACAAAAGTAACAAAGAAGCATTAGATTTGGATAGTGCACTAAGAAAATAATACTTGCAATGATATTACATAGTATCAAGGCACTGAGCTACAACAATATTAATAATGGTATTGTTGTAGTAGAGTGACTCAACCCTCCGTGACTGAGCCTTGCAGCTAGCCCAATATGCAATAGGCCCAATAATACAGAGGAATATACCAATGTACCAATTTCACATCCTACCCCACTCATATATATAAACCTCCAAGAAAGGTACGAAGAGGCCAAATCCACTCATTCTTACTCACCAGCTCTCTTAGTGCTATGTCTCCCATGGGGAAGGATACCCTGTACCCACTGTTATAGCTATGGATAGCTACAACAGTTGGCGGCGTTCGTGGGACCGCGCAAAAAGCTGTGCAAGGGAAAGCGCTAGAGAAGGTTACCACCAAAGTGCTCGTGCTGCGAGCACCTAAGAGGCTGCCATATTCCGGGCCACTTCTGGTGGCTACCCATAGCACCTGCAGAGGTAGAGCGGCGTTTCTCATCGCCAGACACTAGGGGACCGCCCTCCGTGCGTGATGTAGACCGGCTCCGAGCTGCAGAGGTGGAGCGGCGTTTCTCGTCGCCAGACAACAGGGAGTCGGCCTCTGCACACGACAAAGACAGGCTATGTCCTCCACGCGTGATCTCCGTATACATGAGTACGTGGTCAGAGACTTTGTCCGACCACTCCGTAGTCGTAGACGCTTAAGGCTTCATCTACGACCACGTCGTGGTCAACTCTTCGCCAACAGCTACGACCTTCTCGCGGTCGAGACTTCGTCGACACCAGTCCGAAGCGTGGAGATGGAGCGCCCGCTCCGGAACCTTCATCCCGCCGCCGACTTTGTCAACACCCATCGCACCTTCGGCTATGTCGTTCGACCCCTCGGGATCGAAGCTTTGTCGACGCTCGTCTAACCACCTCGTGGTCGTGACTTCATCAATGCTTGTCCGATTCATGACTTTGTCGGCCCTCGATCGACTCCTCGTGGTCGCATCCTCATCGATGCCCGCCTCCGCTGAACTTCACACAGTCTTCGGCGGACTTCACCGAACCTCCGCCGAACCCCGCACAGACGTCGCCTCCGCCAAACCTCACGTGGCCTCCCATTTCATCAGCCTCGACTCCGCTGGACTTCGTGTGGCCTCCATCAGACCTCGCGTGGCCTCCGCCAGCCTTCGCACCCTCTGGTTTCCATCGGCCTAGGCTCCGCGCCTTCGACTTCATAGCCTCGACCCCGCTAGGTATTCTACGACCACTTCCTCGTCGTGACTTCGTCATCGACGACCACCTGACCACTTGGTGGTCGTGGCATCATAGACCCTTCCTTCGACCATGATGTGGTCGTGAGCCTTGCCACGATCTCCGCGAGGTCGTAGGCCCCTTGTACGAACATGATATGGTCGTGTGCCTTGTCATGACCACCGCATGATCGTACGCCTTTCTACGAACACGATAAGGTCGGGGGCCTTGCCCTGACCACATCGTAATCGTAGACCCTTTCTTCGGCCATGATATGGTCGTGCGCCTTGCCATAGCCACTGCATGATCATAGGCCCTTTCTATGAACATGATCTGGTCTTGGGCCTCGCCACGACCACTTCATGACCGTAGCGCATCTCTCCACCATTTCTAGCTCATCTGAGTCCAACATCGAGATCCTCCCGTGACCCGGACAACTCTACGGAATATAAAAAATCGCACGGTGGCCTCGTACCCCGACATACTCTGCGAAGTATAAAGCGCCAGGAACTTAACTGTCCCGGGCAACTCTACGGAGTATTAAAAAAATCGCATGGTGACCTCGTGCCCTGGCGTACTCTATGGAGTATAAAATGCCGCCGTCCCAGGCAACTCTTCGGAGTATAAAAAAAATCGCACAGTGTCCTCGCGTCCAGGCGTACTCTGAGTATAAAGTGCCAAGAACTTAGCTGTCTTGGGCAACTATACGGAGTATCAAAAAATCGCACAGTCGCCTCACACCCCGGCATACTCTGGGGAGTATAAAGCGTCGGGAACTTAGCCATCCCGGACAACTCTACGGAGTATAAAAAATCGCACGGTGACCTCGCGCCCAGGCGTACTTTGCAGAGTATAAAGCGCCGAGAACTTAACCGTCCCGAGCAACTCTACGAAGTATAAAAAAATCACACGATGGCCTCACGCCCCAGCGTACTCTGCGGAGTATAGCGCCAGAAACTTAGCCATCCCGGGCAACTCTACGGAGTATAAAAATCGCACGGTGACCTCACACCCTGGCGTAATCTACAGAGTATAAAGCGTCGAGAACTTAGCCGTCCTGGGCAACTCTACGGAGTATAAAAAAAATCGCACAGTGGCCTTGTGCCCCGGCGTACTTTTCGGAGATAAAGCGCCGGGAACTTAGCCGTCCAAGGAAACTCTATCGAGTATAAACGGACGCACGGAGTCCAAGGCATCCATGCGAATTCTACCGAGTATAGATGGTAGCGCGGAACTGCATGCGCGGACCATAACCCCGGTGAGCATCACACGTTTCACGCGACTCACCAGGAAGTTCGCTACGTTGCTTCGTCCGACCACCTTGTGGTCATAGACGTTTCGTCCGATGGCCTTACAATTGTAGACGCTTTGTCCAACCACCCTGTGGTCGTAGATGTTTCGTCCGACCGCCCCGTGGTTGTAACTTCGTCCGACCAACTCGTGGTCGTAGACGTTTCGTCCGACCGTCTTACGATCGTAGATGCTTTATCTAACCGCCCCGTGGTCATAGACGTTTCGCCCAACCGCCCCACGGTCGTCGACGTTTCGTCCGACCACCTCATGGTCGTGACTTCATCCGACCGTCGTGCGGTCGTAGACGTTTCGTCCGACAACCTCGTGGTCGTGACTTCATCCGACCGCCCCCGTGATCGAAAATGCTTCGTCCAACCACCCCGTGGTCGGAGACATTTCGTTCGACCACCTCGTGGTCGTGACCTCATCCGACCACCCCTTGTCGACCGCAAGTCCGAAGGGCGGGGGACGGACAGCGAGCGTCAGAGCTTTGCCTCGCCGCCGCCTTCGTCGACCGCGAATCCGAAGGGTAGGGGACGGGCCACGCGCGTCACGGTTTCATCTCGGCCCCACCTTCATCGACGCCAAGTCCGAAAGGTAGGGGACGGGTCGTGCACGTCAAGAGCTTCGTCCCACCGCTGACTTCGTCCGACAACCTTGTGGTTGTAGACATTTTGTCCGACCGCCTTACGGTCATAGACGCTTCGTCCAACCGCCCCGTGGTCGTAGACGCTACGTCCGACCGCCCCGTGGTCGTAGATGTTTCGTCCAACCACCTCGTGGTCGCAGACGCTTCGTCCGACGGCCTCTGCAGTCGTCGCTTCGTCCAACGGCCTCCGCGGTCGTCGCTTCGTTCGACGGCTCCACGGTCGTGACTTCGTTCGACGGCCCCATGGTCGTAGACGCTTCATTCGACCACCACGTGGTCAGAGACGTTTCATGGTCGTTGACCTCGTCCAACCGCCCCTCATCGACCGTGAGTCCGAAGGGTGGGGGGCGAACCACGCACATTAGAGCTTCATCTCGCCGCCGCCTTCGTCGACCGTGAGTCCACAGGGTTAGGGACGGGCCGCGCGCCACTGGTTCATCTCGCCGCCGCCTTTGTCAACCGTGAACGTAAAGGGTGGGGGGCAGACCGCGTGCTTCAGAGCTTCGTCTCGCCACCACCTTCGTCGACCGCGAATCTGAAGGGTAGGGAATAGACCGCGCGCGCCACAGGTTCGTCTTGCCGCCGCCTTCGTTGACCATGAGTCCGAACGGTGACGGACGGGCCGTGCACGTCAGAGCTTCGTCTCGCTGCCGCCTTCATCGACCGCGAGTTCAAAGGGTGGGGGATGGACCGCGCGCGTCAGAACTTTGTCTCGCCTCCGCCTTCGTCGACACCAAGTTCAAAGGGTGGAGGATAGGCAGCGCATGTCAGAGCTTCGTCTTGCCACCGCCTTCGTCGACGCCGAGTCCGAAGGGTGGAGGACAGACCGCGCGGGCGTCAGAGCGTCGATGCCAAGTCCGAAGGGCGGGGGACGGACCGCGCACATCAGAGCTTCATCTTGCCGCCGCCTTCATCGACCGTGAGTCTAAAGGGTAGGGACAGGCCGCACGCGTCAGAGTTTCGTCTAGCCGCCGCCTTCGTCGACCGCGAGTCCGAAGGGTAGGGGACAGGCCACGCGCGTCAAAGCTTTGTCTCATCACCGCCTTCGTCAACACCAAGACCGAAGGGTGGGGAGCAGGCCGCGCGCGTCAGAGTTTCATCTCGCCCCCACCTTCGTCGGCGCCAAGTTTGAAGGGTGGTTGACGGGCCGCGCGCGTCAAGAGCTTCATCTCGCCGCCAACATCGTGACTTCGTCCAACCACCACGTGGTCGTAGACGTTTCGTCCAACCACCTCATTGTCGTGACTTCGTCCAACCGCCCTGCGGTCGGTACTTTGTCCTATTACCTTGTGGTCGTAGACGCTTCGTCCGACCGCCCCGTGGTGGTAGACGTTTTGTCCGGCCACCCCATGGTCGTGACTTCATTCGACCGTCTCGTGGTCGTAGACGCTTAGCCCGACCGCCTCGCGGTCATTATTTCGTCCTACCGTCTCGCGGTCGTTACTTCGTTTGACCGCCTCGCAGTCGTTACTTCGTCCGACCACCCCGCGGTCGGGACCGTGGTCGTAGACACTTCGTCCAACCACCCCATGGTCGTAGACATTTCATCCGACCACCTTGTGGTCATAGATGCTTCGTCCGACCGCCTCACGATCGTGACTTAATCCGACCGTCTCACAGTCATGACTTCTTCCGACCAGAGGCAGTCGGAACTTCGTCCGACCAATTTGTGGCCGAGACTCCGACGACTCCGCTTCGAAAGCCACACCTCGACAGGGCACATTCGACTGCATCGCGGGACTACGCCGCCCTCCTCACAGGCATTGCCTCGAAGGGACGGCTCGACCCAAGGCTTTGCCACCCTCGTAGGCATCACCTCGGAGGGGCGGCCCGACGCACGACTCCGCCTCAAAAGCCACACCTCAACCGGGCGACTTCGGCTGCATCACGGGACTTCGCCGCCCTCCTCGTAAGCATCGCCTTGGAGGGGCGGCCCAACCCACAACTCCGCCTTTATGTGCCGCCCACATCGGAATAGGAACTCGACGACACGGCCGCAGCCTCGGCGTCGGAGGGGCTGGAGCTACCAATTGCATCAGCTTGCTCATCGGGACCTTCGTGCTTGCTAGCGGAGGACGGGGGCTGGGATAGTTGGTCACGTCAACTCGCCCATTAGGACCTCGTGCTTGTTGTGGAGAGAATGCTATTGTAGCAGGGGTGGCCCAACCCCCTGTGGCTGGACCTTGCAGCTAGCCCGATATGTAATATGCCCAATAGTATAGAGGAATGTACCAATGTACCCTCATATTTTGTAATTATTAAGGGGTAGGATGGGAAATATCCTACCCCAATTATTTATATAAACCGTAAGAGAGGTATGAAGAGGTCAGATCCACTCATTCTTACTTACCAGCTTTCTCTCTAGTTCTCTTAGTGTTATGCCTCGCATGGAGAAGAATACCTTGTACCCATTGTTGTAGCATAGCTACAACAGGTATGGTGAACAATAAATAACACCAAGCTGTTAAACATACTCTATTTCTATATTCAGTTACAGTAGTTTTATAAATTGAAATTTTCAGCTGTTCAGCCAAGGTTAATAAAGCCCTATGGTGCCATCATTAGCCACCTAATTTGCTGATGGCTCGAGTCGTTTTCTGTATCAGTTTTTCATTTGGGTTGGCAATTTGTTTTCTGTATCAGATTTTCATTTGGGTTGGCAATTTGTCCTATGAATTATGACACTTTGTGCCTTTATTCTATCTATAAAAGCTCACATGAAAGGGATATATGCTAGATTCACGTAAAGAGAATAACATCTTGCCCTTGATTTGGTAGACCCTAATTGAGACTAATCCATCACCGTTAGATCTTATCTGCAACATATATAGAAGTTGTCAAAGATTAAATGTGCACGTAGTATACTAGACCATAGATGCAAATTCCATGGGACAATTAATACTCTCTATCGACATGTCAAAAGCGTTCTACAGTGATAAGCATCAAAATCTTCCTAAATAATAAAATTGCTCGATACTATTGGCCAATAAATATGGCTAGCCCACGCAAATGCACAGCTCGATTTTCTAGTTCTTTGAAAAAAACAATGTGGAATCATGTGTTTACATGCAACTATGCAAATATAATGCAAAGCTCATCCAGAATTGGCACAGATCATTCTTAACTCGGAAAATAGATCATTCTTAACTCGGAAAATCGGCTCACTGCTATTCTAGACCTGGCATTTTTTTTAGAAACAAAAGGTGTTTCCACCCCAGCTCCATTTTATTCTAAACCTGGTATTTTGCTAGCCAGTAATGAAAAGCATGATACCATAAATCTTCTAAACCTTGCATTGGGGGAACGCATAACATAAAGATCAACAATTTTAAAACTACACGAGGCCAGGAACATCATAGAACAGTAACTACATATCTACATGTACATTCAAGAAACATGGACCTTCAAGCAAGACTTGTAAACGGATTTTCATGCAACATTTCCACAAGAATCGTAACCAGGATTCCTTTGATGGATATTCATGAAATCTCCGCTAGGGCTACAAACACAAACAAGACAAAAAAATGTAGAATTCACTAGAAAAACTGCAAAAGCAGATCCTTTCAAAAAGCTAGATTCTTCTAGAAAGAATGTTCTTCCATTAAAAAAATGACGCTAGAGAATCTACATATACATTACAACGTATCAGGTACTGCCCACGAAAGGCCAGAGATAAACCCTCTCTATGCGAGGAATCAGAAAGAGAACACGCGGATTCGGCGTTCCGGAAAGGGGTTCAGGACCAAACCGCACAGGGATCTGCAAGAACTCTACACGGAGTGACTCGAATAACGCGGATCCCTCTGACCAAACCGAATAACCGACACTGGAGGATGGGATGGGGGGACTGACCATGGTGGCGCTGATCCTGATCGGATCGTCGGCGGGTCGCCGCAACCGGGACGCGGCGGAGGACGGGAGGAGCGAGATGGAGTGTGGGCTCCCACGGAGGAATTCGGGAGGGGACGGGTGCGGGCGAGGTGGTGAAATGTGAGGCGTCCGAAACCGGTCGGGCTTTATTTGCGTTCGAGCCGAACCTCCCTGGTGTTTTCCGTGGGCGATCTGCACCAACTCGTGAGTCGTGACGCGTTAGGTTGATGAGATAGTGATCCACAGCTAGGGTCGTGACTCACGGATGATAAATCCTTCTATGGGGATCTTCATCATATACCCTCCTTTGAATTGGGGATTTCAGAATTTACTCTCCCACCTCAATGACATGTGGGGTCATCATAAGTCACTGACACGTAGGTCAGGAGGGTAAATCCTGAAATGATGAATAAATCCTTCTATCCCTGTTACTCCGTCCGAACTTCGTAGGCCCAGGACAATTTTGAGTTTTGGAATGTCTTCATCTTTTTTAGGATGGAATGTGTTGATAAGTTGAATCACGTTTTATACCTGTCGTTTGTTTCGATTTCCAGTCATTGGAATTCCGTCGCTAAAAAATTCGTGGTGGTGAATATGTAAATGTAAGATTATTTAGGTATCTTGCATGGTTTATAATCCACAATATATCTTCCGCGCGCGCCAATGAGGAGCATGTCACCCACCACGTCTGCATGAGCACATCAAATAAGGTACGAGAAGCAAATAGCTCCCTATTAGAAGGCGTTCGATTTGGCTTTCAGAAGTCGAATCTAACGTCTCGTTTCAAAACATTGCTTTCAAAAGCCTCCTTCTATCTCCTCTTACCGCATCCACCTTCACCTCTGCTTGCTGCTGCCCCTTCTCTCTTAGCTCTGCCGGCGCCGCCCCCGCCCTGACCCCCTTGACTCTGTGCTGCCTTCGCCTCTAGCCAACTCCCACCGCTTCTTCTTTTTTAATCTATTTTTTTATTTTTCTTTTTTGGATATAGACTAATTACTAATGCAACAATAGATCATAGTACGTGTAGGGTGTTGCAGTTCACACACTCAGGGCAATTCATATATTTGCTCAACCAAAAGGCAAAAAGTTACAGCCGAATCAAACACCTCTCACTTTCTGCCCCTTCTACTTCCAATCGCTACTATTCCAAAGCCAAAAGCTCTAGCCGTTTCAAGCCTAGGTTGTCCTAGCTGGTACTACATGTTTCATATGTAGCATAGCTCGACTGGGACATTCCTTTGTGATTCTGCAATAGAAAGGCCAACACCAACCTCACTGAACACATGCTTCCTCTCGTGATGTGCAACTACCAGGTGGGGCTAACGTTGCTGTGTGGCATGTATTGGGTGGATTCTTTTATAGTTTGGTTTTTGGCTTTGGAATTCTGGTTGTTCACAAGAGAGTACGGAAATAGAGACAGTCATATGTGATTTTGTTCGGGATAACTGAAGTCGATACAGTGTCTATTGCAATCAAGTTGTAGACCCCGCCTTGAAAAAATGCACCATTTGAAAGATAGTTATTGTAGCAAAGCTAGAAGCCATAAATATAAAGCCCAAAAGAACCTAGCCATTGTAGCAAAACACAAATCTTGGACGTTTTTTTTGTTAGATTCACAAATTTTGGACATTGGAAAGAGTGGGTAACCATTGCAAAACACCAATCTAAAAAACATTGCGAACAAGGAAGCAGTGGAGCCAAGCCCACCCCATCCCAACGGCCCAGCCCAGTTCCCTTAAACCCCTCTCCTCCCTTGCCCGATTCCGCTGCCTCCATGTTGGCAAAAAATATTCTTTCCAAGTCGTCATCGAAAACATAGTCAAACCGATCCCCCACCTCCGCAGATAAAAATCCAAAAAATCGAAGGCTGCCGTACGCGCCCTCGCCTACCTACCCACATGGTGTTGTCTTCACCATCGCTCGTCGTACTTTGCCCCTTCCCTCTCCCATTTGTATTCTCCCCTGCCGTCGCAACCACCCGCCGCACCCGCACCGTGTCAAGCCTCAGCAAAATGGAGCTCTGTCAGTGTGTTATCTCAAATCTTTGAAGCTAAGGAAGCCGGTGTCCAAGAAAATGTTTCAGCGACTTCCCTTAGGTAGTGTTTGGTTTGGGGTATATCCTGGGATGGGAGGGGACCAACCCATTTTTGGTGGTGTTTGGATTGGGGACTTGGTGGGATGGGTTGGACCCAAAAGAGAATATTCGGTTGAAATCTGGGTTGAGCTGGTACCTCAAAAACGAGCGAATCGAGCCAACCCTTCTTCCCCATCGCGAGCCAACCGGCGCGTCCTCCATCGCCCGCACTCGCTGCCGCTCCCCCATCTCCCCCGTCGCCCGCGCCGCCCCCCATCGCCCGCGCCACCCTGCCGCTCCCCCATCTCCCCCATCGCCCGCGCCGCTCCCCCATCGCCCCCATCGCCCGCGCCGCCCCCCCCATCTCCCCCGTCGCCCGCGCCGCCCCCCATCGCCCGCGCCGCCCTGCCGCTCCCCCATCTCCCCCATCGCCCGCGCCGCTCCCCCATCGCCCCCATCGCCCGCGCCGCTCCCCCATCTCCCCGCGCCGCTCCCCCATCTCCCGCGCCGCTCCCCCATCTCCCGCGTCGCTCCCCCGTCTCCCCGCGCCGCTCCCCCATCTCCCGGGTCTGCTCGGGTCTCCGCTCCGGGTCTGCTCGGGTCGCCGTCGTCGTCGTCGTGCTCTGGTCGTCGTCGTCGCCGTGCTCCGGTCATCCTCTCCGGCCTCCGCCCCGGCGCGTCCTCCCCGCCGTTCTCTCCACTGCCGGCTTCCTCTCCGGTGAGTATATGCAGCTATCCCACTCCATTCCTCCATCCAAACAAGAGGTGGGATCACTAGATCCCATTCTATCCCTTCATCCAAACAAAAAAACTGTGGGATTATCCCATCCCACAAACCTGGGATGGAGCTATCCCATCCCACCAAATCCCCAATCCAAACACTACCTTACAGAAATCAGCAGCGTGGATGAAGATCGTGACTTGTAAAGGAACATCGGGTGACCAAGTTTAATTTCAGTATTTACTGTTTTGTATTGTAGAAATCCTGGCAGTTCTGGCTGAGAGCCACTTGGCCCTGCTAAGAGCCAATACTATCTTGCCCAGTTTTTGCCCTGTATACACCTCTGCAACTAAAGTTAATTCACATATTGACTTTGAAACAAACCGTTGTATTGGTGATGTTGGTCCTCAATTGCGTATTCCAATCCAAAATCCTATGGGAGTGAGTACAATTGACCAAGGTTATGTAATACCTCCATTTAGTCAATATGCTTGGAATGGGACTGGTCAAGTACCCTCCACCTCTATGTATGTGCATCCAACTTTGAACCCAAACTTGAACCAAGGTACTTACACTAACTATGGAGGATATGCTCAAACAACTCATTTCCCTGGGGCATAATGGAATGATTCAGTAAGAACTCAGCATTGGACCTATAACAATGGGACTCATTGTTATGCCAAAGCTACCATTAAGGGTCCCAAGCTAGAGCTGCCCTTAGAGCAAGTATAATAAGAGGCTGTTAGTAGGCTGTATGCTGATGTGGAGGAGAGAGAGGAGGAGAGAGAAGAGAGGTGGGCTGTAAGTTTATAGCCAGCTGAAGCACAAGAACCAAGAAACTTTGTGAGAGAAAGGGGTGGGTCATACAGCCTTCAGCTGGCTGTAAACTACTATATGAATGGGCTGATAAGTGGACTGTAAGTGTCCATACAGCCAGCTGAAGGCTGTATTATTAGCTGTCGTGGCTACGGGCCAAACAGGGAAGAAGGGGACTGGTAGGAGAGGAAGAGGAGAGCTAGAGCTGTGGAGTGGTGGTGAGAATGAGAGGATCCCTCCCCCCTTTGCCCCTCCTGGGGGCTTATATATATGTGAGTGGGGTAGAATGGGAAATCCCCATTCTACCCCTTAGTATTTTACAAAGGATGGGGGTATACTGGTATATTTACACTGTTATATTCCTCTACACTATTGGGCCTATTACATGTTTGACTAGTTGCACGGCCCAGACACGGGGGGTTGGGCCACCCCTACAACAGTACTCCCTCGACAGCAAGCGCTGAGGTCCCGATGGGCGAGCTGACGCGATCAACCACCCCAGCCCCCCGTTCCCTGACAGCAAGCACGAGGGTGCCAATGCAACTGATAGCTCGCAGACCCTAGAAGGAACTGGTGAAGCGCCGGAGACGTCGTTGAGCGTCGAAGACGTGCCGTCCCGCCGAGGCGATGCCTACCAGGCGGACGGCGGATTCGAGTGCCGAAGACGTGCCGTCCCGCCGAGGCGATGCCTACGAGGCGGACGGCGGAGTCGAGCGCCGAAGACGTGCCGTCCCACCGAGGCGATGCCTACGAGGCGGACGTCGGAGTCGAGACCGAAGGCGCGTCGTCGAGCGCCGGAGACGTGTCGTCGAGCGTCGAAGACGTGCCGTCCCATCGAGGCGATGCCTACGAGGCGGACGGCGGAGTCGAGCGCCGAAGACGTGTTATCGAACGCCGAAGACGTGCCGTCTCGCCGAGGCGATGCCTACAAGGCAGACGGCGGAGTCGAGTGCCGAAGACGTGCTGTCCCGCCGAGGCGATGCCTATGAGGCGGACGGCGGAGTCGAGGCCGAAGGCGTGTCGTCGAGCGCCGAAGACGCGTCGTCGAGCGCCCAAGACGTGCCGTCCCGCCGAGGCGATGCCTACGAGGCGGACGGCGGAGTCGAGCGCCGAAGACATGTTGTCGAACGCCGAAGACGTGCCGTCTCGCCGATGCGATGCCTACAAGGCGGACGGCGGAGTCGAGTGCCGACGGCGTGTCGTCGAGCGCCGAAGACGCGCCGTCGAGCGCCCAAGACGTGCCGTCCCGCCGAGGCGATGCCTACGAGGCGGACGGTGGAGTCGAGCGCCGAAGACGTGTCGTCGAGCGCCGAAGACGTGCCGTCCCGCCTAGGCGATGCCTACCAGGCGGACGGCGAAGTCGAGCGCCGAAGACGCGCCGTCGAGCGCCCAAGACGTGCCGTCCCGCCGAGGCGATGCCTACGAGGCAGACGGCGGAGTCGAGCGCCGAAGACGTGTCGTCGAGCGCCGAAGACGTGTCGTCCCGCCGAGGCGATGCCTACAAGGCGGACGGCGAAGTCGAGCGCCGAAGACGCGCCGACACTGTTGTTCTCCTACCTTCGAAAAGGAGTGCCCGCGGAGAGCGGGCGCTTGGAGCGTAGGCCGAAGGCACTACGCACGCCGAGGTAGGGAGGCGAGACCGCCGTTCCCCTACCTTCAAAACGGAGTGCCCGCGGAGAGCGGGCGCTTGGCGCGTAGGCCGAAGGCACTACGCACGCCGAGGTAGGGAGGCGAGACCGCCGTTCCCCTACCTTCACAACGGAGTGCCCGCGGAGAGCGGGCGCTTGGAGCGCAGGCCGAAGGCACTACGCACGCCGAGGTAGGGAGGCGAGACCGCCGTTCCCCTACCTTCAAAAAGGAGTGCCCGCGGATAGCGGGCGCTTGGGGCGTAGGCCGACGGCACTACGCACGCCGAGGTAGGGAGGCGAGACCGCCGTTCCCCTACCTTCAAAACGGAGTGCCCGCGGAGAGCGGGCGCTTGGCGCGTAGGCCGAAGGCACTACGCACGCCGAGGTAGGGAGGCGAGACCGCCGTTCCCCTACCTTCAAAACGGAGTGCCCGCGGAGAGCGGGCGCTTGGCGCGTAGGCCGAAGGCACTACGCACGCCGAGGTAGGGAGGCGAGACCGTCGTTCCCCTACCTTCAAAAAGGAGTGCCCGCGGAGAGCGGGCGCTTGGAGCGCAGGCCGAAGGCACTACGCACGCCGAGGTAGGGAGGCGAGACCGCCGTTCCCCTACCTTCAAAACGGAGTGCCCGCGGAGAGCGGGCGCTTGGCGCGTAGGCCGAAGGCACTACGCACGCCGAGGTAGGGAGGCGAGACCGCCGTTCCCCTACCTTCAAAACGGAGTGATACACTCCCTGGTGCCACGCGCTCGAAGGCGCGACATCCGGGTGCCGCATCACGAAGGCGAGGCACTCCCTAGTGTCTCGGCCATTGCGCAATTTTTATACTCCGTGGAGTGCGTGAGGATAACTGGTGCGTGCGGAGGCGAACCTCGACGCTACGACTTCCTTTATAGTCCGGAGACTCGCGCGTGCGGAGGCGGACCTCGACGGTACGTCTGATTTAGAGTCTGTGGGCTATGGCGCGCAGAGCAGAGCTCGATGCGACACCTTCTTTATAGTCCGGAGACTCGCGCGTGCGGAGCTAGGCTCGACGCTACGTCTTATTTAGAGTCCGTGGACTATGGCGCAGAGCAGAGCTCGATGCGACGCCTTCTTTATAGTCCGGAGACTCGCGCGTGCGGAGCTAGGCTCGACGCTACGTCTTATTTAGAGTCCGTGGACTATGGCGCGCAGAGCAGAGCTCGATGCGACGCCTTCTTTATAGTCCGGAGACTCGCGCGTGCGGAGCTAGACTCGACGCTACGTCTTATTTAGAGTCCGTGGACTATGGCGCGCAGAGCAGAGCTCGATGCGACGCCTTCTTTATAGTCCGGAGACTCGCGCGTGCGGAGCTAGGCTCGACGCTACGTCTTATTTAGAGTCCGTGGACTTTGGCGCGCAGAGCAGAGCTCGATGCGACGCCTTCTTTATAGTCCGGAGACTCGCGCGTGCGGAGCTAGACTCGACGCTACGTCTTATTTAGAGTCCGTGGACTATGGCGCGCAGAGCAGAGCTCGATGCGACGCCTTCTTTATAGTCCGGAGACTCGCGCGTGCGGAGCTAGGCTCGACGCTACATCTTATTTAGAGTCCGTGGACTATTGCGTGCGGAGCTAGGCTCGACGCTACGTCTTCTTTATACTCCGTAGAGCGCGCACGAAGGCGTCCCCCCGCTGCGTCTTATTTATACTCCGTAGAGTGCGTGCGGAGCTAGGCTCGACGCTACGTCTTATTTAGAGTCCGTGGACTATGGCGCGCAGAGCAGAGCTCGATGCGACGCCTTCTTTATAGTCCGGAGACTCGCGCGTGCGGAGCTAGGCTCGACGCTACGTCTTATTTAGAGTCCGTGGACTATGGCGCGCAGAGCAGAGCTCGATGCGACGCCTTCTTTATAGTCCGGAGACTCGCGCGTGCGGAGCTAGGCTCGACGCTACGTCTTATTTAGAGTCCGTGGACTTTGGCGCGCAGAGCAGAGCTCGATGCGACGCCTTCTTTATAGTCCGGAGACTCGCGCGTGCGGAGCTAGACTCGACGCTACGTCTTATTTAGAGTCCGTGGACTACGCCGAGGCGCAAAAGCCGTCGTGCAATTTAAACCAAAATCGAGGACCAAAACAGAGGCACCAGAGAAAAGGCCGAAGGCTTGCGACAACAAAATGCTCCAGAATGCAGTACTGGAAAAGCATTAGATGCTACGGAAGCCCAGAACAGGCCAAAACTGGAGACGCAAACACGGCCAAATCAAATGTTGTTACACTGGAACTACAGATGCAATAAACAATATGCTGCCCCAGTAATTATATGTGGTGCGTACCGGGCGGGCGAGTGGCGTGCGAAGTAGGCTCCGCAGGCGCGGAGACCCTGACTGCGCAGAGCTCACGGCAATTGGTCACGCATGCAATGCCGTATGAATCTGCCTGCGTCCTTCGTGCCCTCATGCAAGCACCAGAGCCGAGTTGAAGTGACGCTGGCAGGCCGGCGACGTCGTCGTGGATTTGAACGAAGGTCGACGGAGACTTGCTGGAGCCAAGGCGGAGGCGGCGTGGTTCGCTCGGACTGTGGCTTCGTCGCAGCATGCCGACGACCATGGGCCCTTTGGTGTCCACGCCGCGGTCGGAGTGGTCTCCACCGTGGTGTCCGCGCTCCGCGTCGAGGGCCGAGGGGGCTTCACCAAAACGTCCGGAGCCTTCGCGTCAGCGTCTTCAACATTGGCTCCGCACCGGTCTCCGCACGCCGAGCGAGGCCTTGCCCACGCCTGAACCAAACTCCTCGTGGGCTTCGAAGATTGCCATGTGGGAGGTCCCCCGCGCTGCCACCGGACGTCGGAAGATCATAGGACCACCCTAAGCCTGGCACCATGGCCTGCTTGGATTCCAGCAAAGCATGGGTCGAGACTTCATCTGCGCGGGGTCCCTGCATCGCCTGCGCACAGGCCGCCGCCTGGAGACGAGGCCCCAATCCATAGCGCGGAGTCTGTGGAGCGGAGGCTCGACGCTGGCTTCGCACGGAGGGGGCGCACTCCCTGATGGCTTTTGGCTGCGGCACGGAGGTGAGCAAAGGTCGAAGCTGGAGTTCGGGGCATCGCGGAGGCGAGCGACGTACTGAGTCATTCTTCGGCCGGAGCTGCGGTGTGGAGGATTGCTCCACTTGGTTTCTACGATTGTACTCGGAGGCGGAGGATCACGCTGAGGTCGACTGTGCGAAGAGTCGCAGCGGAGGCGCCATGTACGCGCCTGCCGTAGCTGCGTGGAGACGCCGTAGCGTACGCGCCACGTACGCGCATGCATGCAAGGCGGCCAGGGTGCGAGCAGACGCGTGGATACCGGGTGCATGCATGAGTGCATGCTACTTCACGGGTTCACGCATGCCCACTCGAGTCCGGCGTCGTGCGGAGATGTTGCGCCTGGATGGATGGGTGCTTGGTGCAGACTGCAAAACAGGGGCGCTACGTCGAGCGGATGCCCGGCGCGGAGACTCGACATCGCGTGGCCGGGGTCACGGCGAAGCACGATGGAGCTGAGCCGAAGACCTCCCGGAGCCGAGGCGGGGGCCGGTGAAGTCCACGCGGGCTTGGCGAAGACTCCGGAGAGCTCGACAAAGATGCGAAGTCCAGCTCCCGGAGGCGACGCGGAGATGCGAAGGCGCAGCATGGCGGCTTGGCGAAGACTCCGGCGCGGAGACGCTTGACGCGGCATGTGGCTCGGTGGAGACTCCAGCGCGTACATGGGCGAAGACGCCTCGGCATGGTAGGACGTGTGAGGCCATCTCAGGAGCCGCACGTGCATGCATATACAGATGGCTGCTTCCCACGCATCTCCCTGGAGATGAGGCCATCCCAGGAGCGCAGCGCTGCCGTCAGCCGCCGTCGTTGCCGAGGATGGCCGTGAGCACCCGTTCAGAGTGAGGTCTACGCCGCCGCTGCGAAGTCCGCACTGAGCCACGCGTAGGCGAGGTCGACGCCGCAGTTGCGAAGTCCATGCGCAGGCGCGCGGAGGCGAGGTCAACGCCGCAGCTGCGAGGTCCGCGCGGAGGCGAGGTCGATGCCGCAGTTGCGAAGTCCATGCGCAGGCGCGTGGAGGCGAGGTCGATGCCGCAGCTGCGAGGTCCGCGCGGAGGCGAGGTCGATGCCGCAGTTGCGAAGTCCATGCTGAGCCACGCGGAGGCGAGCCTCTGTAGTATACGCGGATCCATCCCTTGCGCGGAACCGCCGTATACGCGGGCCTATCCACCGCTCGGAGCCGCCGTATATGGATGAATATGCATGTATGCCAGAATGGTGGACGGATGAATACTTTGTGTGTGCACCTTGCTGCTAACGCATGCATGGACATCTCTCATATTGCATGCATGGTTCGTGGACAGGTAGACTTGGACAGATTTTTGCATGGATGGATACACGGAGCTCGCGGATGCGCGGAGAGGCTGGCGCGAAGGCACACTTGGCGAGGTGCACTTCGGGGCTGGCGTTGGGAGCCGAAGGCATACGGGTAGCTTCGCGAACGCATCCTTCATCCGCTTTGCTCGATACTTGCAGCACGGGGCTGAGCAGAGCGCGAGCGGAGGCCGGAGCCCCGGCCTTGGCCGCGCGGGGGCCGCCGCTGCGGAGCGACTCGGACTCTGCGCAGAGGCGATGAGGCCGCAGCTCGGCGAGCGGCGTAACACTTTTACTACCCAAACAGTGCTTAACAATAGATGAAGGATCGATGGATCTATCACGTCTGCACGAAGACTAATCATGCAAGAAGGATGGGCCTTTCAGATCTACCTTTTCTTACCTTTGACGGTACTTTTTGTTCCAGATCCCAGCCCTGTCGCGGAGCACATCTTCCTCGTGATGACGACTCTTCTTCACGCGACTTCTCGTCCAGTCCCCACGGACGGCGCCATCTGTCGTGGCTACGGGCCAAACAGGGAAGAAGGGGACTGGTAGGAGAGGAAGAGGAGAGCTAGAGCTGTGGAGTGGTGGTGAGAATGAGAGGATCCCTCCCCCCTTTGCCCCTCCTGGGGGCTTATATATATGTGAGTGGGGTAGAATGGGAAATCCCCATTCTACCCCTTAGTATTTTACAAAGGATGGGGGTATACTGGTATATTTACACTGTTATATTCCTCTACACTATTGAGCCTATTACATGTTTGACTAGTTGCACGGCCCAGACACGGGGGGTTGGGCCACCCCTACAACATTAGCCTTGCTCTTATTCACTGGTGAGGAACCTCTGGTATGGATGGAACAATGTCAGAAATTCTTTAAGATGGCTGGCACTCCAAAAAATCAATGGGTGAACATTGCTACTGGCCATTTCTATGGCAGGGCAAGTATATGGTTTAAAGGTATTAGTATTCCTTACTAAGTGCTGAATTGGCAACAGCTATGCGCCCTCATCCATGATAGATTCTCACAAGCTAGTGCCCATGAAGCTGTTGAAAAGTTGCAGACTATCAAACACATTGGCACTGTTAGTAAGTACATTGACTATTTTGAGAAATGTGTGGAATTAGTGAGAAGGGATCATTCATATCTTCAAGAATCATATTTACTGAGTTGCTTTTGGGGGGCTCAAAGAGGAGATTAAGCATGTTGTGTGCAGCCACCAACCAAAGGGATTGTTAGAAACTTATTGGTATGCAAAATTGGAAGAGAAGTCTGTTTGGGCAAGGAAAGGTGTACATTCAGGAGGTCCTAGTAAACCTAAACTGATCCTTAACAACAATAGAAACACTGGACAAAAGGGAACAATCACTGAGAACATACAACCAGTACAGAAAAACCAAGCAGAAGGTAACAAGAAAACATGTTGGCATTGTAAGGAACCCTGGGTTCCTGGGCATCACTTGACATGTAAAGTAAGGAAAGCTTTACATACTATTCTCATGCAAGGGGATGAGGAGACTGAATTGTCAGAAGAGCCTGAAGTTATTGTGGAGCCGAGCTATGTTACTGTTCCTGGTAGCCCTATTGGTGTTGATAACGCTAAGAAAAATGAATATCTGATGCAAATCTCTAGTAATGCAGTGAAGGGCACTACCGGACCGGCCACATTCTCACTGATTACTATTATTGGGGGAAGGAAAGCAATAGTTTTGGTCAATAGTAGTAGCACTAACTCATTTATGGATTATGAGTTTGCTATTAAGTGTGACTACAGGCTGAAGTATACACCAAGTAAGAAAGTAGTGGTAGCCGGTGGGGTGAACTGCACACCGAAGCTTTGACTGAGTAGTTGTCATATAAGGTGCAAGGGTGTTAGTTTAACAACTCATTCCAGCTTTTAAAACTGAAAAGTTATGATCTTATTCTAGGAGCAGATTGGATCTATAAGCATAGCCCCATTGGCTTAGATCTAAAAAAAGAGAACATTATCAATTAACAAGGATGAACAGACCATGATGTTTAGATATTACACCGCACCAAGCAAACATTGTATATTCAATGCTTCTAAATTGAAGAAGATGATATCTAAAGGTGTAAGAGGGTGTATCATTCAGGTGAATCTCATTCAAGATCCTGACTGCAAAGTAAAACCAGAGTTGCCTTCTGAAATTGAAGAATTATTGCAGTAATATGAAGAAGTATTTGAAGAATCATCAGGACTACCACCAAAAAGAAAGTGTGATCATACTATTCCCCTTACGAGTGATGCATCATCTCCTAATATCAGACCTTATAGAATTCCTCATCATCAGAAGGATGCCATGGAGGAGATCATTCAACAGTTGTTGAAATCAGAAGAAATCAGAACAAGTCTTAGCCCACATTCATCTCCTACTATTATGGTCAGAAAAAAGACGGGTCTTAGAGAATGTGTGTGGATTATCGACAGCTAAACTCTATGATAATCAAAAACAAATTTCCAATGCCAGTAATATAAGATCTATTAGATTGTAACATCCCAAGTTTTTGTTAAAATAAAAATAAATAAATGAATAAAATTAATTAATTAATTAAAATAAGTATTTTTGATGCCTAAATTTTATTTTTTTTGCTTTGCCCTGATTTTTGTCTTTGAAAAAGCTGAATTTGAAAAATATTTTATAAAAATATTATTAAATAAAATATTATTTTGATTTTCTATAAAAATCATATTTCAAATTAATTACTTGGAGTTATTTGGATTTTATTTGGGTTTTCTGAGTTTTCTGGAGCTTAAAATCAATTTTTGAAATTAAAAATTATTTTTAGTATAAAGTTAAGTACCAAAATTGGTTGGAAATAATTTTATTAAATCCAAAATGCCACCAGGAGCTTCTGTGAATTTTCCTGGAATTTTTGGAGTTTATTTCATATTTTTTTAGTCTTATTTAATTTTCTAGGCTTTTTCTGAAAACCTGAAATCAAAAATGAAATTCAAAAATCCTCTCCCCTCCCTCCGGCCGACGCGTGGACGGCCCAGATGGAGCCACGTCCCACGCGCCGGGCCCATCCCCGCCGCCCGCTCCATCCCGCCTCCCCTCCTCTTTGGGCGACACGTGGCCGCCCGATCAGCCGTCCGCCCCTCCTTGCTCCCGGACCGCCCGATCCCCATCCGGCCACCCGTGTTCCCCTCGCCTCCCTCTCTCTGTGTGCACCGGCCCCACCTGTCGGGTCCTTCTTCCCCGCGTGCGCCGTCACCGACCCGCAACGGCCTCCACCCTACCCGCCGTCCTTCCCCGGCCCAACTGCCGCCCTCCCCACTTCTCCACCCCTCTTTCGCATGACCCGCGCCCCGTGCCCATGTCCCCCACCCTCGGTGCCTACCTCCTCCCCCAATTCCCCGTAACCGCCGCCGCCACCTCCCCTACTCCGGCGAGAAATCCGCGACGCCTCCGAGCCCCTCCGCCCCTATAAAAGCCACCCCCAGCCTCCTCTCACTCCGCACTTCCTCCCCCTTCGCTCCCCTCTCCTTCCCGGCCGCTCCACCGTCGCCGCACCGAGTGCCGCCCGCCACTGCCTCTGCCCTCTCGCCGCCGGCCATTTCCGGCCATCCCCGGTAAGCATGCGCCTCTCCCCCGAGCTCCCATCCTCCTCCTCTCTCGATTCCGCCCCTCGCCGCCGCCCCCGAGCTTCTCCCCGGCCAGTCGGCCACGCCCGCGCGTCGTGCCCATGTGGCAGCCCAGGTGGCAGCCATGTGGAGCCACCTCAGCGCCAACACAGGCACCCGGCTGCCACGCCACCTCAGCCCCGTTCGTAGTCCGTGGACTCGGTCCACATGGACCGGGCCCGCATGTCAGCGTCGGCCCGAATAAAAAGACGCAATGCTGACACCATAAACCCATTTTCCTTTAGAAAAATAATTCCAAAAATTCCTCTTTTTCTTTTTCTCTGAATTTAAATTTCCCGGAGCTCGTTCTTCTTCGCCCTAAATCCGATTGAGCTCATTCAAATTTCTAAATTCATCAAAAATTCCCCTCTATCTATTTCTGGCCTCAATTCAAATATTTTAAGTTAATTTGAATTTATTTTGAATTTATTTGAATTTAGTGGGTTATTTTCGCATGTAGACTTCGACGATTCGAGAGAATTCAAAGACGAAGATTTGCACAAAGTTGAAGAGCAAGGCAAGTCACATTCCTTGATCATGTTGATCCCAGATTTCAAAATAAAAATATGTTATTTTAAATTATTCTGCATGCATATTTCTATTCAACATATTTCAATTCAGTTTTAAATTTAGTTATTGCCTACTTGTTAATTCCTCCATTGACATTGAATTCCTCGATACCTTGTCACCCTAGAATCAAATTTCACTACTAGATTTCGGGTCTTTGGCCACGAAATGCATTGCAACGACACAAAATTAGTTGCTATAGGTACCTGTTATTGCAACCTATGTCCAAAATCATGGCAATATGCGCACATATTGCTACTTAAATATGGTGTTGCGATAGTCAGCTTAATTCGTTGCAATAAGGTGATCTTTGGCCACTATTTAGAAAACGGTTGCAAGAAGTATAACTTTATCGCCATGATATTCCTGTGTTGCAATAGTATTGGTTTTCGTTGCATTAGTTATGTGGTATTGCCACGATATAGAATTTCGTTGCAAATGGCTGACAATTTTGCCACGGTCTTGTTGCGTAGTTATAGTTTTGGATTGCGTTGCAAAGGGATACTCTATGTTGTGCATGAAACAAGTTTTTATGCCACAGAATAAAGTTGTTGCAAAATATGACAATTTTCCGTGGCAATAGATCATTGTGGGCCAGGCCTGTACGTGGCCGCCCAACACCGTACGTCCATACCTAGAGCCCCTACTTCGGTCGATCAGTTCACGTCGCCCCAGCACCTACCGCCGTTGCCCTAACACCTGACCCTGCTTCGATCGAAGAGTTCACGCCGCCTCAGCACCTGCCGCCGTCGCCCTAACACCTGCCCCTGCCTCGATCGCGCAATTGACGCCGCCCAGGACCCCGCAGAGGCGCAGACACAGACGTGCTGCCACGAGCTCTCCCTCACGCATATCCAGGGACCAGGGCCGGACGTGCATCATTCGCTGCAGCAGGCGCGAGCGGTAGCCACTGCCTGCTGGTCGTATTTGCCTATGCCTACACGGCTGCCTGCAACAGCTAGGTAACAAGGTAATTCCTGTTTGTTTAATCTTATTAAATCATTCATACGAACTAGCTTGTACTAATGTATAATCTCTTATAATTTTGTTTCTTATCTTTTGCATACGTATTCTGTAACTTAAGTTGAACCCCTAAATATCCATTTATTGAACTCGCTAAACTTGTAGTTGGTTTGTTATTTAGTTACTAAATATAATATTAAAATATGTTTATCTACCGTATCGCCGTGTCATTGTTTTTTCGAGAATGGCGTATGCGCGTATCCGATACTCGTATCCGTATCTGGACATCCCGATTGGACCGATTACACAAGCGCGAGCTAAAAAGATCAATCAACAGGTGAACTCGCTCTTAATTAAATTTGGCTTTAATTTACATGAGAACTGGCTACTACCTAATGCTAGTATTTTAATTATTCTCAGGTTTATACGGAAGACAATTAACAAAAAGAGCGGTGCAGAGAAAGGCAGCAGGCAGTATTAAAAGTTTTGATTGGAAAGTAAAGAAATAAATATCAAGAAAAAAAGATAAGAAAATCATACATAAATCTACACGTGACAACCAAGCCAACACATACATGCAATGTGAGGCCACGTGACGGGATTACAAGTTTTGAGAGAAAAGTTACTATTCTAAACACCAAATTTGTGTACAAATGGTTTGCCACACTTCTAGTTTTGCATGTACGTGGAAGCAATGGAGAGAGAATACGTGGAAAGGGCAAAAAGGAAGGTCTGCATGCCCAAACATTTTGTTAATTAAGTCTCACGTTTTGTAATTAAGTGAGATCGAGTCGTTTTGTGATTAAGCGAGACCGAGTCGGTTTCTTTAGTCTAGACTGAATCAATTTCCGGAGGCCAAAGCCGTTTTGAGCGAATAGAAAACAAATAGCGAGAGACAAAAAAATCAAACAAGGTGTTGTGCACAACCCTCGAGATCTGATGGATAATTAATCTGTTGATTGCATGCTGGATCTTCACGCCATGCGTGGAGAAAATATTTTTGCGGCAGCGTGTGCTGATCGGTTCTCCTGAAGCCAACGTCGGCGGCGTTTTGCTCTGTGTTTTTGTGCTCGTGCAGCCATTGGTTTCGATCTCGATTCTTCGCTCATCACGGTTGCATCGCGTGCTGCAAAGACTCGTCGTCCTCGTTTCATCGAGCTCGTGCATGATGTGGGTGACTCGATAAGTGTTTTTCGTGCACGCTGCATGATCTGTGCAGTTTGAGAGAGCTAAATCAACAAGCATTTCGTCTTGATTTTTGAAGCAACCAACTCAATATATAGTGTCTGGACAAGAAAACCAAAGGTAGATTAATATTTGCGACAGTACAAAGAAAAGGTAAAACTATTATTTTTCTGTCTTCTTTTGCTGTTTTTCTCTTTGTTTTTTTGCAGGTTCAAAAAAATCGTCTATGCGTATTGCAATCATTCACCCCCTCTGATTGCCATCGACGATCCTACACTAATTAGTAGTAAATAATTACCTAAATCAAGTATCATAGTACTGTGCTATACTCTATATTTGGCCGGCTGATTATTCTTGCCCCTTTATAGAATTAGTGTGTTTTGTTATGCTGTGTGGTTGATAAGCTTTTTCTGTTTCATTAATAAGCTTTTTAAATTGTGTATGTTGTGGTCTTGCAGGTAGTGTTAATTTGGCCAGATTGGTTTTAATTTGCTGTACTTTGATTGATAATCATTGGAAGCATGTCACATGATGGGAGCAGTTGGATGCGGATGGATAAGTCAACATCTGAGTGGCAAAAAGGATTCAAGAAATTCATTGAAACTACTTTTGGAGGCACATCTAAAGGTTTAACTGCACCATGTCCTTGTTCAAGGTGTCATTGCATGTCCTATAGATTACAATATGAGGTTGAAAGATATTTGCTAGTTAGAGGGTTTGATGAAAGTTTTATCCAAGAGCAAGGTAATGGTGAAGCTTTGGCTGACAATGACAACAAAGATGAAGGAGATTGCAATGAAGGTGCAACAGGTGATGGGGCTTCTGTCAATGATCTAGTTTCTTCAATAATCAGTGGCGCTATTCGTGGCGACATCATCGGTTCTAATATTAAAGAGCCAAATGAACAAGCAAAGAAATTCTTTAAATTATTAAATGAGGCACAGAAGGAATTGTATCCAGGTTGCAAGGAGGCAACTAAGGTTTCTTTCATTGTCAGGCTATTTCAGATTAAATGCATGTATGGTCTTAGTAACAGTTCCTTGGAGTCCATACTTTATCTCTTCTCGCTTGTGCTCCCTAAAGGACATTGTATCCCAAACACCTTGGACAAAGTGCAAAAGGTAGTTCGAGATCTTGGGCTAGACTACCAAAAGATACATGCTTGTGAGAATGATTGTGTGTTATTCCGAGGTGATTATGCTAAGATGGATACGTGTCCAATATGTGGTGAGGCTAGGTGGAAAACGGCCGATTCCGTTGGAAATGATGAGGCTAGTAGCACTGATGGAGCAAAAAAACGTTCTCCACGTAAAATCCTAAGATATTTCCCACTTATTCCTCGGTAGCACTGGTCGAAGCCTACACTGACGGTATTATTTTCAATTACAAGTATTGTTTTTATCTACTGTATTAAATTCATCATTTTCAATCTAACTACTGTATTTCATTAAATGTTGTTTTATGCAAACTAACCCTATAAGTCTTCCTTTGAAGCCTTTATCATTAAGTTGCATTTCTCCGTGTGATTTGCGGAGTACAAGTTTGTACACACCTTGCTATCTCCACACAGAGAAGGATGGCGTCGACTACGGTGAAGACTTGGACGAGTAGGCCGCGTCTTACTGTCGTTTGCCTGTGGGCAGACTTGGGTTTCGCTATTTATCAGTTTGCTTCCGCAGTTCTTTGCTTTAATTATTTTGCCAATGGGCGTTGATGTAAGACTTGGCCATAAGGCTGTATCCTTTATTTAATATAATTGGTCAATTGTGCTTGGTATTTATCTTTGTTGTACTGTGTGCACTAGCTGATCTTGGACTAGTGTGATTTACACAGAGGATCCAGGAGTCGTTACTCCGGGTTCCGACATAGATGAATTACATGGGGCAAAATTATTTTTTTAAGCTTGATTTGAGATCTGGATATCACCAAATCCGTATGGCAGAGGAATACATTCATAAAACTGCATTTAGAACCCATTTGGGTCACTGAATATTTAGTCATGCCTTTTGGGCTAAAAAACGCCCCTGCTACATTTCAAGCCTTGATGAATGAGATATTTGACCCTTATTTGAGAAAGTTCTTGCTTGTGTTCTTTGATGATATCTTAGTCTATAGTAAGACTATCGAGGAACATGTCAAACATTTGAAGATTGTGTTATCACTCTTGAAACAAAATCATCTTACAACAAAGAGGAGCAAGTGATGTTTTGTTATGCCTGAAGTAGAATATTTGGGGCATATTATCAGTGACTCAGGGGTATCGACCAATCCCAAAAAGATTTAACATATAGTGAACTGGCCTATCCCAACGAATACCCCTAAACTTAGGAGATTTCTTGGTCTCACATGCTATTACCAAAGATTTGTTAAGGGATATGGAAAAATCTGCAAACCATTGTTCGACAGCTTAAAGAAGGATGCATTCACATGGGGACCAGCACAGGCTAAGGCATTTGAACAACTTAAAAGGGTAATGACCACTTGTCTAGTACTAGCTTTGCCTGATTTTTTTGAAACCCTTCATTCTAGAAATGGATGCTTGTGGTACTGGTTTGCGTGCAGTTTGGTGCAAGAAGGTCGATCTCTTGCTTATTATAGCAAAACTCTTGGAGTAAGGGCAGCAGCTCAATTGATATATGATAAAGAGGCTATGGCCATACTTGAGGCTTTGAAGAGGTGGAGGCATTATTTGATTGGGAGCAAATTGGTTATTAGGATAGATAAGAGAAGCCTCAAATACATCACGACCCAGAGATTAGCAGAAGGTATTCAACACAAAATTGCTACTCAAACTATTGGAGTTTGATTATTGTGTGGAGCACAAAAAGGGAAAACAAAACCTAGCTACAGATGCACTATCCAGAATGAATGATACTTCTTGGGAGAAAGGAGAAGAATGTCATGTGGTGGTCACTATTATACCTGAATGGATAGAAGATGTGAAGGGAAGCTAAATCAATGACTCACAATGTGAGAAATTGTTTAATGACCTACAGGGTAATGTTGATGTGAATAATGTTTACAAGAGTGAGGCAGGAGTTCTCAAGTACAAGAGGAGAATTCATGTGGGAATTGGCAATAATCTCAGGTGTAAGATCCTAGAAACATCCCACTTTTTTGCATTGGGAGGACAGTCAAGAATGAGGGTGACTTATCACAGGGTGAAGAGGCCTTACTATTGGCCTAGACTTAAACATGATGTGGAAATGTTAGTAGCGAGTGCCCAGTTTTTCAAATCACCAAATCGGAGCATATGCATATTCCTGGACTTTTGAATCCCTTAGA
Organism: Dendrocalamus latiflorus; assembly: GCA_017311315.1. Lineage (NCBI taxonomy): Eukaryota > Viridiplantae > Streptophyta > Magnoliopsida > Poales > Poaceae > Dendrocalamus > Dendrocalamus latiflorus. The sequence goes on along the minus strand of CM029629.1, from coordinate 7,427,543 downwards.
AATCCCTGACATGTCCTGGACACATATAACCATGGATTTCATTGAGGGATTGCCAAGATCACAGGGAAAGGAAGTTATCTTGGTGGTGGTTGACCGATTTACTAAATATGCTCACTTTTTAGCATTGTCACATCCATATTCAGTTCAGCAAGTGGTTTAAATCTTCATGGATAACATCTTCAAACTACATGGAATGCCAATTGCTGCTGTTATGGACAGGGACCGAATTTTTACCAGCAAATTGTTCCAAGAAATCTTTAAGTCTCTTAAGGTTTCACTTCGGTTCAACAATGCACATCATCCACAAACAGGTGGCCAGACGAAAAGGGTAAATAAGTGTCTAGAAGCATACTTGAGAAGCATGACATTCCAGGCGCCCAAAGAGTGGATGACTTGGTTGACTATGGTCGAATGGTGGTATAATACTTCATATCATACTTCACTGAAGCTCTCTCCTTTTCAGGCAATGTATGGCTACCCACCACCTCAAATAGGGGAGTTATCTATTCCTTGTAATGTATCTGAGGAAGCTAAAGTAACAGCATAATAAAAGGGGCAGATGCTAGAGCAACTTAAGCATAACCTATAGTAGGCCCAAGAAAGGATGAAGAAATTCACATACCAGCTTAGAACTGAAAGACAATTAAAGGTTGGAGATATGGTGTATCTTAAGATGCAGCCGTATAAGATGAATGCTTTCGGACTAAGATGATCCCTTAAGCTGAGATCAAAATATTATGGGCTTTATTGAGTTACAAGCAAAGTGGGATAGGTAGCCTATAGACTTCAATTACCTAAAGATGCAGTTATACATCCAGTCTTTCATGTGAGTCAGCTCAAGAAACATATTGGGCCTCGGGCTATTGCGATACCTAGGTTACCTTTGGTTGGACCTAATGGGAAGATCAAAACTAAATATGTTATTGTCTTGGAGAGGAGGGTTATTCCTAGAAGAAATGAATCAGTGGTCCAGTGGGTGATTCAATGGTTTAATCTCAGTCCAGAGGATGTGACTTGGGAAGATGCTTCATTTATCCAAAATACTATTTCAAATTTTAAACATTGAGGACAAGATACTCCAGGGAGGGGGTATTATCAGGCCTAAGAAAAATAGAGCTTTGTCAGTGTGTTTTCTCAAATCTCTGAGGCCAAGGAAGCCGATATCCAAGAAAACGTTTCAGCGACTTCCCTTACAGAAATCAGCAGCATGGATAAAGACCGTGAATTGTAAACGAGCATCAGACGGCTAAGCTTAATTTCAGTATTTATTGTCTTGTATTGTAGCTATTTTGGCATTTCCTTTCTCTGAACTTTCTGGACTTGTATTCAGTGCCGGCTAAGAGCCACTTGGCCCTGCTGGCGTCATCGCAAAACTCTAGGGTTACTAGTCACCTGCTCGTGCGTTGCAATGAAATTCATTTGGTATAGAAAAGGGCTACTTTCATCAGTTAAAAAGTGGAGAGTGATAAAAAAATTGAAGGAATAAGGCGGTTGAAATAGAAAGGACGTATGGCCACTAACTCGTTCTTTTATAATAGCAGTGAGTTTTATAATAGCAGTGATATCCCAAGGGAAGAAAATGAGAAGGCAGGAAGGAAAAGTAAATTAGTCTCTCTGTGGCCCTGCTCGGTTGGGCTGAAAAGCTGTGGCTTATGGCTGAAATTGCACTGTAGCGGCTGAAATTTCACTGTAGCTGAAGGTGTCTTATTTGGCGTAATTAATTTTAAAAAATTTAAAAATAGAAAAAATACGCTAGCTCATCACGGACAACGTAAACGAATACCAGGAAAAAAGAACCGGCAAAAAAGCTCAAAAAAGCCAAAAGTTTAAAAAATGACGAAATTTATGAATAGTGAAAAATAAACCAGAAGTTAAAGCTGAAACAAGTGGGGCTGTAAGGCCTGTTTGGCAGAGCTCCAGATTCTCATTTTTCAGCTTCTGCTCCAGATTCTGTAAGAATCCACTTCTCTGAGAATCTGGAGCTACCTCTGAAAAACGTTTGGCTAGTGGGTTGGCTCCAGATTCTTAAAAGAAGAGATTGGAGGGAAATAAACCATGTTACCCCTAGTTGTAACCATGAGATTTTGATTTAAGAGCTCTTCTTTGACATTTCTTGTCATGTTGTTACCCTTAGCATGCATTATCTTGTTTTTGACATTTCGTACAACAAACGTGGTATTGAGTAGGGATAATACCGATATCTAGACATTGTGGTATTGAACCTAGCATAGCAAATGATGAATTTACTGAATCTTGATTGTGTTCAAATTTCAATTTTATATGCACACGAACAAGTCGATGGAAATCCATTGTCCTATTAGTGATACCATCTTACTACTAATGCCTGGTGACCATCTTCTCTTGGCAGACGATGGAGAATTATACATTAACTCACAGATGTAAGATAAAAAAAAAGGTATTCCCAGATAACAGTAGTACATACGAATAGTAACATTGACATACACACTAATGATCGTTCCCATAAATTAATGTCCTAGGGAAGTTATGATTGACCCACATACGAATTATGATTAACATTCAACCATATGTTGAAAAAACAATCCAGTAGAAACTAAATCACAAGTTCTAGCTGAAATAAAATACAGGATTTTGATCATTTCAAGTCTTCTTCCTTTCTTTCAAGTCTTCATTTCAAGTTCCCTTGCTTTCAGCTTTCAGTTCAGGATGAACATCCTTGATGTCCATCATCTTTGAGCTCATTTCGCGCTGTTTTCTTGCGCTTTCCTCCAGTATTGGACAGCATGCATTAGGGCCGTCAGAGGATCTGACATCTAGCATAGAACAAAGGGTAAATTTTAGCTGAAGTAAATCAACTAATCAACAATTTGCCAATTGCTCACATTTTTTTTCAAGTACTGAAAGTGCAGATCACCTGCTACCGTGCAAGAATACTGAAATGGAGATTACCTGTGTCATGTTGGGAGGGAGGCGGCCGGGCGGCGGCGGCAGTGCTGAGGGGCGGAGACGGCGAGGGGAGAGGGGAAGGAGGCGGGCGGCGGCGGTCCTGAGGGGCGGGGGGAGGGCGGCGCTGGGAGACGGGAAGGGGAGAGGGGAAGGAGGCGGCGGCGGAGATCTGGAGGGAGGCGGCCGGGCTGAGGAGCGGAGACGGCGAGGGGAGAGGGGAAGGAGGCGGGCGGCGGCGGTCCTGAGGGTCGGGGGGAGGGCGGCGCCGGGAGACGGGAAGGGGAGAGGGGAAGGAGGCGGCGGCGGAGATCTGGAGGGAGGCGGCGGCGGCGATGCTGAGGGGCGGAGGAGGGCGGCGCCGGGAGACGGGAAGGGGAGAGGGGAAGGAGGCGCGCGGGCGTGAGAGGGGAAGGGGAGAGGGGAAGGCGGCGTGAGAGGGGAAGGGGAGAGGGGAAGGCGGCGGGAGAGGGGCGGAGGGAGGCGCGCGGGAAGGGGAGAGGGGAAGGCGCCGGGAGAGGGGCGGAGGGAGGCGCCGGGTGGTTTTTGGTTTTTATATGGTGGCATTTTGCGGGTAAATACTACGAACTTCAATAGGTTATTGTATTTAGGGTGTGTTGGCTCCCCACGAGAATCCACCTCAACCCAGCTTCTCCTGAACAGTTCATTTTGGAACCTGCTCCTCGCGAGAAGCTGAATCTGGTCATTTTGGGAAGCGGGTTGTTTGGCACAGCTCCACCTGATTCAACAGAGAAACTGGGAGCAGGAGCTGTACCAAACAGACGTGTGTAGTTAATAAACTGCTTTCCCCACCTTCCTCACCAGCCCCCAAATTCACGATTAAATCCATTTCGGTCGGATTTATCAGTCGGGATCTGACACACCGCCGTCGCCTTCTCGCTCCAGACCAACGTGCGCCTCCTCAAGCCCAACCGCCGGTCCAGGCGTTCCCGCTACCCCTACTACGACCTCGGCGAGGAGGACGGGGAAGAGTTCGAGGAAGAAACGAGACCGATGTGAGATCCCTCGTTGCCAGTAATCATTCCTAAGGCCCTGTTTGGAATGCGGGAATTTTTCCCGATTCCTGCGGGAATTGAACTGTTTCCTGTAAAATTCCTGCAAAATTCCTGTGAAATTCCTCTGTTCCAAACAGGCCCTAAGTTGTTATCGTCTAAGTAGCGTTGCTTGACTCCTCGAAATGAATCATGTCATGGGAGAAATGCGAAACTGTGCTCTCACTTGGTATGAACGCCGCTCATGGTAGAATTGAAGCTATGTTATTCTTGGATCGTATTAAGTTACACGACCTCCTCTACGATTAGCGCTTCAAAAATTGTACTAAGCTTGGGCTCATCTGGTTGTTTGATGGACTTATAGCTGGATAGATAAACACATTAAGGGTATACCTCCGTATAGGCATACTTTAATGGAACATTTGCCTAAAATCGAGTGGGCTGTAAAGTTAGCTGGCTTTGTGCCTCTTCTAGAATTGGCATACACGAGACAAGGGAATGTACCTACTGGCCTTGTGCCTCTTCCAGAATTTTCCTTTTAATATGTAGTTCTGGTGTGTAATTTTCATTCTGGTATGATCCTTATGTGCTTGTGTGTTCCATTTTGACTCTAGGTCCTGCACTTCAACGAATTATAAGCACTGTACAATGTGACACAGTTGATCTATGTTAGTTTAACATCTGGTTGATGGTCCTAAAAGTCAACATCAGCCGATTGTTGCCATCAAGAGGAATTGGGCATCTGGCAGGTACTTGAGCGTTTGGATGTGTGTCTTTGAGTGTTGTTCCAACTTCCAAGTTCGAACCTTGACCATGACAAAAAAAAAGGTCTGAGATTTGCTTGGAGAGCTAGAAAAGGTTGGCCAAAACCATGGTTGTCAACTCCTCTAGTTCTTCCTAGTTTCTGTCATATCAGGTGCTTCTGTGCTTATCAGTTCCTTTGAAGAGCCGATGCTCTCCTTAACTCGCGTTGTAGACTGGAGATGCTTCAAAAGGACACTGAAATATAAAGTGATCAAATTTCCTGTGATCCCGTCCTTAACTAATATTATACTTGACATCATAATGGTCAGAGTTTTAGGTAACGATTTCTGAGTGGATTAGTAGGTTAATAACGAATAACGGTCCATCAAAATCCATAGTATACATATTGTGAATGATGTACTTCAGCAGTATGTTCCAGAACCCATCTTACCTGGGAAAGTGTTGTAATATGTTTTGTTGAGTTACCAGTAATCTTATATCACTGGATGTTGAGTTTGAATTATACTACATAATATTGAACTTAGAAAATAGAGTGGTCCTGCATTAACTTTCATTTATTTGATCATAAAACAAAATATTAGGAACTCACCGTTGCAGTGTACCTGCATTTCCTACCTTATTTTATATTGCTTTACTCTTTTCAGGATGACCTATCGGGTTTGGAGTATCCAGGTGTACTTTATTCCAACAATCCTCGTGCTCCAAGCAAGAGAGCAGTTATCTTAAAGCTATGTACTAAAATTCTATTCTCCAGGACGGAGAACAACACCGCTAAAAGAAAACCGGGAAGGAAGACGGCCTAAAACTCATGGCAGATATGGGCCCTGTTTGGAACCGATTATAATCGGATTCCTGGGCGCCCCACCGCGAGAATCGGGAAAATCCCGCCAAACGCCTCGCGGTGGCCGTGATTCTCGCGACCGCCTGTGAGGAGAAAAATCGGAAAATGAACTACGGAGCCGATTCTTCGTATCGCGGCCACGGAGCCGATTCCTCGTATCGCACCGCGCGGTGGCAGGTCGCGGTTCCAAACAGGGCCATGGTAGTCCAGAAAAATCTAATTCCCTGCACCCCAGGAGTAAAGTAGGCAGATCATCAATAGGCATGGACAGCGAAGTAGAGGTAGATTGCTAAGGTTGATTCAGCATGTCCATTTTCGTTGTCCATATTCAATACTTAAGGTACGCTGGCTAACAAAGAGTTATTGTTGCAGTTGAAAAATGAAAGTATATCTCGGAGTTTGTTTCAGAAACTGCAAGAAGAATATGACTTCGATGATAAATGGTTACCACTTATTGACTACTTGTGCACATTTGGACTGAAGGAATCCCATTTTACTTACATCTATGAGAGACACATGGCCTGCTTTCAAATCAGCTGGGCTTCTGCAGAAGAAAGGTTGGAGTTCCTGCTAGGCGCTGGTGTTAAAAGCAAGGATATGAAGAGGATGCTGGTCAGGCAACCACAAATTTTGGAATAAACTTTTGGCAATCTGAAGTCTCACGTTGCTTTTCTGGTGGGCATTGGTGTTCCAAATGCACAGATAGTGCAAATTATTTCTGCTGCTCCATTGTTCTCTTACAATGTTGAGCAGTCTCTGAAGCCAACTATAAGGTATCTGATTGAGGAAGTGGGCATTGAGGAGAGCGATCTGGGCAAAGTAGTGCAGCTAAGCCCACAGATTCTGGTCCAGCGAATTGATAGTGCATGGAAATCTCGATATCTTTTTCTGTGAAAAGAACTAGGGGCTCCCAAAGATAGCATTGTTAAGATGGTCACAAAGCACCCACAAGTGCTTCATTACAGCATTAAGGAGGGAATCTTGCCCCGAATCAATTTCCTTAGAAGTATTGGCATGAGAAACTCTAATATTCTCAACATATCGACAAGTCTTTCTCAGGTATTACCTCAGTCATGTAATAATCCCACATACTTTATCTTTGTTGTTCGATTTAGGCGTCTCTCATGGTAAATGTACCTTACTAGTTACAGTGTTTCTTTTCAGGTTTTATCTTTGTCGTTGGAGCAAATCTCAAACCAAAGTATCTTTACTTGGTCAATGACCTACTGGAACTCATGATTGACATCTATATCATTCTGGAAATTGGTTGGGTACATTTTGACCGAGACTTTCCAATGTCACTGCGGATGAGCTAATTTTTGTACACAGGTTTTGTTTCACCTGTGGTAATCAAGGGTAAATAGCAAATGGTTTCTGATTCTGTGCTGGGTCTGTTTCGGCTGCGGCTTATGGCTTTTGACTGAAATTTTTGAATTTTGGCTGTTTACGGTACAGATTACGGAGAGACAAATACTCACTTGCGATTTTGGTTGGTACAGATGTCGGGCTTTTAACATGTAGATCGTTTAACTTGTAGATCCTGTCTTGAGAAAATACTCTGTTTGAAAGTTAGGTACTGTAGCAGAAGTCAAAAGCAGATTTCAAAAGTCAAAAAGAATAAGCCCATTGTCGTCCAGTCCAAAGCTGACGCTCCCGAGAAAAAACAGAGGAAAGAACTGTCTCGAAAACAAACTAACAAGTTTGACTTGGCCAACAATAAAAAGAAATTAGAACTGGCCAAGCAGAAACGGGTGGTAGAGGCGAAGAGAGTGATCAAACAACCTGCTCTCGAATGGAGGAGCGAAATGGATGTGACAATAGCCACATCTTTTGGCCTGGATGATGGTGATCCCGACGAGCAAAACTGGACACCTCACAGGTTAGGATGACGTCTAACGAGTAAGCACGCTCCCCTAGAAAGCTACATAACCAACCGATCGCATCAAGACGAGGAAAACCAGCGAGACCCTCGCTACATGATTGATTCCTATGATCCTATCCACTAAGACCCTGTTGTGCTCATTTGAGCTTAAACTTTAAGATTCTAGCATTTAACTTCTAATTCTTTATTTTTGTTTTTTCTAGTGTTTTGGGTTATTTTTGGACTTTGTTTTCTTTTCTTTTCTTTTATTTCTTTATTTATTTGCATTATCTGTAATGATATAGCTATTTTTTCTTTTTAATTTTTTAAATTTAATTACACTGAAAAATCTACTAACAGCTACAGTGGGAAAAAATGCTGCTACGATAGCAAAAAAAAAACTAAAAGCTTGAGTTTCATAAATTCAAATGAGCACCCTCCGCTGCAATTTCACAAAGTTCTTATAACCTGTAGGAATTACATTGTTTCTTGGAAAAATTATTGCGATCTAGACAGTCCCTAAGAGATGCAGATCACCGCGTTCATTGCCGAACACATGCAACCATGAAACCGTAAAGCCAATGACGTCTGAGACAAGAGTTTGTTTTCGTCGAGGAATGATCAAGTCCCAGTAATGGAAGGATTAGCAGCATCAAGTTGGTCCAACGTTGTGTTCAATCCTACAATTAGTGAATAGTGATGCCACCAAAGAAATCATCAGTAGCATCACAAAGGTTGTTCTCCAGTACTCAACAATCTATCTTCCAGCCATACATGTGTCCAAGGGACATCGCAATGGTGGACATCACAACGGTGGGACATGTTCACTTCACATGCACGGTTTGGGAGAGAAAGGCAAGTAGGCAACTTGATTTAGGTTCTGCTTATTTTAGTTTGGGTTTATAGCTTCTGTATATTTTTTATTATTCCTAAATTTTGTCTGTTTTAGCTTTTTAGGGTTTTTTAGTTTTTTCGGTTCTTTTTTCCTGTATTCAAGCATTATCCGTGATGGAATAACCTGTTTTCCCATTTTTTTAAAAAAATTTTATATTTAGGTACGCTAAATAAATCGTCATCAGTTATAATATAATTTTAATCAACTACAATGCAATTTCAGCCATAAGTCAGCTTATTTCAGCCCCACCGAACGGCACCTTAGATACTGTCGATGGACGCTTTCTAGCGCTCAAGTACTGCACCCATCTGTACTGCAATTTCAAATCTTTATCTTGTTCATTTTGACTTGAGTTTCTAACTTTTGACTTGTTTTTCACTATTCATAAATTTCGTCTTTTCTGTTTTTAGCTATTTTTGAGCTTTTTTACCAGTTTTTTTGGGTATTCGTTTGCATTATACATGATGAGCCAACCTATTTTCTATTTTTAAATTTTTTAAATTTAATTATGTCAAATAAGACATCTTCAGTTACAATGTAATTTTAATTAGTTATAGTGCAATTTTAGCCATAAGCTACTATTTTGCAGCCCAAATAATCGACACCTAATCTCTATACCATTAAAAGTTTAGGCGCATCTACTCAACCACATAATACAATGCTAATGTGAAACAAGAGGTTTAACCACTTCTGCCAATTGCTAGAGCAACTCTACACTCAATGTGTAAGTAAAACCCAACAAATTAACAGAACATAACAAAACAAATGAACAGTTGAAATATAATTCATTCTTTCCTCAGAAAGAGACATACATGTATGATTATATCTATGCTAGATTGATGGCTATAGTGTATACTCCCATACACACAAAGGTATTTCTGCTTCAATATTAACGGCAAAATAACATCTTCTATAGTAGCATACTTCAACTATGTTTTGATGTATCCGTAAGTCATAACAGCTTTTGTGTGACGCCAAAATCAATCACGGAAAATACTTCCGGTCCACTGTACATGAACTTCCTTTTGTTGACTGCACTGCATTTGGTGTATCTAATCTACACTTCTGCTGTATAAAGTCACTGATCAGACAGTGCATAGTGCTTCTGATCGGTATGCGATGTCTGGTAAGGTTGCTTGTAGTACAGTCCCAGAGATGCTTCTTCTCAGTAAAGACCGAGGCTATCTGGAAGACTGATCTCATCACTGCAAATAGTTCACATGGTTCAGATGTTACCACCAGATCAATTAACTGGTGAAAAGACAACATAAAAAAAGAGAAATTATGTAGCACAAGAATAACGATGGTTTTTGCTACTCTGCATTACAGATGTAAATAGTGCAGCAGCATCTCAAGTGCTCAAATTCCAAATAATTTGATACCTCGCAAGAATAATAAGATGAAACTCCTAATTGCATTGGCTTCAATGCTTCTATGCCGCATGAAGACTAAAGTGCCCACAACTCAATAAAGCATCCTCGAAGTCAATAGAAGATAGCTGAATCTACTAACATAAACAGGAAACCTCACCTATTTTGATCTGCTGAAGCTTCATTCAAACCATCTGATACGTGTGACAATTTTGTCTCATTGTCACCTAGAAGATTTACATAATCAAGTAAGCTTAATAGAAAGATCTGGGAAGGTCCGATTCAAAAAAAGAACTTGGAAGGTGCAGTACAAGAACAAACATGGACTAGGAAAATTCCATATCAATAATATCTTTTCTCCTATGAGAGATGAGACGAGAAATGACTTAATGCAAAATATATTATCACAATTCTAGTTATGAGATCCACTCCAGTGTGACACAATACAAAGCCCAATATGTATTTATTTACTCACCAGTGTGATGCTCATGAATGACATTGACATCTGACATCCTGTGTGCACCATAGTTGAAATGGGCATTTTTCTCAGCAAACTTCCTGTATAGGGAAACATGAATATAGAGTTCGCAAATGTGAAATAGAATGCTGTTATTCCTGAACTTGTAAATATAGAGAACAGAACGGGAATTGCACAAGGTATAACCTAAAAAAAATTAATGCACCAAAAAACAAACTAATTCCATGCATAAAATTAATAAACGGCCGTCTTGCAGGGACTTAAAAATGGAACAACAAAAATAAGCTAGTTTCCATGCATAAAATCAGTAATTGACTATCTTGCAGGGACTTATTAAAAAAATACCCAGAATTACTGAAACAAACCAAACCAAGAAAACCTTGCTGATACACAAAATTCAATCTGCAACTTATGGATAGCTAGAAAGGCTAGTGAATTTAACAAAATACGGTATATAAATTCAAATCAGTAGCCTAATATGCAGTGCTGTCAATAGGAAGCATACATGATAACAGCAAAGCATGAAAATCAAGCCCTGGAACTGGCATTCTAGATCGATACTGATTTCGGACAAGCAAATTAGTACCCATTGTCATGCAGAAGGGGGCCTTAGTCTTCACCATACTTTTAAGTAATCACAATTTCCAACAACTCTCAAATTAACTTCCAGAAATAGCCTTCAGCCAATAACTAGCTCCAAAATCTTGAAGAAAGACAGATATAAGAGCATCGGTGCATGCAACAGTGCCACCACAGTTAATAGTAAAAAAAAATTCTAGGCGTGAATATGCTAAACCATACATGAGATATCATTTGAACGAAAATGATAGAATTAGGTTTACAGTGTATGGTAGTACAAGATGCAAGAAGCAAGCAATAGAAAACAACAAGTATTTGATACTTACATTAGTTCGCGTTTTTCCTTGTAGTGCTTGACGAGAACTCGTGATCCACAGATGAAGTGAGAGGTCACTTTTGATAAGAGCAGTCTTACTGTCTCAGGGTACAGGAAGCTCACAAAACCAAACATGCGCTTCTCCTCTTGATAGGGAATTCGCACATTGGTGACAGGCCCATACTGCCTGGAAGAAATATCATGGTAATATTATTCACAGAAACATGATAACATAACACTTAGAGATCTGTTTTACACTTAATAGCTTCATGTCAAAGTCAACTTAGTACTAAAGTTAGAAGACAATACTTGAAGTAGTTCTGAACATCTTCTTCAGTGAATCTGCTTTCAGCAGGGAAGGTAAGATAAATCTGGTTAGAACCACTGCCAACATCCATCAAACTGCAATTATCAGCCAAGTAACCCACGTACTTATGAGCATCTTCCACCAGGACTATATCATGCTGTCCATGTTGTCTGAAGTTGAATTAGCAATAGTCATAATCAGTATGTTTAGAAAAAAAACAAACAATTGTGTCACTACTAGTTCATGATAGAGACATAATGCAAATTGAAATGCATAAGATCAGAAGAGACCTCTCAATCACTCTGGTGGCGTTAAGCCGCAGGAGAATACTTGTGAGGCTGCAACCAGCCTTCCCATGGCTCTGGCTCTCCGTGAGGTATCCCTCGGCATACAGAGGCTTCCCATACTTCTCAAAGTAGATCATTGGCAAATGCGCTATTGGGACTGGTGATGGCCTCATCGTAATCAGGAGCTCCCTGATCTCCTTCTCCAGCTTGCCCAATGACCCAGGGTGGTGAACTTGCCTCTCATTGTGCATATCGGGGACACCAGACCCGTGGAAGAACCGACAGTTCACACCTTTCTTGCAGTAACCCCTGGAGAAGTAACGACAAGGCCTAGCCTGTGACACGGAGCTATTGAGAGGATATCTGATGACATTTGGACGAGCATTGCGATAATTCCTTGCCATGCCATCACCTGGAATACTCAAAGGCTGGAAATGTTCCTCCAAGCCAATAGATTCAGGAAGTGGGCTCTGGAAAGCACCTTGACCAAGTGGGGCAAATGGAGCCTGAATTCCATGAAAACCTCCGTTCTGCTGAAACTGAGGCTTCCAATAGGGCAATGGGAAGTCAAGCCCCGGTAAAGGTGGCTGCAGTGAGGGTAACTGTGGGAACAGTTGTGCGTTGGATTTCATGAACGACTTCGCCTCAAGAATCAGGGAGCGTATTTGCTCATCTGGGCCAAATGCATACTGCCCGGTCTGCTGATATGAATTTCTTGAGAGGATGTAGCTAACGATCCCGTCTGCATCCCATGGCTCAACCTGCCGGACTCTATTCAGCAACACCTTCTCACATTCATTTATACCCATTTCTTGATTCCTGCAACACAGAGAACAAGACATTGGAACTCATTGCAAAGCAAGATTTCGCATTAGCAAGAGTAAACGATCTTTTGTGGGAGTTACAAGAGCATAAATAAGAAGTAAACCACTCAACAATGCAAAACAGTAGTTCAAGCAAAAACAATAGTTTGCGCCACTCTCTGCTTCCACCCACCAAAATTCAACTGGCATTTACCCGAATTCCTGTTTTCCCAGTTCCAAATTTAAAGAACAAAATGCGGAGTTGGTCTTTGCTAGAAGAGCAGGAACTCTATCTCCACCAAACCCACCAAAATCTCCAACATCCAAGAACGAACCCATGATCAAGAACTGTCCTTTCCAAGAACCCATCTCCAGAATCCAACCAAAGCCCACTGCAACGGTGCAACCTACTCCTCCTATCGTACAAGATAGAGCACGAGCCTCCGCAAGAACCCCTCAAAACAAAGACAAGATAAACTAACAAATCCGCGATCAAGAACCGTTCTTGCCAAGAACCCGTCCCAAGAATTCAACCAAAACCACTCCTATTGTACCAGATACTCCACAAACCGCCGCAAGAATTAACCAAGCGAAGAAAAGATAGATTAAAGTATTTCTTTGTGGTCCTAATGTACAAACCTCATCTTCCCCCGGGAAGCACAGCACCATGCAACACCAAGCGCCGGGCGTCGGGGGGTGAACGGAGAAGAAGAGGCGGGGGGCTATAGTGGTGCGAACACTAATGCCGTACGTCGCACGCAGGCTTGGTACGGAATGGGGATTTCGCGGATGGTAATTTGTCCAAGGTTGGAAAGATTGTATCTTTTGCCAGTTGGTGTTTTCCTAACTTGTTGGGGGCGAGGGTTTATATAGCCATGCGCAAGGAGAGCGGTTTGAGGAACCGACTCGAGAGCAAGCCGGGTAGTACGTCCTTCGAGCTGCGGTTGATTTGAAGGTGCGAAGTGAGAACACGGAGGAGGTTTTTTTTTTTGGGAAAATTCACTTCGGATTGTTGAGTTGATAAAGCATATCATTTTTTAGATGCAAAACAGCAAAAGCATGTCAATTTTATTTTTCAATTGAAAGTTATCCTTCCGTTAATGTGTAAATGTGGTGTGGGGGTTTCGATCGAGCAAAAGAAAAGGAAAAGAGTTTGAAAGATGTAGTATTTCAATGAAAAGATTATGCTACTTTTTATGCTAGAACAGATAAAAAATTGCATATGGAACTAGTAAGTTTGTCAATGTTATAGATCTAATGGTTTCATATGTTGTTGGATGAGAAAGATTTAGCTAGAATTTAGTTTAAGATTTGAACTAGACGGGCATATGACATGAGACAGCTCCTGGCCCTTGTATAAAGAAGTTTAAATTTAAACTAAATCAAGACCAAATCTCTTTCTTGTAAACAGGCAAGGAGTTTCTTGTCCTATATAAATGTATTTTATATAATGAAAAGGCGGATGGCAGTATTGGATTGCTATAACGCCCTGAGTCTGACCAGCGTACCCATAAAATATTTCGTCTTCAATCCGATGGGTACAAAAAAAACATTACAAAGGACCGTAAAAAAGGTTCACAATCATTTATGATGAATAATTGTTAATATGTGTTAAGTTAAATTTTGGATTTTGCAACAAAAGTTCAGCTCCTCTATCAGGCAACCAGTACCACCGGCTTGACCGTTTAGACTATTTTGTAGGGGCCATCAGATTGGTCACTGAGGTGGCGGTCTGATTGGTCGTTTGGTGACGGTTAGAACAACTAAATTTTAAGTTTTGGTTGAGAGTTCTGGATTTTGGAAATTTAATTATGGATTGAATCTAATTGTCCTAGGTCAGTACATTCACGTTGCTTCAAGAATGTTTGAACTAACGTAGGTCAAATTGTGAAGAACTTGCGTCTAAAAACGATTTCTTGGTTTTTAAACATACAAAGAAACTTAGAGTCAACTATGATCAATAGCGAGGACCAGGACTATACTCATGAAGAAGCCAAGGTCTAGAACGGTCAAAAATGTTGGGTAAGACAGTTGAACTCAAGCGTGGCACAACGAAGGCAAGGAATGTTGAAGGAGAGATTCGATTGATAGGTTGTTCTTATCCCACGAGCAAGTTGTTTCTCAAGTTTTTGATATTTACCTAGTTTTGGTCCAATCTTGTATGTTTTGAGCAAATATTAGAACTTTAGTCAAGATCCATGTGACATCCCATTTTTGGGCTTGTCCCTTTTTGCTTTGAGTTATTTTGGTTTGCTAAAAATCTATTTCAAATTTCGAGTTTAATTTACAATTTTGAAAACCCTTTTTGCCTTGCCAATTCTTTTTCTTCCCCTTTTTAGCCCAAGAAAATTCAGATTTACCTCTCCTTCCCGGGTGGGCCAGCCTTTTCCCCTTTTCTTTTTCTTTCTTCCGGCCCAGCCTGCTCTCCCTTCCCGGCCTGTTTCTCTCTCTCTTTTTTTTTTCTTTCCCCGTCGCTCGGGCCTTCGGCCAGCCCAGCCCATTGCCTCCCTCGTCTTCCTCCTCTTGACACCCTCCCTCTCACTCTCTTTGCTCGCTCCGACAGGAAAACCGCGGCGCCGCCCCTGGTTTTCTCCCTTCCTTCCCTGGCGTTGTAGCCCCGTGGCAGCTCTGCCGCATCCTCGGGGTACTTTCGCTAGAGCCAGGTCGCCGCATTCGCACCATAGCCCTTCCGCGCGTCACTGCTCCGTTCGCCACCATGGCCAGCTACCGAAACCACCTCGGGCTGCTGTCACCTCTAGGCCTTTACTCGCCGGTCAAAAGGCGGTCTTCTCCCCGCCTTCAATGGCCTCTTTGAGTGCTCGTCACCTCCTGCCTAATTCGCCAGTGCCTCCGTGCGACATCGCCGCCCCATGGCTTCGCCGTCGTACCCGATTTTTCAAAGGATTGCACTGTGTCGCCCCTTCCCCGTGCACCATTACCCCTCTAGAGCGCCGTGAATGCGCCTGACAGCCATTCCTTCCCCTCCGCCCTAGCCTGCACTGGTGCCGCCACGTCCGCCTGGCTCGGTGCGCTGTGGAGAGGGGGGAGAGTAAATGCCGCGCCCGCCAACTACTCTTCCGCGGCTATAAAAGGAAAAGCAGCGCCAGAAGTACACCTCCCCCTTCCCCACTGCATTCCCCGAACCAAAAATCGCTGGCAACCCAATTTCCCCCATCTCTGGCCACCTTCCGCCACCGCCGCTCCCGAGGATCCTCGGTCGATTCCCTGCGACCATAGCATCCTCAACACGCCAGGAAGCCACTCGAGCCAACAAATCGAAGCCACACGCCAGGCATTCAGACCAATTAGGTGCTAAATTTGTGAGTCTTTGCTGCATTGGATTGTTGTTTGCATTTAGGTTGTCAAATATGATCTTATTAACTCTTTAGCTCTGGAGTAAAAGATTTCTAGATGCTTAAGGGAAGATTTTAAGAAGGCATCATTCACCCTCTCTATTATCATTGCTTGTCCTGCACACTATGACACCGTGCAATAATAGAACCAATGCAATCGATGGGCTATCTTTTTTCAAAAGGAAAACAACATGATTTAGATTATGATAGTAAGCATTACAAAGTCCCTAACTAGCCTAGTCGAGGGAAGGCACGGGGAGTGGCAGCGACGCGTTGACCAGGGAGACGAGGAGGCGGTACCATCGGCAGGGCGGAGGCATGGGAGCAGTGGCTCCCAGCAGCAGCGACGCACGGGCAGGGGAGGCGAGGGGAGATGATGGAGGGGAGGAGGCAACGTCGAGTGGCAGTGGAGGGGCCGGATGCGTTTTTTATTTACATATAGGGCAACCTCTTCCCTCAGCCGATCCTAGTCACTAGATCTAAATCTAATGGCCATGAAAAAACTATGACACTGCTAACCCCTTTGGTCCCTTAACCCAGCCCCTCGGTGCCTCCGCTACTCCTTCCCATGCACTATCATGCTGCTGCTACACTAGGACTACGTAGAAGAGGAGAAAGGCAGAGCGGTACTCGATGGCAAAGAAGAGAAGCACAACGGCGTGGAAGAAGAGGAGCACACCGGTGCGGACGATAAGGCATTAGTGTACACCACCGAGGACTATGATGGTATAGAAGTGTACACCACCAAAGTCGATAATTAGGACATGGAGTACATCGACATGGACGATGAACAGGGAGGTGGAGTACACCGACTCAGACGATGTGTAGTTGTGTACACTATTGGAAGTGAGGAAGAACCGTGAAGCCATCAGGGATTAGGGAGGTATATCTGGGGCGACGATATCAGCAACGGCGGATTCAACCACACCAACTTCAATCTTGATAATAAGATGAATCCCTCTTTTTAATGTTTATTGTATAATTTGGGTCATATTTAATGATGGCTGGTTCTTTTAAGCTTGTTGCTTATGGCTTTTGGTTTATAATACAATAATTAGCTATCAAATGGTGTGTCTTTTTAAGACGGAGTTAACAAGTCAATTGTAGTCGACACTGTACCAAATTCATCTATATCGACTAAAATCACACGTGAATGTCTCTCTCTTCGTACTCTCTCTTGCGAACAGGCAGAATTCAAAAATTTAAGTTAAAAGCCATAAACCACAACCCAAAAGAACTCACCTGATATCTATCACCTTCTTTTAAAAACCCCGTTGCAACGCACGAGCATCTTACTAGTTACATATGAGGTGAGAGTGACTTGGACACCGTGCCAGCAGGGACGAATCCAAGCCTAGGGCCGTAGGCCTAGGATAAAAAAACCATGAAGACCCCCCTAGAAAAATTTCCAAAAGTATCGAGGGATAGAGGGCTTAACTCAAGATGAGCTGGTATAAGCTTAGGGCATGGCCTGTCACTGGTTTCGTCCTTGGGTGCTAAGGGTAAACAACATTCGTCGCCGCCATGGCCAGGTCACGTACAACATTGGACAAGGAACACTCATCAGAAAGCCAACACAAAAGTAAACTAAACTACTCATACTACTGCCCACAAAGACCTGGTGGTGGTCCCCTCCCTTCCCATCGCCGATGAAGGTGCTGGGCGCCGAAGGTAGGAGAGAGGGTTAGATCTGAAATGGTCACGAAGAGGAGAGAAAAGGGCAGGGGGTCGGTGAAAAAAAGGAAAAAAAGATCATATGGCGCAAGTAGATGCTCAGATTGGCAGGGAGCCACATCCCTTGTTGCGGGTCATATGGCGCATTTGCCATGTCGTTGACATGGGCAGCGCGTCCTCGCTCGTTCATGCGCGGCCCTCCTCGTCGGCTTTGCGCCGTCTTGGTCTCGACGTTGTTGCATGCCGCCATTTCTCTCGAATAGCCGCTTCACTCTCTGCTCCGCGACGGCACGATCCACACTAGCGCGCGTGGTCGCAACTCGGCCGATGCTGTGGTTCTCAAATGGAAAAAAGGTGGTGACATATAAAGGGGGCAGAGGCGATGTAAAGAGTTGATTGCGAAGATTTAGCTGTGCAATGGATTGCGAAGATTTAGATGTGCAATCAACGGCTAGCAATCAACGAGTGAAACATGTAAGCGTTTCGCGCGAGTCCTAAAGCCCGAGTTTACGACCGGGCCGAGCTTAAGAAATGTAGCCTAAGATCAGCTGGAGCCCATTGCGGCAAAAGGAAATTTGCCAGTAGCCCAACGCCGAGCCTAGCCTACTGATCCAATGGGCAAGTATAGAAACGTTCCTCCTAGCCCGTTTTCTCCGACTGGCCTGTAGAAGGGTATTCTGCCTGTTTAGGCCCGCGCGGACGGGTTGTGGTGCGGCCATGCGGGCCGCGGGAGACGGGATGATGACGAGCCGAAAGGGGGAGCACGCGCGCAGCCGATGGGCTGCAGCCTGCGGAGTATGAGGCGTTTGCGGGCCGTGGACGGTCTGCGTGGAGGAGAGGCGCTATTGGGCCGCGCGGCGTGGCGATTTGATGGTATTTTGGTGGGCTGCCGAACGGGAGGCAGTCGCGGCACGGTGGGAGCGCGGGCGGACTGTCACCCTGTCGGATGCACGGGGCGGAGGCGGAGTCTCAGGGCATCTCCAATGGTCTGAGTCAGCTAGCTATATGTATGTATATATCAGCATATATCCTATGTAGAGGAAAGAGAGTATGCAAAAAAAAATCGAGCCAGCTCTTCCTTAAACACTAGTCTATAACGCCAAACGAGGCAGTCTCTATAAATTCGGTGTGTGCATGTAAGCATCAAATAGCTATCCTTATAGATAGTTCTTTAGAATGTTAGCTTTAGTGTGTACTATATAGATGATGTGGAAGTCTTATAGTTAGTTGCTAGCTATAACCATTGGAGATGCCCTAACTTGTTCTTTTTTTACTGAAGTTTATGGTTTTTAATCGTGGTTTGTGACTTTTAGATTATTTATGCGAGAGACTATAGAGTAACAGAAACTTACGTATGGTTTTTGCCAATATAAATGAAGTCGGTACAGTATGTACTACAATTAACTAGTAGATATCATCTCAAAAAGGCATTCCATTTAAAAGTTAGTTACTGTAGAAAAGCTAAAAGATAAAAAGAACAGGTCTTACTCATTTTGAAAAGACACTTCGTTTAAAAGCTAGTTACCGTAGAAAAGCTAAAAGCTAAAAAGAATAGGCCTTGAACATTGGGAACCGGGCTGGTTGGCAGCTAGGGCGAGGCGCGGTGTCCGGCCGCGCGTCGGAGGCGCTCTGCTGGGCCTCCGCCGCTTTGCAGGGCCGTGGGCGAGGCAGCGCGGCCAGCTTATGGCTTGTCATTCCGGGCGTCGCTGCTTAGACCGTCGACACAGCTCTCTCCTGAGTTGTTTCGCTCGGCCAGTGCGAGATCGTCGAGCGAAGCTACATCAGAATCGTCGAAGCAGACCTAAAGGCCAAGCTAGGCCCCCTGAGGTGCTGAAAAAGTTAAGCAGGCACAGCCCACGGTCCGCACAGCACAAGCAGCAGCAGCCTCAGCCTCGTACCACCCGTGGCTGTGGCGGACTTACGGTTTCCCAAACCAAAACTGCGTGCGGCACGCATGGATTCAGGCGTCAACAGCACAGCACCAGCACTAGCACTAGCAGGTGTAGGTCCCTAGTCTCAACACGAGCCTCCGGCGTGGTCGCACGCAGACCGGTGAACACGTGTGAACCGGGGCGCTGGCTGCCGCTACCACTGCCAGACACAGCGTGGAATCTCCAGCGGACATGCAAACAAAAACAAGAAACCGCGTAGATGCAATGCGACCATAGGTTTTGGGCCTCGCTGTCGGCTTCAGTTGACTTATTTTTCACTATTTGTAAATTTTGTTTTTTAAAATTTTCAGCTTTTTTGCTGGTTCTTTTTTCTAGTATTCTGTTTTTAAATTTTTTTTAAATTTAATTATATCAAATCAGTCACTTCAGCTATAGTAAAATTTCAGTCGCTATAGTGCAATTTCAGCTATAAATCACAGCTTTTCGACCCAACCGAGCTAACCAAGTAATCGCGATAGCACAGCACACCATGCCATCCATGGGGAAAAAACCTCCCCCCTTTGCTTCACGCTGCCATGTCGTGTACTGCCTGAGCTCTGGAATCCAGATGGGTAACAACAGCAGTACAATGTCGAGTCATGCGTGATACGTATAGCAGGCGCTTTTCATCGTAAGATCTCCATTTCTTGTTCTTTGTTTTTTTTTAAAAAAAAATTGGACAGGCCGAAAGGTCGTAGATACGGTCGGAGCATTATACAAAACCAACTGGAAGGAACAACCCAACACGCATATTGACACGGAGAATCGAGAAAGATCTAGCTTAACGAAAAAAAATTGTTGTGGTCAGCCAAATTCAAAGCAAAGCAACACAGGAAAGCATATATAGAACAAAGCGAAGCACTACTACCATTATAGTACTATGTGCTCGAGCTAACTGCACTATTGATCTTACTTTACGCTTGTATGGATTCCAATTTATATGAACTGGCCAATAGACTGAAGAGCTAGCGTCGCCGTCGGCTGCTTTGCTGTTTTAGAGTTATTAGCGAGAATGGCTGTAATAGGTGCGTTATTTATAAAAATAACATCTTTATAGTCATAATTGTAAAAATAGCGAGGCAGGAACCTCGAGTTAACACGTTGCGACCTGCTGCCCAGTAACAACCTCGGTTCAACACATGGCACTTACCAATCGGTGACTGGGCATTAACCTCAGGTCGACACGTGACGGCTCACCGTGCGCATTAGCGCCTGCCAGACACGAGGTTAATGCTGCCCAGTGACCGGACGACAGGTGCCACGTGTTGTCCCGAGATTCCTACCGCCCAGTTGTCAGGCGGCAGAAACGCCATTTTTGCAATTATAGCTAAGAGAATGCTATTTTTGCAAATAACATGTCAAATATGGCGTTTTAGCATAGTACTCTACTACTATCTCGTAGTTTCCTTCAAACAAACAAGTGTGACGACTTTTTTACTGTTATTTTGAAGTAGTTTATAGGGATAATCTTTTCAACATAATTTATCAGTTTATTGATATTTAGTTTATTTATATAAATATTTATACTAGAGTAGAAAATTACCTGTTATAGTTATAAACCAATAGACGCAGCTAAAAAGAACGGATTCTCTTATCTCCATCACCTGATAACCTCGACAACTTCTCTCAGCTGCAGGCTCTTCAGCCCCTGGTTTCTGTTTGGTACTGACAGAGCGATGGGTGCATTTTCTTAAGGGGTTTTGATAAGTATCACCCGGATGTTTTGTTTGCTAAAATCATCCAAATTTTGAAGCATTGGATCTTTGTTGAGATTGGTGAGGATCTGATGCTTCCAAACGGGTTCGCGCAGTTAACGGATCTAGCACCAACCCGTTTTCAGACCCGGTACTGTTGTTTGAATTTTTTGGGTTGGCTCGAAAATCTAAGCGCATGTCAGAAGCGCACTATCTCTACTCGCGAGCGCCGAGCGCTGTCTGGTTCTTCGCCTCGCCGACAGAGAGAGAGAGAGAGTGTGTTCTCTCGCTTTTCTCCTCGTCGACAGAGAGAGAGGCGTGCGGAGAAGCGAGCGAGGGGGGCGGAGCTAGCGAGGTCTCCACCTCGCGCGATAGAGAGAGTGTGCTGTGTATTCTCCCTGGGCTTGTGAAGAAGCGAGCGAGGGGGGCGGATCTAGCGCGGCGAAGAGTATCTAGCGTTTTTCGTTGTTAACGGGAGAAGCTCGCGCGGGGTTAACCGGCGGAGATACTCGGCGTCGGGAGGTAAGAGAATCGTGGATTTATGTTCTCTATTGCCGTGCGATTTGAATCATGGAGGGGAGAGAGCAGAAGTAAACCTTTCCTACTTAGGGTTTTTTAGGCTTTTACTATTACTTATTTTTTTGCAGTTTGTGTGTTCGGATCTGTTTTTTTAGTAATTTACGTTTTTAGATTTGATGATTTTTTGGTGTGATGTTTGTTTTTCATTGCTGTTAGGGTTCTCTCTCTGGCAGTGGTTAGTGATTCACCTATGTTCTTATTTAGTTTTTTTTAGGCCTTGATTAATCAGAACCTTGAAATCAAAGTCCACGAGGAGGTAGCTAGGTGTCTTCTTCCTCTCGATCTGCGAGTGCATCGATCGTATCATTAGTCAAAAAGGTACTAGCAAGGAGAGCCTGTAAGAACGCGAAGAAAAGTTGCCAGAATGAAACCTGGAGGCATGCAGAGAACTTGTTTCTGAAAATTGGAGCACTTCGTCAGAGGATATTTCCATGGACGCACGCACGAGACGATACGAAAGGTCCCAACCACACAAGGTGCGGGGAACGGGCGAGAACAACGACCGCCGCGCCGACCGAGTCAGCAGCCGCGCGCGCGCGCACATTTGGACGAACGAGCGTGTGCGTTTCTTCCAAGGTAGCTGGACAAGGACTCGATCCTAAAAGGAGACCAGCAAGCTCGATCGATGAATACTTTTTGTGTGTTTTTGTGTTCGGATCTGATGTTTTTTCTAGTAGTTAGTTTCTTAGTAAATTATAGTAATATTGTTGTGGTTAGTGGTTCGTGCAGTGGTTAGTGCTTCATGCAGTGGCAGTGGTTAGTGATTCACATTAGGGGGGTGAGTTTCAAGGCAATTTTTTGCAGAGTAGTTAAAACTAGTTGTAAGCTAAAGAAGATGGTTTCTCAAGAAAGAACTTAGTTTCTGAACTTTATAACGCAAATCTTGACTATTAATCTATTAATAATGCTTTTGTTAGGTTGTCTAATCAAAGTTGGTTTGTTAGCTTTGTAGTGCTATTTTTGTGTGTTCACTAATCATTTCTTTAACTTGTAAAATTAGTTATAAAGCTATGTTATTTCTGAAACCAGGGGGTAGAGATATTGTGCTATTGATATCAGCTGTAGTAGTTGTTTGGGGTTTCATATGTATCAAATGATATGCTAGCTTAGTTTTTTTTTGATAATATTAGTCGATGAAGTAACATTCGTGGTACAAGAATAGTACTAAATATATATCATGCATATAGTATTTTTTTATAGTGATGAATCTAAATCTGTTAATACTATTAAACTAAATGTATCAACCGGTTTTGCACTCTTAAACAGAATATACTTGTCAGGACTTTTTTTAACTAAAGGTTATGACAATTGTTTTTCTTCAGTTCACTAAATCTAATTATACTGATGAATGCTATGGTTATATCTGAATTGTTATGTGTGTTTACGTAGTTATGTGTGTTTATTATATTTTAGAATAATCCAGTATGAAATTTCACCATGTATGTGTTTTGTAACCATTTTTTTTTGGCTGGAAGCTTTATAGGCATGCTTCAACCCCCATAAAAAAATGGCCTCTCAAAACAAATCAAAGTTTAGATCAATTCTCGATTACCATGTCAGGGACCTGTTGCTTGATGAGGTAATTACTAATATGTTTAGTTCAATTCTTTATGTCCTTTTTTATATTTATTTTTTTGTTTGATTAGATTCTTAATTTCATTGTTCTGTAGGTTAAGGACGCCATATCGTCAATGATTGCTCAATTTGAGCAAGAACATATCACAAGTTTTATAGCAGGATTGGAAAACTTGGTTGTGGGTATAGCAAAGCAATTCCATAGTGACATTAGGAATTCTTGTGGGGGGGGGGGGTCCATGGTACAATGAAAGAGGTTAACAAGTCTAGGGATGATAACCCAATTCATATGGATGGAGCAGATGCACAAGGAGTCATTGACAAGCACATCTCTCAGCGAGGTCTAATAGGGTTTTGTGTAAAAACAAGGTTCACAAAAAGAACAGTTTCATCTTTTTGCTTATTATGGATAACCTATTTTGTTTTCCCTATTTTTTTCAGATTGTCCATCTAGTAATAAGAGAAAGAGGACACTTAGCAGTGAAGAATCTGACAGCAATAGGTCTGCAGTTTTCTACCATCGACGTCGTATTACTAGAGCCCAGATTCAAGTTCAAGAGCAAGTCGATATTGCTGAAGCTCAACCGCATGTTGACAATTGTGGGTCAAAAGGAATTAACCAAGCTCATATAACTGTCAATCAAGTTTCTCATGTAAGTGGCAAAGGCTTGTGCGTGTGTCATTCTTTTGTTATCTCAGATTCTTTTTTTAGTGCAAAAAAATGAACTATAATCCCCTGCATATTAAGTTTTGGCTTGTATAACACATGTTGTTTGTTTTGTTTTTTTTTGTATGCGCAAGGGAAGCATCCCTGATGTATCAGTTAAGGACAGCGGGAATGCACATGTTGACCAAAGAATCCCTGCTTGTGCGCATGTAGATGCATCTACTTCCAAACACTATGGGCAATCACATAAGCTGAACCAAGATAATAATGAAAGGAAGGACAATTCTCCATCTGCAGTAAAGGTATGCTGGTTTATTTCTACTTTGCTCCAAATCAATATAGTAATGGTAGGTAAGATGGTTGCACATTTTTTTGTTCTAAACATTTGTGTTCTCATTTCTTATATCAGAGTTTCGATGCTAGTAAAGGACATACTGATCGGAACCCCGTAGGTGATGTGTGTGGTAAAGCCTCTAATGTTATCTTGAATCATTATCCATTTATTTTCTCAGTTTTTGTATATCGAATTGTCTACTTGTTTCCTATTACCAACACCATCTTCATGATTTTTGAATATTATTTTTCTTTTTCTTGCAGAGTTTCAAGTAAAATGCACCCAACTATATGCACCAGGTAGTTCATCAAAAACAACTTTTTATGTGTATGGATTTTAGTTCATCTAAATGACTGTATGGTTTTGAGTTTTCTTAGCTTATAATACCAATATAGGATAAGTTTCGCAAGATGCACCTGTAAGAAGTTGATAGGTTTACTGTCATGTGTCAAAATTTGTTTGTTATGTTTTCTTTCAGAAAGGCTAGTTATAAACTCTCTCATCTCTTGTTTACATGACATGGTGGGAGGGGGAGTTGATATCAAAATGGTTTTTAGTAAAGCAAAATGAATGTCATGGCAGTAATGATTTTTTGTTTGTAAATTGTAGGGAGTCCAAAGCAAGCTATAACAAGGGCAAGTGATAACATCGACAAACACCTTAAATCCTCACACAGTCCAAAGCTCATTGCATTGTATAACTGGGCGCCATCATTTGATCTTGGCATCGACAATGATGATAATCCTGATCTGCAGTGTCAGTCAAAGACTAGCCGCCAACCTATAGGAGCAAGTGAAGCACTCTTTGTCTCTAATGTAACAAAAGTAAGCATGTACTATAATAAATATAATGCACATTTCTTTTTTTTTAACATCTAATTGTCTCATGTTAATTTACACCTTTTGTATTATTATCTTTTTTTTGGAGGAAACCACCACCTTAAATGTTGATAGTGGCAATGATGTCCAACTTATGGATAACCTCCAGCAGTATAATCAGGTGTGTAAAAAGAATGCAGCCTTTTTTCAGTATGATCAGCTGAGTATTTTTTAATTAAGTTATTTGTGTACCTTTTTCTATATATCGTCGTATTTATTTATTGTAATGCAATCTTTTTCTGGTTTTTTTAACATAGGGAGAGATTGCTGTTACTGATATTAAGTCACAGGATGCCGCAGAGACCACCACACATGCAATGGGTGTTTCTTCTACAAATGTGATCAACCTTGTAAATCCACTTTTTGCTTTCTGATTATGTACATCTTTTTTTTGTTCTATGCTTTTTTAGCATGTTGTTATGTATGTCTATGTTCCTTTTGCCCTGTTAAAAAACCAGTTATAAAGCTTAGTTGGGTTGTTAGCTTTCTGGTGGTATTTTGGTGGGTTCACTAATCATTTCTATAACTTGTAAATTTTAGTTATAAAGCTTTGGTATTTCTAAAAACCAGGGGGGGTAGAGATCTTTGTGCTATCAATGTCAACTGCAGTAGTTTTGTTATGGGTTTTCATGTGTATCAATTGATATGCTAGCTTAGATTTTGATTTGTATTGTTCGATTAAGTAACATCCGTCGTACAAGAATAGTACTAAATATAAACCATGTATATAGTCGTAATTATAGTGATGAATCTATTTTCTGGTAATATTGTTAAACTAAATGTAACAACAGTTTTTGTTTGCACTCTAAAACTAAATGTTTTGGTCACTGATAGTCTATTCTACTAAAGCTTCTGCTAATTTTTTTTGTTCTGATAAATGTTAATAATGTGCCATCTTATATGTGAATATGTTTCGCCTTAATGCCTTATTGTTGGTTAATACTATTTTTTAAATTAAAATATAACACAGTTTTTGAGTGATAGACTAATTCTAGGTATTTGTTAGCACTAATAAACTAAATTATTTGTTAGGTATATGTAACTAAAGGTTATACTAATTGTTTTTTTGTTCCTTTTTTCACTTTCAAATAATTATGCTATCATATTTTTTTTCGTCTCCAGGCCCCCCCAGATATTGTGACTTCTTCAAGAGAACGACTTGATCAAAGTTGTGTTGATTTGTGTAAACAAACTGATCAAATATATAACAAGAATGAATCCTTTGTTAAAGATAGCGTAGGGTGCAACAATATGTCACATGATAAAACCCGTGCTGGCCAGTCTGCACTTAATATCCTTCAGCCACTCGCCGTCAATGTTATGAACTTAGGAGGTAGTTGCACTCTTTTAAACTAAATGCTTTGGTCTCTGATAGTATATTCTACTAAAGCTTCTGCTAATAATTTCTGTTTGTTCTGTTTAATGTTAATAATGTACGATCTTTAAACTAAAGATTTTTTTTAGCACTCTTAAACATGAATATTTGTCAGGACTATTTAAGTAAAGGTTATGCTTATTATCTTTTGTTTTGTTCACTAAATCTACTTATAGTGAGAAATGTTAGGTTTGTATGAAACTTCATCATGTATGAAACTAAATGTCTAATGTTGTTCACCTAGGATGCAGTTGCTCTCTTAAAAAATAAATGTTTTGGTAACTGATAGTCTATTGGAACTAAAACTTCTGATAATAATTTAATTAGGAGGTAATGTGGGGGGTGGTTCAGCAACTTGCAAGATGCCTCTTTATGGAAAGAGAAGGCAAATGAGGGGTAGCATATACACTGATCATCCATACTCCATAGGCAGAGATAGAGTCATGGTATCCGCCCTAGACATGGCATTTTATCAAGCAGTGATCAGCATGTCAGTGGGTGAACACAGCAGGTAAGTGTTGTATGCAGATATATCCTTATGCTTGTGTGTTTCATATTGTTTTGTATTGTCTTTTCCACATATGTAATTTGGTATCTTATATTTTTTTATTCAGTTGCAAAGCCATTTCAGTGAAGCCTGATGGGAAAAGTTTTGTGAAATATAGCTGTTTAGGGTACTCTCTTAAGCCTGAAGGCAAAATTGACAATTTCTTGGTAAATTGTTTTTGCCGGCTTCTATTTGAGGAGAATCATCCCACCAAGTCAAAGAAGCATTTCTTTTTCAACACAGTTGGGGTATGTCACCATTTATTTTTGGAGTATTTTATTTTGTCATTTATTTATCTTTTATAAGTAAGGATTTCTTATGTTAGAAGCACACTTTTTTTGTGTGCCTAAAGTGAAAAATATTGCATCTTTGTCTGTATTTCTTTTTCTACTTATAGTGAGAACTATGTAACATCATGTTTTGTCCTACTGTTTGTTAATATCATTTTAATTGTTTTGTTAGCACTGTTAAACTTTTTGTTTTGTTAGCACTGCTAAACCTAATGTTTTGTTAGCAGTCACATTATTTTGTTACTCATAATGCTTAATGGCTCCACTAATAATTATTATGGAACATCAGTTTTTTAGAATCACACAGATAATAAATGTGTGTGTGCATTGGTAACTGTTAATTGTTTAGATAATTGTTAACTGTAATGTTTTGTTTGCAGTCACATTGTTTTGTTACTCCTAATGCTTAACCAATGTTGTCTAGTAATCAGTTAAACTTTTGTTTGCAGCACTGTTAAACTTTTTGTTTTGTTAGCACTGTTAAACCTAATGTTTTGTTAGCAGTCACATTATTTTGTTACTCCTAATGCTTAATGGCTCCACTAATAATTATTATGGAACATCAGTTTTTTAGAATCACACAGATAATAAATGTGTGTGTGCATTGGTAACTGTTAATTGTTCAGATAATTGTTAACTGTTAATTGTTCAGATAATTGTTAACTGATGATAGATTAAGTTCTTTTTTGTACCACCAGCTTGATTAAGTTCTTAAGTTTTAACAAGGTTGGTTTTATTTGAGCTAATAATTTGGATCCACTAACAAGGTTTGGTTGTATCAATCTATACAAGTAGACAAGCACAATGGTTTAATAGGTGGTTCAATAACTTGCTTGGAATACAGTCTTTTAATAGTACTTTAGTTACATCTATTTGTCATTTAGATTTCCTAGAATTGCATATCTGTTTGGTTAATCTCTTTTGGATTAGTGATGTTATGTTGGGTTTACTGAAGCTTGTCTTGATAGTTTTTTTTATGTCCACTAAATGTTAAACATAATGTTTTGTTTGCAGTCACATTGTTTTGTTACTCCTAATGCTTAACCAATGCTGTCTTGTAATCAGTTAAACTTTTGTTTGCAGCACTGTTAAACTTTTTGTTTTGTTAGCACTGTTAAACCTAATGTTTTGTTAGCAGTCACATTATTTTGTTACTCCTAATGCTTAACCAATGTTTTGTTTGCAGTCACATTGTTTGGTTACTCCTAATGCTTAACCAATGCTGTCTTGTAATCAGTTAAACTTTTGTTTGCAGCACTGTTAAACTTTTTGTTTTGTTAGCACTGTTAAACCTAATGTTTTGTTAGCAGTCACATTATTTTGTTACTCCTAATGCTTAATGGCTCCACTAATAATTATTATGGAACATCAGTTTTTTAGAATCACACAGATAATAAATGTGTGTGTGCATTGGTAACTGTTAATTGTTCAGATAATTGTTAACTGTTAATTGTTCAGATAATTGTTAACTGATGATAGATTAAGTTCTTTTTTGTACCACCAGCTTGATTAAGTTCTTAAGTTTTAACAAGGTTGGTTTTATTTGAGCTAATAATTTGGATCCACTAACAAGGTTTGGTTGTATCAATCTATACAAGTAGACAAGCACAATGGTTTAATAGGTGGTTCAATAACTTGCTTGGAATACAGTCTTTTAATAGTACTTTAGTTACATCTATTTGTCATTTAGATTTCCTAGAATTGCATATCTGTTTGGTTAATCTCTTTTGGATTAGTGATGTTATGTTGGGTTTACTGAAGCTTGTCTTGATAGTTTTTTTTGTCCACTAAATGTTAAACATAATGTTTTGTTTGCAGTCACATTGTTTTGTTACTCCTAATGCTTAACCAATGCTGTCTTGTAATCAGTTAAACTTTTGTTTGCAGCACTGTTAAACTTTTTGTTTTGTTAGCACTGTTAAACCTAATGTTTTGTTAGCAGTCACATTATTTTGTTACTCCTAATGCTTAATGGCTCCACTAATAATTATTATGGAACATCAGTTTTTAGAATCACACAGATAATAAATGTGTGTGTGCATTGGTAACTGTTAATTGTTTAGATAATTGTTAACTGTTAATTGTTCAGATAATTGTTAACTGATGATAGATTAATTTCTTTTTTGTACCACCAGCTTGATTAAGTTCTTAAGTTTTAACAAGGTTGGTTTTATTTGAGCTAATAATTTGGATCCACTAACAAGGTTTGGTTGTATCAATCTATACAAGTAGACAAGCACAATGGTTTAATAGGTGGTTCAATAACTTGCTTGGAATACAGTCTTTTAATAGTACTTTAGTTACATCTATTTGTCATTTAGATTTCCTAGAATTGCATATCTGTTTGGTTAATCTCTTTTGGATTAGTGATGTTATGTTGGGTTTACTGAAGCTTGTCTTGATAGTTTTTTTGTTACTCCTAATGCTTAATGGCTCCACTAATAATTATTATGGAACATCAGTTTTTAGAATCACACAGATAATAAATGTGTGTGTGCATTGGTAACTGTTAATTGTTTAGATAATTGTTAACTGTAATTGTTAACTGATGATAGATTAAGTTCTTTTTTTTTGTACCACCAGCCTGATTTTTCATATGAACATTCCACTAATAATTTGGATCCACTAACAAGGTTTGGTTGTATCAATCTATACAAGTTGACAAGCACAATGGTTTAATAGGTGGTTCAATAACTTGCTTGGAATACAGTCTTTTTAATAGTACTAGTGATGTTATGTTGGGTTTACTGAAGCTTGTGCTGATAGTTTTTTTTATGTCCACTAAATATTAACCTAATGTTTTGTCTGCAGTCACATTGTTCTGTTACTCCTAATGCTTTAACCAATGCTGTCTTGTAATCAGTAACCAATGCTGTCTTGACGTGAGCTCTAGAGATTCCTGTTCAAGATAAGGTTGAGGGTAAAGTTGCATTTGATTTTGTCAGTTCAATGTACAGAATGGAATTCTAGAGATTCATGTTCAAGATAAGGTTGAGGTTAAAAGTTGCATTTTGCTTTTTGTCAGTTCAATGTCCTAATTCTAATGTTATTATGATCATCAATTTTTTGTGCAATAAAATATAACTATGTTTAATAATGCACCATGTTATATGTGGTCATAATATCTAATTATGTGTTTGCAATCTTTGATGTACAGCCACTTTTGTTATCTTCTGCCAATAGTTTTGTTAGGGCAAGCATGTGGACAGTAAGGTTCAGGTAACCTCCTGGAACTCTAGTATGAAGCTTTACTCCACTGAAAAAAATTGAACTCTAAACTTTGTGTGCACAGCTGAACTGAAGTTGTTATGAAATAGAGTTCATTAATGAGTAGGCATAATTTTGTTAGATGTTCAAAGTCTTACACTTCAGATGGAAGTTACTCTATAAGAAAATATATGTCTACGATAACAACTGCGGATAAAGTAAAGATAAGTATATACATGTAATACTTATTATGTTTTGTTATCTTCAGATATGATGGATCATCAATGTTTGCTCACCAAAATACATTGTTACATTCAGTTATTATGGAACATCAATTTTTGTTTTAGAACTATTACATTGTTAGTAATAATATACATTGTTAATACTAATATACAATCTTATTACATTGTTAATACTAATATACAATCTTAATCACAGAAAAATTTTAACTCTGAACTTTTTGTGTGCACAGCTGAACTCAAGTTGTTATGAAATAGAGTTCATAAATGTGTAGGCATTTAATTTATTAAATGATGGATCATCAATGTTCGCTCACTAAACCTTATTATAATTCTGTTAATGCTATTAGTTTTGTTCTCTTCACTAATTCTCATGTTTTCCA
This sequence comes from Dendrocalamus latiflorus, assembly GCA_017311315.1. NCBI lineage: Eukaryota > Viridiplantae > Streptophyta > Magnoliopsida > Poales > Poaceae > Dendrocalamus > Dendrocalamus latiflorus. The sequence continues at coordinate 7,396,380 of CM029629.1, read as the reverse complement.
ATCTTTTTTTGGACGAACAGACACAATGTGTGAACTGATATTATGATCCAAATATGAAGCATGCAGTCGAGCAGAAATCATGGTTGAGGAAAATGTGTCAATGTTTTCCAATTTTTGACGAACAGACACAATGTGTGAACTGATATAACTAATCAAATATGTAGCATGCATGCGAACAGAAATCATTGTTGAGGAACATGGAGAAATCACGGTTGAGGAATATGTAAACTGATATTATGATCAAAACGGAAAGAAATCAGAACGGGGGAATTCGAGGTAAATACCTCTGAAATCCAGTTGTTTCTCCATGTTTTTGATCCTCCTCCAGATCGTCTCTTTTTTCCCTTTTTCTCTGTTTGATCTCCAGAGACTCTTCTTTTTTTCCTGTGTTTCTTGCCCCTTATGCAAGAACGATCTCCGTCGTCATGCTTTTTGTTCTGCCGGCGTGTGTGGGCCCCACAGACTGGAGGGGTTTTTACTGCTTTTATTATGTGGTCCGTCGTCATGGTAGGGTTTCATATGGCGCACGTGTTTTTCTTTGGGCTGAATAATTGATCTGTGGAGTGGCTCCGTCGTTCAGGTTGGGTTTCATATATGCACGTGTTTTTTGGGCTGAATAATCGGTCTGGGGAGTGGCTCTTGCTCGGTAGTGCTCTGGGCTGAATCATCGATTCGGGGGGAGTGGCTCGGGGGGCTAAAAAGAGTCAAACAAAACAATACCGGGGCTGAACAACCACTAACGGGCTCGGTAGTAGAGATGGATCCAGAATCGGTGGCCCGTCGGCCCGTTGGCCCGTTATATCAGGTGGAAACAGGACGTGAGGTGGAGCTTCATCTGAACCGTGTTTTGTTTAATCTAACGGTTGAAAATTTGGATGTTTTTAGCAACAAAACCATCCGGGAGATGGCTATACAGACCCTTTCTTAAGACGACTATTTTGGACTACTTTGCATGTCATATTCTCAGCTGTTTCTGCGCTTCCACGCTACGTTTGCGCTACGTAAAGAGATGCGTAATTATTTGGTGAAGTGAAAAAAAATTGGTCCGATGAACTTTGTAGCGAGAAGAATGGCAATGGTGTACCTGCTTCAAATTTCTTCTAAAATTCTATTGGAGGTGTGGATAAATGATAACAACATATTTAGAACGCAGGCGTTTCACATGAAATAATTAAATTAATTTTCTTAGTAATAAGGGAAAATTTATGCTTTTCAAATAGAGCCTAAGTGGATATAGACCATGAGAGGGGAGAATAACACAGAAGAATGGTTTTTTATTTCATAAGAAATTTTAAGTATGCAAAATGCTTCCTTTCTTCAAATCCTACCTACGTATACAACGGGGGGAAGATAGTATGATATCTTATTGGGACATAAATTGCTTAAACATGAATTAATTTTTATAAGCAAAATATAACTTCTTATCACGCTTCATATAGTACAACCATACTCCTAGCTTCTCTCCGTACAACTGACATGAATGCATGAAGATTAATTCATTTTTAATCAAAATCGAAAGTTGTTGCATTATTAGCATATATGTTTCACTTCATAAAGTACAAAATGTACTCATACCCTCTCCTTGTACTTAAACATCAATCTTTTCATGTTGGCCTGGCTGCTAGTCATATTATGGCATATAACAATGCATCAGCCATCAGGTGCCTTAAGTTTGCACCCGCGTAAGTCCAAGCTTGGCAAATTTTTGCTTTTTAGCCTAAAATTTGAAAGTTTTTTACATATGGACCCCTGGAGAAAAGATTTACAAAAATGGACCCTTCACTCGGCACCAAAGCATATGGCGCCCAGGGTACATTTCACGGCGCCATATGATTTGGCGCCGTGAATTGACACGTCGGATCCACGGTGGCATAGAACGGCGCCAAATCACATGGCGCCGTGACGTGTAAGTTGGGCGCTAAAGGCCGTGGCGCCATGCTTTGGGACTTAGAGCATCTCCAACAATCCCCCTAAATCTCCCCCTAAATCAAATTATTGGGAAATTGTGTAAAAAGTCTTCTCCAACAACTCCCCTAAACACCCCCCTATTTCTATTCCCCCCCCAAAACTCTCCCAAAACCCAGCTAGAAACCGGGAACTTTCAGGGGTCCCCTATCCTCGCTCCCGCCGTCACGCGCGCTGGGAAAAAAATTCGCGCCACACTTTTCCTTCACAGCTCGCCGCCCCCGCCTTTTTCCCAGCCACATCTCCCCGCCCGCCGCCCCAAACCTCCAGACGCCGCCCGACGTCGCCCGCGGCCTCCAGATGCGCCGACGCCTCGCGGCCAGACTCCCCGACGCCTGATGCCCTGACGCATCGGGAGATCGAAATCGGGCGCGGGCGCCGGGCGACGTCCTGTGCGGTGCAACCTTGCAAAAGATTTCGCTTCTTTTGGTTCTTTTCGAAAGGAAATATTTGCGTCCCTCCGTCCAATGGAACGGTGCAAACTAGTATCCGCAGCTGATGTAGATTTTGATCCGCAGTAGTATCCGCCACCGTATAAATACATGCACGGACGGGCGGAATATTTCTTTGAGAACACACTACGTGTACCGATCGGAACAGGACTAGATGTGATTACGGAGTTCATGCCTTGTACATGTACACACGATGGCCGAGTGCAGCGGTCAAACCGTAATCGCATCGTACACGGACGAGCTAGCACATCGGCCGCCGGTGCACGCGTCCAACTCTCTGGATCGCTCACGATCAAAATGAGGTATCGAGCAAAGTAAATGGGCCGGTTGTTAATATTGGGCTAGATTCAACATACTATTAGGATATATTTAGGGGAGCTGTTGGAGGAGGGGACTAAAATAGGTTAACAAATTTTTTGGGCTGCCCCTAAAAGGTGTCTTTTGGGGTGGGTTTTTAGGGGGATTGTTGGAGATGCTCTTAAGCCCGAGCGCGGCCCCCCGGCCCCCCACCCCTCACTCTGTTCTGCCCAAGCCGAAGCAACCGCCGCCGCCACTCCCTTCCCCCTCAAAATCAACTCAAATCCATCCGTTTTTCTCGCGATTTTACTTCCAGATCGAGTAAACAAGGTGAACCCCCTCCTTTCCCTTGATTTTTTGCAATAAATATGGATTATTTGAGGTACATTTCGTATGGGAAGATTGCAAACCCTAGATGAAATTACTTCAATTTGGCTCGGTTTTAGGTTGGATTTTCAATAGATATGCGTAATGTAAGAGTAGTAATGTGTATAGATTCGTTTTTAGGGTTGGATTTTTAGAAATACATATATTTTTAGGGTTTGATTTAGAAATACATATGTTTTTAGGGTTTGATTTGAGCGAGATTGATGAATGTTTAGATTTAGGGTTTGATTTAGAAATACACATGTTTTTAGGGTTTGGTTTGAGCGAGATTTCTAAATTTTTAGAAATACATATGTTTTTAGGGTCCATTTTATAAATACATATGTTTTTAGGGTTTGATATAGAAATACATATATTTTGAGGGTTTGATTTAGAAATAGATATGTTTTTAGGGTTTGATTTAGAAATACATATGTTTTTAGGGTTTGATTATTATTCATACATGGTTGTGTTCGGTTTTAGGTTTTTAGGGTTTCATATAGCAAATAGGATGATTTCATGTCAACATGGGCAAGATTGTATGTCCACCTAACCCTTAGTAGCTTTGATTATTGTTTATACTTACAAAATTATATTTTTACCACCCCTAATTTAGATTTGCATTCTAATTCAAGTGGCAAAGACAACTTATTGTCAATTACACCAAGTTATATATATATAAATCATGTTTTATAAATTTCTTATTTGAATATTTCTTAACCATTGAATTCTAAAATTTATCACAGGATGGCGAGATACCGGCTGCTAGACGAGTACTACGAGAGGGAGCACCGCGGCAAGCTCACGGAGGACGGCCATGTACGTGTGTGGTCGAAATGTACATGTGTTCAACTTGATGGTCACGCAGCTAACTTTAATAGTAATTTTCAGGAGATACCATACTTCGTCCTCGAACCCATGATGGGTTCCAGTTGATGCGCTACGACGACCGCTATACCCCACTGCTGCGCCGTGCTGGGCTTCACACGGTCACTAACCTATTACGGCGGGGCATGCCGGTCTTCAACCCCGCAGCTTTGACCGCACTTGTCGACAGGTGCATTTTCTCTATCGGGTCTATTTGTTTTCGCTTCTATATTCTTACGCACGTAACTAATTCTTTTCTCCTTGTACTACTAACAGGTGGAGGCCAGAGACACACACGTTCCACCTTCCCTGTGGGGAGATGACCGTCACGCTGCAGGACGTGGCGATGATACTTGGACTTCCCATCAGGGGACAGCCGGTGATCGGCCCGGCGGTGTCTGAGGGCTGGAGGGCACGTGTGGAGGCCTTCCTGGGCACGCCATTGCCTCCTGCCCTAGATAATGCCAGGCGAGGCCGCGTCTCGGGGGTCCACCTTAGATGGTTGCGGACTACCTTTGGCGAATGCCCTGCTGCCGCGGACGACGCCACGGTGACCTACCACTGTCGCGCCTGGGTCCTGCACATGTTCGGGGCAGTGCTGTTCCCGGACGCCACGGGGGATGCCGCTTCGTGGATGTACATCCACTGCCTCCAGGACTGGGGGGACGCTGGACAGTTCAGCTGGGGCTCGGCGGTCCTCACATTCCTCTACCGCCAGCTTTGCGAGGCCTGCAGACGCAAGGCCCCCGCGTCGACGCTCGGTGGCTGCGTCTTCCTCCTGCAGGTGTGGTAATGCATTTATTTTTCCTACAGTTCTTTGTTTTTGTGCGTGGCTAATCGTGTGTCTGTCCGTATGTTCGCTTGGTAGGTGTGGATGTGGACACGCATTCCAGTGGGGCGCCCTCGAGTGTTGCAGGCGCAGCCTTGGCATCCACTGGGTGTGGATGACCTCGGCCCCACTGTTGCGTACCTGTGGGATACAGTGTCAGTCCCGTTCGCGACTACTCAGCGGGCGTACGTGGATTTCAGCAACGAGTTTGACACTTTGTCTCCCACGATGGTAAGAAATTTGTACTGCATTTATTTATTCTACAGTTCTTGGTTTTTGTACACGGCTAATCGTGTGTTCTCTTACTAGGTGTCCTGGGAGCCTTACTCCGAGCCACAGGTTCTAGCGCTACCGCTCAGCACCATGTGCCGCAGGGACTCCCATATTTGGAGGATGAGGTGTCCGCTGATATGCTTCTATGCTGTGGAGATTCACCTCCCCCACAGAGTTGCGCGGCAGTTCGGCCTCGTGCAGTTCTTCCCCCCAGAGGGGATGTCGACTTCTGTTGAGTTGCACAAGTAAGTAACAATTTAAAATTCTTTTGGTTCGTACTAACAACTATTGTTGACATCTTCTATATGTACAGGTTCGACAGGGTCCGCCAACGAAAGGTGACGGACTTCGCTGATCACCACCGACAGTACGTGCAGTGGTGGAGGAAGATGGAGGACAACCGCGAGCCGGACAGTACCCCCCACAGTAACGCCAGCTTCCGGGGTTACTTGTCCTGGTACCACACTGCCACGCGCTACAGGCTGAGGCAGCAGTGGACCGACGTCGACTACGCGGACCTCGCTTCGTCCGAGGACGAGGACACTGCGTACGACAGGTGTGCGAGGGAGGGCACAGTGGTCGAGGCCGCTCCGATTCTCGATCGAGTGGTACGGAAAGCATGATATTTGCAATACTTTGGTTCCATACATTTATCTTGCACTTATGTTTACTTATTTCTTTAGGGGACTTCTCTCCAAACCTCGGTGCGTGAGATCGACGAGGTTCTCAGCCACCTGGACAGCGAGAGCCACCCCCTGAGAGACTTCCTGCAGGTACGAAGATAATTCGCTAGGTTAGATCGATTCAGCATGTATGCAATTATGACATATCATTACTTGCAGAGACTTCGACGTCGCCTCGGTCGGGCGGCAGGTCGGTGTGGTTGCCGCGCACGCACGGACGTCGCATCACCACCGGCGGCCTCCCAGTGCTCGGGTGCCGCTGCAGCCTCGTCGTCACACGTCGGCACGCGCCAGTCCACGAGGAGCTCGTCACGCACTCCGACTTTCAGTCAGGGCGATGACGACGACGACGACGAGGCAGAGCAGGATGACGAGGAGGCGGAGCACGAGGACGAGGAGGCAGAGCAGGATGACGAGGAGGCGGAGCACGAGGACGAGGAGGCATCTACCCACGACGAGATTGGGATGTCGCAGATGCCCGACGCACCATCTACTCAGGCTTCCCAGCGGCCTCGTCGTTCGGCCCGTCCCCCGAGCACGTATACTCCAGGGTCTGATGCTTTGGCCAAGGGCAAGGGAAAGGCCAAGAGGCAGTGAGAGTGACTATTTTATGCGCTGAGATGTGTTATGTAATGTCGCAACTGCTTTTGATAGTTATATGATGTTATGTGATATTTTGAGACTTTTGATAATTATGCGCTGTTGTCATTTGAGTTGTTCAGATGTTTTATGTGTGAATGTATATGTATGTGTGTATGTGCATATGTTTTGCGGAAAAAACAGCAAGGTTTGCTGTTTTTTCTACAGGTGAAGCTAGCACGGCGCCATAGTCTTTGGCGCCGAGAGGTTTATATACGGCGCTAGGGTCTTTGGCGTCTTTTGCGGCGCCAAAGAATATTGCGCAGTATGTAAACCATTCGGCGCCAAAGACTCTGGCGCCGTGATAGATAAATATGACGCTAGAAGATTTGGCGCCGTGATAGCTGGGCTTGCACTGCAAAATTCGGGCTAAGTCCCAGAGCACGGCGCCACGACCTTTAACGCCCAACTTACACGGCACGGCGCGATGTGATTTGGCGCCGTGCTATGCCACTGTGGATCCTACGTGGCCATTTACGGCGCCAAAGGATATGGCGCCGTGCCATGTACCCTGGGCGCCATATGCTTTGGCGCCGAGTGAAGGGTCCATTTTTGCAAATCTTTTCTCCAGAGGTCAATATGTAAAAAACTTTCAAATTTTGGACTAAAAAGCAAAAATTTTACTCCAAGCTTCCATCCACCCAGTACGGTGGCTTCACTGGACCCACGATGGTATGTGCTTTGCAGCACCCATAATTTTTTTATTTTGGCGTTTTGATAATATCTTTATTCAATATTTTAAATTAGGATCCCTACAAGAAAAAATATTACAAGCACCACTGTAACACCCCCATTTCTGGGAGTATTATGAAACCCTCGCAACTGCCCAGGACTGTTCAGCTACGAGTTACATCAATCGAGTGTATAACATTGCCAACATATGCTTAAGACAAAAGCCAACTTTATTGCAATATAAAGGCATAAAAGCCAAGTTTTACAGTAGGGCAGACGACCCTTAGATACATTACAGAAAAAGGGCGCCACAGGCACGCCTGAGCGGAAGACGACCCTACTTCCACGTGTCATCGACCTTGTAGAACTCCACATCTTTACCTTCATCTGTTTCCTCATTGTTGGCTATTTCTGTTAATGTTTTTAGCAAGTATGAGTGCAACTACCGTACTCAACAAGTCACACGGAGATTACTATTAACTACATGTAGGGTACATCAATTGATGGGGGAAGTTTGTTATTTTATGTGGATGCAGTTTTAGTTGTAAACAGATTTCAAACATAAAATCATAGCTTTCTATAAACTTTATGGGGTTTTCAAGGTTCAATTACCAAATCACCAACATTACCAAACCCTTTCCAAATCTACTTATGCCTTGTTGTTGGATTCACCCATTAAACACAACTCCATTGACCGGAAGTACGGCGTTTCTATAAACTTTAGGGGGTTTTCAAGGTTCAATTACCAAATCACCAACATTACCAAACCCTTTCCAAATCTACTTATGCCTTGTTGTTGGATTCACCCATTAAACACAACTCCATTGACCGGAAGTACGGCGTATTCGAATACCATTAGTCATGACTTTGCAAAGCTGTCCTGCTTTACCCACAAGATTCCTTAACTCCCGCTAAAGAGTTAAGAAAACAAGATTGTTCACTGCTCAATTCTTTATATAGCCTCTACCTAGTAGACTTCCTCAATAAGCCCAGGCCACAACCTCTGACCCATCTCAGCCTACTATTGTGTGGATATCTGATAATCAAATCAAATAACAAAAACAACAATGGTGCCAACTTCCATACGACCCTTCTCTGCTCCCTTCCATATGGACTCACACTTTGCCTCCAACCGCATATGTAGAGGTTCAATCGAATTTGAGCAGTTACTAGACCAGGTTTGACGTATCAACGCTTGTGGTTGGGCGATCTCTATGTTCTTTACTCAGCATAAGGGGCTAGTCCTTATATTTTCACCGGTGGTAAATTCCCTTCTACAAATCTGTCCAGTGCTTTAACACTCCCATTGATTTGTAACATTTGCCTTCACCCTAGGTCACGGGATCCAGCGATCCTCGCTTACCCTAGAATCATTTCCTAAATAAATACCAAATCTTTTAGTAACAGTAGGTGTTGATTCTCTAAACTACCATGATTACATATTAATCTTATATTTTATGTTACTAGGTCTTGTCAAGGTGAATATGGCCATCAAATTAGACTGGGCTTTTTCGGGTGATAGGACATAACTAGTATCATGTCATTCTAAGCATTTATTGTACATAAAATAACAGTGTACAAATAACATAATGAAAATACAAGTAAATAAATAACTTAGGGAATGTAGGATCAACATGTTCAAAAATATGTGTGACTTGCCTTGCGGGCCTACGGTTTCACTAACTTCGGATTCTTGGACTTGAGCTTGACCTTCTCCTTCCTGCTCCAGGTGGTCTTTAGTGTCGAGAGCTAATGCAAAAATTAAAATAAATCAGTTCCGCGCCCGAAGGACTGAGCTAGGAACAAAAACGAAATGAAGAAAGAAAATTCGATAAATCCAAATAAATAGGGTTTTGAGTTTATAGGAGGGTTAAATGGGTAAATGGGCCTGAGAAATGGGTTGGCGGGCTTGAAACGGATCTAGGGAATATAAACTTTGCATTTTTGGGTTTGGGTCAAGCACTGTTCATCGGGCTCGGTCGGTTACTATTCATCGGGCTCGAACCAGACTCGGCTAGGCGGCTCAGCGCAACCGTGTTGATCGGGTCCGGTCAGATGCAACGGGCTCGGCCGAAGTGGCTTGGTTCAACCGGGTCGGGGCGGTGCGGTCGGGGAAACAGTGCGCCGCACTGTTCTTCTTCTCCGTTCCACCCGCGCGCGTGTAGCGAACAGAGGAGAGAAGCGGCGACTGGCGGCGGGGCTAGGAAAGTTTGTGACACATTTTGAAGCTACGGATGGGTTCATGGGAGTGAGAGGGTTCCGTTTTTAGTGGTTGGAGACCCGACGGAGGCGGCGTTCGCCGGCGGCGAGGCCTTCTTCTCCACGGGCGGTGTGAGCATGACGGGAGGATGGAAGCTTATTTGGGCGATCGGACTGGCTTTTAAGCATCTATGGAGCTCAAGAAAGCTGGTGGATGGCTCGGTTTAGATAGGGGAGGTCGGAGCTAAGCTGGCCACGACGAGGTGGTCGAGCCGTTGGATGATTCTTGGTGCCGGGGAAGACAAGGGCTTGGGATGCTCGGGTATTGGCATGGTGCTATTCCTGGGTGCTAGGGGAAGTCGCAGGAGCAGGGAATTGGATTGGTATTGGTTAAATCGGAGAGAGCGGTTTAGGGCTCACCTTCAAGTTCTCCGGCGATTACCGGCAAAGGAGGCGGAGGTAGGCTAATCGGGCGGGAGTGAGGCTTCACAGGAGGGTGTGGAGGAGATAAAAGGGGTCCCCGGCTCTTATAGATGCCCGAAGGCGGTTTGGCGCTGGGGAAGCCGATTAGGGCAGCGGCAACTCGGGGGAGAGGCGAGAAGGATCGGGGAAAGCTGGCAGTGGGAAGGCGCTGGAAGTCTTGGGCAACAAGGGGCGGCGGTCAAAGGTGTCGGAGCGGTGTCAGGTCGGCAGGGGAGCTGGATTGGCCGGGAGAGGCAGAAATATGGGCGGACAGTGGCGGCGGCGGCCGGGATGGCTTGACACCGGTGCAGGCACATTCAATGGAGTGTACGGCTACTGGCAGAGGGGGAGCGAAGCTGGCAGTGCACGCATGCGCGAGAAGGCACGACAGGGTGCGGCTGGCTTGGCGGTGAAGGAAATATCGGGACGGCGGCGAACATATCGGACAGTGAACAGTGATTGCGCGTGTTCTCTGCCGTTGAAGCAATGCAGGGTCAAATTGAGGGCGTGGATGAGTGGTCTAGGTGAGGATTAGGGCTAGAAATCAATTGCAATTCAAACTCAAAAGAAAATCAAATTCGTTTTCAATTTTCGGTTTGTTTCAACCATCTCATCCCAACGGTCAGACAAACCTCTCCCCCTCTCCTTCACTATCCCATCTCTCTTGGCTTAACCCTGACCAATCCTCTCCAAATGAAATTAAAAAATTAACATGTTTTAAACAGTTTTTAGTTTTTAAATATCCAAAGGTAGAAGCTACTATTATTTGGAATAGGGGATAACCCAAAAAGGCTTTATACATCCATCGTACATATCATTAAGGCTGATATAATGATGAAACAACAGTAGAACACTGGTGTCTCGTTATGTTGCGGTCTCAAAAGACTACGGACTAGTCATGTCGTTCTCCAACATAATTGCAGTAGTATTATCATTTTATCGGTCGCTACATAATTGCAGTAGTATTATAATTTTATCAGTCGCTAGTTTGTGCCCCATGGGCCCACCATGCGATCAAGAAGCATAGAAAAGAAGTATAAAATGGTTGCTCAATGGCAAAGCCGAAAGGGAAAAGAGAGGGATGTGGATGACTTCACGACAGATAAGGGGTTCTTTTCAATTTTTAAAAGCTATTTTATACTGTAATTAGATTTCAAATAAAATATCTTTTCAAATCAAGGTTTATAAATTAATTGTAGTAGACACTACAACAGCTTTATTTATATCATTTAAAATCGTATACGGGTCTATCTCTTTCTGGACTCTCTCAACCAAAAACCATAAACTATAGCCAAAAGATATAAGGCAAAGCCAAAAAAACATGCCCAAAAAATTATGCCACTAGAAAGAGAGTTATGGTAAAGATTACAGCATGATTAGGACATCCGTCCCATCTTCTATCTGTGTATACACAAAAAAAAAATCTACTGGTTATGTGCTGGAAAAGCTAAGAGATGCATAATAAATAAATCTTCTAAAACAATGGAGATGCTCTGCAAGTGGAAGAGTTGTGACGATCTAGTACTCATAAAGTTTCCTGCAATCCTCAAAACCATGAGCTTACACTTGGTTTTTAATTCGTAATATTCGAGTACCTGTGCATGTATAAAGGGAGAAATCACACGTATCATTTCTCTCGTGGTAGAAGGGCAAAAGGATATACACATGGTAGATGCATGTTAGTGAGCTACCGGGAGGATGATGGTATTTAAAGGAGTTACAAGATGGATCACAGGTGCTGTAGCATTTTACATGGCTTTTTGCTAACTCAACCGGAGCAAAATATCTTTAAAAAAAGGAAAGAAAACATGACTTAGCTGATGCATCCAAGGAAAATGTGGCACTTAAGCCTTAAGTTTTACGTGCCGCTCGATTAGACTAAAATAAGTTAATTTATAACTAAAATTACACTGTAACCGATGGTGACTTATTTGATATAACTAAATTTTAAAAAATAAAAATGAAAAAACATGTTATCCTATCATGGACAATGCAAATGAATACAGAAAAAAGAACCAGCAAAAAAGCTTAGAAAAACTAAAAAGCTAGAAAAAGAGAAAATATAGAAATAGTAAATAGTAAGCTAAAAGCCAGAAGTTTAAACTGAAATGAGCAAAACTTTACGCTTTAACTACTTCATAGTTTACCTCTGAAATGGAACTCGTCAAGGATTTGATGCACGAGTGCGACTCTACCCGTGACTGCTGTTCTTTGACCCCCTAATTAGTAATTAACCTCACAGGAACACTTAGTAGTAGAACGTAGGGGTTGTTGAGCAGAGGCGCAGAGCACTCGAGTTTTTTTTTTTTTTTATCGCCGGGCGAGCTGCGCCCCACACGGCCACACCCGCGGTTTGAACACAGGCGCGCGGCGGGGCCCGCCGGCGCCCGCGCGTCGCCGTCATGCCTCACGGCGATAATCCGCGGACGACGTGCGCGGGCAGGGACGCGACGCGGGTAGAAATAGCCGCGCGCACCCAAAAAATACCCAGCCCCGCTTAGCGGAAACATCCCACTCTAGGGCCACCACCTCCTGCCTCCCTCCCCTCTCTTCCTCTCTTTTCTCCCCAGCGACCTCCCTCCCCCTCCCTCTGCATAACCCCTGCGTGGGACGGCTTGAGCTGAAGGGTTCGACCTGGGAGCGCACCGGCCGGAGCGCGGGGAGGTACGTGCGTCCTTCTTCCCTGCCTTCTTGGTAGCTGGTAGGCCAGGGCTTGCGTGTGGTGTGGTGAGGCGCAAGAAATGGATGCGAAGCTGCTGTCTTTGCTTAAGCCTCGGCTAGCTAGGGGATTCTTGATGTTTGGCTGTGACTAGTGGTCTGTGTGAATCGATGTCCAGTTCGTTTTCTTATGAGATACGGAGTTGCACAAGAGAAAAGAAGCTGCTTTGAGGGCTTTTTTTTTGTTAGTTTAATGATCAAATCTCTGCATATTTTGCAAGCTTAGGGGCATGTAGAGTACTCGTAGGACCTCCATACTGGGACATGGCCTTCCTTGTGAATCTATGGAGATTTTTTTTTGAGACCACGCCAAATTGTTAGGAGCGCCGAGCGCACGAGTGGTGTTTAGTAAAATTCTTGATTTGTGCTGAACCATGACCAAACACGGCAGATCTAGAAGCTTTTCGCTACTGACTTTCGTGATTTCTTTAAAGAAAAAATTGATCATATACCCTCCATTTAGATGGAAATTGAGGATTTACCCTCCTGATCCACGTGTCAGTGACTTATGATGATCCCACATGTTATTAAGATATGGAGAGTAAATCCTCAATTTCTCAACTAAAAGGAGGGTATATGATCCAATCTCCCTTATTTAAATGGGTGTTAATCTTGCGCCGAGGGTAGTTGAGCCGACGGGTCAAACTGCTTGTGCAGGCGGTTTGGTGTAGGAAATTATTAGACGATGATACTTTATGACTCGTCTACAGCCCTCTGTTTTGTCTGCGCACTGGCTGGTCATACTTGTCCAGTACGGGTGCTTGGAAGGTTGTACGATGTCAATCATGACGCTGTTCTTCGGTCAGCATTACAACACACTACTTCGTTCGCGTTCTGTCGGTAGGAACAGGATGCCCCCACTGTTGGTGGTATTGCCAGGATTTGGTGTGCTAGTTTTTTATGCTGTTTCAGGACAATTACATATGTAGTTTCCTGTAATTGGAAGAACGTGTACAAGATTTAGTCCCAAGTTTACTGACCAAGGTTAACAGTTGAGTCCCTTGGCATGCACACTTTCTTCCTTCCCGATCAGTTTCACTGATATGGTGTCTTATGGCTTTGGAATTTACGCTGATAAAATGGCTGTATGTTGCCTTCAGTGAAGGGAACTCGTCTAGCAATAATGAGGATTTTATTTCATAGGATACAGTATATTATTTCCTGTGTCTGAGATTTGAGATGTTTCATGTGTACAATAGAAAATGTGGATTTCCCCAACTAGGAATGGTTAGTTAACTCAGTACGTGCATGTCTTTATGAATCTAACACACCAAATATATTTCTGTTTCTGACAAGGCTATGTTTGTTTCTCATATTTCAAAGTCAAGCTTCAGTACTGTTAAGGGTATTAGAGATAAGGTATTAGAGATAGAATATGACTCTTATTTGTTTCCTTATATCTCTTATACTCTCCTATATATATGGCCCATTGGGTCTCATATCAATACACACAATATTCATAACATGGTATCAGAGCTTACGTTAAAACCCTAACCTCGATCTACTTCCGCTCCGGCCGTCGCCGGTCACCGCCGGCCTCCGCCGTCGCCTCCCCCGGGAGGATGGATCTCCTCTCCCGGGGGCGGCTATCTTGTTGGGCTGCTGACAACGAAGACGCCGCTGTCTCGTTGCCGCTCAGATCTACCGCTGGGGTTCGCCGGCGCGCGCGCGGCCTTCTTCATGGCGTCGGGCCCGCACCTTCCTCGCCGGGGCTGCCGCCTTCTTCGCCGGCGCGCGCGACCTCCTTCGCGGGGGCCTTCCTTGCCGCCGCAACTCGTTGGCCGCCGCTCTGCTGCCGGGCCGTCGCCGTCGCCGGGCCGCCGCCTGTCTGGTCGCCGTCTCATCAGATCTGGCGGCCCGCCTCGGCCTCCACCGACGCCGCGCCTCTTCGTCGCCGGCTCATCCACGCGCCGCCGCCCAGATCCGGCCGATGCCACCTCGGATCCGCGCCGCTGTCGCCTCGACCGCCGTCGCCAGGCCGACTACCGCCCGGATCCGGCCGGCGCCGCCTTAGATCCGGCCTCTCCGCCGCCGCCTTCAGCGCTCTCCGCGCCGTCGCCGCGTCTCGCCGCCTCGGATCCGGGCTCTCCGCCGCCGGATTCAGCGCTCGCCGCGCCGTCGCCGCGTCTCGCCGCCTCGGATCCGGGCTCTCCCCGCGACCTCCTTCGCGGGGGCCTTCCTTGCCGCCGCAGCTCGTTGGACGCCGCTCTGCCTCCGAATCCGGCCGTTGCCGCTCGGATCCGGCCTCGCTCCGGCCAGATCCGACGCTCCCTCGCCCGTCCGGTGGCCGCGACACTCCGGGCTTCCCGACGCCGCCTCCTTCGGCCGCCGTGCCCGCGCCTCCAGCTCGATCCGCAGCCTCTTTCCGGCGTCGGCTTGATCCGGGCTCCCCGACACTGCCTCCTTCTGCCGCTGCGCCCGCACCGCCGCATCCTTCTCTCCCCCTTCTTTCGCGCGTCCTCGAGTCTCGCGTACGCGTGAAGAGCGAGAGCCAAGAGGGGGATCGGGTGTGGAGAGAGATAGAGGGGAGGGGGATTTTAAGAGGTTTTTTTTCATTTTCTACTGCTGTTTTCTTTTAGTCGGTCTTCGGTTATTTTTCGTGAGTCTTCCGTCGCGTCCATCTAAATCCGTAATAGTTCGTTCAAGCCGTGCGAGTCCACAAATTTATTGTCAGTCATAGAAGTGTAGGAATTCTCTTTTGCATGGCAGCAGCCGCTGCTCTTTTCCTTGAGCCGCTGCAGATTGTAGAAGTCTCTATGAGGCCGCCGCGCTTCTTCTGCACCGCGCCTCCGTTGCGCTTATTGTGCATTGCGTCGCCGCGTTTCTTTTGCACCGCGCCTCCGTTGCGCTTCTTGTGCATTGCGCCGCCGCGCTTCTTCTGCACTGCGTCTCCGTTGCGCTTCTTGTGCACTGCGCCGCTGCCGTCTCAGGCTTCGATCTGTGCCGTCATGCTTCTATCTATTCCTCTTCGGCTTGATTTGACAGTTTATTCGACGACTGCACGCAACGACGACTTTATCACGACTCGGATGTTGGATATTTTTTGTTTTAGTATTAACCCTTTTTCAAATGCAATGCTATTGCATACGCCTTGCATTTGTGGGGGGGTGTTAAGGGTATTAGAGATAAGGTATTAGAGATAGAATATGACTCTTATTTGTTTCCTTATATCTCTTGTACTCTCCTATATATATGGCCTATTGGGTCTCATATCAATACACACAATATTCATAACAAGTACCAGTTTTACTATTCGAGTTGGGAACTCTGTATGTTATTGGTCTTACAGTTTTTCTCTCTTGTTGCAGATTTTGTTTCATCTGGATTTCTGGACTACTACTGAAGGACTAGGAGACATCAGCAAACAAACTACAAAAATTTTCCTTCCAGTTGTTCTGTTGATTTGATCTCCTTGTCATACCAAAAGCACTTGATAGCATGGAGTGATTAGTGCGTCGGGCTTTTTTTAGTGGACCAGGATGGCTGATACTCCAACTTCCCGAATGATGCATCCCTTTGGCAACATACCAAGGCAGAATCCAAAACAATTCCAATATTCAAACAATCCACAGCACCCTTGCCACCCCTATCAGGCACCTTCAGACACCCACGTTATACCGCAACATCACTATAGCCTGAAGTCCCATTCTCCGGATGCTGGTTCTGAAAACCAGGTTACTCCTAAGCGGTACACATTTGACTCCTCTGCGGCTGCTGGTTGCATGAAACATGATTCCCCCTCCGGTCATAGTTTCACTCCCAGGAGTGGCAGTCCTCAATCTCAGGAAGACAGTCACTCCGACTCCACAAACGGATCTCCTATAAGCACTTCGTGCGTCACTGAGGATCCTAATGATCTGAAGCAAAAACTGAAGGATCTTGAGGCTGCAATGCTTGGGCCAGACTCCGAGATAGTCGATATCCTTGAGAGCTCTGTGGCAAACCAGCTTTCACTGGAGCCAGAGAAGTTGGTGCGGATGATGGGCATTCCCAGAGGCAACTTGAAGGAGCTACTGATTGCTTGTGCTAGAGCAGTGGAAGAGAAGAACAGCTTCGCCATCGATCTGATTATTCCGGAGTTGAGAAAAATGGTTTCAGTATCTGGTGAGCCAGTCGAGAGGTTGGGAGCCTACATGGTGGAAGGGCTTGTTGCCAGGCTTGCCTCCTCCGGCAACTCGATCTACAAAGCTTTGAAGTGCAAAGAACCAAGGAGTTCTGACCTCCTGTCCTACATGCATTTCCTGTATGAGGCCTGCCCCTTCTTCAAGTTCGGCTACATGTCGGCAAACGGCGCGATCGTGGAGGCTGTCAAGGGAGAAGACAGGATTCATATCATCGACTTCCATATCTCTCAAGGGACTCAGTGGATCTCTCTCCTCCAGGCCCTTGCAGCCAGGCCTGGTGGACCACCAACTGTGAGGGTCACAGGCATTGATGATTCGGTATCAGCTTACGCTCGAGGCGGCGGGCTAGAGTTGGTTGGGAGGAGGCTGTCACACATCGCTGGCCTGTGCAAGGTGCCTTTTGAATTCCATGCGGTTGCTATCTCTGGCAGCGAGGTGGAAGAGGGACACCTTGGAGTCATCCCTGGGGAAGCTGTCGCGGTGAACTTCACCCTGGAGCTGCACCACATTCCGGATGAGACCGTGAGCACGGCGAACCACCGCGACCGGATCCTGAGGCTGGTGAAGGGCCTGTCGCCGAAGGTGGTCACCCTCGTGGAGCAGGAGTCCAACACGAACACGGCCCCGTTCGTGCAGAGGTTCGCGGAGACGCTCGACTACTACACCGCCGTCTTCGAGTCCATCGACCTGACGCTCCCGAGGGACGACAAGGAGAGGATCAACATGGAGCAGCACTGCCTGGCGAGGGAGATCGTGAACCTCGTCGCCTGCGAGGGCGCGGAGAGGGTGGAGCGGCACGAGCGCTTCGGCAAGTGGAAGGCGCGCCTCACGATGGCCGGCTTCAGCCCGTCCCCGCTCAGCTCCCTGGTGAATGCCACCATCAGGACGCTGCTGCAGAGCTACTCCATGAACTACCAGCTAGCCGAGAGGGACGGGGTGCTCTACCTCGGGTGGAAGAGCAGGCCCCTAGTGGTTTCGTCAGCCTGGCATTAGCGCTGTGATGTGATCTACCGACGACCTTCCTTGTAGCTTCTCCGTTTCGTAGCGAACGTAGATGTATGTTTGGTTGGACTGTAGGAGGCTATGGTGATCCGGGTATGGAGAAGGATAGCTTATAACGTGGCGCTGTAATACCAATGGTAGCATGTAGGGTCAAAGTCTGAATAAGGCTGATGAGGTGTAGTACAAGTTTGGGGGTATATGTTTCGAGTTCAGACGTCTTATGACAATGTTGTTGCACTCTGCTTAATCAGCATTACCACCTACCATTTAACTAAAATCCTTGAAATGATGGCTAGCAGGGCTGAAAATGAATAGGATGTACATCCCAGCTCAACCGGTACAAATCCAGCCGACGGAGCAGTCGTAGGTGTGAAATAACAGATCTGATTCCATATGCATGTCTCAGTGTGAGTGGCAATGGCACCATTTATATGCAGGGAAAATAAAAGGCTATGCCAGACAGTTCAGGAAACCAAATTATCATAATCTATGTTCTATCCATATTCCAGTAGAGAAGAGAAGACAGTTCACAAAACCAAATTATCATAATCTAATTAATCATAACGGGTTCACTGTACAACGAATGCAGGGCTGCAATGCCACATACAACAAAGCCTTTCCCGCTCCAAAAGACCCATGCGTTGCTGCAGCTCGCAGGTATAGCTTCCCTCCGGTTGAACTGATGTGTGAATGATACACAATTGAGAATCTTGCTGAAGAGATTGTCAATACAAAAGCATTCTTGGTAATATATGATTCTTGGAGCTATAAGCATTAGTACTCTCTCATGGACCCAGGACTAAATTGCCAGCACTGCTGTAGCATAAGTTAGCTGAATGGTCCATCTGTGTGGCTTTGAAAGTAAATCCTTCACTACCTTTTCCTTCTCTGGAACCATATACAATGTTTGCTGCATTTCCGGGTACTGTCGGAACTGGCATTGCTGGAAGTCCCATGCTACCGTACACAGAAGCCATGGGTTGCATTTGATGCTGCATCTGATCAGGAACCGAAGACTGCATTTGGTTTGTGGCGTCACTGTGGTTCGGGCTAATTCCAACACCAAGGTCAAGACTGATAGTGTCACTTTCGGCCGCTTGAGAATATTGGTTGGTGAATGTCCTGGCTTCACATGCTCTCATCATGCCACCAAGGCCAGGCATATTGCTGTTAATCGGATGCACAACAGTCCTCAAGGGAGGTGTGGACATCTCATGGCTTGCATTCCTGGCAGCAGGGACTTCATGGTTATGTTTTCCTTCATATGTTGTTATCACTGATTTAGGATCATGTGATGCCCTCTCAACATGCTTCCTGACAGGGCATCCTGTGTTTGTGCACTTGTAGTAACTCCTGCAATCAAGAACAAAATGAATACACGAGTACACTGCCTAACATGTGCCATCCCCAACAATAAATTGAGTTGCTGATCGCCTAAATATGGAACACATCCATCCATTCAGAAAGTGATGAGAAATATGAGATTATCTTGGACCACTAGTTTGTAAGGAAACACTAATTGCCTTAGCAGAAGGCCAAAGTCCAATGATGCCCTTAAAAGCCTTACTCCCTGGCGTTATTAAACCGACAAAAACTCATATTAAAAAATGCATGTTCTGGGGCTTCGAACCAAATACCTCTCCCTTTCACTACTGCAAAGAGCTCCAGACCAACTAATTGCCTCCATTTGGTATACATAAGAATAGCATTTTATATGGTAGAATGTAACAGTGCAACATTACTCTCTAACTACAAGTATTGAAAGGCCGGGGCATATATGTTGTAGGCGAGCCCCGGCCCCTAGGACTGTCGGGAGTATCTAGTACACCCTAGCGAAATATGAGCACGTATATAGGCTAGGCATCTGAGTTGTACCTCAAAATGTATCATAATGCCCTCCCTTAGCCATGTGTGTGGAGGGGACATTATAGGGAATTGCCTCCTATTCCCCTCTATATATGGCCTCATGGGCACTTGTAAAGGGATCTGATTCACTCACAATGAGCTATTATCTCTACTCTCATATACACAGCATGTTTGGCTCCTCTCGGTCCTCAAGACAAAGGGTTAGCCTCGATGATATGACAGTTGGTGCCGGCCCTAGGGACTACCTGAAAAGCTGCGTGAGGAAGAGGTGAAGGAAGACACCTCTATGGGAGCATAGCATACATGGAAAGCTCTAAGCTTCTCCACATCTGCTTCGGACTTCATCGCGTCCACCTCATCCCGCGCTACGGGCTTCGCCGCATCCACCTCTGGGTCCAGCATCTGGATCCGTACCGTTGCACCAGACTCACCCTTGTCACGTAGCGCATACAGCTTCGACAGCTCAGCACGCGGCCTCGCTGGGTCGTCCAGCTACATGGCGTTCACTACTCCACTCCATCGTGTCATTCGGAGCTCTCGTGTTTGGCTTGCGTCAGCTCGCCTCAATAGCATCTGGTTTTGGGCTCCATCTAGGGTAGCTTCATCGACTGGCTCCCTACGTCGTCCACGTTGCTCAGGCCACCGAAGGGCATCGAAGATCATGGCTTCGCACGACCCACCTCGCGTTGGAGGCCCAGACCTTCGCACACAGCCCACCTTGATTGTGGGTCGAGATGCGACCTCGCCAAAGGGGCCCACACCTCACTCGGGCTCCGATGGGCATGCAGATCAGGCTTGGCGTGCGGAGTTCCACCTCATGTGAATTGGGCTAAAGGCTTTGATGAGCTCACGGGGGCCCGAAGGCCTCGATAAGAGCACATAGACCTACCTCTCGTGTGCAGGCTCAGAGGCACGGGGAGGCCCAAAGGCTTCAGTAGGCCGTCAAGGCCAATCTATGCCCCTCCGGGTGGCCCACCTCACAGGCAAAGGCCTGGAGCTTCGACAGGCCTGCAAAGGCCCATCTTACTTGCAGTGGCAGGCTTCGACAGGCCCACCACGCTCTAATGGCCTCGCGCGGGCTCCCTTGGTAAGAGCAATGCCCGTTCCTTTAGTTACCTTTTATAGCAAAAATATTTTATATGCCTAGTGGATATGTGATTTGAACTAGCAATCTCTTGTGTGCGGGGCGCTTAACCTCCACTTGGTAGCCACGAGGCCATTTTGGTGGATGTGTCGCGGTACAGGAACATTTATATTTATTAATTTTAGAATAGTTGCATGGGCACAGCAGTTAGCATGGTTGCCATTGGTTTGTGCGGCCGCTTGTATTAACTATCCTGCGGCATTTTCGGTTGCACAGTCACAAATTACCTGGTTCACCTAATCACTCTTCCCAGTTCATAACACATTTCCTGCATTAATAATATGAGATAATTATGGGTTACACCAATTAATGGGTATGTGTTGAAATGTTGTAGTGTTGCACTAGTGTAGGCAAGATTTTAATGCAACGAGACAAGTTAACTAGCATGTACTGGCTAGATCGCATCCATGTTTTGTTTGGCAATTACTTTTGCTAGCATGGTCTCTAACTCTCTAGTTGCTATGAGTATTCCTTTATGCCATTGCTTTGATTTACTTCCTACTCAAATACAAAACTACACAACACGTGGGCTAAGGAAAAAAACCGTCGTGCATGTCTCAAGAGCCACAACGTTCACGTTGATGACCCACACGAGTGCTCAGTGTATAAACCAAAAAACCACCTCGCATGGCCCAAGAGTCCCCCATACACCCCGACACCCCATGCGAGTGCTAAGTGTAAACTAAAAAACCGCCGCGCATGGCCCAAGGGCCTCGGCGTATACCTCCATGCAAGTGCTTGGTGTATAAACAAAAAGACACAGTGCGTGGGCTATAGGTGGCCAAATGGGCCGGGCTTAAACGGGCCGCACCACGGCCCGTTACTGTAGACCCGGCCCATTTAGGCACGGCACGGGATTTAAATGGGCCGGGCCGGCACGGCACGACGGACCGGGCCGTGCCTGGGCCGCCGGTGCGGCACGGCGGGCCGGCACGGCACGGCCCGTTTAGCAATTGGGCCGTGCCGGCCCGGGACGGCACGGCACGGCACGGCCCGGCGGCACGGCACGGCACGGCACGCCCGGCCCGGCTAATTCAAAAACTAGCCGTTTTTGTGACCGTTGGGGGTAAAAAAATTCGAAAAAATAGCAAAAAAATCGGAAAAAATCTGAAATTTTTTCTATAAATAGGGGGGCATCCGGCCTCCATTCTCCACACCTCAAACCTCACTCTTCTCTCTCGGTTTAGCTCTGAAAAATTCGAAAGTGTTTGCGCAAATTTGGTGAAAATTCGGGCAAAATTCCGAAAATTCAAAAATCTTCAAAGATTTTTGTGAGAGCTGCAAAGGAGGTAATAATGCTGTCTTATACTCTTATTTGGTATTATTTATTGGTTTAATTTTTTGCTAATCGTTCTTTATTATTTCAATTTGCAGTTGATTTAATGGAGAACTACGATTTTCAACTCTCCGAATACGGCCTCTCGGCGGAGGATATGCAATCGTTTCAACAAGCATATCCATCCGCGGAAGGTCCACATGTACAAACTGGAGATGCCGAAGAACCGACGGCCCCGGTGGCGCAGGGTCCAATCGATCCATCTTCTGCTGGCTCAACAAGTGCATCCACGACTCAAAGCACGGGTGCAAAAAGATCAAGAGCTAGTACATCTACAGTTTGGAATGATTTCGACAAGAAGTTCAGGACCGACGATGATGGGACTTCGGTGAGGTATGCTGTTTGTAAAATTTGTGGTAATGAATTGAGTGCAAAATCTTCAGGTGGGACGGGTCATCTACAACGACATGCTGCAAGCTGCAAGAAAAGGCAAGGAATACAAATGCGCCAGACACAGCTGCAATATAACCCCGACGGCTCGGTACGTACGTGGGAGTACAACCCAGAGGTAGCTCGGGAATCTCTTTGTAGATTAATTGCTTCTCAAGATTTACCTTTAAATTTTGGTGAATCTGATGCTTTCCAAAAATATATTACGACTGCTCATAACCCTCGATTTACTACTGTATCTAGGCAAACAACAACTAGAGATTTAATTAAATATTATAACAATTGTCGTGATAAATTGAAAGAAATGTTTCATACATGTACATTCTCTATTGCTTTGACATCCGACATATGGAGTGGTAGGGCAAGAGAGGATTATATTAGCGTTGTTGCTCATTATGTTAATGATGACTGGATAATGGAAAAAAGAATTATAGGATTTAAATTAATTAATGTTTCACATAATGCTGAAAATATTGCAGATAGCATTATTAAAGTTATAGAAGATTTTGGTCTCACGGATAAGATTTTTTCTATAACTTTAGATAATGCAGCTGCAAATACTAAAGCTATGGAAATTCTTACTCCTTTCTTTAATAATTATGCACAGTCTTTCTTATTGCATCAACGTTGCGCTTGTCATATTATTAATCTTATTGTTAAATCCGGTTTAAAAAGATTAGATGCTTGTATTAATTCTTTTAGAGATGCAATTTCATTTATTAATTGTTCTAACCAACGAATAGCCGCATATAAGAGTTTTTGCGTAGCAATGAATGTTCGTCCTAGAAAATTTGGTTTAGACATGCCTGTTAGATGGAACTCTACTTATCTTATGCTTAAACATATATTACCACATAAGAGCACTTTATCTGTTTTTCTTCACACCCAAAGTCATCAATCTCGTAGCTCCTCAAGTAGAACCCAAGTTAGAGACTCTGAACTTACTGAGGACGATTGGGATGTTGGTGAAAAAATATTTTCCTTTCTAGAAATTTTTCATAAAGCTACAGTTTGTCTTTCTGGAGTATACTACCCTACATCTCCCATGATTGTTCATAATATTGTTGAAATTGCCACTCACCTAAAGGCTTTTGAAAATGATCATATACTACGGGATGCTGTAGGTGCCATGAAATCTAAGTTTTTAAAATATTGGAGCGAAATTCCTATTTTATATGCATTTGCTTTTATTTTGGATCCTAGGGCCAAACTCCAAGGATTTATAAATGTTTTACAAGTTTTAAGTGAGGCTACCGGTTTAGACTATTGTTCATACTATACACAAGTTAAGGATAAATTATATGAGATATATAATAAATATGAAAATAAATTTGGATCTGTGCGTTTACAAAGACCCCCAGTAGTCCCTAGCACCTCTAGGGGGGCTATGCAATGGGGCAAGATTTTTGGTTCTTCGTCTAGTTCTCTTGCAGGTGCAGGTACACAGCAGGTGCGACAAAGCACTGGAGACCTATCAAGCTATCTCAACAGTGATAGCGTCAGCTTCGAGCAGGAGTTGAACATCCTCTCATGGTGGCAAACCCAGAAGGTATCATATCCAGTGCTATCCATATTAGCGCGGGATGTGTTGACTGTTCCTGTCTCTACAGTCTCCTCGGAGTCAGCATTCAGTCTTTCCGGAAGAATAATCGAGGAGCGACGAACAAGTCTCTCCAACGAGATGGTCGAAGTACTTATGACCGTCAAAGACTGGGAACAGGCTGAAGCAAGACTCCAACATACTGCAGATAATAAAGATTTAGAAGAATCTTTCGAGAATTTGTATTTAGATAGCAATGAATAGTTTTCAATATTTTTCTTCACATGTGGTCACTAATGAGCTTTATAGGCTGTACTCTTTTTTCTTTACCAAGGTTTTCTCAAATTGAGTTTTTACTTGGTAAAGTTTTTAATGAGGCAGCCATCCCATGTAATTTAATAAGTTAATAAAGCTCATTATGTCATTGGAAATATTTATTTTTGTGATTAACAATGTCTACAATTTTCTACATTTTTTCTGAATTTTCTACAATTTTTTTACAATTTTTCTTAATTTTTCTTTTTTTTCGGACTAAACGGGCTAGCGGGCCGGCACGGCCCGTTTAGCCGAAATCGTGCCCGGGCCGGCACGGCACGGCCTCGGGCCGTGCCTGGGCTCCCACCGCGGCCCGCGGGCCGGCACGGCACGGCCCGTTTAATTCACGGGCCTTAACGGGCCGTGCCTAAACGGGCCGTGCCGAGCCCGGGCCCGTGCCGTGCCGGCCCGGCACGGCCCATTGGCCAGCTATAGCGTGGGCCACGAGCCATGGCGTACTCCTCGCAAGCTCTGACCGCGGTGTACAAGCCAACTCCGGTGGCATATATAAGCCCACCACTATGGCACGAAAAGCAAGGAATGCCCAAGGGCCCCAGCATCCACTATATCGAACCCCCGCCCTGAAGGCTCCGCCTCGTTAGGAGGACCACCTCCTACACTCCACTGCACAATATTTTGCGCTCCGTCGTGCAACACCCTTTGCCTCGCAGGCTATGCCTTGGCGACTAGGGAGTCCCCACGTCAGAGACTTTGCCTTGGGAGCAGGAACTCACATCTCGCGCTCCAGTGTGCACAACCCTTCACCTCGCAGGCCATGCCTTGGCGATCCACCTCACGCTGCGGCGCGCAAACCCTTCGCCTCGCGCCTTGGCGACCAAAGAGTCCTCACCTTGAAGGCTCTGCCTCGTTAGCAGGACCACGCACCTTGCACTCCGGCATGCACAACCCTTCGCCTTGCAGGCCATGCTTCAACGACCAGGAAGTGCCCGCCTCGAAGGCTCTACCTCGGAAGTGGGACCTCACATCTCGCGCTCCGACACACACAACCCTTTGCCATGCATGCCATGCCTTGGCGACTAGGGAGTCCCTGCCTCGAAGGCTCTACCTTTGCAGCGGGACCTCGCATCTCACGCTCCAACGCGCGCAACCATTCGCCTCGCAGGCCATGCCTGGGTGACCAGTGAGTCCTCACCTCGAAGGATCTGCCTCAGCAGCAAGACCTCGCATCTTGTGCTCAGGCGTGCACAATCCTTCGCCTCAGGCGCCATGCCTTGGCGACCAGGGAGTCCCCACCACGCCCGACAACCAGGGTCTCTTGCCTCCAAACCTTCGTGTCGGTAGGGAGACCTCGCCCACCGCGCTCTCCACATACGTTGTTTTCAAAGGTAGGAGGACAGCGCTCAAACACGCCTCCTTACATTGTGCATGCCCTCGGGCGTTGTTTTCTAAGGTAGGGGGCAGTGTTCAAACACACCTCCTCTTACATTGTGCACGCCCTCCTCATACACTATTTCTAAAGGTAGGGGGATAGCGCTCAAACACACCTCTTACATTGTGCACGCTCTCCTCATACACTGTTTCTAAAGGTAGGGGGATAGCGCTCAAAACACACCTCTTACATTGTGCACGCCCTCCTCAGGCTCGCACATCGTGCCCTCCGCATGCACCGTTTTCAAAGGTAGGGGGACGGCGCTCAAACACACCTCCTCTTACATTGTGCACACCCTCCTCGGGCTTGCACACCGTGCACTCATCATGTGCTATTTTTAAAGGTAGGGGGCAACACTCAAAACACGCCTCCTCTTACATGTGTAAGCGCCCTTGTCGGGCTCACACACTGCACCCTCCGCGTGCGCTATTTTCAAAGGTAGGGGGATGGTGCTCAAACACGCCTCATCTTGCACTATGCACGCTCTCGTCGGGCTCACACATCGTACCCTCCTCGTGCATTGTTTTCAAAAGTTGGGAGCGGCGCTCAAACACGCCTCCTCTTACATTGTTCATGCCCACTTCAGGCTCACACACTGTGTCCTCCGCGTGCACTACTTTCAAAGGTAGGGGACGATGCTCAAACACACCTCCCCTTACATTGTGCAAGTGCCCCAACACGGGCGTTATGAAGAAAGGTTGGGGGGACGACACTAAGATTCACGTCCTCGGAAAAGTCAAGCATTGACACGACTTCAACTAGTGAGATTAAAACACAAGGCACAACACATCACTTAAACACCATAGCGGCAAAGTACATTGTGCATTACAACACACACCAAAGACAAAATACAAAATCGCCACCGCAAGTTATCTCCACCAAGGTTATTAAGGCGGTAAGGCGGTAAGGCGAGGCGACCGACCCCCCACACCTTTTAAGCGGTAAGGCGTAAGGCGAGGCGACGCCTTACACATCCTAAGGCGCTAAAGGGCAGCAAATAAAATGAGGCACTGAGCAGTATATAAAAAAAGTATTAGATGATAGTTAAGTAGTTAACTGAGGCATGCGGAAAAAGCGTTGCAGCAGAGCGAGCAACAGCAAGACAGAGCAAGCAACAGCAAGACAGCAAAGCTAGTAGCACGCGGCAACGGCAGCGAGCGAGGCGATGCGCGACAGCGAAGCGAGCGCCGACGGCAGCGAGCGAGCGATGCGCGACAGCGAAGCGAGCCCCGACGCGAGATAAAAATCATCGCTTCACGCTTGACTCAGCTCTCGCACACGCCGCACCGCACTCGCTCGGTCGCTCCGCCTCCGGTCCTCGCTCTCTCGCTCCCCATCCCTCCGAGCGTATGCAGCGGCGGCGGCGACGTCCCCAGCAGCGTCGGCGAGCCTCTCCTCCTCCCCTCCCTCCCAACCAAGCAACGGCGTCTCTCCCCTCCGCGGCGGCGACGACCCCATCGACGGCGGCGACCCTCCTCTCTCATCGTCTGGCACCAGATCCGCGTCTCTGGCGCCGGCGCTGCTGCTGGGCGAATGGAGAGGATGGGGGAGGGAGGGGGAGGAGGGGGAGCACCTTGCAGGGAAACGGGGAGGGAGGCGCCGCCGGCCACCGCCAAGGTTCCAACCTCCAGGTACTTCGCCCGTTCGCCGCCTAGGGTTTCTTTCTCTTCTTTCTCTGGTTTAGCTCACCGATCTGGTTTCGCTCGGGTTGGGTTTACCTTCTTTATTTGGGCGCGACGTCACCTCCATGCGTATGGCGTCGCCTTGAGCCTTCCCGCCGCCATATTCCGCCTCAACGACGCCTTGGAGCTGAGGCGGACGCCATACATGCGCAGGGCTTGCCGGCCGGGGGCGCCTCACCGCTTAGGCGACGCTTAAGCGTCGCCTAAGTGACGCCTTAATAAGCATGATCTCCACACATTAACCCTCCGTGCCACATTCGCTAAGATGAACAACGTGCCAACGCTCACCTGCGACAAGCCATGACCTCGAGTCACCACCACGGCTCCACTTCGATGCACCGCCTGCTCGAAGGCCACGCCTCGGCAAGGCAACTCAGCGTCCACAACTAGTCTCTATGACTGCTCCGACACACTACCTGCCTCAAAGGCCATGCCTCAGTAGGGCGGTCCGGCATCAACTACGTTGCCACCACGACTCCACTTCAACGTACCACCTGCCTCGAAGGCCACGCCTCGTGGTGTGGCCCCACATCAGCGATTTCACTTCTACACCATCACTACTTGTGGACCTTGGGTATCCCGTCTCCTGAGGGGCCGAGGCAAAAGCCTATTGTGTCTACTTGCCCCTCGAGAACTTGGAGCTTGCAGATAGGGGAGTATTGTTGCTGGGGAATCCCAACCCCTATGCTACGACAGTATATACACGTAAGCACATCAATATAGGTAGGGATGGCAACGGGGCGGGATGGGGGGCAGCTCCGCGCCCCGCCCCCACGAAGCTTGACAGGGGCAATGCGCCCCCGTCACCGTCCCCCGTGGGGATCCCTGCGAGGATTAAAAAAGTATTTTATATATATTTAAAAATATTAAAGTGGCTTTATTAATTATTATATATATACTTTTTTTAATAAAAATATAGCTTCAAAACATAAACCATAATGTATAAATGCACATTTTGTCCAAATATATAAAAGAATACATATTCTACATTATATAAATAAAATAATATATTTAGTTTTTGACGAGTCCCCATGGAGCCCCATGGGGGGTTCTTTGGCCCCCACCCCTACCCCCCATGGGGATTATCCCCGCGGGCCCCGCCCCCATGGGGGAAATTGCCATCCTTGAATATAGGATGTTTGATTGTGCCAAAGTTTGCCCTACTAATGTATCAAAATTTTGGGTTACCAAAATTTGGTCATGCCCATGAAGATTTGGCAAAAAAACCCTTGGGTGCCAATGCCAAAATACGGCCAACGGTACCAAATTTTGGCAACCGTCAGCTTTGAACCAAACATTCCTATAATTCATCTTGCCCCCTCATGGGAAGCGCACCTTGCCTAGCTAGCATCAATTCCAAGGAAGTATATTTAAGCCCTACTCCCCAAGCATTATTAAACTGGCAAAAATTATAATATAATAATGTGCACCTGCACTGCTTCGAACAAAAGATCACCCTTTCAGTAACGCAGACACATAACAACCAACCAATTGCCTTCATTTTGTATACTTAGGAACATTTTATATGGTATAATGTAACCATGGTTGTCACATCACTCCAGCAAGTCGCGGCGAGACCAGGGACTAGGCGTCTGCTATGGCGACAGTTAGACGATAGTAATAAATACAAACAATACCTTACATAACCTAAAATTAAATAACCATCTAACATAATAGCACAAATTATCTAAATAACAAGGTCGATAATAGCAAATAGCATTAATATGACATATTTCTATTATTTGTATATACTATAGGGGGTTAATTGCAAATGCACATGTACACAACTACACATATCATATGGCTCAGTCGAAGTTACTCCTCTCTTATCTCCTCTCTCTCTTACCTTCCCCTCTCTTTTTCTTGCTCTGCTCGGTCGACAGCTCTGGGCTCCTCGGCTCCGACCCCTCTTCCCGCCTGACACCGCCGCGGCCGCCTCCTCCTGCCACCTCCTCCCACCTCTGGCCGCCTCCTCCTGCTGCCTCCTCCCACCTCTGGCTGCATCCTCCTGCCACCTCCTCCCGCCGGCTTCGCCCGCCTCCGTTCTCCTCTGCCCACCTCCGTCCTCCTTCGGCCCATGCCCGTGTTGGCCCTCGTCCGGCTCCGACCAGCCGCCCCGACTAGAAAAGCTGTACGGGAGACCTCATTGTCCAGCTCTGGGCGACTAGAGTAGCCGTCGCCTTAGCGACAACTAGGCGATGTCGTAACAACTATGAATGTAACAACAAAACATTACTTTTCAGTTTCTATTATCTACGAACTGTAGTCTTGCAGGGCCGAACCATATAGATACACATATACATCAATATAAGCTTACATCATGATACGAATGAAATGTATAACATCTTTTTTTCATTGTATGCTATGTTTCCTAGTATTTTTTAATTCATCTGTGATAAGGTGTGATATTTAACAAGAGGGGAAATCATTGTAATAATACCAATGGCTGGCATCTGCCAAATAAAAAATAGACCAAATGGTAAAACAATGTGACAGACTAAATGCATGTTAGCTTTGAGGGACCTTCAATGGACACATGGACAGATCGTGTCATGGGTGTAGGAACGCCAATGGGCCCAACCCAACCAAAGAGATTAGTTTCTATTTGAGTTAGAGATTAGTTTATATTTGTTAGAGATGTGATATTAGTTTCTATTTGTTAGAGATATAATTAAGATTAGATTCTATCTGTTAGGAGGAGTCCATCTATATAAGGAGACTACCACATGCTATTGGAATTAAAAAAAGAATCAGTTACATTTTCTTCCTCCTCTGCCCATCCCTTGGGCGCACGGGCACACCATAAATGGTGCTAGCCCATAACAGATCGTAATAGGGACTTTTCCATCACCACATTTGATCCACCAATGGTGATAGATGTGAAGTAGCAGATCTTTCATTTCAACCACCATATATCTTTATTAGCTCTGACCACTTAATTTGTTCAAATTCAACCTTGAGCATAGATGTGAAGTAGAGAATTTTCTTGCTCCTTGGCCATTTAATTTCGTTTCTATTATTCCTCCACACAGAATTTATGCTTTTAGATATTACATTCAACCAGCATAATAATCACAGGTTTTCTTGGTGAACGGATAGAATTCGACACGTACATGAATGGTTAAGTATATAAAAATTAGTTATGCCATGGATGTACTGCAAAATATGTAGAATTCAAAGGTTTCTAAGTCTCTGATCAATAGAGCATAATCAGAGGATTATTAGATATTTTACATTACTTTAAAAATATGTTCGCATGTGAGACAAGGAGAAAATGTAATCGTAGAAGTTAATGAAGAAAATAAGTACTGACCGCGGATTGGGATTTCCTTTGACTACTTTCTGCCCATATTTGCGCCAGCGATACCCATCATCTAAGATGTCAACCTCACTAACAGTTTGTACAACAACACGAGGCTCACGGTTAGGTTTACCCATCAGAGCAGCATCGATACCAGCAGACTCCATTTTCCTGTTTGCATAATTGTAGACAAGAAGATTAGCACTTGACAGCAGCGATTCTTTAGAGTGTACCAAGTCCAAACCATGTGTACCTGCGTTTCGACTCTAAATCATCATCCTCAGTAGCATCATCCCCAGGGTAGGGTCTTCCACCTCCAGCATCAATGTCATCATCACTAACTGAACCTGGAACAGGCTCAACCATACCAGCTGAATGTACTGGATTACCAAGGTTGCTAAGAACATTTGAAGACTTATCTGCAAATTAACAGCAAATTCTGAGAGACCCAACAAAATGATTACAAAAAACATTAATAAAGCATCTTCACCACAGGTTTTCCTTTGGTGTATGGACAAACCAATATATTGGTTGTGATGTGTAAGTACAACTCAGAGAACCTCATCAAATTGAGTTTTGTAAAGTTTAAAGCATTCCTTTTTCAAGAATTTGTAGAAATTTGAACTACCTACTATCAATTGTTACTACTACAAGACATTGATGAAAAATAATAGCAAGCAACTCTAAAAAAAGCAAGCATAAATGTAAATATAGTTCAATTTCCAAAACCATTATAAACTCCTCACCTTCAGCAGCTGCCACACCATCGTATCTTTCTTCACCCTGGTTGGAAGGAACTGCACCAGCAGCTAACCTCCTATTAGGCTGGGGCTTAGGATGATTGTGACTCCCTTTATAAACAACTTCCGTAATCTGACCATCAAGTGAGCGCTCCAGTAGCTTCTTTACTTCACAATTAGGATGTGTGCACTTGTAATAGCTTCTAGGGTTTTCACTTCCCTTGACATGCTTCTGTCCATATTTGCGCCAGTTATACCCATCTTCTGTGGACTTTTCAGCTACATTTTCAGACTGTGTCTCCTGCACGGCATTCTCAGAGCTAGTCAAACCAACCATTCCAACAGGTTGGTTCGGAGCACTTGAAACATTCACCGTGAGAGTTGACGCATGTGAACAGAGAGGTCTATTTTCAATCACCATATTGCTAGATGATGAGGCAGGATTCAGACTTTGATTTTGCATAGAAGGCTCATGTTTTTTCAGATCATTGTTAGCAGGAGCCTGCAGTACAAAATGTGAGCATTATAGCGGTTATACAATGCAAAAGTGATTTGTACATCACGTCAACAAGAATTAAGAAAGGTGACAAAGCAAGCATAGGTAGATCACACTAAATCCGTACTCAAAATTTTTTTCTTCAAATGCTTCTGACTTTCTGAGAAGTAATAAATTTGACAGCATATTAATAAGGTCAGTACACACTAAAAAATTTGTTGTTCACAAATTGGCAGCATATTAATATTTGTTGTGGACAATTAATAAAAATTTAACCATTGAAACAAGAAGCTTCTGCTTTACTTGTGAGAGAAGTAATACAGCATATGGAGTAGATCAGTACACTAATTAGATTAACAAGGTAATTCAGGAGGATACAAGATGTTATGAAGTTCTTTTTATGTTAGAAAGAAGTAATGATGCTTCCCATTATACCAACCTAAAGCCACAGAACTCACCCACAATAATCCTTTTGATTCTTTTTCATGAAATTTAAAAATAAAATTGGGATTTGTCTCCTTATATTCTGATGATTTCACAAACTTACTGCATATGCGTATGTTATGAACCTCAGTTCATAACGGGTAAACACCACCAAGAAGATGGCCGGATGGAGTCGGCGTAGGGAGGGAGGAGAGACTTTAGACTAGGAAGACTTTATTATTACTCTGCTTAATGACAATAGCATGCGGTAGCCCCTTTATATAGATGGCTCCCCCTAACAGATCGAATCTAACTCCAATCATATCTCTAACCCTATCTCTAATACAAGGAAACCAATCTCTAACTCAAATAGAACACAATCTCTAATTCCTAATAATGACCCAATCTAAGGCCCATGTCTATAACATTACACCCCTCCCGGACAAGCAGCTTGTCCTCGAGCTGCTAAACGGCGGTCAATGGAAGACCTTTGATGCCGATGTAGAAGACGAACGGTGGCGGAGTGCTGCAGCGGATGGATACGGATGGCCAGATCCATGCGAAACCGAGCTAGACGAAGTGAAGCGCCTTTGGAAATATAACGCCTGCAAAATAAACTGCTTTTTTTTATTTTATTTTTTTTGATTTTTTTTATTTTTTTTTTTTGCCCTTAAGTGGTCGGTCGGTTTAACCGACCGAAACCCCGAACGCATCAGATCGGGTCTCGCGACCCATGGTCTCGAGCCGACGAGGGAAGGAGCGGCGGCGGTGGCGATTCCGGGCGAACCCCGGCAGGTGGCGGCGGCCGGTGTGGACCGGCGACGGCGGCGGCTTCGGGAAGCGGCGGCGGCTCGGGCGGAGGCGACCCCTGCGGCGGCGTCGGATGCGACGAGGCGGAGCCGGCGGCTCGGACGGAGCAGCGCGGCGGCGGCTCGGCCGGAGGCGGCTGTGACACGACCGGAGGTGGCCCGGCGGATGAAGGACCGCGCTGCGGTGGTTCCTGGCGAAGAAGCGGCGAAGAAGCAGGCGGCGCGGGGAACGACGGCGCCGTGGCGGAGGTGGCCCGGCGGAGGCGGATCTGGATCGGCAGCGGGAGGTGACAGCGACGATTGGCGGCGGATCTGGAGCGGCGGCGATCGCGTCCAGGACGGCGACGAAGAAGAGCGGCGGCCGGCGGCAGAGCAGCATCCGACGGAGCGGCGGCCTGGGGGGGCGATGCCCGACGGATGGCAGCCGGCAGAGCGACAACCGACCCCGCTCGAGCGGATCCAGGGAGCTTGGCGGCGGCATAGACTCCAGTAGGTCGGCGCCGCTGGATGGAGACGCCGCTGCTCGGACCGGGGAAACTAGGGTTTCCCCCAGTTGGACCGGATGATTGGTGGCGCTGGGAACTGGCACTAGATGCATAGATGATTCTTGCTGTTGTAGATCTGATGATATGG
Organism: Dendrocalamus latiflorus; assembly: GCA_017311315.1. Classification (NCBI taxonomy): domain Eukaryota; kingdom Viridiplantae; phylum Streptophyta; class Magnoliopsida; order Poales; family Poaceae; genus Dendrocalamus; species Dendrocalamus latiflorus. Next base: position 7,362,767 of record CM029629.1, on the reverse strand, counting down.
TGATCTGGGAATCTGGTATTGGATGATGAATCTGGCTCTTTGTTTCTTGTTGCTCCTTCATTCGATTCTCCATCCTCTCAAGGATGGCATGCACGTTGAGAAGGCTGTCCGTTATTTCCTTGTTGATGCTGGCTAACGACATGGCTAACGACTCGGCAGTAGGGCGAATTGCAGAAACCATGGTAGCAGAAGTCGTGGGAAGGGATCGACTGCTCTGATACCAATCTGTTATGAACCTCAGTTCATAACGGGTAAACACCACCAAGAAGATGGCCGGATGGAGTCGGCGTAGGGAGGGAGGAGAGACTTTAGACTAGGAAGACTTTATTATTACTCTGCTTAATGACAATAGCATGCGGTAGCCCCTTTATATAGATGGCTCCCCCTAACAGATCGAATCTAACTCCAATCATATCTCTAACCCTATCTCTAATACAAGGAAACCAATCTCTAACTCAAATAGAACCCAATCTCTAATTCCTAATAATGACCCAATCTAAGGCCCATGTCTATAACAGCGTAACCGCACTAGCAATCCTTGAGTCTCACCCAGCAAAAAAAAAAGTTTCGTCACTCTATTATAACCTATTCTCATCACGAGGATCGCATTTCACACTTGCCACTAATAGCTTGTTTTCAGGCTGAGAAGCCCTGCTATAACCAAATCATAATAAACTTGGTGTACTTATTCAGAATTAAATTTCTAGACATATCCAACCAATATGGGCATTTAACATGTCAAATCACTGAACCATGGAATAGTAACAATGTGGGCTACACCCAGCAATAGTGGGCACCTTATAAAAACCAACAGAGCGAGTACCAAATTACGACTATTATGATTGTTACTTCGGTGAAATCAAGCATGTCAAAGGGCTGGAAGAGAATAGAATGGAAGAATTGATTTTGGATTCAAGAACCTAAAGATATTTTGATATCAAGAACTGGAATCCCAGATAGAACCACTAACTAAAATGCAATACAATGGACCCAATTGGTAGCATATTAATAAGGTCAGGTTCAAACGATTCAACAGCTTCAGGTCACAAAAACAAGGTGATGTAAAGTACATTTGAGCCTTAACATCCTTTTGCATTTATCCAAGATAAAGTCCAATTTATTTTTGTGAGATCGTATATAAAACAAAGTGCTTAAATTTTCTTTTGCTTGTCTACAAGATAAAGTACAATCAATTTTTGCAGGTCACATACAAACAAAATCTTTAAGCCCTTGATCAAGTACATGCTGCTAAAGAATTACACAAGTGATCATTCAAAGAAAAGTTCCGTACCACTGGTTGAGAAGATGAGTTGAGATGAGGCTTGAATTCAAAATCCCGAGAACCCCCATCTTCATGGGCACCACCAACGGATTTATCCCTAGGCGAAGGCAGTATGTCCAGATGAACACTCTTGTTCATAATTGCAGCCACGCTCAATGTACCAGTTGTAGGAGAGGGTTCAACCTAAACAGAAAGTTTTATTAAATATTTTTTAAGCAGGGTAACCTCTATAAACTTTTGGACACCCAACAATGTACAATGTCATAGCCTACAGATTGCACATCATCTTGTAGAAATTATTTGTGTAATGTGTAATACAGTATTTAAGCCCTGTGAAATGTCTTTTTTTAGAAACACATGTTAACTGAATGCTACCTTCATAATTCTTCCTTTAATCAGAACCTGTTTGCCAAACATCCTATGCTTGAAAAAGGAAACATCGAGAAGGAGGTTGACAAGAACAAGAAACCCAGACAAAGCAAGTAATAATGATGCTGTAAGCAAGTACCCTATGCTCACCAAGCAAGGCAATTTCAATTTGTGGGTTGTCACCAAGAGGAATCTAGACTACGAATACAACATCTAAAACCAATTTCAGTAACAATGAATGGGTCATCCCTAATCCAAGCCTGCAAACATGGACTCTTTCCCTCCCGCAACAGCTTGGCACTTTCCTTACGGAAGAGTACCCTTAGCACACCACCAGTACAATACCAGGGGACGTTTCCTTAAAATAGGCCCTCTGAAGCCCCCCCACAACAGAAATGGCAAATGATGATTTGTTCCCGGAGCCACCAAGTGTGCGCAGCACAGAATAATCCCCCCAAACGCACAAGCAACAGCTCCCACCTCACTCCACAGCAAATCGACGGCGCAGGTACGCCCCAAAAGGAGAAACAGAGAGAAAACAACAATATCCCAGAAGAACCTCACTAAAAGGCAGTTCCAGAAGCCGCATGGCACCACTGGAAATGCGAAAGCGCGCAGCAAAAGCGCATTATTCCGAGGCCACGAGCAAATTCCGCGGTGCAAATGTCTCATAAACTAGAGCATAAAGCTAATGCGCATCGGAGAACCTCTTTTCCCCAACTCAAAATAACCCCAGCGTGACATGGACGCCGTAGAATTCACAGATCCCGCGGTAATAACCAGTGGGGAGAGGTGATAGGTACAACGAGGTAGTAATCACCTTGAAGTTGGTGAGGAGGACGGGGGACTCGAGGAGGGCGGAGGGACTGAAGCCGGCGGGGATGGTGAGGCAGGGCTCGCGCGAGATCGGCAGCCGCGCGGGGGACATCGCCTTGTACCTCGCGCCGGCGCCGGCGAGCGCCGCCACGCGCCGATCCGCCGGGAACGGCTTCTCCGGCGAGCTCCCGACGCCGACGGGAGGGTCTCCGGAGCTAGGGTTTGGCGAATCGGCCATTGGTGCCGGGTGTGGAGAGAGGTCTGAGTGAAGAGGAAGGTGGTGGTGGTTTTGGAGGCGATGGTGGGAGGGGCAGTTTGGGGAAAGCGGGACCGTCCGGTAGCGAAGGCAGCGTGGGGTGGGAGGCTGCGACTCGTGTTGACTTAATAATTAATTGGGGACACATAAAATGTCCCTTTTGCCCCTGTGAGGTGCGCGAAATTGCCGGGCTGGGTACGCGAGTCTAGGGGAGGGGTAGCGAAGCAAGCCTGGTGTGAAGTGAGCAACCGCGGCACGAAACCGGAAACCGGTGGTGGGATCCGGGGGCAGGGAGTGGCGACAGCGACCCGGCTGGCTGCGGGGTTGGGCCTTTGGGGCACCGGGCACGGCCTTTCTTTGTGTCTCTGACGGTGGGCCTGGAATTAAGTTGGTCCCACCGTCAGTTAGTGGATAATATCGTGGGTAGGTATGATGAGTGAGGCTGGGAATGCGGAGGGTGAGATAAATGTGGGTTTTAAATTCTGCATGGGATGCTTGTCAGAGTACCTCATCATCATCTTGAAATTGAATGCAAACTCAGTGGTTAGAGTTGCACGTTGGCGAATGTTTTTATTGTGGTTAAATTGATTCTAGTTACTCTTTCCGTTTCACCGTATTTGTTCACGGCTTATCATATGTATATTAAGGTTTTATTTTCTAACTTATTTTTTACTATTTCTAAATTTTATTTTTTTTAGTTTTTAGCTTTTTTGAGCTATCTCAAGGCTATAGAGGCTAGCGCGGGTCCAATAGTCACCAGAGATGGCGATGACAAGGCTTTCCATGGCGACGCCATGGTCGGCCATGGCAACGGCCTAGAAAGCTATGGCCATTGGCCAAATTGACCAATGTGTGAGCACCAAGGGGTCTTTAGGATGTTCATCGAGGGGTCGGCTAGGGCTGAGATGGTCGAAGACGGCTCGTCGGTGATGAGCAGCGGTGACGAAGTGGAGGTGCACGACGTCAGGGAGGTTTCGGTGATGGAGATGTTGTAAAGAAGGTACACGTGAGCTTTGCGCAGTGAGAAGACCGGGCGCGCCAGCTTTGTGCAGTGAGAGGAGCAGCTTTCCGCAGCAACATGATCGCACAGGCCAGCTTTCCTCAGTGACATGATATGACGACGCAGTTTTTCGCAGTGACATAACAGCACGGCCCAGCTTTGCGCAATGAGAAGACCGAACGTGCCAGCTTTCCTTAGTGACATGACATGACAAAGCAGCTTTTCACAGTGATATGACAGCACGACCTAACTTTCTGCAGTGAGAAGACCGAACGTGCCAGTTTTCCTCAGTGACATGATATGACGACGCAGCTTTTCACAGTGACATGACTGTATGACCCAGCTTTGCGCAGTGACAAGACCAAACATGCCAGCTTTGCGCAGCGACATGACCGCACGTGCTAGCTTTCTATAGTGACATGACCGCATGTTTCAACTTTTCGTAGCGACAAGACCTCACGGCCCAGCTTTATCAGCTTCGCACACTATAAAATGAGGTTGACGGGATTTCTCAAAGAATACTATGTAACCAAACCCCACATTACATCGCGTTTCCTTCACCACATCGGGATGGACAAACGGCAGAAGAAGCAATGAGACAAGATAGTGAAGCAATGGGAGGAGACTCGCAACTTAGCACGGTTAGCTGCCGCCCGCGATGAGAAAATAAGGGCTATTGCGGCCCAGGCAGAACAAGCCCAGCGTGCTATGAGGCCAGCTCCCCGCAATGAGGGGCCCTGTAGCAACAACCCCATCCCGAACGTTCGCACCGAGCGTTCGTCGCAACTCCCACTCGAATGGGAGACAGCCCCTTTGTTGGTGTAGGGACACGTGCAAGTTTTTTCAAGTCTAAGCACCGCATCAGTCTAGGTATGCGTTACTAGGGTTGCGCAAACTACTCCAGTGACTACCCCGACCGCTGTCTAGACACCGCAAGCTATCGGCAGCTGATAAGAATCACGTGCACCATTTACATTACCTTTTCTCCTTCACGGCACGCACTAACAATCTCTCACATGTATTTACAGTCTCCAAAACCCCTATGTGCCTATCGCAAATGGATCGATCTTGAGATCCACCCTGAGGACCAATGGACCCTTGACTTCGAGGAGTGGAATGTCGCAAGGTCATTGGAGATGCAGCAGGAGGAGCGCCGCAAGAACGAGCAAACCCTGCGTATACAACGCGAGACGAAAGCTCATCTCGAAGCATACACATGTAGGGAGCGGGAGGCTCGCGAGAGAAAGAGGGAAATGATGGCGAAGTCAAAAGAGGTCGCCGAGAAGTTCAACGCCGAGCGGGCAAGGAAGGGAAAATGGCCCTGGTCCACACAGGAGGTCGCACGAGCAGTTGGGTGGATTAGTTATACATGATGCTATATGTTATGCATGTAATAAAAAAGTATGTGGCATGTTACTCCCAACTGTATTATGAAGTTTATTTAAATTCAGACAAACTCATTATCTCGTCTTTTCGCATTTAATGATTCACATAGTAAGTCATCTAACAATATTAACATACCGGTTTTCTCCGTACACGAATTCTCAGTAACATCAAAATATCACTTACCATCGTATATACCGATCATTCCATGGTTAATCGTTCCTAAAAAATTTTTCCAAAATTTGTTACGCACCTACAACATACAATGAATATAAACTTTTATTACAACTCTAGTAGATTATTTTCCAGCTAAAAACTACAAAATTAAAAAAATTACAAAATTCATAGGAACTGAGTGCAGTCGCCCAATGGGTGGGCGACTGCACTTCAAGTCGCCCAATGGGGCGGGCGATTGGTTGCAGTCGCCCGATGGTCGAGCGGCTGGACATCTGTCGCCCCTTGTTGGGCGATTGGCTTCAGTCGCTTCCTCATTGGACGATTGGAACCTATTTATGTAAAGAATGTTGTCGCAGGTATATTTCTGTAATTTTGAATAAAAAATAGATTATTGGTAAAAAAATCGCATCACTATCCCCCGGGCCTATAAATCCGGAGCGGAGAAAAAATGCGAGCAAAACAAAACTACCCGAAAACAGAAGCAAACCCAAAAAGGACGAGGCCCATTTCTTCCTCCATCGTCGCCTCCGCTTTCCCAACCGCCACTCCCCTGTCATGGATTCACCGGCAATGGCGCACTCAAGAACACTTGGAACAAGTAAGAACTCAATGTTTTGGTGCTGCCTCAACTGGCTGCTTTTCCTTGTATTTCATACTCTTATTTATAGGATAAAACAAAGAGATAACAATGACTATTAGCACTAAAGTCGCAGAATTTTTTGTACAGATAATCCCTTTTTTATTCGAAAATACATAAATATACTCGCGAGAAATTTTTTTACAAAAATAGTCTCCAGTCGCCGCCCCATTGGGCGACTTCTGCCTTTCGCCCAACCGGGAGGCGACAAAATATTTGTCGCTCGGTGATTGAGCGACTTCAAGTAGTCGCTTTCCTGTTAGGCGACTGCATAGCAGTCGCCCAATGGATGGGCGACTTATAAGCGCAGTCGCCCAATGGATAGGCGACTTTAGTCAATCCCCGTGATTTTTTAGAGTTTTGTCAATTTTGTAGCTTTAAAATGGAAAAAATATGGTATAGTTGTAATAAAAGGTTATGTTTATTGTATGTTGTAGGTGAATTAAAAATTTTGAGAAATTGTTTTAAGAACAATTGACTGTAGAACGTTTGATATATACATTGGTAAGTGATATTTTTATGTTACTAAGAATTAGTGTACCAAGAGTATGTTAATATTGTTAAATGACTTGCTATCTGAATCATTGAATGCGAACACACGAGATAATAACCTTATGTGAATAGAAATAAACTTCATAACATGCCGCGTACAATTTTATTACATGCATAACATATAGCATGATATGCGACTAACCCACCCAACTGCTCGTAACATTTTGTCTACTGGGTGTAGCGTGGTTGTTTCCCCTTTTTATCGCGCCTTGAAGATGGCTCCGCTGCATCCTTTTTCCTGTCATTCTTGGACTTGAGAGCTGCCTCACGAGCTTCAAGCTCTTCCTCCTGACACTTGATGGCTGCTTCACGCAGACCTAGCTGCTCCCGCCTCCTTTGCAGCTCATCCTCCTTGCCCTTCAAATGGATTTGGTCCACCCTCACGCGGCGCTCTTGCTCAAGCCACATCTATCGTTCCACCTCGCGAGCGTGAGTCATCTTGACAAAGTATTGTCCTTTGTTTTCCACCTCCTTTAGCCGGTTCCCTGGCCATGCCGGCGGCACCCGATCCACCCATTCGATGAACTTGCAAGCCTATGTGTGGCGTGGTAGATGTCATGGATCAAGTTAAAAAACGATAACGAGAAACAAAGGATTTAATTGTCGTCGTTACCACGAAGTCGTCATCTAGGTCTGGACAATTGAAGAACCTACGGCCGTAGTTGGCTCGTGGTACTGGATCCGTCCAGACGCACAACATCGTCCTAAAGCCGCAATGGCACTTCGGGCGCTCATGCCACTCCGGCACTCCAAATGGGTCGGACTTCCAGGAAGACATTGTTGTGTGGTAGTATTGTGATGTCTTGAGGAGGAGATATGGTATGGAAGACATATGAGGCCTTTATGTAGGCAGGTTATCTGGTGCAGTGGGCATAGTCCATGGAGAGGATCTTTTCGCTTTTCCTGGTTTCCAGTGTAGCAATAAATGGGTCTATGTAGGCTTTTCAGAGACTATAGTCTCGTAATAAATTCATAGTTCGTAGCTGCCCTCTTTTGTCATCTCACTGAGCAAAGCTGCCCTCTTTTCTCCTGTCACTGAGCAAAGCTGGGTCGTGTTGTCATGTCCCTGAGCAAAGCTGGGTCGTGTTGTCATGTCCTGAGCAAAGCTGGGTCGTGTTGTCATGTCGCTAAGCAAAACTGGGTCGTGTTGTCATGTCCCTGAGCAAAGCTGGGTCGTGTTCTATGTCACTGAGCAAAGCTGGGTCGTGTTGTCATGTCCCTGAGCAAAGCTGCACTCTATTGACATCTCACTGAGCAAAGCTGCCCTTTTATTTCACGTCTCTGACCAAAGCTGGCCTCTATTGTCACAACTCAGTGCAAAGCTGGCCTCTTTTGTCAAGTATGTACGCAGAACTGTCATCTTTTTTTTGGTCACTGTATTAAGCTGCCCCGTTTTGCTATAAGTAGCACGGTTGGGGTCCCATGACATTGTAAATCGAACAAAGAAGTACCCTCTCTTTCATGGTGAAACATACTATGTCGGAAGCCGAGGGGCCAGTGGGATTTGGGTCACCGAAGGAAGACATTCCCTTAGAAAGGAGTGAGATGTTCGGTCCACAGTACCGATTGATACCAAGCCAGCGTGCTCAACCAGCGTGGCCGAAATGCAGACACAATGAGTACGCGGTCGTCCAGATCTTGGATGCCCCGAACGATGGCGGGCGATGTTTCTTCCGATGCTCACGCTCCGGGGTACAAATTAGTAATATTACATTTTTTATTGCTTATGGACCCTCGAAGTTTACCGTTCTTTTTTTTTGCAGAGTGCAACATGCAACTTCTCCCGCTGGATCGACCCTCCTCATGAACGGTATGTTGATCGTTATGTGGATACATTATGGGCTCGAATATGGGACTTGGAGTACCGAATGGAGAGTCTCACTGAGGAGAACAACGACCTCCGCGAACAGATGCAACGCGAGAGGGGCAACGAGGAGGTCGTGAATATAGGAAGCTCCTATGACCCCACATGTTGCTGCGCGAACCCGAGCTGCATATGTGCATGCCACTACAACGACGGCCAGCCACGTCCGAGGCGGCCCCCTCAGCAATTCTCCATGTGGGTGCCACGAGGCTCGTTTGGCATGTAGGTCACGAGGGTACCGAATGTGTCGTATTTTAGTTCATGTATTTGTTGATGTGTTGATGCTGTGGCGGTAGGACTGTTGTGTTGATGTTTTGGGTGTAGAACTTTCCATAAATTCTGTCTGTATGTGCAATGTATGTGTTGTTTCGTGTTGTAAGTGCATGACGCCTTCATTTTCTGTGACCTTCATATTCTGTGCTCTCTTTCCATAACGATGTAATGTGCAACGTTGTTAAGCATGTGATGAATTAGTTGTTATGTACGTGGAGTTGTTAGCACAAAGCAAAAAAAATTGCAATACTTAAATGGTACATACTTAAATGACATTGTAAATAAGTGCATTACAGAAAAGCGATGTAACATACAAGGTTTACAAATGGTACATGAAATTTAGCCTCCTGCTCCTCTCGTCGACGTTCTTCCTGGTGTGCGCATCCAACAACCCCCATAAAACATCAAATTTTCTCTGCTGGTTCTGCCTAGCCAGCCTCTTGAATAGCTTCATCAAAGATTGTTTCGGGAATTGCTTGAAAATGTTTGCCCCTAAGTGACGACTGCACCACCGGTTTCTCATGTCCGGCCAAGGAATGCTCTCCTCAGGGTCTTCTTGAAGTTTTCGTATCGCCTTTATAATACCGGCGTGGCGATCATGGATTACGCACACACCAGGACGGGTGCCTACAACTCCAGCCTTCACATGTCTGAGAAACCACAGCCAGCTCTCATAATTCTCGCTCTACACAAATGCAATAGCCAGCGGCAATATTTGATTGTTACCGTCAACGCCTATGGCCGTCAGGAGCTGCCCTTTGTATTTGCCTGTCAAGAAGGTCCCATCTACAGAGATCACTGGCAGCATGTGCTTGAATGCTTCAATGCTAGCACCAAATGCAAACAATGCTCTCTGCAACACTGCAAATCCTGGTGGACTTATGGACGGCTTCTCGTGCACGGCGATGTACGTGCCCGGGTTTCTTTGTTGCAACACCTTAAGCATACGAGGAAGATTGTCGTACGCCGCCTCGAAAGTGCCAAAACGTTTTTCCAACGCCTTTTGCTTGGCACGCCACGCTTTCGCGTAGCTAATCTTATACTTGAATTTATTCTCGATAGCTACCACAATATGCGTTGCCGCAATATCTCTCTTCTCCACTATCTCCCCATACATCAAATTGGCTATAAATCCGGACGTCAGGTTACGATGCCTCGCCAAGACAGTGTTCAGAATGCAGGAGTGCGGCTCCACCTTGGACACAATCCAGTGAATGTCATACTTCGGTCTACGTGCATGCACCCTCCAAGGACAACCAGCCTGCTCGCACTTCACAGTGTACTGCTTCTGGCTTGATTTGACGACGCGAAATATCCGTTGCATTGAGAGGGTCCAAAGCTTGATGGCATTCTGCATCGCTTCCTTGTCAGCAAACGTAGCATGCACCCGAACCTCTGTCTCATGATACTCCCATGGTGATTCGTGCTCATCATGGGCGGAAACACCCTCCGCATTAAACCGGTTCCATTCCTGGGGGATAGGAACTTCTTCATCATCCGAACTATCCTCCTCCTCGTCCTCTACAGCTTGCTCTTCATCACATGCCCTCTGGTCATCAGATTCCATCTGCTGCACGATATACTCATTATGCTCTCCTTCATCTGCTTGCCCAGTTCCGTCTCTATAGCTTGACAGCTGTAACTCTCCTCCATGTATCGCATCGGCTTGCCCAGTTCCCTCTCTATAGCTTGACGGCCGTAACTCTCTTCCATGTACCGCATTGCCTTCATCACGAGCAACTTCATCAGCTCCACCAACGTGCGGCCCGCCCAAGCTGCTAGCACCTCCCGAAGCATAGGCGGACGCACGAGCTTGCGCAGCTGCTTGTAGTGAGCACGGTTGCACAAGCAGGACACACTCGTATCCACGGCGCCGGCACCCTTGCACAAATCCCTTCCACGAAGCAGAGCGCACCAATGTCTTCAACTCCCATCTGATGTCAGTGGGAGACCGGCTCCAAAGCCCTTGCACAACGACGCTGCACACCTCAGGGTCCAATGAAAAACTCTCGGTCAGCCAATGCTGCACATCTGTCATTCGAGCATTCTCGTCATCCGGAAGTACGAGAGTGACTTGCGGAAAATCGCTTAAATCCACACCATTCGGACCTTCACGAATCATTCCAACACCATAATACACTCTCAATGTAGTACTGGCCATTAATGATGTAGACCTACATGTATGATTGAAATTTACGACATGTCAAATAACATCGTTCAACACTAAACTAAACTTTCTATACTAAAAAAGGTAGTAAAATTTCCATACTACAAAATGTATACTACATCTACAATTTTTACTAACACCAATATTTCATCTAAATAATAGTGTAAATATAACCTAATTAACAAAAATACCTGGATCCAAATCGATGGAATAACTTGGACTTCTTCTTCCTCCCTCACCTCCTCCTTCAACCCGGTCATCCTCTCCTTCTCTTCTCCCCTCTCCTCCTTTTCTTCCCCTCCTCCCTCTTTTCTCCCCTTCTTTTCTTCCTCTTCCTCCTCTCTTCTTCTCTCTGGCTCTCTGCGCAGAATGAGGGAAATGAGGGAAAAGTGGTTGGTAGTGGGCGGCAGTCGGTGGATATCCACCCCTGTCGCCCTACGGTTGGGCGACTGCAATTTCAGTCGCTCAACCGTACAGCGACTGAAATTACAGTCGCTCAACCGTAGCGCGACTGCATAAGTCGCCCAACGGTTCAAATATTCCCTAAATGTCGCCTCCCGGTTGGGCGAAAGGCAGAAGTCGCCCAATGGGGCGGCGACTGGAGACTATTTTTGTAAAAAAATTTCTCGCGAGTATATTTATGTATTTTCGAATAAAAAAGGAATTATCCGTACAAAAAATTCTAAAGTCGCATATAACTACTGCATGCTACAAACTGAAAAGTGACTGCATGCATGCTACAAACTGAAAAGTGAATGACGCATGAACTAATGCATGACAATCAGTATTGCCACTATTAAACAGGAAACGGAAAAATAAATCAAAGGGAAAACTGCTCCACTATTGATGTGATGATGAAACGGAAGAAAGATAAAAAGAGAATTGGTGTGACGCTGGAGTGAATGAGGAAACGGTGAGCCGCTTTGGAGTAATTTCAACATCCCCCACCGAATCCATCGCCCAAATCCAACGCCGAGGCGCCGATCCCCTCCCCAGCCTACGGCGATCGGGCCCAGCCGCCGTCTCCCCCGCCTCCCATTCGGGCGATTTGGGATTTGACAAGATTTAGCAGCATCACAGCTCGTGCGGCGCGCCTGCTGATTTGATCCGGGGAATCTCGTGTTGGTGCTGTTGGATTGGATTGGGTGGTTGGCTTGCGAGGCGGATGGGGCTGCTGTTCGTGCAGTCTCTCCCGGGGCCGAAGGTGTTCAAGTGCAAATTCTGCAGGGTGGACTCGGCGTCGCCGGACGCGGGACGCCGTCGTGTCTAAGGAGTTCCGCGGCCACCACGGCCGCGCCTACCTCTTCGAGAACGAGTGAGTCGGGCTATCCCTCTATTCCCCCATTTGATTCTTGCAGTTTCTCGAATGTGAATTGCGCGATCGTTGCAGTGCCGCTGTTCTGGAATGGCTTAGCGTCTTTTAGTTACAGGCATTCCGAGCTACGGAGCTAGTACATCAGAGAGAGAATTCCTTGACTCGTGATGTGCAGACTTTATACGAATTGTTGGTGGCCACATGATTTAAGTTGTCATAGTTGCACGAGGGTTGTTTTCTAGTAGTGTTGTGTCCTCAAGGGGGATTTTTGTTTGTGGTAGAGAGTGAAGGATCATGATGGTTATCTAATCATGCTGAGTGCCAATTCTTGCATACATGTTAATCTGGGTTGAACGTGAAATCCAGGGTGATGCGAGTCTTGGTCCCAGCGAGGATCGCTATCTCTTGACTGGATTGCACACAGTGAATGATATCTACTGTAGCTGCTGCCAACGACTCCCTGGCTGGAAATATGTAAGTTGCAATTTTCGTGTTATTGAATGTAGAATTCATTTGAGAACTGTTAATGTAGGTTAGTTAAAGCAAGCAAGTTGGTCAAACTGTTAAAATTGGATGTTGTATCTTAGATTTCTTTATATCTAAGAGGATAAGCATCGTAACTCAATCCTGTAAAAAATAATGTATACATATGACTTGATGTTCCAGTTGAACAACTTGGTTGGATATCGTAAATGCCTTCTGAAACAATTGGATAAGTAGGTTCCTTTCATAAAGCATGGGAAAATGCCCTCTGCATTTCTATAGGGCCACTTCTTTTAGAATTCTGTTGGCCATATAGATTGCATAGTTTTAAGAGCATATATTTCGTCTGTGGACTTATTCATGGGCAACAATTGGTTATAGGTCTTTCTATTTCCTAGAGCCTGTTCTTTATGTTAGCCTTTTTTTCACGTATAAAACACATATACACATCTGCATGCCTTAATTCAGAGTTGTCAAGGGAAAACGGGCAATCAAATGTTGCTGTGCCTTCTGACTTAAGGCATACATGATCTGTTGCTTTTTTAATTCACATATCGGAACTTCATAACTTGATGCCATCAGTTAAGATGATTATTTTCTTGTATAGGAAGTTCATAACGATGCCTTTAGTTGAGATGATAAATGATGAATCGATGTTCTATAACTTGTATTATTTGTAGAAGGCCAATAAGTTAATCTCTCTGTGTCAATTTATCTAGGTCCTTACACATTTTTTAGGTTTCTCTTGAAATTTGAATCATGTTTGATGAGCTTCAATGCAATGTTCTAGTGTTTACACACTCAAATATTTTGCTGTGCACAAAATGGGCAGTAGGGCAGTGTTCAGTGTTCAAGCTGTAGCCCAAACTTGGGTTAGTCCTGAGCTTAATTTGTACACCACCCCAAATTGTGCCCCCAGCAGTCATGAGTTTTCCTGCGTCCACACCAATTCGTGTCCCCAGGAAAACCAGCCAGTGAAATCAACGATCAAGGATCAATTCCCACCTTTCTCTCTCCTTACCCACTCATATCCAACGATCTAAATCCAAATTCAAAGGCTACGCCCACCTCCCCCGCGGATCATGCACATCTGATTTCCCAATCCCGCAAATAGATCCCTTACTGCCTCTCCTCCTGATTTCCCAATCCTGCCGCCCATCCCACCCCGCCGCCTCCTCGCATTCGACGCCCGCCGCCTCGGCTCGCCTCCACGCCCGGCGTCTCCGCTCTCCCGCTGCCTCGGCTCACCTCCACGCCCGGCGCCCCCACTCGCCCGCCACCTCCACTCGCCCGTCTCTTCGCCCGCCGCCTCCGCCCGTCGCGTCGCCCATCCTTTCTCTCTCCTCATCCTCCTGGGCCTCCACGCCGCCTGGTGCTTCCTCTACCTCTTCCGCTCCTCCGACCAGCCCGTGGCTCTCTTCGGCCGCACCTTCTCCGACTGCGAGACGCTACTGGGGCTCGTCGTCGCGTCGTTCGTCGCCTTCTTCTTCACGTCCGTCGCGTCGCTCATCATTTCCGGGCTGCTCGTCGGCGGCGCCATCGTCGCCGCGCACGGCGCGTTCCGCATGCCCGAGGACCTCTTCCTCGACGATGCGGACGCCACCAGCGGCAACAGCGCGGCCCAGGGGCTGCTATCCTTCCTCGGGGCACCCGGATCTAGGGTTTGAGGCGGCGAACGACGAGATCTGGTAGGCTCCTCCTCCCCCACCCTGCGCCGTCTCCTCCTCCTCCCCCCACCCCACGCCGCCGCCGCCTCCTCCCCCCACCCCCTCCGCTCTGCCGCCGTCTCCTCCTCCCCCCACCCCGCGCCGCCGCCGCTTGTGCTTTGATATCTCTACTACCGCACTACCGTCGCCGCCGCCTCCCCCGCTCCTCCACTCCGCCGCCGCTGCCTCCTCCCCAGCGACCGACCGAACCGAGCGAAGCCGAAGAAGATGGGCGTCAACTCCAAGGCGGAGGCTGCCCGCGAGCGCCGCTCCGCCGCGGAGGCCGACCGCCGCGAGCGCGTGGAGCGCGCCAAGGAGGAGCAGTACTGGCGCGAGGCCGAGGGCCCCAAGTCCCACTCCTCGAAGCCCGTACCACCCATCCTCTCCGTGCCCCCGACGTGTTCGATGAAACGCCCGGGGAGCAGAAGCGGCGGCGGCGATGTACGTGGTGAAGCGCGGCGGCCGGCTGGAGGCGGTCCACTTCGACAAGATCACGGCGCGGCTCAAGAAGCTCAGCTACGGCCTCAGCCAGGAGCACTGCGACCCCGTCCTCGTCGCCCAGAAGGTCTGCGCCGGTGTCTACAAGGGCGTCACCACCGAGACCGCCGCCGCCATGACCGCCTCCCACCCCGACTACGCCTCGGTAATCCAACCCCCGGAAGTGATCCATCCTCCACGAGCTGTTTCAATCTGCCACCTGCGTGATTCGACAAGTATTAACTGGTTTTTTGGCATTTCTTTATGCTGTGAAGCTAGCGGCGAGGATCGCAGTCTCCAACTTGCACAAGAACACCATGAAGTCCTTCTCAGAGACGTATGTGATCCCTTTTTTCGTATATAGGAGCAAAATTTGATGATCCGCGTTGTGACGGGCTTGTGTTGATCTCTTGATGCAGGGTGAAGGTCATGTATACACATTACAATGAGAGATCTGGGTTGATGGCTTCCCTGATTGCCGATGACGTCTATGAGAACATCATGAAGGTGCATGCAGAGGCTAATAATGTATTTTGGATAGCTCGTGTAGTTGCGCACTTCTACTGTATGTCGTAAGGAGATTGCAATTAACATGTGTTATGCTGAAGATGGTCCCCTGGTACAATTGTGTATTGTTTAGTTTTCTTATTGAATTGATTATCAAAATGATTGTCTTATATTATGATATGCTTTTATATAAAATAGCATAGTTAGGTGGTTCTTCATCTGGTCTCTGCTTCTTTCATGTATACTGCTGTGACGCTTTTCTGTGCTTAATTTGATTTGAGATTCGTATTTGTTGTAAGGCCAATAATGTGATGATTTTCTTTTAGCTTTATTGTGGTTCTTGAGTTTTTCCTATAATAATGCTATTTTGTTCTGTTGCTTAATTTGTTCTGCTGTGGAATGATATTCTTCAGGTGCTTCATTTTATACATCAGTGTACTTGTGCATTTTACTTCTGTTTCCTCGTATACAATGTGACTTATGGAATTTCTTATGATGCATCGTTTCAGAATGCTACTCGCTTGGACAGTGAGATAATTTATGATAGAGATTTTGACTACGATTATTTTGGTTTCAAGACGCTTGAGAGGTCCTATCTATTGAAAGTTGGTGGAAAGGTTGTGGAAAGACCTCAGCATATGTTAATGAGAGTTTCTGTTGGGATACATAAGGATGATATTGAGTCTGCCGTCAAAACATACCACATGATGTCTCAGCGCTGGTTTATTCATGCTTCTCCAACCCTTTTCAACGCTGGCACTCCAAGGCCTCAAGTACTGCACCTACTACCATAAAAGAGTTCAATGTAGATTGTTAAATTGTGTATTTACTCTCCTATTCTTTGTGACGCAGTTAAGTAGCTGCTTCCTTATCTGCATGAAAGATGATAGTATCGAGGGAATTTATGATACTCTCTCGGAATGTGCTGCCATAAGCAAAACTGCCGGAGGAATTGGTGTCTCAATTCACAACATTCGAGCTACTGGTAGCTACATTCGAGGAACAAATGGAAATTCAAATGGAATTGTTCCCATGCTACGTGTTTTCAATGACACTGCTCGCTATGTTGATCAAGGTGGAGGCAAGAGAAAAGGAAAGTAGCATCAATTAGTCAGACATGATTTACATGATTCTTGAGGATTTCTTAGAGCTACCTAACATTTAGGTGCGTCAGCAGAAGAAGGGGAATTGTTGCCTCTGAATCAGAGGGGTGAAGATAATTATTATGCTGATCAAGCTCATGAAGATGGGGAAACAAGGAAACCAAGGTCAAGGAAAAACCAGAATGCTACATATTGAATCATATGTCATATGCTTGCTAGACTTGACATTGCTAAGTAGTCCTTTCAACAGCTGATTAGAGGTTTCATTGTTTTGGTAGTGACTTAATTATATGCATTCTTTGCTTATGCAGATCCTCCCTAATAGTGTAGTAACTTGTAGTAATCATAATCTTATTATGCAGCTTACCAATGGAAGAGGAAAGAGATCATGAAGTTGTCCGTGATGTGTTTGGTGACAGTGACGAAGATGAGCCGGCTCCTTATCGTGCCCAACATGAAATTGATGAAGATTCCCATGTGAGATTCATGCTAAAGTATTTTTTTCGGCCATTCTATTTAAAAGTAGGAATTTAAAAACTCCAGCAGAGATCTTAATCAAAATTACCAGTAGTGGCACTCTGTAGACTTTCTGTATCGAGTTATGTAACTGTTAGTGATGGTTAGTTGGTTACTGGTCAATGTTAACACTGGATGCTAATGATAACTTGGTGTCATGTTAGTTTAACTGAATATCTACACAGACATTCATGTAATTCAACGTGTAGAGAATAATGTGATCTTTTATCTTCCTTTACCTTCAGTATTACTATTTCGAGCTGACCCAAATAAATCAGGGAATTATTAAGTAGTTCATGTGAACAATTTTGCTTGTACGTAATTTGTCTGAATTGAAGCCTTATTTTTTTTCTTCATTTCTTGCATGTGTTCTACATGAGTATTGTGCCTCCAATCAGCTTTGATGAATGTTCACATCTATTACCTCATTACCTGTTATCTTTATCTATAGCCTTTTCGGATGCCTGATGTACTCAATAAATTTCCTTTTTCTTTTCTTTTGTAGAGATCACCTATGGAGGATGAAGGGCACTATGAAAAGGACTTGCATCCAGATGATGTAGTGGCTGATGAAGATATGCCGTACGAATCAGATGAAAATCGTGAACTGAAACCAAAAGAGAAACCAGTTGGTCCACCTTTGAACTTGGTGGTTCCACTTAAGCGGCCACCAGCTCAACCCGACAGAGTGAGTTGACTACACATTTAACCATATATTTGAGTCTTTTATATCATGCTTATACTTAGTGACAAAATCATTTTGATCTACTTGCGATTTTCTTTATATTAACGGTTAACCTGATCTCGGAGAGAGCATGTTATGTTCTATAGGCTATGTTATGATCCATCCTTAGAAGTTTTGTGCTTCTGCAACTTTTCATGTAGTGGTTTGTTACTGACTGATTTCTTATCATGTAGATGAATGTGATCAAGGTGTCAAACATTATGGGGATCGACCCAAGGCCTTTTGATCCCAAGACATATGTGGAAGAAGACGTTTTTCTTACAGATGAATCTGGGACCAAGAAAAGGATACGACTAGAGGACAATATTGTGCGGTGGAGAACTATTAAGAATGCTGATGGCACTACATCTGTAAGTGGAATGTTTTCCAAGTAGCACTATGAAATCCTTTAGTGTTTCACTCGGTTATGTTACATCACCATATTCTTAATCTCTCTGTCCTTGAAGATCTAGGTTGTGCACGCTAATATGGCAGGTTAATCTTGTCTATTAGTGATATAATAGAAACTTGTGAAAGACAATGAAAATTTAGATCATATAAAACATATCACAAATAAACTAATTTATTTTTTGGTTATACAATATATGAAACGTGAATCTGATTGTTCGTTTTATTTTTTACAAATTTTATCTTGTTTTGTATTTTACCGTAGCGTTAGCACGGGCACACTACTATCTTAATAAGTGTGACTTGAGGTAGTCTTCTGCTGCTGAGCAACTAGAGGTAGTCTTCACTGCAAGGTTGTCATTTGGTTGTTTTTATGTGCATCCCTCAAATGCCGCCGTAGCGTTAGCACGGACACTCTACTAGTTCAAGCAAGTACTACAGTCGAGCTTGACATCCTAAGTACATGAGGTGACGTACAAACCAGCTATTTCCACCATCATGTAGCCTGGTGATTTGCCCAGGAAGATCGAAAGAAACTTGGAAATACAAAATATGTTTCTATGTTAAGTGGTCAGCAGCTGCTAATTCATAGGAGTGTTTTTTAGCCAAGGAAAATATTATGCCCAACTTGTTCTTCTAATCATACAGATACTACGCCCCGCGGGGTTCCTGGATGGCGAGGGCGGCCACGTCGCCTCGAATGCTCGGCCGGCCGGCGCGTGGCGGACGAAATTCGCGTACGGCCGGCCGAGGCACTTTCCTTGCCTTTTTTGGAAATTACGTAAAGGTCTTTTTTCCTCGCGAAAAGGTCCCTGCAAGTTTTTTTTAAGAAAAAAAATTCTGGATAGCGCCCCGCGGGTTTCCAAAATTACGTATAGGTCCTTATTTACTTACGTACAAGTCCTTACAGGTCCTCGTTTTTTTTACAAAAAACCCCTCTGATTTTCCCGAAATTACGTATTTGTCCTCGATATTTTTTACGAAACTCCTCACGAATTATCGCCTCTTTTACTTTGGTACATATGGTGGCTGGCGCGGCGACCGCGCCTTTGAGGCTAGTTACTAATATTAATAGTAGAAACACAACGAAATCCCATCTGGTTTCCATAGTTTGTCATGATGTCTACTTTTGATGTCCTGGTTTGCCTGCCTTTTGCATGGAATCTTGCAGATTGTTAGCTTATCAGGAGATTTTTATTGTCTGGTTGTGGTTACACGTAGTACCAAGGTTTTCCTCTAGGAGAATGGGTAGCCTGCTCCGTGGTACCTGCCTCTGCCATGTGGCCTGGCCGCCTGGGTAAGACATGATTGAGCATGTGGCCCAATTGGCACCAACGGCGAGCACACAGGAATAAGGGAACAAACAGGAACAAGGGAACTAACAAATGTCCCTTTAGATGCTCTTTCAATTTTTGCTGTGGATGATTTTTTTCTTCTCTCCGATTCTCCGAACCTTGGTTGTGATCAAAATGGTTTGAGCTTTTGGCTTCAGCTTATTTTTACACTATTTATAAATTTCGTCTTTTTCTGAACTTTTGGCTTTTTTTTGAGTTTTTTTACCGGTTCTTTTTTTCCTCGTATTTGTTTGTATTATACGTAATGGGCTAACATGTTTTTTCTATTTTTAAATTTTTTTAAATTTAATTATGGTAAATAAGCCTCTGTCAGCTACAGTGCTTTTTTCAGCCAGCTATAGTGTTTTCAGTCATAAGCCACGGGCTTTTCAGCCATTTTGATCACAACCCTTGATTACCATGACGACTTCCCTGTTCATTGAACTATGTGCTGGAAAAAGCTTATAACGAAGACCAGAAGTACAAAGAAGGCAAATATATACTAGAGAAACACGTGATGCTCAAAGAAGGATGGTAGCTGAAAAGGTTGATGGACTATGATGAGTTCTTTTGGACTAACTTATGTTTTTTGGTTTAAAATTTTGAATTCTGACTTTTTATGAGAGAGAGTACAGAGAGAAACACTTATGTGAGATTTTAATCGATATAGATAAAGTCAGTACATTAGCCGATATAGATAAAGTTAGTGTAATGTCTACTATAATCAACTTATAGATTATATCTTAAAAAGACATTATTTAAAATCTAGTTACTGTAAACAAGCTAAAAGCTTATAAATCTGAAAGAAAAAGAGGCATCGTGTCTGCAAATGCAGACATTTGCAACTGTGTAGAAGTGATGCTTAACACTGGCTGTCAATAATTGTGAACATCGAATATGCTGCCGAGGACCATCACCATGAAAATGCCCCTGCGAAATACATTGTCTAACACTTGATGTTCTTGTTCGGTTCACCTCCGATATCGGCCCTTCTTAGACTGAAGTTGATGGTTTTTGGTTGCAACTGGTAGTTTTTGTCCATATTTTTTGAGATAGCAGTGGATGACGAAGATATTACATAGACAATATATACAAATTTAAGCTTGAAAAACTATTTGAAAAACAGTGGGGCTAATCAGGTTGCTTGGTTCACCGGTAAAAGTACGGAAATGTCAGCCTTGCGCAGCTAGGACGGCATAACATTTCCAGTGAGCTAGCCTTAGGCCTCGCTCGGTTGGGCTGAAAAGATGTGGCTTATGGCTGAAATTGCACTGTAGCGCTGAAATTTTACTGTAGCTAAAGGTGGCTTATTTGGCGTAATTAAATTTAAAAAATTTAAAAATAGAAAAAATATGCTAGCTTATCACGGACAACGCAAACGAATATGGGAAAAAAGAACCGGTAAAAAAGCTCAAAAAAGCCAAAAGTTCAGAAAAAGACGAAATTTACGAATAGTGGAAAATAAGCCAGAAACTGAAGTTGAAACGAGCGAGGCCTTATAATTCGAGAGTCCCGGTCAAACCTCTTTTTTGTAGGATGAATGATCATCTAAAACCCAAGCCAATAACCACC
The DNA here is from genome assembly GCA_017311315.1 of Dendrocalamus latiflorus. Taxonomy (NCBI): domain Eukaryota; kingdom Viridiplantae; phylum Streptophyta; class Magnoliopsida; order Poales; family Poaceae; genus Dendrocalamus; species Dendrocalamus latiflorus. Next base: position 7,341,846 of record CM029629.1, on the reverse strand, counting down.
TCTACCCTACGCTATAGCCCCTATTCTTTCAAGATATAGTTAATGACTTTTAGTTATAGTTGATAGTTTTTATTTGTGTTTTTTAATATGGAAACGTAGGGGTGGAACTGTGCAGTGGGTCCCGGTGTCACAGGACATCAGGTCTAAAAAAATATTTAGCAGGAATTAGCATTTTTACATTTGTATGAACCCCTAGGCTAAACTTAGTGCACCAGGTTCTTTCCTTAAAACCCAATGAAGAAAGCACTAACAACCCAAATTCCCAGTGGCTAGCAGCCATCCAAGAGAAGTCTCTGCTTCTCTTAGTTCATGAGGCAACTACAGCAAGCCGAACCAGCCCTTGAACCAGCGTAAGGGGGGACCGCAAAAGGCTATAGTGTCTATTTGATGATCCTAAAACATGTCACCTCACAGTAGCCCTCGACGCTTGTTCGTCTCGCATGGTTGATCAGGAGATGTGTATCACGTCTGTTGCACAGCCGCGCCCAGCTAGGCAGCGATCGGTCACCGGAGAATTAGCGAAATCGGCGCCATCGGCTGCCCTCGCCGACCATCTCGCCGTGGCGTCGCCTGGTACCTATTGCCTCATGCCTTTACCGGCCGAAGAAAATTTAAGTCCACCTGATCAGTATGTACTTTGCTCTAAATTTCTCTCAATTATTCTAATTTGTGAGTTAGTGTTTCAATGTGATGATTGTTGATTGATTTTTGTCAAATTATAGGGTTAAGACTCATGATTTCAATTTTGATTTTTGGAATATTAGCCTAGCGCATTTCAAATCTTTACTATATAAAAGGAGTTGGTGGTTGGTACGGCCTCTTCCACCCCTTCTCACAAAAAGAGAAAACTGGCTGACGTGTGGCCCCACCCTCCTCCCTAAACGCGTGCGGCTCTGCCCCCCTCCCCGAATCTTCCGCCGACGCCTCCCTCCCACCCCGCGTCGGCACCTCCTCCCCCGCTCCCACCCCGCGTCGGCGCCGCCGCCTCCTCCTCCCCACCTCGCCCCACCGCCTCCTCCCCCTCCTCCCCACCCCGCGCCGCCGCCTCCTCCTCCGCTCCATCGCCGCCTCCTCCTCCCCCCACCCCGCGCCGCCGCCGCCACCTCCTCCTTCCCACCCCGCGCCGCCGCCTCCTCCCCACCCCGCGCCGCCGCCGCCTCCTCCCCTCCCTCCCACCCCGCGCCGCCGCCTCCTCCTCTTCCCCACCCAGCTTCGCCGCCTCCTCCTCCCTCCCACCCCGCGCCGCCGCCTCCTCCTCCTCCCCACCCCGCGCCGCCGCCGCCTCCTCCCCCCGCTCCTCCGGTCTGCCCTCGCCTCCTCCCCCGCTCCTCCGCGTCGCCGCCGAGTCCTCTCCCCCCCGTTCTCCGCGCCGTCACTCTCCCCTCCCCCGTCTCTCCCCCTCCCACTCGACCATGGCAACAAAAATGCAGCGTGGGTTGTGGTGTGCATCAGCTGAGAGCAAGGTGGAGCCAGAGCAACTGCAGCCTCGGCGGTTACGAATTGAGGAGTTTTATGGGCGAACGTGGCATAAGATTCGGTGGTTGCAAACGTGGACGTGTTTGGCTGGCAGTTGCATTGAGGTAACATGCTTTCCTATTTCTTCCTCTCGTTCTCCTTCTTAGGTTCTTCTCGGTCTCCCATCTCTTCGGCCCTACTACTGTTTCTTGATCATATATTTCTGTGGTTTGAGAAGAGGTACCTTGGGGCGGTCCGGGAGGAAGACCATATTGACCTCACCGAGTGCGCACGCCGCGGCGTCGTCGTCGCCAACGCCAGAACGGTCTACTCGGTCGACGTTGCCGACCACGCCGTCGGCCTGGTCATCGACGTGCTCCGCTGCATCACGGCTGCCGAGCGCTACGTCCGGAGCGGGCTCTGGCCGGCCAAGGGGGAGTACCCGCTTGGTTCCGAGGTGTGTGTTTTTCGGCTAAATCATAATGTTATTGCTGTGATCCGCATGGATGGATTATTTTTTGCCAGTTCCATCGTATTAGCAGTACATGGTGTTTGGAGTCTTGAATGGCCAATTCTACTCTATCCAAGCGAGGACAAAGGAATATAGGATGGATTTAGACTCTGATTCCTGGAAAACATCCTAGCTCCAAGCCTCCTACCATGTTTATATAGACTTGAATATCTGACCCATGATTCTCAAGTACATGGGTGATTAAAGCTTTATAGCATAAGAGTAATGCTGAAAAAGCCAACCTGATTAAGCTTTTGAATTAGTTGCTCGCTCACGTCCTATGTAGTTGTATTGAAAGCTATTTTGGTCCCACTGAGTTGCTGCTTCTTGCATTGTTTATCAAATTAGTTCAAATAGGGATGTACTGTGCTTTTGCATAGGGACTGTGACTGAGTCGATCAATACTGCAACCAATGCTGCAAGGGAGCATGTGGTCACTAAAACAGTTTTTAGCCTGTCCAGGAACATGTCATAATGATTCGTTGGCCTTTTTTTATATTCAGGAGTAAAGGACCATATGCTGTTCCTTGATCTGTATCCAGGCAGCAGCCAGCGCTGCAAATTTATTCTAGCACTGGGATCTTAGGATACAGCAAATAAACATGATAAATTGATATAGCCAAATTTTAACATATTTTAGGTTGATTTCATTTCAACATCCTGATAGCATCCTATAACTTGGAGGATAATATAGGCTTAGAAAAGCTATGTTTACAATGCTTTTGCTTTCCACCCTTTTTTTACTCTGGTGTAACTCTTAACATGTCCATGAATGTCGGTTGGTAAGTTGGTATAGTGTGAGTAAACAGGCGAACTTCTTATCATGATCCAGACTGAGTAACTGACTTTCTTGTATTGCTCTAAATGTCTTGTCATCCCATTATCCAAGTGCACAAGACCACGACAACTCATGGTGCACGCAAATAGTCTTCACCCTTGCTTCGTTAATTTACTATTCGGCATGATATATCTATCTTGATCTTGCTGCCTAGGTGAAGTATATTTGACTTTCTCATGTTATGTTTGTTGATCACATTAATGGCTTAGAACCAACATTTTCATCCACTAATTTTCTGTTTTGTCATATATATAGATAAAATTTTAATGTTCTCTCCATAATAGCTCAGTGCTGCATTTCTGCTTTTGATTAAGTCCTTGATCTTCCTAATTTATGTCATGTCAGAGTTGGACATCGTTTTATGTACCTTACTAGAGTCACCTCTTTTGACCATGCATGCTTATGACCATATCAGAGCCTGCAAAATGAAGTATGGGAACATATGACCATAGCTGAGTATGCAAAATGAAGTATGGATGCTCGTACATTTAATTATAAGAATAATAATGTTTAATAATGCAAATGTAATCAGGTTGGTTATGTTGGTATAATAAAATGTAGCTGATGTGGTCAATTTTCATTACAACTGATACTTATCAATCATCATATTTTCAGTAAACTGTGTGGATTACCTTAGTGAGCAATTCAAAGAGATCAACTTCACAGTAACCAACCAAAGTATTCTTGGAAAATCGGTTAGTCTGCAAAAATGTAGAAAACATGTAATGGTACTGGATTGAAATGTTGGTTTGACTTACACTTCCCATCAATTCAAGTCAAAGAGTGCATGAATGCAGACTCTCTCTTGTTCAATCATGTGGTGCTTTGTCATATATAAATAACATTTTTAATGTTCTGTTTTGTCATATAGAAATACACTTTTTTGTACTTAACTTCATCATTGATCAGTTGTTGACAGTACAATACTAGGAATAGCGTTGATCAGAGGAGCTCTTGCCACTTCTTGATATTCTTGCAAACAAAGTGAAGGCAATTCGTCGTTTGAGGGATCTACTTACAACAAAAGTGCCTCCAGGAACTTTTCCAATCAAGGTATGGGCACAACATAATTGTTTTGTGATGCAATATCTTTGCTGCAATTCCTTTTTAGAGCAAGCGTACTGTTTATTCTTGGCTGCCAAAGCTACAGTAATCATGTGGTGGTTTGATTGTTAGTTCAATACTGTTTAGTCTTTAATATGTTTGGTTCCGGTCATTTGTCAAATTTGCGACCCTTCATGCTACGTCACTTTTGATAGTTAAGCAAAATCACCGCCATATAAATCCATTACAGGACTGATGGTAAAATTCCATCCTGATATATCTCCATGTACTTCTAACAGAATTGCGCTTGGACAGAATTGACCTCTGTGGTATAATTCAGGTTCTACTCATTTCATAATGCTTATTTAACCTGCGTTTTTGTCTTTTACTCTTTATGTTTTCATGTTTTGACTATATAATACTAGGAATAGCATTGATGAAAAATTGACTATATAATAATAGGAATAGCATTGATGAAATGTGTGATGAATGGATGTAAATGAAATGATCTTTTCAAATGTTGTATAATGTGAATGCATACCTAAAATGTAATGATCTTTTCAGTTGTAATGAAATGGAAAGATCTTTTCAGTGTTTGATGAACAGAGCACTTTGTTGAACTAAAAGCATATCTCAAATTTCCTAAGTACTAAGTATAACATTATAGCTATTTTGAGGAATTGAATTTTGTCGGCCAAAACGTTTGATGTAAATGCTGTTGGCTGGCTCCTGGTACCAAATTAGTTCTGTGAGCTGGAATGCTCAATGCTGTTTCAGGTAGCAGTTAAATTGAGTACTGCTATATTCTACTTTTTGAACGAATCACCTATTCGCTGGGCAACTTTGCTTTTAACACTGCCATCTAAATTCGCCAAATGTCTATAGGATTATGATTGATTAGTTGGAAGGAATGTTTTACTGTCTCAAATTGGGGATGAGGCTGAATTTTTTGTTACCATTTTATGCCTATTCTATCACTATTGGAGGAACCATTTTTGGGGGTAAGTTAGGAGGTTAATGGAACTTCTTCAAGACTTGACATTTTGAAATTACAGGCTTTCTTCTTTGGGTTACCATTTTTTTTCATGGATAGAAACCTTTTGCAACATATAAGACAAATTTAGTTGCTCCAATGTCCAAACCATACATGGAAATGAAAACGTAGATGGTCTTATCTGGTGTGAAATGCTAATTTTATTTCTCAGTCAAACACAAAGGTGGATTTCTCACTGATCTCCTTGGTTGCAGGTCTTGCTGGCGCGACAGCAGATGTCCACTGTTATGATGTGTTATCAATACTTCTGCAAGAATGTACATTGTTTGACATATTTGATTGGTACATGTGCTTGTATGTTATGCACTTTATTTTTTTCCCCACCATCAATGGTTCATCCAGTGGTCCTTTGAGTGGGAGGTGGGGGAATTGGTAAAATGCAGGGGAATGAAAAAGCTTCTCAGCTTTTTGTACCTAAAAGCTGTTTGTACCATAGGCAGAAGCAGAATATTTGCCACTCCTATCTACTTATGTTCCCCTTTGTGTAAATCAATCGATAGTGATAACTAACTAACTAATGTTATCACATGATTCATGGTAGTCACTAGCGAAGCAGAATATTTGTGCTTAGCAGGCTGTGGTTTTTAATTGCTCTACTTATTTTTAATGTGGAGTTTTTAAAATTAGGTGTATGATAGTGACGAGATTAAATTTCACCTTGTGTGTGTTCAGGCATTCCAGTCTCAATTCTTTTATGCTAGAATATGATAACTGCTATTTTGGGTAAGAAGTTTTGAGAGCCTTAGGCTGAACTATATGAACAGTTTAAATAATACTTATGATGACATATTGGTTTCTTGAAATACTTTATGAATGGGATTATATTTGTTAAGATTTTTGAGTTATTTCTTTGATGAAATAGGATCGTAGATTGAAATGAAATTGCAGTCAAAAGGAGTTTAAAACTTTAGGCTTACTGGATTAGCTCCAAATGAGAGGGCTTGAGTTCCAACACTCCTCTTTCTTGAAACAATTCCATGCAATTGATTTATAATTGCTAGCCTTCATTATCCAACGGAATTAGTACAGTTGATTTGGATCAAATCCACTGTCAAAAAGGCCCTACTTAGTGCATGTAGGACTCATGGAGTCTGCTTGAAGTTGTATTTGCAAGAATCGTACTATTCTTTCGTTTCCCTATGAGGTTATATACGGAAGAATTTTTTTTACTAATCTTGCAAACTCTCCTATGTTTCATGTAACTTCTCATTTTTCATGGATTCTGATTTTCGATTGTATTTTTAGGGGCTTTTTAATTCCATTGCTTGTGGGCTGAACTCTTCCAAGCGCAGAGCAATTGCAGAAATAATTAACATGTGAGTTATTTTCTGTACACTAAAGTTTCACAACCATATGTTACCTCCAGTCCTGTACTTTTTCTATTTACCATGCACTATTCTTGTTATAATTGCTAGCCATTATTAATTCTTTTTCCTAAATTTTTCAGGTTTCTACCCGACAGACTAAAAAGGATCCTTCCTACTTTGTCAAGATTGAGAAGTCAACAAGAAAATGAACTGACCTCTCTTATCGTTGAGAGTAACAAATACGATAATGCAAGTAATACCTTCCTACATATCTTTTTGTTATGCAAGATTTGAACTACCTTCGGCGATAGAACTTTTCATGAATTTTTATCAGGATGTAAATGACTCCAAGACAATCTTATTAGTTATGTTTCTTTCCTTCATATCTGATCAAAAGAGCTTCAAAATGATTTATTTGACTTGCTTCTATGGTCTGGATTTGCGATGCAACGCACGAGCACAGAACTAATACGATGCTTGATTTATTTACAAGTATGAATATGTATCCTTTGCTTGATACATGATAACGCAAGATAAAATTGATATTCATTGTTCAGTTTGAGATCATATTTGATAATATATATTACTTTTATTTGGTACTCCGTTGCAACGCACGGGCATCTTACTAGTCAAAGGCAAAATTGTAGTATTTAACCGCAATGTCAAGTAACTAAGCTATTGGAAATATTTTTCTATACAAATATCAACTAACTTTTCAATTAATTGGTGATAATTTCATGAATGATATACTCATTTGCTATGTGGAGAAATAAGAATTGACGAAAATTACTAATGATGCTATTGTTCATTGCTTTAAGAATTTGAAAGGACGAAAATACTAAAAGATAATACATTAACTTACATTTAATTATTCCACTATTTTTTACTCGAAAAATTTAAGTAATTTTGTTCTCTTTTAACAGACCATTGAGGTCAAATTATATATTTTACTACTGCCGACTAACTTTTGTCTGTGGTTTCACTTTAGTTCCTTTAGTTTGTTGTAACTAACCAACGTTACTATCAGATTTTTTATTTTGGTAAGCATTTCGATAACTAATTCTTTATCATCATACGTTGTCGTCGGTTATATTGAAATATTGATGCTAAAAATTATCGAAAACATTACTATTTAGGACATTATTGTTTGAAAACTATATATGTTATATATATGATGAAGTGGTGAATCCTAGTCATTTTTGTTCTAATTCTGTCCCTGTGGAAGCGAATGATAGGGACGTCGATACGAACAACGTACATAATTTTAAGCTTAGGAACTCGTTTGAAGAAACAAAAAACTAAAAGCTAGAAATCCAAAATAACAGGACCATCCTCGACCAAAATACACCTATCTCACCAAGGCCTTCCTAGCTTACTGGCTGGCCCACTTGTGAAACAGATCAACGGACGCCTACATGAACCGCGTGCAAACTGGCAATCCGTTTACCACGGCAAAGCGGCAGACAAATCTTGAGAGAATTCACAAACTACGAACCACACACGGGTGCAGCGGCCCACGCGACGACTTCGATCAATCGAACCAACCAAACCACCCAACCGATGCGGCGCCATTGGATCTCAAGGCGCGCGCGTGCGCGCCGCGGCCCAACCCAACAGCGAGGCGTCCCCCCGAAGCTTGGTCAAATCTCCGATACGTGCGTAGCGTATCGGTTGATCGGTTTCGCCAGGTGCAGGCGCGTGCTACGCATCCACCCACCCGCACCGCACCGCACCGTCTCCGCTATAAATAGCCGCCGTCCCGATCGGCTGCTGCTTTCCTTTCCTCGCCTCGCCTCGCACCGCGTCGCATGTCCCCCAACCCGACGCCGCCTCGCCGCGTGCAGGGCCGCACCAGCGGCAGCAGACATGAGGGGGCCATGGCTGCGTTGGACGAGGAGGCGTTCGAGGAGGTGGATCCGACGGGGCGGTTCGGGCGGTACGCGGACGTGCTCGGCCTCGGCTCGGTGAAGAAGGTGTACCACGGATTCGACCAGGAGGAAGGGATCGAGGTGGAGTGGAACCGCGTGCGGCTGCGCGCCCTGGCGGACCGCGACCCCGGCATGGTCGACGGCCTCAACGCCGAGGTGCGCCTCCTCCTGTCCCTCCACCACGAGCACATCATCGGGTTCCACAAGGTCTGGCTGGACCGCGACGCCGGCGTGCTCAACTTCATCACCGAGGTCTGCACCTCCGGCAGCCTCCGCGAGTACCGCGATCGCCACCGCCACGTCTCCGTCAAGGCGCTCAAGAAGTGGGCGCGCCAGATCCTCGAGGGCCTCGACCACCTCCACACCCGCGACCCCTGCATCATCCACCGCTACCTCAATTGCAGTAACGTCTTCATCAATGGCAACACCGGCCAGGTACCCGTGCCAATCTCGCCTAATTGCCTCCATACAATTCCTTCCTTAACTTGATTCCTTCAATTCCTTACAAATCCCCAAAATTTAGAATTAGAATCGTCTCTGTTGTTAAACTCCCTGCATGCAAGCACTGTCGCAGCGGACATACAGTTGAACGACCATAAAATCGTTTACGACCACACTTCATAGCAGTAAGTCGATAGACGGTTATGACTTACGACCACGAGTATTCGTTAGGACCACGAGCTTGTTTACAATTTCTGACTTATGACTTCTAGCTTCCAACTTACGACTCCTGGCTTCCTACTTACACTTCTGACTTCCAACTTCTGACCACAAGTACTCAAACATCTGGGGATACGCACGCGACTCTGAGGGGAAACGCGAGGATTTTGTGCTGCTCAACTTCGCAGCTTTTCTAAGAACTCTATTTACGAATTTAAGCAACAAATACAGATCATGGCCAATATGCCCCCCTTATGCGCACGCCACGACCTACATGATCCCTGCCGTCCCATGACTGGCCATGACGCATGACTGCTAACTGAAACCGATAAAAAAGAAGCAACCGTTTCCACATGAATACAGCACACGTGGAACATCTGACGCACACGACCAAAGGCCATATCCAACTACTGAACTCGGCAACTCGATCAAACATCCTAACAATCTCCCCCTTAATCTAGTTGCCCTTCATGTTGACCACTCTAATCTTCTCGCGTAGACTCTGAAACTTCATCCACCCGAGAGGTTTTGTTAGCAGGTTCACCAATTGCTCATCCGACTTGATGTAGTCGATGAGGACCTTGCCACTTTCAACGCATTCCCTGATGAAATGGTAACGCGTCTCAATGTGCTTGCTCCAGCCATGGCACACCAGATTCTTGCACAACTGAATTGCAGATTTGTTGTCCACGAGCAGAGTTGCAGCAGTTACTTCCACATTGAACAGGTTGCTGAGCAACTCCCTGAGCCAAATCACTTGGCATGCCACCATTGAGGCAGTGACATACTCGGCCTTGCAAGATGATAGAGCGACAATCCTCTACTTCTGTGATTGCTAGCTCACTGGGCTCTTCCAATGAAGAAAATCATAGGTACTCTTCCGGTCATCGACATCTCTGACCATGTTGGGGTCACTGTACTCGACGAGCTTGGTCGCCATTGTTCCTTTAGCATACCGACATCCTTAGTCAATTGTCCCTACCACATAGCGCAGCAGGTGCTTCACAGCGCCGAGGTGCTCGGTGGTGGGTGACTATGTAAACCAACTTACGTAGCTGACTGCGAATGCGATGTCTGGCCTTGTGTGTACCACATAGCATAGGCCTCCAACTATGTTGCGGTAGAACGTGCCCTCGACCAGAGGATTTGAGCTTTCCTTGCTTAATTTCAATCGCGGCTCTATTAGGACATGGACTTAGTTGCAACCGCTCATACCGGCCTTCTCTAGTAGCTTGGTCGTGTAGCTTGCTTGAGACAGTGATCTCGCCCTCACTATGCGTGACCTCGATTATGAGATAATAGCTGAGAGGGCCGGGGTCACTCAGCTTCTATCTGGGCCTTGAATTGATCAATCACCTCTAGACGTGTGTCGGTCACAAGTCGTCGATGTACACACCCAAGAGCAGACGCGGGTCGCCAGTTCCCCGAGTATACATGGCGTGCTTTGACGAGGTTCGTTGAAGCCGAGGGAGGTCAACGTGCTGTCGAGCTTGGCATTCCAGGCCCTTAGCGCTTGTAAAAGCCTGTAGAGTGCCTTACGCAAGCGCAATGCCTGGTGCTCACGGCCTGCGCAGATCAAGTCAGGGGGCTATGCCACATATACCTCCTTTGTGAGGTCGCTGTCGAGGAAGGCAGACTTCATGTTGAGGTGATGTACCGGCCATCGCTCATAGGCAGCCACCGCCACGAGTGCTCGTTCAGAGTCTAAGACGCGCCACGGGCATGAACACCTCATCGAAGTCTACGTTGGCACATTGAACATATCCCTTGGCCACCAAACGCACCTTACGCTTCACGATCTCGGCGTAGGTGTTCTTCTTTAGCTTGAACACCCACTTAAGACCAATTGTGCATTTTATGGGTGGTCAGCCTGAGCCTCGGTGACAGAGGTTGGCTCCTCCATCGTCAACACGTGCAATTCGTCATAGCCGATGAACACCACGGGAGTGCTCCTATCGTCCAGCTTGCCAACGTGCGGCCACATGGCTTTCACATGTCCTACGCAGCCAAAGGTTTGGAGGTAATGCACGGCTGGCTTCACACCATGCCAGGCTTCATAGGGAGTCTTCCCGCTCATGCTGCTTGTGAGAGAGCGATTCAGGACAAAGGCAGCCGTGGTTACAGCCTCCCCCCAGAACTCACCAAGAACCTTCCGATCCTTGAGGATGCACCTCGCCATTTCCATCACCATCTGGTTTTGGTGCTCAACGACATCATTTTGCTGAGGTGAATACGGTGTCGTGAGCTGCCACAGAGGTAAACTCCCCCACGGTCGATGCGTAGGGCTCGCAGCTTGTGGCTGGTCTAGGTCTCAACGAAAATAGCACTTGCCTCCATGTGTTGCTGGCGTGACGGGTCTGCACAGGTCACCGTGCACCAGGTCAAGGTGGCCGTTGGCGCAGTGCTTGGTCTCCCGAGGAAAAGGCGTGCGCCGTTGTTTACCGACGATGCACCCGTCGTAGATATGATCAACATGGTTCACGCGAGGAAGTCCACGCACCATACCCGTGGCCGATATCTTCTGGAGCGCGTCAAAATCGAGGTGCCCAAAGCAGGCATGCCAACGCCACACCTCGTCATCGACCTGTAGGCTCAGGCAAATCGGTTGTACCACACTTAGGGTGATCTTGTATAGCGGTTTGGTGATCTCTTCACCTTAGTGATGGGGTTGCGTTGTCGATCACGGACACGCAGAATGCCATTTTCAATCAGCACGCTGTAGCCGCCCTCATCGAGTTGGCCAACGTTGATGATGTTGCTCCGAAGACGTGGGATGAAGTGCACGTTGGTGAGGGCATGGTGTCAGTTCCATTTTCCCGCGAACAACACGGTGCTGCACCCGCAGATATCGACCACCAAGCCGTCCTTGAACTTGACCAAGCCGGTGATCTCACGATCAAGTTCGGAGAACACTACGCCAGATCCCGTCGTATGATTCGACGCTCTGGTGTCAAGAAACCAGGAGGTCTCCTCATGTTCTTCATTGAGGAAAACCGACCTGGTGTGCTCCTCGTTGAGGAAGACGTGCCCGCCAATGTGTTCTGGCTTAGCGGGCATTGGGGCAATGTCCTCTTCCACCACTGTTACTTGGGTCATCAGGAGAGATGGCTCATCATTGGTGTTTTGCACCAAATGTACCTCCTCTCTTTTCTTCTTGAGGTAATCACGAGCCTAATGCTCCAATTTTTTGCAGTACCTGCACTCGTCCCTCTTGGGGTTGTCGGGCCCGCCGTGAGAATGGGTCTCCTTCCCATTGCTGTAGGAACCTCGCCCATGCCCACCACGCGACCTACCATGGTGCGCGGAAGAGTTGACGCTGATGGACATCGATCCATCCCGATCACATGGCTGCGACCATACCCACCACTCCTTCTCTGTGAGGAGCAGACGGGTTCCATTGTCGTTGGTGCCATGGTTGGAGTAGTGTTGTTCCACCGCTCGAAGTCGACCCATCACCTCTTCGATCGAGAGGATGTTGATGTCAAGGAGCGTCTCAATGGAAATGGCTACTTGAAGCTAGTGATTCGAGACCATCTACAAGAGTTTCTTGACCACCTCTTCCTCCCGGATGGGATTGCTGAGCAGGTGGAGGTTGTTGGCAAGCCTAGAGATCCTCTTCGAGAAATCGTCAATGGACTCACCGTCTTTGAAGGAGATGCCGCCAAACTCCTTGCGCAGTTGATGGGCGTTGGCTTCGCGCATGCGATAAATGCCCATACGCATGGTCTTCATGGCCTCCTTGGCAGCCTTCGCCTTGTGCTCGACAGCGAGAGTCGATAACATCTCGGCCGGCACGGTGTGGAGAATTGCTGACAGTGCAAGCCGGTCATCGCGGTAGTCTACGTCGTTGGTTTTGATGGCCTCCCAGGGACCTTGCGTCTCGAGGTTGACTCGCATGACTAGCGCCCAGTCATTGTAGTTCATTCACGTGAGCATGGGGTAGACAATGGAGCCTGAGGCCTCCTTGACAATGCGTTGGGCGACGGGCGCGCGGCCATCATCGTCACGGTGTCACGGTCGGTGCGGAGGAGGCGAAGGTGAGCGCGGGCGGCCTTGCCGTGGAGGAGTCATCGATTGCCTTCCTGGCAGAACCCACGATAAAGACATGTCTTCCAGATGATCGACGAACTCAGGCTTTGACACCACTTATTGCAGCGAACACGCAGTCGAACGACCACGAAGTCGTTTACGACCATGCCTTGTAGCAGCAAGTCGATAGTCGGTTGTGACTTACGACCACGAGTACTTGTTACGACTACGAGCACGACTTCCGACCTATGATCTACAACTTACGACTTCCGAATAAAGAAGAGTGTGAGCTGCACCTTTCGGATAAAGAATTGGAACACACACACATATATATATATATATATATATATATATATATATATATATATATATATATATATATATATATATATATATATATATATATATATATATATATATATATATATATATATATATATTCATGCACCCATATGCCTAGGCACCCATATCAATACCCGTTGATTTGCTTTGAGATTCACAACGTTTGAATATACCCATAAAAAAGTATATTTGAGATGTCAAACTCTGAAAAAATTAAATTCAACTTCAGTTTAATTAGTTTGAACTATTTTTATGGTATATACTCACTGTAGTCACATTGAACTCAAAAGTTGTTCAAACTAGTTTGAACTGAATTCAAAACTTACTTACCATAAATATATCAAGGATATAAAATATTTTCATATCCAAACTCAAAAAATTATCAATCATACACGTGTATCGGACGGTTCTTGATGTGGGTGCCTAGGCACCTGTGACAGTGTGAGCTGCACCTTTCAAATAAAGAAGAGAGACAAGTGTTGCTTTCGTGCTCCTGTTAGAATTGAGTTTGGATTTGATTTGGGGCCTGTTCTTTTTGGCCGCGGCTTGTGACTTTTGGGCTGTTTGTACGAGAGATTACAGAGCAACAGAAACTCACATGCGGTTTTTGCCGATATAAATGAAGTTAGTAAAGTATGTACTACAATTAGCTAGTAGATTATATCTTAAACAAATACTCCGTTTAAAAGCTAGTTACTGTAGAAAAGCTGAAAAGAACAGGTTCTTGATTGCGTTGCATGTAGCTAACGGCGTGAGGGGATTGCTTGCTGCACCTGCACGTGCGCGCAGGTCAAGATCGGCGACCTCGGGCTGGCGGCGATTGTGGACAAGACCCACGTGGCGCACACGATCCTGGGCACGCCGGAGTTCATGGCGCCGGAGCTGTACACGGAGACGTACACGGAGTCGGTGGACATCTATTCTTACGGCATGTGCGTGCTGGAGATGGTGACGCGGGAGATGCCCTACGCCGAGTGCGAGAGCGTCGTGCAGATCTACCACAGCGTCACCCGCGGCGTGCCCCCCGCCGCGCTCAGGCGGCTCAAGGACCCCGAGATGCGCGCCTTCATCGAGCGCTGCATCGGCCAGCCCCGGAACCGGCCCACGGCGGCCGAGCTACTGCAGGACCCCTTCTTCAGCGGCATCGACGACAACAGCACCGGCACGCTCGGCTAGCGCCGACGACCTCGCCATGCCCGGGGTGGATAGATCAAGTAACGGCATGCATTTCTCCGTGTTAACTACTAGCAGCAGAAGTGCGGTGTAGATTCCACACAATAATGCTTTAATTTAAGCTCGAGCGAGCAACCAACCGTGTATAGATTCATGTCTCGGTGGTGCTTGAGGACTAGTTTGGTATGTGACTAATTGTTGGGCTTTAATTTACTCGAGATGAGACGATGTATTTGGCTTTTGAGTGTTATAATTCTTTCAAAGAAGGGTTGCAAACTAAAGATTTCTCTGAGCTGGATGCTAGTTAAACAAGATTGATGTAGAACGTGAGACCCAACCAATATATCTCTGGATCTCGTGGTGCGTGGCAGCGCTAGCCTTACAAGCACCGGATCCTCTTTTGGGTTTCTTTCTCCTCGAAGCGTCGGGAACATGATGGGGCAGCTTCGATGGCGAACAGGCCGTCCAACAAACCCAACACAGAAAGAGGCCGGCTGTCAGAACAGAAATGAACCTTACACCCAAATGGAGAAACGGTACCATACGCACGTAGGGGTTGTCGCCGGTGCGCCGTCTCCGCCTCCGCTGCCGAGAGGCCGAAACCAAGGGCAGAGCCACTGGGGCCTTCATAGGCTCTAGCCACATTCGGTGGCTGGAGCCCCTTGGTCTCATCGGCGACGAGCAATGGCGTACAGAGCATCCCGCCGTGTCGGCATACCACCGTGGAGCGAGTTTCCCAGGCAAGTGTCGCAAAGCCAGCGAGCTTGGGCCATTACATGGACCAATCCTACGAGACATCATGCGACCCGTGGCCTATCATGCGGTTTGCGGCCCATGCACCCAGCACCCTTAATCCCACCTGAGGTAATCAACCCTCAATTGACCAATTCCCTGTTCCCATTCGGCCATTCTTCCTTAATCTCAATTCTTAGGCCCCGTTTGGCACAGCTCCACCACCAGCTTCTTGGAGCTGTTTTGTGTCAAACGGGGTAAAACAAAATAGCTCTACCCAAGGAGTTCCTTAAAACCTGCTGAGACAAAAGTAGCTCTACCCAAGGAGCTGAAAAAAGTAGCTTCACCCGGCTCCACTTGTGAAGTGGAGCTGTGCCAAACGGGGCCTTAGTCACAGGCTCAGGTAGCGCGCAGGTGTAGAAAGGGGTGCGCGGCACGGGTGGGCGAGCCCATCGTGCGTGTAGGTTAGATTAAGGGAATAAGGGGCGTTGTCCACGAAGGCCACCGTGCGTGTAAGGTAGTGGCTTATAAATTTATATTTCTGATTATTTTTATATTGTAGCGGTGGAAAAAATACAGTATCTATTGTTAGCTTTTTCAACATAATTAAATTAAATACAAAAGAATAAAAACAAAAAACTAATAAAATATAAAATAAACCTGTCTACTGTATGATGCTGCCTGCGAATATAGACATGTCCCTACGTGAAGAGCTGAGCTAGCGTCACTGGAGAAGAACCGATCGAAGACGCTGTACCGTATGATGCTGCTGACCACCGATTGGAACTATTAACCCATGAATCAGTTCAGAGAGAAAAAGAGAGAAATCTTAAAAAGAATCCTGCCAAGCTCTCGCACAGGACAGGAGCGTTTCCGGCGTGGCGTGGACAAGCCGGTGCCGACGCGTGGCAGGGTGGGGTTGGTGCGCCCCTTCCGGGATGGCAACGGCAAATGTTCCCAGCAATCCGTAGGAACTCTCTACGAGAGTATGTACAATAGAGTAATGTAAAATATCTATAAAAGATATTATATAGAAATTTTATGAAGATAGATGAAAGAAAAAGAGGAGAAAGAAGAAGATCGATTGTAATTCTATATACTATCGAAACACGAGCAATTCGCACGTGAGAAAATTTTCTCCAGTAGCAACGGAACTTCGCAAGAGAACTTTTGCTATGCAACCAACAAACAAATTAACTTCGTCATGAAAGAGATAGGCATAAACTCCAAGGTGGCAATTCACTAGATGAGAGGTGGTACATAGTTTGCATTGGGGGCAAATAGACGCTTAAACGGACTCTCAAGCTTGTTAAATTATATAAGCATATGTAAAATAGTTGCTTGTATTAGAGATTGTTACTTTTGTATAGATGTTTTATGATGTGGTATTATTTCTCTCTCTTTAAGTCTCTATACAAGCGTCGTCGTTGCATTAGACATGGCCTAAAAGAATGGGTATGAGATGTTATTCCTAATGCCTTATACAAGGATAGGGACAGAAATGTCTCCTCCATTTCTGCTCCCCGTTAGAACCCCGATATACACTTATATACATGTAAATTGATACATCTACATATTTAAAAACATATGTATTTTATTTTTGGCCGAATATTGTTTTGATAATATATAGTACGCAACTCATTTAGTATTATTCTAGTATGTCATGCATGATTATATTTATATATTTCTACGTAACTTTATAAAAATATCTCAAAACCATTCGGATTTAGTTTCTTATTAGAGCTCGTCACTGCCAATTTTCCAGTGGGAATAAGGACATGAGGAAAATCACCCCAATAATTAAACAGGGAATGGTGCTGGGAGGGTATTCCCATGGAGAATAACCCTGTTGCCACCCCTATTCCTGCCTCATCCGCACTAGGCAATCTGTGCTCGATACATAAGGAATTTAGTAAACCTTTGCAATCGACATGGCCGTGGGATAATGCTGCATTCAAAGGACTAAAGATTATGAAAAGAACTTACAAATCTTGCCAAGGTCCATGTTACTGTAGCTCGCTCGAAATATAAGAACACACCAGTAACTGTACTCATATACTGTAAGTTATCCGAAAAAGAAAAGAAAGAAAAGGCAAAGCCTTTCGCCAATCAATCTAGATTCTGGAACAAGCTTTTTATCTCCCTGACTTGATACGCATCGGACGTGCATCGGAGTGTTGGTTCGCTTCTTTCTTTGTTTCTCCGGTACTGTCTCGCTGACTGATTCACATTTACTGTCCGCTCTAATTGACTTATGATTTAAGGTTCTGACTATAATTATTAGGATATAACTAAAATTACACTGTAACAACTGTTAGTTTTTTTAGAAAAATAAGAAAAAAAACCCGTTATATCGTCACGAACAATGTAAAGAAATAAAAGGAAAAAAGAAAAGGCAATAAGATAAAAAAATCTACAATGAAAATTCAATATATTTCAAATAGTTTCTAATTTAAATAAATTAAAAATCAAAATAAAAAAGTTAAAACCGTTTAGATCATAACCCAAATGTGAATCACCGTCGTCGCAGAGCCTTGCAGGACCCGGCGTCGCATTCTCCACGGAGCTGAACCCCAGGCCGTGTAAAAAAGAAATTCTCAGCCAATCTCGAAACGTCACGAGCCAACAAAAAGCTTGAGAGCAGTAGCATCAATTTCAATGGGTGGGTGACCGGGTGCCGCATCGGGGAGGAGAAGCACGCGAATTTGGCTTCCCGATGCCCCCAAATTCCACAAAGAAATACTACTTCACGCCCTTAACGCCCTTAAATTCCCCAACTCCGTGCCACCGCCTGCAGCGTCCGATGCACGTCAACGATTTGATTAATACCGATATCCTCCTTTCTCAATGGCCGCAGAGGCACAGCGCGCTGACCATGCCAGCGGTGAGATCAGATAGAACTAGTAGCTATACTAAATAAACTAGTATACTCCTAGAAAATTGAAAATATAGGACCAAGTTGATACCGCTTTGATAAAATAGGATCGAGTTATTTGCACTCGTAAATATAGGACCAAGTTGGAGATATTCTTGCAAATAAGGTATTTTCCCCATTTTAATTTCATTTTCATTTTTCTGGCTTTTTTCTCTACGCGAAAAGACGCTTTTGCCCCTTCCTCCTTCCTCCTCCCTGCCGCTGCAGGCCGCCGGCCGCTCCCTCGCCGCGCCGCGCCGCCGCTCCCTCGCCCCGCCCCGCGCCGCGCCGCGCCGCCGCCTGCCTCGCGCCGCGCCGCTCCCTCGCCTGCGCCGCGCCGGAGCAGGGGCAGGCGAGGGAGCGGCGCGGCGCGGGGCAGGCGGCGGCGCGGCGCAGCGCGGGGCGGGGCGAGGGAGCGGCGGCGCGGCGCGGCGAGGGAGCGGCCGGCGGCCGGCGGCCTGCACGGCAGGGAGGAAGAAGGAGGAAGGGGCAAAAGCGTCTTTTCGCGTAGAGAAAAAAGCCAGAAAAATGAAAATGAAATTAAAATGGGGGAAAATACCTTATTTGCAAGAATGTCTCCAACTTGGTCCTATATTTACGAGTGCAAATAACTCGATCCTATTTTACCAAAGCGGTTTCAACTTGGTCCTATATTTTCAATTTTCCCCAAAAAAAAAACTAAATAAGTATCCCTACGGGTATTAGCACTGGTGACAAACACACCAGTATTTTGGCATTTGGCTTCTTGTTTGGGTTTTGTTAAACATCATCCAGATATTTTTATCATTCGGTTATTTTCTTCTTAACTATCATCCAAATTTAAGACCATTGGCCATGAATTCTTCCTCCTCCCCTTGAATTCTACCCCCTCCTCGTTGAAAAAAAATCTTCCCCTTTAAAACAAGGGGCCTTGATATATAATCCAAATGTTATAAATTTAGATGATAATTAGAAAGAAAATATCTAGGTGATGCCTAAACACTTCCTCTCATTTTTCTTAACTAATAAAGCAACCGAATGACGAAGGCTGGCACTGGGCCATGGCAATGCCATTTCCCAGGAGAGGCAAGGTGCAGACGGCCATGCTGCTCTGCTAGCTAGGTTCTCTCTTGCGGTAGAGCTTAAAGAAAAAGTTTTAAAGTTACAAATCCGAACAAGAGTTTCTTGCGTGCGTGCTTGGTGAATGATGAAATACCCGTTGAATGAGTGATAGAGACTTGATTTCTGTTAGTATGATATTTAGAACGCTACCAGTTGTCAATGTGCGCACTTATCTTTATAAAAAAAAAAAGTAGTATGGAAGCGCATCTGTCCAACTTATGCTATCGCATGCTACAATTTGGTCTTTAAGTTTGTGTGAAAGTCCATCCGGAGAGCAGAATAGTCTAATCATAGGAGATGCTAAGTCTTGTGTCAGTTTGTAAAGTGAGATTGTTCCCTCCAAGCAACTCCTTAGTCCTAATGCTCTGCCAATAGCTATAGCTTGTTTGGTTTGGACTTTTAGGCCATGTATGTACTGCGCAACGAAGACCATCTTGTCCCCAGTTCAGAATGCCTTGGTGTGGCCACGCGGGCGTATATATGGTTGAGAATATTGAACACTCGAACATACCTCAATTAATTGTACAGTGGAAACAGCCTACTGATAAAATTAAATTAAGAATTGCCAAGTGTCCAAAACAGGGCGCAAATCAACATTTCCCATTACCATTTGATATGCTCCGCTCCAAACAGCTTTAGCTTCTGCTTAGAACACACCAGTTTTTAATTTCGGGTTTTTGTCTTTTCTTTTTCCCCTTATTTCTTTGCATTGTCCGTAATGATATAACGATTTTTTTCAAATTTTTCTATTTTTTCTTAGAAGAAGCTCACAGCTGATACAGTGTAATTTTAACAAAAAAAATCAAAAGCTATAGCTATAAGCTTAAACCTAAGCTAGTTGGAGCACCACCCATATTGTGTTTCTCCAGGAAGAGTATCATTACACATTTTACCACTAACTTCTTGAGTTCGATCTCAGGCATCCAAAGCATGGCTTGTTAGTAAAACCTACTGCTAAAACGATGCGTTCATGGCCGGGTGGCTTGAGCAGCTTAAACTAGTGTTGACCCCCTCGGATCCTTACAAGCCTGCTCCCGTTGGGGCAAGCAAAGGCGCGAGATGGCGAGAGGCGGCAAATCTACCAAGAAAACCCCGCTGCGATGCTACTACCTCACCCTGCTGCCGCACGCGCATCCAGAAAGAGAATAAGGAAACTTGCACGAGGGGTCGATCCGATTTCCCAGCCTTAAAACTGGGGTTCAACCCCCCATTCGTGCGCCCTCAGCCATTGTTGGATTTTGCACGCCTCCCTGTGTTACTTCCGCACTCAACATGCAATTGTACGCTGTATAATACTGCTGCTACTGTGCTACATACACTGGTTGTACTTATATGTGCTAGGACTAGGACTGCCTAACCTGCGAGAGTTTGCAGCTAGCTTGCCTGTTAGAGATATGCTCGTGGAGAAGCTTGGGATGGAGGCGGAGACGGAGGTGGAGCTGTCGCCGGTTGCGAAGGCCATGTTTAGCCCTTACTCGAGTCCGAGCACGGCCTTGTTGCTGCAGAGAAGAGTTGTTGCGTGGTATGGGAGTTTGAACTTTAGCTTCACCCGTGGATCGATAGGCATAGCAACTTCTTTCCTTGTTACAAATTCTGGTTGCTCTGAAATTGCAGGGCCAAAGAGACTGGGGCGGCGGCGACGGTGAGCGTCGGCGTCGGCGGAAGGAGCTTCAGTCTTCACAAGGTCAGAGCTTGCAACAAACTAATGGTGCGATCTTGGTTGGAATGAGGGAGGAATAGGTTGGTGATGATAACTAGTCGTTGCAGGATCCTCTGGTGTCCAGATGCAGGTACTTCAGCCAGGCGCTGCTCCTGTCTGGCGAGGTTGAGCTGCCGGCCAGCTTCCCCGGAGGCTCCGAGGCGTTCGAGGTGATCGGGCTGTTCTGCTACGGCGACGCCGTGGCTCTCGACCCGTTCAACGTCGCGGCGGTGCGGTGCGGGGCGGAATTCTTGGACGTGGGCGGCCTGGGCGCGCGCTGCGACCTGTACATAAACCAGGTGGTGCTGCAGAGCTGGGACGACGCCCTCATCGTCCTGCAGCGATGCCAGCCCCTGCTCCCCGTCGCCGAGGAGCTCCTGATCGTCAGCCGCTGCGTCGAGTCGCTAGCGTTCATGGCGTGCATGGAGATCCTCGACCCCGAGCAGCCGCGTGACCAGCCCGGCGTCGCTGCCGCGTGCAGCCTGGTCGGCCGCCGGTGGGACGCCGAGCTCGTCAAGGAGCTCGCCGGGCGCGACCTCTGGATCAAGGATCTGATCGCCCTCCCGTTCGAGTTATTCAAGCGGATCGTGCAGGCGCTGAGGCGGCAGGGCATGAAGGAGAAGTACGTGAGCCCCGTGGTGCTCTTCTACGCGAACAAGTGGGTGCTCTCCAAGAAGACCCACAAGTTCTGGGCCAGCACGGACGAGGCCGGCGACGGCGAGACCGACGCGAACAGGAGGGCCACGGCGATCCTGCAGGGCGTGATCGAGCTGCTCCCGGTGGAGGCGGCGACGGCGAGCGGTGCGATCCCGGTGTCGTTCTACTTCGCTCTGCTGTCGCGGTCGATCCCCCTGGAGCTGAGCGGGGAGAGCCGGACGAGGCTGCGAGATCAGGTCGCGTCCAACCTGCAATTTGCCCGCGTGGATGACCTGCCGCTGCCGGAGCAAGAAGCCCACCGGTCCATCGCCCATAGCCCTGAGGTGAGGGCAATGGAGAGCATCGTCTCAAACCATGTCTCCATGCAAAGAAGAGGCGCGGAGGCCGTCGCAGAGTTGTGGGATCGGTACCTCGTGCAGATCGTAGGTGATCCAAAGCTCCGGCCGGAAAGGCTAGCAGAACTGATCGATGTCATCCCGGCCGGGGACCGGAAGACCCACGACCATCTATACGAAGCAATAAACACGTACTTAGTGGTAAGACAAGTACTAGACCATACACATCATTATCACTAGCTAGTTGTTGCAGGTTTTTAACTGTCGCTAACAACGAGTGGCTGCCAATTCTGTCATGCCAGGAGCATCCGGGTTTGCCCGGGGAGGAGAAGGGGTCCCTGTGCGGCCACCTCGACTGCCGGAAGCTGTCGCACGAGGCGTGCATCCAGGCGGTGCAGAACGAGCGGATGCCGCTCCGGTTCGTCGTGCAGGCGCTGTTCGTGCAGCAGCTGCACACGCACCGGGCCTTCACCGAGTGCTCCGACTCGTTCCGGTGCGTGCACTCGGGGGAGCTGGTCCCGGGCGGCGCCGGCGCGTACACGCCGAGCCCCGGGTGCCCCGTCCCCACCAGCCAGCCTCTCAGCACCAGCAGCCCGTACACGAATTCCCACACCCACAGCCACGTCGCGCGGGACGGGAAGCTCCGCGCCCGCGTGGACGCGTCGGACTATGAGTCGACCAGCTTCAGGATCCAGGCGCTGGAGCACGAGATCCTCTCGCTGAAGCAGACGCTGCAGCGGCACAACACCGTGAAGGGCTCGGTCCGCAAGGACGATAAAGACCCGAGCTTTAGGGTGGTGGCAGCGGACACGGCCGCGCCGGTGGCGGTTAGGCGGCGAGCCCCCGTGTCCGGCAGCTGCATTGGCTCCATGCGGTGGGGCTCGCAGCGGCGGTGCGCCAGTAGGATTCTGCGCGTCTTTGCGAGGCTGGCCGTGTTCGGGAGGGGCAGGTCGAGGGGGAAGCAGAGCAAGTGCAGGGCAGCGGCAGAGCAGCTCAGTTGCTTGTAGAAGCACAGGTCACAAGGAGAGAAAAAAATTGGGCTTTTTTACATGTTGAATAGAAAATTGCAGATCTTACGGTAAACATGGTAACTATGGATATAAGCACTGTTTTGTGTACATATTACTAGCAATGTTGAAGACTTAGTTACTGTCGGGTGGTCATTCAGTAGAGACAGTCCAAGTGAAGGTACTTTTGTGAGGTTAACAACTCTTGAATATCTGCGTAGTTTTATCGGTGCTTTTGTTAGGTGATGTTGGAATAGTCTTGGAAATGAGCTTTACGGTAGACTCCTACCGCTAAAACAAATATGGGATGTTGGGGATAGTTCCACCTCAATCCAGTCAGCTCATTGTACCAAAAAATCAACAAAAAGTCTCAGTAATCATATGTTTAACCAAAGAAGGCCATCATAAGAGAAATAACGTGATTGTTCCTACAATAATACTCAGATAAGGGTGAAAGTGTGTGCCTTAGAACGCCATAAAAGGGAAGGTCCCGATTTATGTAATACAAATTTCTATCTTACATCTTCACGGTTTCTAAGACTCCAGACAATCCTTTTATAGCCTTCTCGTAGTCCATTGTTCACTATTTAACCTGTAACCACAACATTAGAAAATATGGATTCTCAAAAACTCTATAAAAAATATTATTTCATTAAGAGAGAATAACACTGTCAAAATGGGAGAATGCCAATATTTCTAAAAAAACTTATAATTGTTCATCATAGAACTTAGACAAGAGCTACACAAGACATATACTACAAATACAATACTACAAGCCAAACTTTGTCCTGACAAATCAACATGCTGCAATTAAGACATCTGTATGGTCAAATTTTACATCCAGTTGATAGAGTGCCAATCTATTTGAATATGGGCCCAAAAAGTGGGCTACATAATTGAGATATTTAGCTCGTATTCTCACACGTTGAAGGGGCGGGTGCATCCAGATGGCAAGTGACATCCCTTTTTTTTGCCCCTCTCAGGGGCCCTTGCTCTTGTACGCTTGGTGCGGCAAATTCGGAAGTACTATTTGTATAACTGATCAATACTCCACATTTCATATGTTTGAACCTCTAAATCCTCGTTTAAAATAAGTGGTTCTTATATGAATTTCATAAGGATCACATCTAACGAGACCTTGATCAATTCGACTTCGGCTTCTGGCTTATTTTTCACTATTCATAAATTTCATCTTTTTCTGAACTTTTGGCTTTTTGTTGAGCTTTTTTGCCGGTTCTTTTTTCCTGTATTTGTTTGTATTATACGTAATAGGCTAATATATTTTTTTTATATTTTTAATTTTTTTAAATTTAATTATGCGAAATAAGCCTTTGTCAGCTACAGTGCTTCCATTTCCTCCAAGCTTTTGAAGTCTTGCTGTCAAGTAAAAGGATCTCACACAGCTTATCAATTGGGGAATTCATCGCAAATTTATCAGTTATGTGGTCTCTTCTAATACTTATTTGGTTATGATGGCAACTCAGATGTTTGTGCTGTACTAATTCCAGTATACTGCGCGTTTTTGCTACCGGTTTGTGAGACTGCCATTGTCTACAACTAAAACTGCAATGGGTGCTGTCTCTCCCAAGGAAAAAAAAGCCTTGCACAGAATTATGCAGACAGGGCCGAATACATCGTCCCAATCCGAAGAAACTGATGGGTTCAATGCGGACGTGGAATTCCGGGAACCAATTGTTGTTGCCGCCCATCCACAAAACCTGCGTAATACTACTAGTGGCATACACCGTCAATTCATCGGTCCTCCGTAGGTAAGGTGAAAATAGATTAGATAGTTTTCGACCAATTCGAATAATTAGGAATATGAAATATTTTGGCTTGAATTTTTGTTAGATAATCTCGGATCGAAAACAAATGCGGATTGCTTTTGTAAGAAACAAATACAAATACGGTAGCTCACCATTCATCGAATACGAATATGGACTCACACTAACCGATGATTACGAAGTCCGAATATCCGATCTACTGGCCAAAAGCCCATAGTCGCTAGTCACCACTGCCCACTGGCCCACACCGCCACTGATCTAAATGTCTAATGTGGTGACGAAGAGCACGCAGGCGAGAGGGAGCACGGACGCACCGTGGCCGAAGACAGCGACCTAGGCCAGGTCCCTGGTTGAGCACAATGTTGGCGATCAAACAATTGCGCAGCAGGAAGGTGAGCACCGAGTACTTCGCCATACGAATGGCGTTGCCCGTGAACGCCGCCAAGGGGTCCCCCACGACGATGGTGCGAGGCTTGTCCCCTCATGGAGCTCCCCCCATTGTGACACGGATAGGTCAAGATGGTGGTGGTCACGGTGGGAGGGGTGGAAGGGGTCGGGAACCTCAAAGGAGAATGCGAGGCGATCAGCGTAGCGGGCAGCTATAGCTACAATGGCGGGAGCAGCGACGCCGTCGCCGCCGAGTGCACGGAGGCGGCATACGCGGTGGTGGTGAGGAGTGGGCGCTCGGACGCCATGGGGGAGGCGACAGTTACTAGTGGGTAGTCGGAGGCATGGGCACGCGGCGGATTTGGGTGGACACTGGCGAGGTCAAAGGAGGCGGTGGGGAGCTTGGAGAAGACGACTTTTCAGTGTCGAGTATTTTTAGTTTGGCATAGGAGAGGAAGAAGGTGGAGAGCCACCGCACCGGTCACAGCTTCATGGGCACGACACGGCCTGTATCAAATCTAAATGCTACTAGAGTTTCTATGAACTTTGGTAAAACTTCTTCCTTTGTCAAGCTGCCTACTGTTGTGTGTTGGGTAGATAGCTGAGAATATTTGCTAACAAGTTATCCACCATTATGGTGGACTGAAGCTCCCTTGTGCTACTATGTGATATCTCGTGCTATCTAGTTGCCCTTTGTAATATCGCACGGATATCATGAATCCTGCAGTTTCTCATGCCGTGGAGACCATTTATCCTTTCAAGATGAATCGTCATCTGTTTATCTTTGAACTATGAGAGGCTGAGAGCTAACTTAACCACCTCTCGTTCACATGTCTATCTTAACTGTACTATTCATAAGTGAGAACGAACCGTTTGCAGTATGTACTGATCAAATTTCTTAAATGGTTTGCCAAGGTAAACTATTTATGTGTTTTTATTGATTTTGGATGTACAATTTAAGGGGTCTTATGTTTCGATAAATATTTATGACCGTATTTGTTTTGATTCGTATTCGCTTCATATTTGTATTCGTATCCACATACAAGAAAAAAATTATAAAAAATATGGTAGAGATATTATCCATCCGTATTTGATTTGTTTTCACCCCTATCCGTCCGGATGGATATCGAGCCAGGTTCTCGTTTTTATCGAGTTTGTCTTGAAATTGACATAATTTAATTTAATATTATTTTATTGATAGCTTAGAAGTATTTTTAGAATCGGGCTAATAAGCCGAGCCAAAATAAATTTAATTTCATCTAAAATTGACTCATTCGATGTTTAACTAATTAATCTCTACCACATATAATGCACCTAAAAAACAATCCTAAAGCCACACAGAAAATTGTACAACACAGTCATTAGCTATCCTAAGTACACCCAAAAATTTACAACCAAACCCAACCAACGTTTGAAATGAAGGGACAAGATCCCATCTAACCTTGTCTTTCTCTTACTCACTCAGATCCAACGGATCAGATTGCTGGGACCAAACCTCATCACTCATCCCTCGTTCCCCTCCCGCGCACACCCCGCGCGCCACGGCGCGACGCGCGAGGCCCGACTCTCCCTCTCCCCAACGCCCGCTCTCCGGCCTCTCCCTCTCCCACGCCGCCAGCCAGCCGTGCAGCCAGGGAGTGGCGCCGCCAGGGAGGGGCGCCGCCAGGGCTCTAGCCGCGCACCACCAGGGCTCCAGTCAGGGACGAGGACGTGCGCCGCCAGGGCTCCAGCCAGGGACGAGGACGCGCGCCGCCAGGGACGCGGACGCGCGCCAAGGAACGCGCGCCGCCGAGGAACGCTGCGGCTGGTCGGCTGCCGCATGGCCGGCCTGCTGCTGCCGCAAGGCCGGCCTGCTGCTGCTGCTGCTCGTTGTCGCGGCCACTGCCAGGGCTCTGCTCCCTCTTCGCCATCGTCAACGCAGGGACGCCCGCCGCCAGGGCTTCGCGCCGGCAGGGACGCGCGCTGGAGTGCCGCACGCGTGCTGCGGCTGGTCGGAGTGCACTGTTCAGTGATGGTTTTCAAATATATATGATATCTATGTATACATTGCATTAGATATGTGTCGTTCACCATCGCCAAGCTGTTGAGTGGTTATTCAGTGGTGCGTTCTCTGTTTCAGGTTTTTGGATTCGTCCAGACAAACAGACAGGGCACGAAGCGGCAAACCAGGTTCACTCAATGTGCTCACATTTTTTGTTGTCTGCAATTCATAGCTTCAGATTTACTGTAGTTTCACAACAGCAATGATCTATGGTAATTAATTCCATTGTGTTACAGATTTGGATTCCATTGTAGTAAGAAAATTCACAATTTAGAAATAACAATTCTTAGAGTTCCATATTTTTTACATGTCCATATTTGCCACCAGCAACCTCTGATCTTTTTAGATGTGGCTCACAATCAGTTCAACCTATGAGGAAAATAATCCACTCATTTCTTTATCTACAAGTTTACTTCATATTTCCACTTCTGAATCATTCAGAATTTGCTGTTTTCATTCAGTCAAGGAACTTTAGGGAGTTTTATTTTGAGGACATGCTATTTGATTCAATCATGACGTAGACACTTTGCTTTCATTTGCTTCGTATCCTGGTCATTCCTTCTGCATTTTGTACTGTCAGTGGCAAAAACAATCTGAAAGCCAAAAAACTTCCTGAATATACAGGACATACTCTGTGCATATCTGCACTAAGACGTGTACGCATTTCTGATTTAGGCACACCCAATACTCTACTGTTGTTTGTTTCTAGCTATTGTAGTCACTTTAGTCATTGAGTCCTTGCTGCAGCAGCAGCCAGGCTTCTGATCAGGCACCTAGAAAGAAGAAATTTGAAAGCCAGTGGCTGCAGCCACAACCATCTCCTTTTATTGCTAAATACATGACAACTGATTTTTATTGCTAAATAAACTTGATAATGGGTCAGTTTGTTTTTCACCTAACTTACCTGTGTATGACTTTCAATAGCTCTGGTCTTTAGCAGCAGGCCTCACTCAATGTCTTGTCTGGTAGAGTGTCATATTTTTTCTTGAATCTTGAATGGATTGAATTATGATATATTGGATCACAGCCAGTTTAGGCATTGGAGAAGGCATGAAGTTTTTCTCTGTACAAGCCATTAATTATGAAATATTGAAATGACCTAAACAACCTTCTCATATTGTGTTGGCACTTCCGGAATTAGATGGCTGCAGCAGGGTTTAGTTCTCTCAGATTTTCATCAGTTCCTAAGTTTTAACTTTGATACAAGCAATCATCGAGTTACTGCATTACAGGTGATCCGACATGGCGGATAAGCGACAAGCCTGCACTGCATTTAGCGACATATCAAACACCATTGGACAGGGTAAGTTCGTTGTCATCGTTCCTGGTCAGATTCTCTAATTTTCTAGCATAACTGTGACACAAATTATATACCACAGCAACAGAGGGAGCAGCTGCGGATGAAGAGACAAGAAAGAGGGAAGAGAGGAATAGAAAACAACGTGAGTACCGCGCACAAAAAAGGGCCGAAGAAACCACTGAACAAAGAGAAGAGCGGAATAGAAAACAGCGTGAATACCGTGCTAGGAAAAAAACTCCGGCAACATCAACGACTCCTGATCATGGTATTACTTGTCTGATCATGTATCATGTATCATGTTTATGCATCAAAATAAGTAACCTCGGAATTTTTATACACCCAGAACCATGTGATGTACAACCTATATCCGGTTGCACAGACGTTAAAATGACTGAAGCAGTACATTCCACCTTGGCGCCATCTCGGTCGGGTATGTGTTCATTATAATTCTACTATATATGAATAGAATATGTATGAAAAATATATCCAGTTTGAGTGATTATAATCTCGGTCGCAGGAGGAAAATCACCACAAGAAAGTGGTGTTTCTGCCATTTGCCAAGCATCAATACATCGTGACCAGGAAAATGATGCTCCAATTGAGTCCAGAGAGTGGCTGCATAGGAATGACAATTATGTCAGGAAACAACGTCCACCATTAATGCCTTTACAAACCGAGAGTCCAAACGGAGCCATAATTAATACAGGTATGCTACCATCTATCTAAGACATGGTAAATTAGTAGGGGTACAGATTGGATCAAATATATCTCTTGTATGCAATGGTGACCAGGTGCCTCTTCAAGCACTGACAAGCTGCGGTCTTGGCGGAACTGGTACCTAAATGTGGATGCGACAACCAAGGCAAAATTGCTACAACAGAAGAGGGACTACAAAAAGGCAAGAGCGACGGAAAACAACCAGCGAGAAAATGTTAACCATATGCCTGTGACACCTGTCCAGCCGGGATGTGTAGACACCAACGATGAAGTCGAGTTTGATACTGCTTTATTCGAACCTACAAGCCATGATTCTGATCAACGTCGAAGCATGTTCAAGCATCAAAGCTTGTAAGTATTTATTTAAATATGTATACAAAGGCCACGATTGTGTATCATTCTCAGTCGTTGATGCTGGGGTAATAAATGAGATTCGTCAGTATAGGGATGCTAGATACATCTCACCGCCGGAAGCCGTACACAAGATTTTCGGTTTCCATCTTTTTAGGGTAAACCCATCTGTTTTGCAGCTCCAATGTCATCTGCCAAACATGCAGTCTGTTATTATTGATGAGACAAAGAATTTAGAAGAAGTAGTGAACAATCCCAAATCTTCTATGACTACACTGACAGAATTTTTCAAGGTTAGCCATGTTGACAGTTTTGCAAGAACATTATTGTACAGAGAGATGCCAGAGTACTACCGGTGGATCACTGGCAAAAAGGTATGGCAAAGAAGAAAGAGAATAGGACAGATTGGGCGGATAGTGTATGCGCACCCTGCTGAAGGTGAGAGGTATTTTTTGAGAGTGCTTCTAAATCATGTTAGGGTCCCAACTTCATTTGAGGATCTGAAAACCGTAGCAGGAATCATATATCCTACTTTTAGAGAATCATGTGAGAAGAGAGGACTCATAGAGACAGATAAGACAATTGATGACTGCTTGTGTGAGTCAGCCACCTTTCAGATGCCATATGCTCTCAGAAGGTTATTTGCTACTATTCTGGTTCATTGTGAGGCCACCAAAATTCGTGCACTGTGGGAGAAGCTTAAAGAATCAATGTCTGAAGATTACAGCAGAAACCAGTGTAACTCAAAAATAGTAGAACAAATGGTGCTTAGAGATATTAGGGATTTGCTCCAATCCATGGGAAAAGATATAAAAAACTATGATCTTTCGGAGCTGAATGATACAGGTAACAATTTGTCAAAACATTGTGGTACTTATCTTACAAATATAAAAAGTATACTGATATCTAATTTTTATGTCAAGCAGCTGAATTTTCCAATGACATAATGAGGGAGGTCAGAGAAGAACTTTCGGTAGGGGTTGACCAAGAACATTTAGAAATAAAAGGGAGTCTTAACAAGGAACAACGTGCTGGATTTGATGAGATTATGGATCATGTACTGAATAAAAAAAGCCAAGTGTTCTTTGTTGATGGTCCAGGAGGAACAGGAAAGACGTTCCTGTACAAGGCACTTCTTGCTAGGGTGCGTTCTGAGGGACTGATAGCCATTGCAACCGCAACCTCTGGTATAGCAGTGTCGATACTGCCTGGAGGTCGCACGGCACACTCAAGGTTTAAAATCCCTATAAAGCTTGCGAGCAATAGCATGTGCAACTTCACAAAGCAAGGTGGGACTGCAGAGTTACTCCGTAGGGCATCTTTGCTAATCTGGGATGAGGTTGCTATGACAAATCGTCTAGCGGTTGAGTGTCTTGATAGGTCGCTGCAAGATATTATGAATTGTGAATTGCCATTTGGGGGGAAAGTCATGGTATTTGGTGGAGATTTTAGACAGGTTCTTCCTATGGTAACACGTGGGACCAGAGCACAGGTGACAGATGCTACATTGCAAAGATCTTATTTGTGGGATAGTATCAGAAAGATACGGTTGACACGTAACATGAGGGCTCAATCTGACCCATGGTTCTCAGATTACCTCCTTCGAATTGGGAATGGAACTGAAGAGACAATTGCCAATGATTATGTTCACTTGCCAGAAGATATTGTGATTGGTTATACAGATACAGATGATTGTGTAAACAAGCTAATCCAACATGTGTTCCCATCACTTGAGGAGAATGCAAGATCAACAGCTTATATGAGCACACGTGCCATCCTTTCTACCAAAAATGAACATGTGGATCAGCTAAATGAGAATATGATTGACAGGTTTCCAGGTGAGGAAAGAGTTTACCATAGCTTTGACTTTGTCGATGATGATTCAACAAACAACTATCCGATTGACTTCCTAAACTCCATCACTCCAAATGGTCTCCCACCGCATGTGCTCAAAGTAAAAATCAACTGCCCTGTGATCCTTCTACGCAATCTTGATCCAAACAATGGATTGTGCAATGGCACGAGGTTAATGGTTAGAGCCTTCCAGGACAACGCTATTGATGCTGAAATTGTTGGTGGGCAGCATGCAGGCAGAAGGGTGTTCCTACCTAGGATTCCAATGTCTCCGTCCGATGATATTTCACTGCCTTTCAAGATGAGAAGGAAATAGTTCCCGATTCGCCTAAGTTTTGCAATGACCATAAACAAAGTGCAAGGGCAGACCATCCCAAATGTTGGCATCTACCTTCCAGAACCGGTATTCTCACATGGACAGCTTTATGTGGCTTTGTCAAGGGGAGTTTCAAGGGAAACAACCAGAATTTTGTCAAAACCAAACAAGGAACTGGATTCTACAGGGAAGAGCACCAAAAATATTGTATATAAAGATGTGTTGAACTGGTGATGAGTGGTAAGTAATATTTTCCAAACATGAAGTCACCCAAATAGTTCTACTGTTCCTTCTTGAATTTTTTTAAGATAATGTCTTGAACTAGATTCTGATGCATGCCAAAACAAATTGACTGCAGAACTTAAAGCCACTGAATATTACCTTGTAGACTATAAGAATCAAGAATTTATGTGTCATTGCACTTCCCTGGAAATAGTTTTTGCAGATTGCTCCAATGATCTAATTATTCTAGAATAAATGATCGCCACCCTAAGTTACCTGCCAATCAGGTGGGATTTGTTACATCCCAAACTCATCCAGATGAACCATAATTGTAACGCCCCCGTTTCCAGGGGCGCGTACGGACACGGCATTCCGCAACTATTCACGCATGAACAGTTATGGAACGTCGCGCAAGAGTATACCATTGCATGCTTACAACAAAAGTCCAGCATATATTTTACATACGGATTAACATCCATTTTCAAAAGCGGGGCGTGCAAGCCCAAAGTATACTTACATTACAAAAACTCCAAGATCCGCTTGAGCGCGGCCAAGACCTAAAGCCTCGGGTCTTCGACGGGGAGACCTTTCCAACACGAAATCTTGAATTGTCTTCTTTTCCTTCTGGTATCTGTGGCATAGCAAGCCTGAGTACTCCGACCCCGTACTCAGCAAATCATAAGGGAAACCCTAACTTACTACTTGCATGGATCAACAAAGGAAGGGAGTATACTTGGTTTATTAATTTTGAGTGGATGCAGTTTTATTTTGCAATCATTTTTCAAAATGGACCCAAAACTACTTCTCAAGAACTCAGGGGTTTTCACGAAGAGTTCATTAACCAACTAATCAAGTTAAAGTATGTACAAAACTACTTAAGCTTCGCGGCTGGAATCACCCAAGTGACACGGCTCCAATAACCGGGAGCACGGCGTATTCGAATACCATTTATTTGACTCTGCAGAGTTTGCTCAGCTTTACCCACACGATCCCTTAACTCCCGCTAAAGAGTTAAGAAAGCCAGGTCGTTTCACTGCTCAACTCTTTATATAGGCTCTACCCGGTAGAATTCACTCGGGTCTGGCTCGCTCACACACACACACACAAAGAAAAGAAAACGGTGCCGCTTCGAGTGAACTCTACCGTTGTTAGGCACCCAATCACGGTCTGCCTAACCTTTGTTACCCAAACACCTTCTCCACAACACCTGTAGAGTTTCAATCGAGTTGAGCAGCTACTAAACCAGTGTTGATAAGTCAACTCCTGTGGTTGAGCGGTCACCATGTCAATTGCTCAGCGTAAGGGTCTAGTCCTTATATTTTTCCCCCGGAGTCCGCAACCCCGGCCAGGTCCGCAACCTGCAACCCAGGGTAAGAGGCGGGCGAAAACCGTCTCGCGGCGCACCACAGCCCCCCTTACCCTATCTTACACGTCGACATACTCCGCCCTAGGGCACGGCATCCCATACTACCCTGCCCTAGAGTCGGGTTTTCCAAATTCTATTGGCCCGCAGCCACAACCTTAACAGTGTAAGACTTTGCATGATAATAATAACTTACAATTTATCTAGAATAACAGATAATTAATTCTAGGGTTACAAAGGCATGGCAACAAATTTAACGGGGCATTTAACGGTGGTAGGATTAACTACATAACATGTCATTCTAAACATTTTATTTTATTTTGAACTAACATTTCAGAACTAGCTCAATGCAAATAATGTATTAACATATTTAAATATTATGGGATACAATATGATCAAAGGATTTGG
The DNA here is from genome assembly GCA_017311315.1 of Dendrocalamus latiflorus. Taxonomy (NCBI): domain Eukaryota; kingdom Viridiplantae; phylum Streptophyta; class Magnoliopsida; order Poales; family Poaceae; genus Dendrocalamus; species Dendrocalamus latiflorus. The sequence continues at coordinate 7,308,317 of CM029629.1, read as the reverse complement.
GACTTGCCGTAAACCGGGACGAACTCGGCTAGCTCGAACGAAGAACCTCCTGGCTCCTGAAACTGCACTTGAACTTCCGGGGTCTTCGAAACTAGCGTAAACATACAAAATAAATAAATCCGGCTTGAGACTAATCAAGCGAGGGAAAATAAACTATTTAAAAAGGAGTAAAATGCATAAATCTTCAAATGGGGAATTTTAGGAATTTATCTGGGAGGAATTTGTGGAAATGGAGGTCACCAATGGGTCTGGAATATTATTTGGAGCAAAGTGGTGAAATTTGGGAATTTTTGGGATTTTCTGTGATTTTCTAGGATTTATTTGGATTTCCTGGGATTTTAGAAAAGAATAAAACTCTGGAAAATGCTGTGAACAGTGATGGGCCGGCCTTCGGCTACAGTGCGGCCTGGCCCGGGGTTTGAACGCGCGGCCCGCGGGATTTCGCGCACGCGCGCGCGGGAGAGGGAGATGGGCCGAGGGGAGACGGCCCGCCTGCGCTGCGCCCGCACGGCTCGGATGGCCGACGCGTGGCTTGGGGCGGACGGCAGCGGGGCGACGCGGGGCGAACGGACGAGATGGGCTGCGGGGCAGATCGGACGGCAGGGAACGGTGAGGGCGGGCGAAGCGGTATGAGGGAGATCCAACGGATGTGGGGCGGGAGTTTTAAGAGGATCGGACGGCTGCGGCTTGATGCCATCGGGCGGTCGACGTTAAAAGGCGACGGGGAGGATCGAGCGGCGGAGGAGGGGCCACGTCCCTCGTCTCCTACCTCTCGCCGGGCGCGCATGGCAAAAAGGCAGAGGGGCAGCGCCTCCGCTCTCCGGCGACAGCCATGGACTCCGGCGGCAAGGGAAGGTACCGGCGGCTAGCTCTCGACGAGGGAAACCCGTTTTGGGCGACTGGGAGGCAAGGGGATCAGAGGGGACGGCAGGAGGCAAAGAGGGGAGGTTCGGGTCCCCGGCGGTGGAGGGGGCTACCGGCGCCAAACGGGCCCAATCTGCGGCGGCTACACCGGCAGGGGAGGGGGAGGCTCACCTTGGCGGCGGAGGTGGGAGCTGCGAAGTCTCAGAGAAGGCTGGCCACGGAGAGGGGCGGCGGCCGAAAGGGGGCTTCGACGGCAGAGCTGCTCGGGCGATCACCGGGCCTGCAAGGGTTACCACGGCGGTCAGGGGATGGGGAGGAAGCTTCAACCGAATGCAATCGAGGAATGAAGGGAGGAGGAGGGAGATCCGAGTTACGGGGTCGCCGGCGCAGGGGACGATGGCGGCGGCGACTGGAGCGACGGGGGTTCAATCGGTAGCTCGGGGAGCTGCACGGGAGTGATGGGAGGAGAATGGGGGCAGTGGAGCCGCTCGGGAAGCAAAGGGGGTAGGAGAGCAGCGGGGAGGGGGTTTTATACCCGAGCGAGGGAGGAGGAAAGCTTCGGGGAGAAGGCAACGGGCGCGGCCGGAGGTCAACAGGAGCTGGTGGGGGTGTCTTCTCCGCGGGATGGAGGTGACGGGGTGCTGCCAGGGGAGTAATGGCGACTGGACGGGAGAGGGAGTAGGTGGAGCTGCGGCATGGGCGGAGGAGTGCGTCCGCGCGCGGAGAGGGAGTAGACGGCCGCTGGCAGGTGGGGTCGGGGCAGAAGAATGGCGACACGTGGAGCGGAGATGCTGCCAGTTTCGGTCCGGGGCGGCGGGGCGCGAGAGGGATCCGAGGGCGGCGTTGAGGCGGTGCGGGGCGACGCAGGCGCAGCGCTCCGCGCGTGCGCGAAGAGAAAGCGGGCAAGAGCCGGGGTGCCAGCGGGCAAGGGGGAGCGGAGGGAGGCGCTGGGCGAGGGAGAAGGCGGGGTCGGGGTGGCGCCAGCGCAAGCGAGAGAGAGGGAGGGGGCAGAGGCGCCAACGGGAGGAGGGAGCGGGGAGGCGCTGCGGGAGAGGGGAAGGAGCCAGCGGAGAAGGAAGCCGGGCAGCGGGGAAAACGGAAAGGGAGGCGGGGCGCCAAGCCAAGGAAAAGGCGTCCGGCCGAAAACGGAAAGCGGATTCCGGCAAAACTTTCCCGAAAAGGAAAGTTTTCAAAATTCACTCAAAAATGCAGCAAAAATCACAAATTTTTCTGGTTTTGAAATTTTGGGGACTTTTCAACCTACCCCCCTTAAAAGAATCTCGACCCCGAGATTAACTTGGTCCAGGGAGTAAGTTGGGGAAATCACGCTGCAAGTCTGACACTCTTTCCCAGGTGGACTCATCCGCTGTGTGATTCTTCCACCGCACTGCAAAATCTGACATTCTTGCTTCTGATCTGCCTCTCTGATGTTTCAAGTATTTGTAGTGGTTCTTCAGCATATGTGCAATAATCCTGTAACTCAATATCTGACAATAGCATTTCATCTGTTGGCTGTCGTAGACACTTTCGAAGCTGAGACACATGGAACACATTGCGTATTCTTGACAGATTGGGCGGTAGCTGTACTTGATAAGCTACCTCTCCAACTTTTCCGGTAACTTGGAACGGTCCCACATATCTCGATGCTAATTTGCCCTTAACTTGAAACTTCTTGACAATCTTGAGTCTTTCTCTGGTGATCTGAACATGTTTCTCTGCGTCTTGAGCAATCTGAGGGCCATTAAGCTGTTGTTTACCTATTTCCGACCAATTCAGTGGAGTTCTGCATTTCCTGCCATAAAGTGCTTCAAATGGGGCCATTTGGATGCTGGCTTGATAGCTGTTGTTATATGAGAACTGAGCAAATGGTAGACAGGCGTTCCATGTTGCTCCATACACTATCGCACAAGCTCTCAACATGTCTTCTAAAATCTGATTGGTCCTCTCTGTCTGTCCATCTGTCTATGGGTGATATGCTGAGCTGAAGTTCAAATCGGTGCCCATAGCTTCACGCAATTTCCCCCAAAACTTGGAGGTAAATTGTACTCCTTTATCTGACACAATTTTCTTGGGAACTCCATGTAATGTCACTATTCTGGTCAAATACAGTTCGGCAAGTTTATCCTTCCCATAGGTTTGCTTAATCGGGAGGAAATGAGTCACCTTGGTCAATCTATCGACAATGACCCAGATAACATCATATCCCTCACGAGTCTTGAAAAGTCCAGTAATGAAGTCCATGCCGATACTATCCCATTTCCATTCGGGTATTGGCAAAGGTTGCAACAATCCCGATGGCTTCTGGTGATCTATCTTTACCTGTTGGCAAACATCACATTTAGCTACATACTCTGCTACTTCTTCCTTCATCTTGTTCCACTAATACTTCTTCTTCAAGTCTTGGTACATCTTGGTGCTTCCTGGGTGGATTGAGAATTGAGATGAATGGACTTCGGATAGAATCAACTCTCTTAACTCCTTCTTGCTTGGTATACAATAGCGACCACGGAAAGTGAGGATTCCATGCTCATCTATTGCGTACTCTGCTGACTCTTCTCCTTGAATATCCTTTTTCAGTTTTTGAATCTCTCCATCTTCATCTTGTGCTGCTTTAATCTGACCTGTTAATAACGGTTGAATTTCTAATGTTGTTTCTTCATCCTGTTCTGTGATCACCAAGTTCAGCTGTAATATATCTCTCTGCAACTCTGGTGGGTACTCTGATTGACTGCCTTTGCTTGTACGAGCCTTGCGGCTAAAGGTATCAGCAACTACATTCGCCTTGCCCGGGTGATACTGGAGATCAACATCATAATCTTTAATCAGTTCTAGCCATCTGCGCTGTCTCATGTTCAATTCTGGCTGGGTGAATAGGTACTTCAAACTCTTGTGATCTGAGAATCTCTCACAACGATTTCCTAGCAGGTAGTGTTGCCAAACTTTGGGTGTATGTACCACAGCTGCTAGTTCCAAATCTTGTGTTGGGTAGTTCTCTTTATGTGGCTTCAACTATCTTGAGGCATAGGCAACAACTTTTCCGTCTTGCATAAGTACACATTCCAAACCTTGCTTTGAAGCATCACAGTAGATTTGGAACTTTCTCCGGGTTGGGCAAAATCAACACTGGCGTTGTTGTCAACTTGGTCTTTAACAACTGAAAACTCTCTTTTCAAGCATCTGTCCACGTGAATGGCTTGTCTTTCTTCAATAACTGAGTGAGTGGACGAGATATTCTTGAGAATCCTTCTATGAATTGGCGATAATAACCCGCCAATCCAAGAAAGCTCTTCACTTCTGTCACTGTCTTGGGTTGTTTCCATTCCATGACTGCGGCGATCTTTTCTGGATCAACCTTGACTCCATATGCTGATATGATATGACCAAAGAAAGCAACTTCCTTTAGCCAAAAACTGCAGTTGTCGAGCTTGGCATACAGCTGATGTTCTCTTAATCTGGTTAATGCCATGTACAAATGTTCCTTGTGCTCTTCTTCGCTTTTGGAGTATATCAAAATATCATCAACGGAGACTATCACGGATCGGTCCAGTTGGTCCATATGCACCAGATTCATAAGGTTCATGAAATAGGCTGGCGCATTGGTTAAACCAAGTGAAACGACCGTGAACTCCAATAATCCATATCTGGTGATGAAGGTTGTTTTCTCTCGATCTTGCTCTCGGATCTTGAGCTGATGGTAACCCGAGCGCAAGTCGATCTTGGAAAACACTTTGGCACCCTTGAGCTGATCAAACATGTCATCAATTCTGGGGAGGGGATACTTGTTCTTGATGGTGACATCATTCCAACCTCTGTAATCCACGCACATTCTCAGTTCACCATTCTTCTTTTTCACAAACAAGGCTGAGGCTGACCAAGGCGAAACACTTGGTCGAATAAACTCTTTCTCTTGCAGTTCATCTAACTGTCTCTTGAGCTCTTTTAATTCACTGACTGACATTCTGTACTGATACTTTGGCAACTGGTTTTGTGCCTGGAATCAATTCTATAACAACTTCTACTTGTCTGTCAGGGGATCTGCCTGGCAATTACTCTGGAAATACATCAGGGTATTCTTGCACTTGATCTGGTGTGACTGCTAGCATGTTGATCATGCGCTTTCTTGCATCCTTCAATACTTCTCGTCGTTCGTTTTTTTTTCCCCCACTTTCTGACCTTCAAAGGTTACCAATGATACTGTTTTGATCTCACAAACTACCTTGCCTTTATTATTGGCTAGTCAGTTCATGCCCAAATGGCATCTAGCCCTTGCATATCTGGCTGCAGTAAATCTGCTTTAACCTCTGCTGGATTGACTTTGACTCCTTCTCACTTGTACCTGCATATCATCATTGGGTATATGCTACAGGTTCACACTTAGCTGAATTATGCAGTACCAGGGCCACATATATGTCTGGGTCCGTTAGGATCAACTTCATTGTAACATGAACTTCTCATCCATTACATTTTACACAGATGGTTTTCATACATTTTCATAGTCTTGCCACAAGCCTTAGTTAAAGTAATTTACAGACATCCATTTAGTTCTAGCTTACAAAAGGATAACCAAAAGTACATCATCTCATTTCTTGTTCTGCCTAGCTCATATTTTCTTGACTGTATGCTGGTTTTGGGCTTGGAGTTTAGCTGCTTCTGATGACAGACTCCTCCTGGGACATTGATGCTTGTAGTGTCCATTCTCTCCACAATGGAAGCATGCGTCTGTCCTTCGTGGACAGCTGCTAGTAAGATGCTTGCCACCGCAGGTGAGGCACTTGATGGCGAGTGGTGAGGGAGTGGCATACTGCTGAGACTGTTCAGACTGGGTCTTCTCAGGGTAGGATTCTTCTTCTTCCATCGGTGGCGGACGTGATGTTGATGTCTGCCTCTTTGCTTGCTTTCTAGCTTCTTCTGTAGGTAAGGACTTCAGTGGGCATTGGCAGCGGTAATGTCCATCCCGTTCACAGTGAAAACAAGCCGTTGGTGAAGGAGGCGAAGGCTGCTTTCGTTTCATAACTTTCACGTAACCTGGTCTTTCTTCTAATTGGAGAGCTCGATCAACTAGGCTTAATAGGCTTGAAAACTTCATGGACTGAAGGCGTTGTCTCATACTAGGTCGTAGGCCTTTCATAAAGCACTCCATCCTTCCGGCTTCAGTATCAATCTCTTCTTGAGCATACTGGGATAACTGATGGAACTGCTGTAGATATGCTGTGATGGAGTTCTCTCCTTGTTGAAGATCGAGAAAATCCTGATATTTTCCTGCGATAACTTCAGGAGGAATGCAGGCTTGGCGAAATCTCTTCACAAAGTCTTCCCAGGTAATGTCTTCCTTATTTGGGTGCATCCACTCGATAGCATTCCACCAAGTAATTGCGGGCTCGGACAACTGATAGGTGGCAAAGATAACCTTCTCCTTATTTGTACACTGGATAGTATTCATTCTTCTCTCAATATCTTGTAACCAGTCATCTGCATTCAGTGACCCTGTTGTTGAAGGGAATATCGGGGGTTGAGTTTGCAGGAAGGCTATAAACTTCAATGTAGTTGCGCTTGACGCTGTCACTGACTCTTCGGGTGTCACCTTGACAATAAACTGTGATAGTGATTCTCTTGGCTTTTCTGACATCTGGGCTTGATCTGTGGCAGGTGCACCCTGCCTGTTGGTCTGACCACTCTGCTGTGTTGGATCCATCTGCCAATTGGGAATTTGAGATCAGCTTTGCAGCGGCTTTGGAGAACAGGAGTAGATAAGTAAGACATTGAATTTTTAAGGTAAGTATAGGATGAAAAAGGTAAGAACGAGAGCGAAAAGGGGACAGGAGAAAGCTTTGAACTGAGAGGGATTACTGATAATTAAGCAAACAATATACAAGGATAATGAACATATATTTACAATATGCAAGTGGCACACAAACCTCTTAGGGTTCATGATTTCACCTGCTTTACATTACAAAAGCACCACTACTACTCAGGGTCAGTCTAGTCTAGCGAACGACGGCTACTCCTCCAGCTGCCGAGAAACGAAATTTTGAAGCTAGACGAGCAAAGCAGTAAACATTTTGCGAAAGTAAAACTTAAGCGGAAGTAAACTAAGATGGATAAGGTAGCAACAAGAGAGGGAAAAGACAGCAATAATACTTATATTTTTCGTAAATCCTTTTTATGGCTTTAAATTAAGTTTTGCGATAAAATCGCTTCCTAATTTGCCTTAGGTCTCAACCTACGGTCAAGAACCTGGCTCTGATACCACTTCTTGTAACGCCCCCGTTTCCAGGGGCGCGTACGGACACGGCATTCCGCAACTATTCACGCATGAACAGTTATGGAACGTCGCGCAAGAGTATACCATTGCATGCTTACAACAAAAGTCCAGCATATATTTTACATACGGATTAACATCCATTTTCAAAAGCGGGGCGTGCAAGCCCAAAGTATACTTACATTACAAAAACTCCAAGATCCGCTTGAGCGCGGCCAAGACCTAAAGCCTCGGGTCTTCGACGGGGAGACCTTTCCAACACGAAATCTTGAATTGTCTTCTTTTCCTTCTGGTATCTGTGGCATAGCAAGCCTGAGTACTCCGACCCCGTACTCAGCAAATCACAAGGGAAACCCTAACTTACTACTTGCATGGATCAACAAAGGAAGGGAGTATACTTGGTTTATTAATTTTGAGTGGATGCAGTTTTATTTTGCAATCATTTTTCAAAATGGACCCAAAACTACTTCTCAAGAACTCAGGGGTTTTCACGAAGAGTTCATTAACCAACTAATCAAGTTAAAGTATGTACAAAACTACTTAAGCTTCGCGGCTGGAATCACCCAAGTGACACGGCTCCAATAACCGGGAGCACGGCGTATTCGAATACCATTTATTTGACTCTGCAGAGTTTGCTCAGCTTTACCCACACGATCCCTTAACTCCCGCTAAAGAGTTAAGAAAGCCAGGTCGTTTCACTGCTCAACTCTTTATATAGGCTCTACCCGGTAGAATTCACTCGGGTCTGGCTCGCTCACACACACACACACAAAGAAAAGAAAACGGTGCCGCTTCGAGTGAACTCTACCGTTGTTAGGCACCCAATCACGGTCTGCCTAACCTTTGTTACCCAAACACCTTCTCCACAACACCTGTAGAGTTTCAATCGAGTTGAGCAGCTACTAAACCAGTGTTGATAAGTCAACTCCTGTGGTTGAGCGGTCACCATGTCAATTGCTCAGCGTAAGGGTCTAGTCCTTATATTTTTCCCCCGGAGTCCGCAACCCCGGCCAGGTCCGCAACCTGCAACCCAGGGTAAGAGGCGGGCGAAAACCGTCTCGCGGCGCACCACAGCCCCCCTTACCCTATCTTACACGTCGACATACTCCGCCCTAGGGCACGGCATCCCATACTACCCTGCCCTAGAGTCGGGTTTTCCAAATTCTATTGGCCCGCAGCCACAACCTTAACAGTGTAAGACTTTGCATGATAATAATAACTTACAATTTATCTAGAATAACAGATAATTAATTCTAGGGTTACAAAGGCATGGCAACAAATTTAACGGGGCATTTAACGGTGGTAGGATTAACTACATAACATGTCATTCTAAACATTTTATTTTATTTTGAACTAACATTTCAGAACTAGCTCAATGCAAATAATGTATTAACATATTTAAATATTATGGGATACAATATGATCAAAGGATTTGGGACTTGCCGTAAACCGGGACGAACTCGGCTAGCTCGAACGAAGAACCTCCTGGCTCCTGAAACTGCACTTGAACTTCCGGGGTCTTCGAAACTAGCGTAAACATACAAAATAAATAAATCCGGCTTGAGACTAATCAAGCGAGGGAAAATAAACTATTTAAAAAGGAGTAAAATGCATAAATCTTCAAATGGGGAATTTTAGGAATTTATCTGGGAGGAATTTGTGGAAATGGAGGTCACCAATGGGTCTGGAATATTATTTGGAGCAAAGTGGTGAAATTTGGGAATTTTTGGGATTTTCTGTGATTTTCTAGGATTTATTTGGATTTCCTGGGATTTTAGAAAAGAATAAAACTCTGGAAAATGCTGTGAACAGTGATGGGCCGGCCTTCGGCTACAGTGCGGCCTGGCCCGGGGTTTGAACGCGCGGCCCGCGGGATTTCGCGCACGCGCGCGCGGGAGAGGGAGATGGGCCGAGGGGAGACGGCCCGCCTGCGCTGCGCCCGCACGGCTCGGATGGCCGACGCGTGGCTTGGGGCGGACGGCAGCGGGGCGACGCGGGGCGAACGGACGAGATGGGCTGCGGGGCAGATCGGACGGCAGGGAACGGTGAGGGCGGGCGAAGCGGTATGAGGGAGATCCAACGGATGTGGGGCGGGAGTTTTAAGAGGATCGGACGGCTGCGGCTTGATGCCATCGGGCGGTCGACGTTAAAAGGCGACGGGGAGGATCGAGCGGCGGAGGAGGGGCCACGTCCCTCGTCTCCTACCTCTCGCCGGGCGCGCATGGCAAAAAGGCAGAGGGGCAGCGCCTCCGCTCTCCGGCGACAGCCATGGACTCCGGCGGCAAGGGAAGGTACCGGCGGCTAGCTCTCGACGAGGGAAACCCGTTTTGGGCGACTGGGAGGCAAGGGGATCAGAGGGGACGGCAGGAGGCAAAGAGGGGAGGTTCGGGTCCCCGGCGGTGGAGGGGGCTACCGGCGCCAAACGGGCCCAATCTGCGGCGGCTACACCGGCAGGGGAGGGGGAGGCTCACCTTGGCGGCGGAGGTGGGAGCTGCGAAGTCTCAGAGAAGGCTGGCCACGGAGAGGGGCGGCGGCCGAAAGGGGGCTTCGACGGCAGAGCTGCTCGGGCGATCACCGGGCCTGCAAGGGTTACCACGGCGGTCAGGGGATGGGGAGGAAGCTTCAACCGAATGCAATCGAGGAATGAAGGGAGGAGGAGGGAGATCCGAGTTACGGGGTCGCCGGCGCAGGGGACGATGGCGGCGGCGACTGGAGCGACGGGGGTTCAATCGGTAGCTCGGGGAGCTGCACGGGAGTGATGGGAGGAGAATGGGGGCAGTGGAGCCGCTCGGGAAGCAAAGGGGGTAGGAGAGCAGCGGGGAGGGGGTTTTATACCCGAGCGAGGGAGGAGGAAAGCTTCGGGGAGAAGGCAACGGGCGCGGCCGGAGGTCAACAGGAGCTGGTGGGGGTGTCTTCTCCGCGGGATGGAGGTGACGGGGTGCTGCCAGGGGAGTAATGGCGACTGGACGGGAGAGGGAGTAGGTGGAGCTGCGGCATGGGCGGAGGAGTGCGTCCGCGCGCGGAGAGGGAGTAGACGGCCGCTGGCAGGTGGGGTCGGGGCAGAAGAATGGCGACACGTGGAGCGGAGATGCTGCCAGTTTCGGTCCGGGGCGGCGGGGCGCGAGAGGGATCCGAGGGCGGCGTTGAGGCGGTGCGGGGCGACGCAGGCGCAGCGCTCCGCGCGTGCGCGAAGAGAAAGCGGGCAAGAGCCGGGGTGCCAGCGGGCAAGGGGGAGCGGAGGGAGGCGCTGGGCGAGGGAGAAGGCGGGGTCGGGGTGGCGCCAGCGCAAGCGAGAGAGAGGGAGGGGGCAGAGGCGCCAACGGGAGGAGGGAGCGGGGAGGCGCTGCGGGAGAGGGGAAGGAGCCAGCGGAGAAGGAAGCCGGGCAGCGGGGAAAACGGAAAGGGAGGCGGGGCGCCAAGCCAAGGAAAAGGCGTCCGGCCGAAAACGGAAAGCGGATTCCGGCAAAACTTTCCCGAAAAGGAAAGTTTTCAAAATTCACTCAAAAATGCAGCAAAAATCACAAATTTTTCTGGTTTTGAAATTTTGGGGACTTTTCAATAATTTTGTAGAAGTACCCAACTACATCTCAGATCAGCCCTCCAGAATATGCATAAGTGTAGTAAGATGTCTTGCTCATATCCAGGTATATACAGATCCTAAGTTTCAGTGGGATGCAGCTGTAAAATCTGTCATGCAATTGATTTTAGCCTGCAAAATACTTGTAAATTGCAAGATTTCCATCTTCTTTTTATCAGGACTATTTTTAAAGACTGCTATTTTACTGTCAATATGCAGGCAATTCTCAGAATGTCAATATTCAGCACCTCAGGATCTACATTTGCACTTCAAGCAGATAATGGGTCAGTTTGTTTTTCACCTAACTTACCTGTGTATGACTTTCAGTAGCTCTGGTCTTTAGCAGCAGGCCTCACTCAATGTCTTGTCTGGTAGAGTGTCATATTTTTCCTTGAATCTTGAATGGATTGCATTATGATATATTGGATCACAGCCAGTTTAGGCATTGGAGAAGGCATGAAGTTTTTCTCTGTACAAGCCATTGATTATGAAATATTGAAATGACCTAAACAACCTTCTCATATTGTGCTGGCACTTCCGGAATTAGATGGCTGCAGCAAAGTTTAGTTCTCTCAGATTTTCATCAATTCCTAAGTTTTAACTCTGATACAGGCAAGCTGTCCTAATTGATCAATTGCAACCTTGTAATTTTTCTTTTACATGAGAAAACTTGGTGCTGCATTTGTAGGGTTGCTATGTGAATACTCCTATGATTGCTGTGGCTGACTACTCGAAAGGCTTAGAGGGTTACACATACAACTACTATGTATTTACTTTCATGAATTGGCACTTTCCTGCTGTCAATATTTGTTTCCCTATTAGTCTGTTATATGCTCTTAAACGCTACTTCCATGCAATAGAAGTACTCAATGCTAAATAAACTTGATAAAAAAAACTGCGGCGTAACTCCGAGCTTCTTTTTCTGTGCCTCCCTTCTTTTGCAGGAGGACCTCACTCCGAAACGAGCTGTTGAGATTGTTGAGACGCTGAGAAGAGGCGAAACACCCCCTGTATTTTTGAGATGTTTTTTTGAGCTGTTGAGATGCTGGGATGTTTTTTTCGAGCTGATGTTCAGTGGCAAACGCTTTGTATTTTGGCAGCCAGTGAAGGAGCTGAACCTCAGAACCTGTGACAACTGAAAGAATCAGACCACCTTGCTACGCTATTCATTTTGTTGTATTAAGTCTTGTTATATCTTGAATTTAATGATGAGCTCAGCAGCTGATTACTTGATCGTTTAAATGAAACCGTGGCAACGCATGGGCACTATACTAGTAAGTATAATTGAAGTAATTTTGAACTGAGTCAATGAGCCCTACTAACAGACTTTTTTCACCCACTCTTCGATTAAGTGTTGCACCGGACAAATATTGTAGAAATACTGCAACAGTACTATTTAGACCGAAAAAAAACTTTTACCTTAGAAACGTGCAGCTCGTCTTCTCCCGCAACAAGCCTGTACAAGCCTACATGCCTCCACGCCGTCGCACCCTTGTAAGTTTGCACATGCCTTAGAACCCTTGTAAGGTTGTCTCAGTTAGCATCATGAACTCATATTTTACTTTACTGCCCCCATAAATTTATCTCGGTTTGCGCTATGTAGGATGCTGAGATGGGCGTCACAGAGCACGTGTCGTGCATTGCACGTGACCACAGGGCGCGAGTGAAACGGTGGGAAGAAACACTAGCCACTCACCAGCAGCAAAGCACAAGCACCAATTTCACGTGCGCACAGTGGCGGAGGAACACCAAGTAATCAAGACCTAGACACCACTATACATTAATAGAGTTCAACGGAGTTGCTCACTGCCGAGCCCGGGAAGCCTCCCGGGGTCGTCGGGCAGTGGCTCCGCTCCTGTGTGCGTACATTCCCAAGCATCAATTACGGTTTTCTAAACATATATGATATGGTGAGCGACTCTTTGAATCTCAAGAATTCGTACACCACCGACTCCTCTGCGGCCATTGCCTTCTTTATCTCGACGAGCTTGACCTCAACGACCGCAATCTGCTCCTTCGTCTCGGCGAGCTTGGCCTCCGCGACCACAATCTGATGCTCTGTCTCAACGAGCCTCCGTGGGCGCAAACCTGCTCCTCTGTCTGGTGAGCTTGGCCTTTAGAAGCTCCTCAAGGATTGAGAGTTGGGAACTTTGGATACCAATAGGAGCTTACTTTGGCCAAGTCAACCACATGGAGCACCATACGGGTAGAAAAGGGTGTCTAACAGGAAAAATGACTCTATACAAACGGCCAAGTCAACCACATGGAGCACCATACGGGTAGAAAAGGGTGTTTAACAGGGAAAATGACTCAACAAATGTGCTCCAGAGAAAATGAACATCCTTGGAGGGTATATGATCAATTACCTGCGCGGCGGGAGATTGGATCATATACCCTCCCTTTAGTTGGAAAATTCAAGATTTACCCTCCACATCTCAATGACACGTGGGGTCATCATAAGTCACTGACACGTGGGTCAGGAGGGTAAATCCTAAATTTCCATCTAAATGGAGGGTATATGATCAATTACCTGCGCGGCCTGTGGCACCCCGCACGTCTGCCCACGGGCACCGCGACGGGCCGCAGCGCCACGCGAACCCAACCCAACCCGCGCTCGCCTCGCACCCGCGGCTCGTTTAAAAGTCCACCGCGACAGCCGCGACCCGCGAGCGAGCACGCACGCATCAGCTCAGCTCAGCTCAGCTCTTCCTCCAACGCGCCGCGGAAGCGCAACCACACAGGCAGGAAGGCAGGCCACCTCAGCTCACGTCGGTCCAGCGCGGCAGGGCAGGGCGATTATACCATTTCCGCGTCCCCCCACCCTCCGCTTTCCCGATCGAGCCGAGCACCGCGATCGCGGGGCACCGGAAAGGCGGAAACCGGTTAAAAAGGGCAGCCCCTCGCAAAAGTAAAAACACAAAACAACCGCCGCATCGCAGCGCCGGGCGAGCGGAGGGAGCAAAAGCCGATAAAAAGGAGAGGAGGAGACGAAGCGTCCGAGCCCAAGCAACTTCCCCCACCTCCCTCCTCCTCTCCCATGCCCGCATCGAGATCTTAGCAGCGCCGGCGATCGAAGAGGAGCGGCGACGCCCCCGATCCCTCCTCCTCGCCGCCGACGACGACCACCGATCGGTAAGTGATCCGATCCGCCTCGTGTGCATCGGCGCTGGATCTGGTACGGATCTCGCGGGGGCGCGCGTGCTTACGCAGCCCTGTGAGGGGAGTTCCGATCACGGCGTTGCCTTCAGCTCGGATCTAGCTGATGTGCGTCCTGTGCGCGCGCGGGCATGCGTTTTTGTGGTGGTGTTGTGGATAAGTCGGGGTTTTGTCCGCATTTGGCATGGCTGGCTGGTATGAATGGGGCCTGCGTTGTGGATTGCAGGGGGAGGAGGGAAGGGGAGGACGCGATGGGGGCGGACTCCGGGAAGCTCTTCGTCGGCGGCATCTCATGGGAGACGGACGAGGAACGCCTCCGCGAGTACTTCGGCCGGTTCGGAGAGGTCACCGAGGCCGTCATCATGCGGGACCGCAACACCGGCCGCGCCCGTGGGTTTGGGTTCGTCGTCTTCGCCGACTCAGGCGTCGCCGAGCGAGTCACCATGGACAAGCACATGATCAATGGGCGCATGGTAATTATGTGACGCACTCCTTGTTCTTTCCTCTGCTTATGCAGTAATGCACATTTCGGTGGGAATTCTGTTGTAATGCTGTTGTTTACTTGTTGAGCTGAATTGCCATTTCTGATTCAGGTGGAAGCCAAGAAAGCTGTTCCCAGGGACGACCAGAGCATCGCAAGCAAGAATAATGGCAGCAGCATAGGGTCTCCAGGACCAGGCCGGACTAAAAAGATCTTTGTTGGAGGTCTGGCCTCCAATGTTACCGAGGTTGAGTTCAGAAGGTATTTTGAGCAATTCGGTGTGATAATAGATGTGGTTGTGATGTACGACCACAACACGCAGAGGCCTAGGGGCTTTGGCTTCATCACCTATGATTCAGAAGACGCGGTGGATAAGGCGCTGCATAAGAACTTCCATGAGCTGAATGGTAAGATGGTTGAGGTCAAGAGGGCTGTTCCAAAGGAGCAGTCACCTGGGCCTGTTGCGCGTTCACCTGCGGGAGGGCAGAACTATGGTATGAGCAGGGTTCATAGCTTCTTGAATGGCTTCAACCAGGGTTACAATCCGAACCCAATAGGAGGTTATGGCATGAGGGTGGATGGAAGGTTTGGTCTGCTTACAGGAGCCCGAAATGGGTTATCTTCATTTGGCCCTGGTTATGGAATGGGCATGAATGTTGAAGCTGGGGCGAGTGCGAATTTTGGTGCAAACTCTAGTTTCGTCAATAATTCCAATGGGCGGCAGATAGGTTCGTACTACAATGGTAGTTCAAACAGATTAGGTAGTCCTATCAGATATGTTGGTCTTAATGATGATTCAGGATCAATATTGAGTTCAATGGCAAGGAATGTTTGGGGTAGTGGTAATCCCAACTACCCGAGCAACCCTACAAACATGAGTTCTTTTGCACAATCTGGAAGTATTACTGGTGACAGTATAAATTGGGGAGGTCCTACTTCTGCCCATGGGATGGGCAGCATTTTAAGCCTCGAGTCCGAGAACATTGTCCGTGGAACTGGAGATAACTTTGGTTTGCCTTCTGGCGTCTATGGAAGGACCAATGCAACTGGTACCATTGGTGAACCTTTTTCTGCATTGGCCAATGCATATGAAATGAACAGCACAGATACATATGGCAGCAGCTCTATTTATGGCAACACAACCTGGAGGTTCACATCATCTGAGATCGACATGCCTCCTTTTGACAATGATCTTGGAAATGTTGATCCGGATATGGAATCAGCAAGTTACATGGGCAACTATACTGTTAATAATAATCAGACAAGCAGAGGTCAGTATGCATTTCAACATTTTGCTATGAGTTGTCCCCTTTTTTCAGAAAAAGAAAGATGCTGCATAACTCAGTTAGCTATTCAAGAAGCAGAACAAATAAGTGACAAGTGCAATTGATCTTCCTTTCCTCAGTTCAGGAAAACTGCATATCTATTCATTCAAAAAAGAAAAAAAAATGTTGTTACTTGCATGGCATATGCTTAAACAGGTTGATGCTAATGCAACTAATATTATCCCTATGATCTGTTATGAATTGACAATGGGTAAGATTTTGTGGACTTGTATTTGGTATGAGCATTAAAGGTTAAGTGGTTCACAACCCATCTTCAAAGCTAGGATGCTACTTAGTAATTAGTATGTCCTATAGGGTTAGTAGATTTTTAGATAGCCATAATATTGTACTTCCATTATTTTGGAGCATTCACCTGGTAGATCAGTTGAGTTACATATAGATAATTGATAGGATCCTATTGTAATCAAACTATGGCAATTTACATATCACATTAACCTCATATTCGTCATTGAATTGGGAGCTGTTTGTGCTTTGGCTGTGCTGGAAGCACTGTCAACTTGTGGAAACTTCTAGAGCTATGAACGATAATGAATACATCAAATAGTGAACGCTGTGGCTTTACCCATTCCATTGACCTGGGATGTGCTCCTATGTAGTGCCTGACAAACATAATGGACGGTGACCAATGTTGTGTCTTGCAATTCAGTTGTGCTAAGTAAATCAATGAAGTGATTTGATGCATGATGTATTCAATAACTTCATCTGAATTCCAGATCTATTTGATGATCTTTGACATAATGTAGGAGATTTTTTGTGACCCACTCATTCCTACTAAAGTTGTGCTTTGCTGCAACTTAGTTTTGTAGTACCATCCTGAAGTTAAGTGTACAGGATAGTGTTGGAGATGCGTAATGCGTCTGCCTGAGCAATAAAAATGGAAAAAAGAGAGGGGAAGCAATATTTTATAATATCATGGGAAAAGAGGGATGAGCCATTAACAATTCTGAGAAGTATTGCGTATACTTGTGGCTGTTGGCATTGGTTAAGCAAATTACTTGTCTAAATATGTTTAATCCTAGTGTTGCAGCATCAGTTAACCAGTAGCAGTTTGTAGCATGGATGGAAAGAAGTATGTAGAGTGCTTTCAGACACGTTGGTGGAGGATGGACATGTTGGTTTACTAGCTGAATGCCCATGCATTGCAACAGATCTCAAATAATTGACACCACAAATAAGTCCAAAAGAAATTTAACTTGTCTCATTTTATTGCAATCTATAGCGTATCTAGTAATCCCCGTTCCTTGCAATCCTGCCACCGTAAACAGAAAAGAGAGAAAAGAACAATGATAAATCATTCAGTGAACCCATAATCATTCAGCTATAGTATTCTGGTCGTGCTCGAAGACCGGTAGTACCGTCTGTGTGAGCGGTACTACTAGAGATACGGTCGACAAGTCGTGGTCGGTGAAGCGGTCAATGAAGCCGTGGTCAGTGAAGCGATTGAAGGACCGTAGTGGAATAGGCGTAGTCGAGGGACTCGAAACAGGACTCGAAGAAGAACCCGAGGAAGGTCAGGTCTGTATGCGGTCGTAAACTTGGTCCGGTAGCAGTTTGTCTGTATGAACCATTCGTGTCTACTAAGCTGTGTGAGTTGGTTAGTGGAGCGAGTCGTTCGGGTAGTGCGAGTTGTGGGGATCGTGTCGGAAGACTCGGGCAGTTTTGCTAGACTGTGTACTTGTATTATGAGAGTATAAATAGAAGGAGAAAATTGAAAAGCTGCAACAGATTGACGCAACGAAAAACTCTTGTATGTCTTGAGTTGATCATAGATGTTCATGTGTGTTTTCGACCACCGTGTGAGTACGTTCTGTTCCGTTCTAGGGCCAACAGGATTGTGGGCCTAGTACAATTGTAATAGTTTGATGCACTGAGACTTGTCATCTTGCTTAACTAATGCTGTATAGTTGTAAGATTTGGATTTTAATTGGGATAGCTGTGCTCACTGGTATTTCATCTTCTTGTTTAGATCGTTGAGTCAGTCTGAAAATCAAAATTTCAATGTGGCGTTAATGCTCCTTGTCTCGAGCACACAAGCCATCCCGCTGATGAACAGTAACTTTTGTTGTCTATTCAGTAGTACTGGTGCACCTGTTGTGTTAAAACTTTATGAATATGCTCTGAAATGAATTGAATGGAATACACAAGTTCTTTGTTGATAATGTTATATTTTACCTGTTAACCCTTGATATGAGAAACTGAGATATATACATGCGCTCATTGAGGCTGTTTGATATCAGATGTCAGTACCCTCTTTATTATTGAAACCTATGCTGAGACTTGAGAAGAACTATACAATCTTTGTTTCTGATTATGATTTGTTGGATCCTTTCACAGGTATCACTTCCTAGGGGAGAGTATTATTATGGTCATATCTGACTTGGGATAGGTGAAACACCCATTATATCAGGTATTCAGGTGCATGACTGTGAATTGGTGATATCAAATTAATATACAGGTTAGTTAATTGTTTCTAGCTAACCAGAGGTGTGGTTTATGGACACCAACATGCTAGGGGAGCATATACAAACATTTTGTGAATGTTTCAGATTTTAGTTTAATTTTTACGTGTATTAGGTCTTTTGGTTTTTGAATGAGATGTGCAGTGGTGATTGCGGCACATACTTAGAAGTGTTCCAACATAAGCTGGAATTCTGTCATACGGACAAACTTGTATACCAAAGGAATGCTGTACTATCTTGCCCATTTATGGCTACATTAGCTCGCTTGTCTTCTCTCTTTTTTAACCATTCCATTTGTATACTAGAGATTTGGTTGACTTACTAGTGAAACTATTCGGGGGTGCCAATGCCATCTTGGTCCCCGTTAATAATGCCACCAAAAGTACATACCTATACTGGTTCTCCCCCCCCCCCCCCCCCTTTTTCTTCTTATATGTATGTTTTTGTCTGTTTTTTAATAGAACTTTGGATCTGATTGTGCATATTTGCTCATTTTGCTTCATTGTTGTAAAGCTTATACAATTGGCAGTTAGTTAAATGCAAGCTTTTCATAGCTTAGGAAAGCATGTGGTCGTGTCTTTCCGTTTTCTCATCTTTTCGAAAGTAGCTTTGGGTCTCATGTGGATGGAGCTTCCTTTTAGGTAGTTAAAGGAGAACAAGCTATATGCACTTGCTCTAGAAAATAGTTAATAATTTCTGCGTCCATAGATCTTGTTTTGCTTCCTGATCACGACCTTCACCTTAACTTTTAGGTTACATCATGACTTTCTTTCATCTATTAGTTACATGTAAAGCGATTCACCTAACTTTTTTTCTAACAAGCTATATGCACTTGCTCTAGAAAATAGTTAATAATTTCTGCGTCCATAGATCATGTTTTGCTTCCTGATCACGACCTTCACCTTAACTTTTAGGTTACATCATGACTTTCTGTCATCTATTAGTTACATGTAAAGCGATTCACCAAACTTTTTTTCTTGTCTGTTGATTGCTAATGCTTTTGGGCCACCTTTGGAATGCAAGGTTTTAATAGGAATATTGGAGGAATTATACCGTTTTCTGCAAAATTCTTTCTTGTGTCCGAAACATTTCAAAAATTCAGGAAATTATGCTGTCATAATACATTTGGGTATTAAAGGTGGAGTTTTTTTGGGAATAAAAGGTGAAGTTTTTTACTTCTTTCAGTTGATTTATAAAAGCAGCCGTGAGGATGTTTATGTTTCCGGGCTGAAATCAAATTTTGGCACTTCTCCCCCTCCACTGGAGAGACTATCT
The DNA here is from genome assembly GCA_017311315.1 of Dendrocalamus latiflorus. Lineage (NCBI taxonomy): Eukaryota > Viridiplantae > Streptophyta > Magnoliopsida > Poales > Poaceae > Dendrocalamus > Dendrocalamus latiflorus. The sequence goes on along the minus strand of CM029629.1, from coordinate 7,288,900 downwards.
GCTCCCATCTTTTCCAGGGGGGAAATAAAGGGAATTTCTTGTTCCTTCTAAAAATTTTCCATACTAAAATGTCTATACTAAATTGTTTTATACTAAAATGTCTATACTAAATTTTTCCATACAAAAATGTCTATACTAAATTTTCTACACTAAAATGTCTATACTAAATTTTCTATACTAAAATGTCTATACTAAATTTTTCTATACTAAAATGTCTATACTAAATTTTCCATACTAAATTTTTCTTCACTAAAATGTCTATACTAAATTTTTCTGTAGTAAAATGTTTATACTAAATTTTTCTATACTAAAATATGTATACTAAATTTTCTATACTAAAATGTCTATACTTAAATTTTCTATACTAAAATGTCTATACTAATTTTTCTACATCTACAGTTTTTACTAACACTAACAAAAATAATATACCAAAAAAATTACCTGGATCTGAATCTTTCTCTCCTCTCCTCTCCCTCTCCTCTTCTCCCCCTCCTCTTCTTCCCCTTCTCCTCGCCTTTCTCTTCTCTTTTTCTCTCGCGCTCGCTCGATCGGCTGGGAAATGAAAATAGTGTTCGACAGCGGCCGAGTGTGCCGCGCCTTTAACCCACCACCAGTCGCCACACGGTTAGACGACTGGAGTCAAGTTGCCCAACAGTGGGGCGACTGCAATAATCGCCTAATCGTTGGGGAGGCGATTGGAGCCTATTTTGTAAAAAAAAAATTCCGCGGATATTTTTCTATAATTTTGATTAAAAAATAGGTTATTCGTACAAAAAATTGCACGATTCCTTCCACCGGCGGCGTCGAATTTGTGTGAACTCAAGAACAATGGAAAAAAACCGAAGAGCACCTCATCTCCTAAGTCAAATTCCTGATCAACAAAAATCTCGTACGTCCATTTCAAGAGCAACAAAAAAATCAGCATGAGGTAGTGTTGTGTTGCAAATAATGTATAGAAAAATAGAAATGAAAGACACGAATTTTACGTGAAAAATCATTACAAGAAAAATCACGGACGCACGAAGACAAAATCATTATATGAGGAGATGTTTATAATGAAGTTCTTGCTCTTCCTAGAGACTACATAGATACATATATAGAACAACAGAGAAGAGTCATAAATGGAAAAGAAAACCGAATCATAGTTGTTTCTGATGGGTTAACACCATGTCTGATATAGTCTGCATCTGGCCCTAGCACCAGTATACCATGTCTGGCATGAGACAATATTGTGTCCTACACGAAACGAATTTGGATCAGACTTCAATAATCTCCACCTTAAACTGAATTCCCTCCAATAGAAGAAGAACACAAAGAACTCTAATTAAATTAGGATGAACACTTTGTACGTCGAAAGTCCAAAGGGCTAGTGAGTAATACCAATTAAATCGGAACAAAGCTCAGACTTAACGGCGGGAACTGGCTTTATCAACATATCAACCGGGTTATCATTAATACTTATCTTGATTACTTTAATATCACTTTGAGCAATGATACATCAAATGTAGTGATATCTAATATAAATATGTTTTGTTCTCTCATGGAATATTTAATCCTTTGTAAGACAAATAGCACTCTAACTATCATAAAATATTGTAATACAAGATATACTTACACAAAGCTTAGTAAACAAACTTCTTAGCCAAACGACTTCTTTGCAAGTATCAGAAATAACCATATACTCGGCTTCTGTAGTGGACAAGGCAACGGTAGTTTGCAGACTTGTTTTTCAACTAACGATACATCCTCCCACAATAAATCATAACCGGTAAGATATCTTTTCTTATCCAGATCTTTAGCAAAATTTGAATCTACCTAACCAACAAGTCTATCTCTAGTCTTTTCAAACTGTAAACAAGTATCAGAAATACCCCACAAATATATGAAAATTCATTGAACTGCATTCCAATGTTCTTTACCAGGATTAGCCATATATCTACTAACAACACTTAATGATTGTGATAAATTAGAGCGAGAACATACCATGCCATGTATAAGTGAACAAACTATACTGGTATATGGAACTCTAGACATATACTCAGCTTCATCATCTGAATGTGCACATGACGTTGAAGAAATTCTGAAATGTGCAGCTAATGGAGTACTCACTGGTTTGGCCTATGCATGTTGAAACGACGAATGACTTTATCAATATACTATTTCTAACTTAGGTATAGTTTGTCAAACCGTTTGTCTCGGATGATTTTTATACCAAGAATTTTCTTTGTTGCATCGAGATCCTTTATATTAAATTCACTGCTCAATAGTGCATTCAATTTTAAAATTTCTGCCTTGTTTTTTTATGGCAATCAATATATCATCAACATATAGGAGCAAGTAAATAGCTGAACTATTAACGGTCTTCAAATAAACACACCTATCATAATCAGATCTTTTAAAATCCTCAGAAATCATGAAGGAGTCAAATCTCTTGTACCACTGTCTGGGTGATTGCTTCAAATTATAAAGAGTCTCTCCAACTTGCAAGCAAAGTTGTCCTTTTTTAGAACGACAAAACCTTCTGACTGCTCTATATAAATCTCTTCTTCCAACTTCCTATGTACGAACACGGTTTCACATTCAATTGCTCAAGCTCATAATCATGTATAGCCATAATGTTGAGTAAAATGCGAATATAACTATACTTTACAACTAGGAAAAAGATATTTGTGAAATCAATAGATGCCTAAAATTTGTTTGTATCCTTTAGCAACTAGCATTGCTTTGTATAAAACTTCTTCGGTTAGTGAAACTCCTTCCTTCTTAAATATCCCCATTTGCAGCAAACATGTTTCTTCTCAATTGGGAACTTGACCAGCTCCCAAGTGATATTCTTATCAAGAGATCCTATCTCATCATATATGACAGTTATATATCTTTTTGAATCATAGAAGAGATAGCCTTATAATAGGTTGAAGGTTCTACAGTACCTTTAATTTCTTCTGCCACATTCAAACAATAAGCCACAACATTGGCGTATTCAATCAATTTCTTAAGATGTTAAATATTCTTTTTAGGTCTATTAGTTATAATGGAACGTTGTGTCGGCGATGCAACAATAGAAGCTTTCCGTATGTTTTTCTTATTAGATTCTGGTGAGAATCTTGAATCAACAACATGCTCCACCTACACACTTGACTTATGCTACTTCCCAACGGGAATATTAATAGATGGTTTATCATGCAATATAGCAAACTTATCAAAAGTAACACTTCTGCTAATAACTAACTTTCCAGTTTCAGGATTCTATAATTTATATTCTTTCACACCGAATTTATAACCAAGATAAATACACTTAATGACTCTAGGCTCCAATTTACCATTGTTAATATGAGCATAAGAGAGATAGCCAAATATTTTTAAGTTTGAATAATTTGCTGAAGAATCAGATCATACCTCAATTAGAGTCTTCTTCTCAATAGTCATATTGGGTGACCGATTAATTAAATAACAAGCAGTGGAAACGGCTCCAGCCCAATAACTCCTTGATAAGTCAGAATTAGACAACATGCAACGTATCTTCTCTATGATGGTTCTATTCATGCATTCGGCCACACCATTTTGTTGAGTATTAGGGAATATGTAATGTCTCACAATGCCCTCTGATCTGCATAAATCTTCAAATTCTCCAACTCTTAAGTCATTATCAGTACGTAGCTTCTTGACATGTTTACCGGTTTGTCTTTCAATCATAATCCTTCACTTCTTGAATGTCTTAAATACATCCCATCTGTGCTTGACGAATTACGTCCAAACTCTTCTTGAGTTATCATCAATGATGGTGACTTCCAAGGGATAGAACGCGAAGATTGGGCCTAATTCCTGGTTGCCTGGTTGGACTTGCGGCGAAACAATTTTGGCCTGCTATCAGGCCTGTATCGTTGTACTTGTGGGCTAACACATGTCGTCCATCAGGGGTCCGTTTGGACCTAGTGGCTGGTTACAAGCATACAGCCTCCCAGGCCGGAAAAGACTGCAGGCATTTCCCCTCCTCGAATGTGCTTGCTTTTTTTTTTCTTTCGGGAGAACGAAGGTGCTTGCTGATGACTTTCTGCTGGAGTGGTTTAGCTAAACATGCTTGTACAATTGGAGAGGGCTGGCATAGTTGGCTAAACCAACCCCCGTCTTTATCATGTACTCTCTCTGCAGAAAAATGTAAGACATGGTTTGACTCGATATGTGGTCTCCAAATTTTATGCTTTCACTATAATCTCTTTCAAAATACTTTATTTATAGCTATAAAATCGTAATAATAAAAAGTGCTTTTAAATACAAATCGTATGACTTTATGTCATAGAATATATTTATTATTGGACTAGTTGTTGATCAAAATTTATATACTTCGAATATTGAAATACGTAGTCGCTCTGTATATTTCCACGGAGGGAGTACTAATCTGTTTTGAGCAAGCTAATTAATACAGCCTCACGCGTTCTCTTTTGAAGAAGAAAAAAAACCACTACAGAAAGCTTGTTTCGAAGTAAAGCGTCTTAGCAAGCAAATCTTTGCTTGAGGAGAAGGGCTAGCTAGTACACAAGCAAGGTTGCGGGATTATTCGAGATCGACAGCCTGTAAATGTCTGATACTCCGTCCTGTGAGTGGATTAATGCATATTTGTGTTGGAAAAGCTAATGAAGTCTGGTTTAACACGGTGATCAAACAGTAGCTTGAAAGCTTACCAATGGAGAACGCCGGTTTGCCTAAGGCAAAAATGAAGCCTCACTAACATCATTCTGTGTTTCGTGCGTGCCAAAAAGAAAAGGCATCATCTTGTGTGGTTTAACAAAAGAACCACCACCGCCACACTAGTCCCACCGACACTCATCGTGGCTACCTCTGCCCCCGCCCTTGATAACTTTGGGTCATTTTCGCCGGCTTTCATCGCTCCCCGCACACGCGCGCACCTGAACGTCTCGATGCGCGACCGCCCCGTGCTGATTCCTTCTGACCACCCGTGGCGTGGATACGAGGCGTGCAGAGCGTCCACCTCTCCCGTCTCCGCCCGAGCGCCGCGCTGCAAAAAATCTGCCAAAGTGTTGCCGCACGGCACGGAGCCCACGGTGAACCGCCCCGCTCATTTCAGTTTCAGCTTTTTACTTTTAACTTATTTTTTACTATTTATAAATTTTATCTTTTTTTGAACTTTTGATTTTTTAAACTTTTTTCCCAGTTCTTTTTTTCCGTATTCGTTTGCGTTATCCATGATGAGCTAGCATATTTTTTCTATTTTTAAAATTTTTAAATTTAATTACGTCAAATAAGTCACCTTTAGATACAGTGAAATTTTAGTTGCTACAGTGCACTTTTAGCTATAAGTCACAGTTTTTCAGTCCAATCGAGCGGGGCCTAAAAAAAGGGGAGCCGCACCACGGCGCTGATCGCTCCACGTACGCCTCCTTCCCATCCGTCCCAACCGTCGCCTCCCACTGCCAAACCTAGCCCACTCCGCTCCCCCGCGAATTTTGGACACATGTGGCCCCCAAAATACCCAAAATTCCAAAAGTAACCCCTAAAGCAAAAAAATTTCAAATTTGGCCCCCTACCCGACCGCGCGACCACCCGGCGGCGACACGTGTCCGGTCGTGCAGTCTGGTACCGCACGACCGCACTGTAGTTGGGTCGTGTGGTACCAGACCGCACTATGCATTGCTCCGACCGCACGTTTTGTTCTCCCGACCGCACAACTCGCCATTCGGACCTGCTCGTTTTGTTCTCCCGACCGCACGATCGCCGTTCGGACCGTCCGGAGCAATGCACAGTAGAGTCGTGCGGTCTGGTACCGCACGACCCAGCTACAGTGCGGTCGTGCGGTACCAGACCACACGACCGGACGCGTGTCGCCGCCGGGTGGTTGCGCGGTGGGGCAGGGGGCCAAATTTGAAATTTTTTTGCTATAGAGTCTACTTTTGAAATTTTGGGTGTTTGAGGGCCACATGTGTCCAAAATTCCTCCCCCGCCGTGCGGAACTCAAAACGAACCGTCCGCCGTCCCATGCGACGCCCCACGAAGCAGTGGCAGGGCCATTAGCTGGCACGGGCAGGAGCAGACACACGAAAGTGATTCCTTGCTTCCGCAGCCGGTGGTGGTGGCACACTGGCCCTTCCCGCAGCTGAATTGTCCACATTTCTTCGCTCCAACCAATGACAGCTCCGCGCAAAGAACGCACGGGCACACTTGTCATTGACGTAGAGTCACACGTGAGTGGTGCGATAGGCATCTAGCAGCAGGTATAGCAGCACAGACACCTGTCTGTCGTCAATCCGGATCATATTCTCACCCTCTACAGGGCAAAAGGTCCAAAGATCCACACCGCACTCCCATCTCATTCCGTTCGGTTGCGGAGTGTGTATCGTACACGGGCGGATGCTGGGCGAGGTTATCGGACGGGTTTTGTAAGGCTTCAGCGTATTCTCAACTCATGCCGAAACACAAACACACACAGATGGATCGGCCCGCAGAGTGCAGAGATTGTTGAGATGCGCCCCCTTTCGTCAGCGTCCGTCGCGTTGGCTGTGGCGGCAGGGTGAGAGCATGAGCTCCCTCTCTTCCCTCGTGCAGCGAGAGCGAGCTCATCGAATGGATCCAATAAACGGTATCTCGTGGCTTCTTTTCTTGGAGTTAAGAATCTTTACGGGTCAGGTTCTTGATTTTAGGTGAGAATCTTGGCTCTTGCAAGGATTTTGCTCGCAGAGAGGAGGGAGATGAGCCACAGGCGATCGCTGAAGCTGCTGGATTTCTTCAATTAGAAATTGGTCCATTTGAGTATGGTCCATTTTCTTAATTTCAAAGCATGAATGACTTAGGTGGTGATCGGTTCGGCTGAAAAGCTTATGGTTTATGGTTGAAAACACTGTAGCTGGCTGAAAAAAGCACTGTAGCTGACAGAGACTTATTTAGCATAATTAAATTTTAAAATTTTAAAAATATAAAAAATAAGTTAGCCCATTACGTATAATACAAACAAATACGGGAAAAAAGAACCGGCAAAAAAGCTCAACAAAAAGCCAAAAGTTAAAAAAAAGACGAAACTTATGAATAGTGAAAAATAAGCCAGAAGCCAAGGCGAGTTGATCAGGGCAATACCATATTGCTAAGGTAAGATGAGGAAAACCGATTTATAAGGTGGAGTTCTCACCACTCCTTGAATATGGAAAGATATGGTATGAGGATGATTTTGGCTAGTCACACGCGCCCGCATGCGCGCACGTATTAGTGTATTTTCGCGTGAAAATCGCGTTACTTGTGACGTGGCGCGCCACTTGGCAGACAAGTCTATCTTTATTTTTGCTAAACTCTCCACCACTCTCTCTGTGTTTGAATGAGATTCAAACGTTTGAATTTGAGACTTTATTGGTGTTTTGATGACAGGCAATTACCAGTGGATAAATGGCTGGTTGAATGTGTCAGTTATGAGTCTATCTATTTATATACCTGAAGACGTGCAGAGTATGTGTGAGAATCTCACTGCCTCCATTTTCTTCTTCTCTGCGATCTTGTGCTTTTGTACTGTGCTGTTTGAACTTCGCAAACCTTTCTTTCCGGTGTGCACCTGGAAGGAGGGAGATCTGCTATCTCTGAACTATTGCCACAGAGAGTACCTGCACGGGGCGGTAATAAAGTTTCTGGGCAGCGCACATCTGTGCGACCGCTCACTGCACTGCGTCATCTACGTTCTGCACTGCATCAAGCCTGCGTTGCTTCATGTTCTTCATCAGACTCAAAAGTAAGTCGTTTGTGCGTTTGTTCGACTTTGTTACTATATTTTTCTTGCGTATATTCTAAAGTATGATGAGTAGCCTGCTGTTAGTAGTAACTTTTGCATTACTGGTTTATTGTATTTGTCTCCTAGTAAAATTTTGGAATTAAAATATTACCCACGTTTCCAACATCTTCATTTGGACTGTCGAGGCGCTAATCTGTAGCATCGGTGGTTTTCCTCTTTTGTTTCCACTGTGTAATCATTTGAAGGCACCCATCTAGTTTTCGTTAGTGCGGGGTCGGATCCTTTTGAGGTCATCACGAATGCTGTCAAGTATTCAATTTCTTCTCTAATAAGTCTTCCTATTTTACTTCACTACATTGTGTGCTGTCTTTCTTTTGCAGTTTTCCGATTCAAGTTGCCTAGTAGTTTTCCATAATGCATTGCTTGCTTACTGAGATCACATGAGTCAACTTCTTGTAGAGCTATTGAGAGGCACATGCAGACATTCTCTCACGGGAAAAAGAAGAAAGTAGTTAGAAGTTTCTTTTAAGTAATGGTATCTGCATTTTGCATCGTTGCTTTCTATTTCAGAGCCTCTAACTCCCAGCCTGCTGCAGATGCCAGCCATGCTAAACTGGTTTGGTTGGTGCACATGGGATGCATTTTACAACGATGTTACTCCAGAAGGAGTGAAGGAAGGATTACAAAGGTGTTAACCAACATCACAAATCCCCCCAATAGTAATGCTTACTGTATGAAATTATTATACTGAAACTCCACTATTATTTTCGTATTTTCAGTCAAGAAAAAAGGTGGAGCTTGTCCTAAGTTTGTCACAATTGATGATGGATGGCAATCAAGCAATGTGGATCCTGCGAGAATTGTGCGCATATCTAATAATGCGGCCAAGTAAGATGCCTAGAAGCATCCAAATGTCATGCTTAATTTCTGTACACACTTTCTAGTGCTTCATTTCTGATTTCTGATGTTTGCCTATTCTGTCTATAGCTTTGCAAACAGGTTAACTCATATTAAGGACAACCACAAGTTTCAGAAAAATGGGAGGGAGGGTCGCAGGAAAGATAATCCAGCAAATGGCCTTGCACATATTGTCACTAAAACTAAGAGGAAACATGAGCTAAAGTATGGTGCTATACTGCTATTTCATAAATTGTTTTTGTCTCATACGGTTTATGAATGATAAAATTTTGGAAGTTCTCATCTTTCTGACTTCTTGTACCAAAATTTCGGTATGTCTATGTTTGGCATGTAATTACTAGATATTGGGGTGGAGTGAGGCCAGGTGATGATGGGATGGAGCACTACGATTAAAGGATGCAATATCCTGTGTCACCATTCGGAGTTCAGAAGAACGAACCTTGTGAGGCCATGAGCAACATAACTACTAATGGCCTTGTGAACCCTGAGAAAGTATTCAGTTTGAAAGACAATCATATATATATATATATATATATATATATATATATATATATATATATATATATATATATATATATATATATATATATATATATATATATATATATATATATATATATATATATAATGGAATCATAAGACACTTTCAAGGTACGAAACCTTTTGAGCCCACCCTCTATTTTCGAAAGGAAATCGAGTGCGGAGCAGGATTGAAGAGTAGAGAGAACAGATCATGATTGGACGGTGTCTCCACTTGTTTGTGCTTGAGAGAGCCTGAGGCGGCGAAGAACGTATTGCTCGACATTCATCAACTTTGGGTGCGTTCTTTTTAACCGCGACTTATAGTTTTTAGTCCTACAGTGAATATTTATGTAAACGAATTGAATACCGATAAACTGATTTAAAAAATTGTTTCTATAAATTGCTCTGAATAATAATAGAGAAACCATTCATTTTATTTATGGGTATTGATAAATATCAACTGGATATTTTCTTCTTAACTATCATCTAAATTTGTGACCATTAGATTAGACATCTAATAACCATAAATTCTCCCCCCACCCCTTCCAAACGTGGAGATGTTATACATTGGCATTACATCCTCGCCCAGCCCAACCACCCACCACCTTCCCGTCATCCACACTCGGTCCCCGCCCACCTCCGCCGCCATGGTCTCACTCGCCGGCTCCCAGATCCCGTCGCCCGGGCAGGGCCCGTGCGCGTCGGCGGCGCGGCCGCAAAACCGCCCGGGTCACTCCATGCGCACTATCCGCTTTTCGCTCCTGCACTCGGACTCCTCTCCGGGGTCTTCCCCGCCGCCCGCCGCGGACGGGGCGGACTCGGACATCGAGAACCTGACCGACTCAGTCATCGACTTCCACCTCAGCGAGCTGGCGGCCACCGCGGGGCCCGCGCACCCCGCGGCAGTGGCCAAGTCGTCCTCCGCCAACGCGGCCGCCACGGAGCTGCTCGAGTTGTCGCGGGACTTTTCGGACTATTCGAGCTTTAACTCGGATATATCCGGGGAACTCGAGCGTCTGGCGGCGGCGGCGGCGGCGGCGGCGGCGGCGGCGCCAAGATCCGACGCGCCGGAGCTGGGCGCCGTGGATCTGAATGAGCTGGAGTCGATGGATCTGTCCGTGGACGCCGCGCCGCTGGAGCGCGTGGAGCCGTTCGTGCTGGCGTGCGTGCAGGCGCTGGGGCCGGAGGCCGCGCCGGACGCGCGGCGCACGGCGGCGGCGAGGGTAAGGCTGCTGGCGAAGCACCGGTCGGATATCCGCGAGCTGATAGGCCTGTCCGGCGCCATCCCCTCGCTGGTGCCGCTGCTGCGGAGCACCGACCCGGTGACGCAGGAGAGCGCGGTGACGGCGCTGCTGAACCTGTCGCTTGAGGATCGGAACCGGTCGGCCATCACGGCGGCAGGGGCCATCAAGCCGCTCGTCTACGCGCTGCGGACCGGCACCGCGGCGGCCAAGCAGAACGCCGCCTGCGCGCTGCTTAGCCTCTCGGGAATTGAAGAGAACCGCGCCACCATCGGCGCGTGCGGTGCCATCCCGCAGCTCGTCGCGTTGCTCTCCGCGGGCTCCACCCGCGGCAAGAAGGACGCGCTCACCACGCTCTACCGGCTCTGCTCGGCACGCCGCAACAAGGAGCGCGCGGTGAGCGCTGGCGCCGTCGTGCCGCTCGTGCACCTCATCGGCGAGCGCGGCAGTGGGACGTCGGAGAAGGCAATGGTGGTTCTTTGCAGCCTTGCGGGCATCGCGGAAGGCCGTGACGCTGTCGTGGAGGCTGGCGGGATACCCGCACTGGTTGAGACCATAGAGGACGGGCCTGCGAGGGAGAAGGAGTTCGCCGTGGTGGCGCTGCTGCAGCTTTGCTCTGAGTGCCCCCGCAACCGTGCGCTTCTTGTCCGGGAGGGTGCCATCCCGCCGCTTGTCGCGCTCTCGCAGTCCGGCTCTGCCCGTGCCAAGCACAAGGTATGAAACAACAAGTTACTATTTTTTTTATACTTTTAATATACATTGCTTGTTGTTGGAACTGGATGTGATTTGCTAAATTTTGTTTTGAGTGATAACAATTGGTGAGGTTGAAGTCATCTTGTCTGTCGGTTTATCACTGATTGTACTGAATAGTGTCCCAACGAATTCATCAGTTAGAGTTTGATTGAACATTGTGGTGATACGCACCTGTTTAATTAAACATTCGTTAAGTACAGTCCAAGATCTGCTAAACCTTCAAAGTACAGGAGGATGCATGTTCTCTGTTCTGCAAGTCAAAACTGCAGTAGTTTTGCTCCTAGTTTGGTCCTTCGACCAGAAAACAATGCTTTGTGTCACTAGAAAACGGGAATACTTAAAATTTCATGTCAAAACATATGCATCTGAGATTCCCTATTGAATTGCGTGCTTCTCAATTGTGCCACTGCAGTTTGCCATGGCTTATCTGGTTTCTCTTGGAACTGGCTTGGGATAAAATTCCCCCTTTTATGTCTGCCTGACTACGCATGTGCTATTCAATTTTACTGAATCTGAAAACTGATCCCACAATGTGGGGTCTCTTACGTATTGCTGTATGATTTTCAGGCTGAGTCTTTGCTCGGTTACCTGCGTGAGCAGCGGCAAGGGGGCGGAGGCTGCAGAGTTGGACCAGTGGCAGCCACGAGCTTGGCTAGGTAATGCAGTACTGATGTGATGACAGGCTGAAAATATGCCTCGTTTGTCTTTGCCCTCGTCTGCTCCGTTCTTGGTCGGAGTCTTGAGAATGGAGCAGGTCTGTAAGCAGGGGGCGTGGTGATCATCTGTAAATAACAGCTGGCTTTGGTTCGGTTATGCGAATGCATATGTGGTTTGCGAGTGACGGATGAAGAGAACGGTTGGTTGGTTACTAACATCTGTTGAGGAGGATTCAGGGGATGCTAGCAGAGGATTCGTGTTGTTGGTAAGGTATGTGATGTTGAATCGTAGCTGTGTACAGGATTCTAGGGTGGTATGCTTGCTTGGCTTGGTCCAGGTTATAGGAGAATGTTGGATCGTCAACCATGTCTTTTTTACTTAAGGTTTGGAGTCCAAATTCCCCTGCCCCCTTTTATCTAGTGTGACTTGGTTTGCAAACATTTCTTCATTCCTTTTGCTCCAGGTGGTTAATTTTCAATTGAATCCGAGGCGTTTCTGATGTTATCTCTCGGAGCTACTGATCCCAGCATATGGGTCATTCACAGCTGCATATATTCTTGAAAGTTTGGTATGGTCAAGATAGCACTAGCAATCTAGCATCTTATACACGGCTACCATGAACTTATGTTTGGCTATGCGTCTGCTATGGTAGAAACATACCGAAGGGAATTATGATGTGACGAAGATTGAGTTAGCACTTGTAAACGTATCTCGTGAAGCAATGCACTGATGTCTGACGCTGTGTTGAGAGATAACACGGACGTTAACTTTGCCGGGATATGAATACCACTAATAAAAGACCCAGGAAGTTTTTCAAGAACATAGCCGACTATTTGACTTGCAAGTTGTCGTGAATAGTGACTCCTTTTCTGCGACTGATCTACATATGCTGTCAAGGTTATTGATTCTTAGCAATAAGACTTGCAACACATATAAATGAGTAAATCCTAGTTTAATGAACATTAACAACAATGGTTAGTGTTCTGCTGGAGATGGCTGTGAACTTTGCGCGGCAAGAGAGGCATCAGCTCCAGTGCATTGCACAGTGCAAAATCTCAGGTCATTGTCTTGGCTAGCTGGGTGAGTTACGGGTCAGGACCTATGTCCCGGTGCCCTGTTCCTTGCTAAATGATTGCTGCCGTTTTGGAGAGAGATTTGCTCCATGAGCACATTGATTTTAGCATCAGAATATGATCTGTCTAACGAAATAAGATAGCAAAGTTCCGAGGCTAATCTATTGTTAAGTTCTTTTGAGCTTATGACTTGATTTTCTATGATAACTAGTTTTTAAATAAAGTATTTTTTAAGGCAGGATCTACAAATTGATTACAGTAGACACTATCCTGACTTCATCTATATCGGTTAAAATCGCACGTAAATATCTCTGTTTGTACTCTCTTTCGTGAATAATCAGAGTTGAAAAATTTAAGCCAAAAACGACAATCCAAACGAACCCACTCATGATGCAATCCAGTTGGGACACTGTTGGGCTGCGTCCTCCAGCCTCCAGAGCTGACTCGCTCTGGCTAGATATTCCTGTTGTTTAGTAACTGCTAGTGCATGCCAGGATGTGACAGTGACGTCGATTCGATCTGTTTGCTCGTTCACTTTCGATGCAAATGTGTAAAGATTTGACCAACCCGGTTGAAATGGTAATAGGCCACGCCATTAACTCTACAGGCAAGCCAAATTTGCCTCTGATTTGGCCTTGTCTCTCTTTCCTGAGTTGGGTCTACAAATATGCATCAATATCTTAAGATGTGTAGTATAGTCTACCACATGTGCTGGAGTCAAAACAAGAAGCATGAGCAAGCTCTGTCGGAAACGAGCATCGTTCCATTTCGAGCTTACCACTCCAAAAACCCAAATTGGATGGTCAGAAGACTCAGAACATAGAAAAACTTCCGCAATTCCAACTGGAGACCTGACCTGCCGCCGACGGCCAACAAAGGTCGTACTTCACACGGCCGACCGACTGCCATAAAATACGTAGCTGATGTTACCCGGCCTATAAATTATTGACCCATCTGTAAATAGATCACCACTGTTCTTTCCTACTGAACTCATGCGACCTGTCTGTTCACTATCTTCTGTCCTCGATCATCACGTGACACTGTATAACACTTGGCCACTGACTGCTGCGACGATAATGTAATGCCAGAGCGCAACACGAAACCTGAAGAAGAAAAGGAAGAAATATCGGTCCGTTGCGCTGCGGTTCGGTTGCTGAACTGAGAAATCTCGCGAACATCCCCGTGGAGGAGGATGCAGGTTGCATGCAGGGACTCGCCCGCCGGAACGCTCTTGTTTCGTGTGGTGAGGACGTTGACGTCGAGGAGAACGCGGCCTGCGTCCCGGCACGCAGATGCCCATGCTGGCTCGAAACGGCACGGCCATGTGCGTCGCGAGGAAATGCGGTTGTGCTGTACCATCACGGTACTGTTTTGCAGCAGCTCATCTCTTCTTGGGAGCGAGCTGAGCTTTTTAGAGGGACCATGCATCGTCCAGGACGATAGTCTTCCAGCCATTGAATGTCACAAATCGAGCTCCGGTTATGTACGTGGTTAACCACCGAATCCTCACGCTAGGATGGTCCCCACGTAGGTTTTTCTTTTCTCTATTTTTCGCTTTCCTCTCGCGGTACTAGAGTTGATAATTTACCTGCTATTCTTGGTGAAAGTTTCTTCGAATTTTAGAGGTTTTATTGTTCATTTTGTAACCACTGAGGTCGATCGACATTTGGGCCTCACCTTTCACTCATGCAGCCGATCATGCTCTGATCACTGAGCTCTACAAAAGGCAGACGGCAAGTGTTGCAAGGGTGGTCTAACCTACCGTGACTGACCCTTACAACTGATCTAATATGTAATAGACCTAATAATATAGAAGAATATACAAATGCATCCTCACCTTTTATAATTATTAAGGGGTAGGATGAGAATTCCTATCCTACCCTATTTATGTATATAAACCTCCAAGAGGGACCTCGTCCGATCGTCTAGTGGTCGTGACTTCGTTCGACTACCTCGTGGTCGTCGACGCGTGCGTTACAGATTCGTCTCGTCGTCGACTTTGTTGACTCCGAGTCCGAAGGGTGGTGAACGAACCGCACACGTCAGAACTTCGTCTCACCTTAGCCTTCGTCTACCCAAGTCTGAAGATTGCGGGATGGACCGCATGTGTCAGAGATTCGTCTCGCTGTCGACTTCATCGATGCCAAGTCCAAAGGGTGGGAGACGGACCGCGCACGTCGGACCTTCGTCTCGCCACCACCTTCGTTGACCCTGAGTCCTAACGGTGGGAGATAGACCGCGCGTGTCACATCTTTGTCTCGCTGTCACCTTCGTCGACGCCCAATCTGAAGGGTGGGGTACGGACTGTGCGCGTCAAAACTTCGTCCCACTGTCGCCTTTGTCGACCCCTAGTCCGAAGGTGCAGGACAGACCACGCGTGTTGGACCTTCGTCTCGCCGCTGTTGAGACCTCGTCTGATCGCCTAGCGGTCATAACTTTGTCCGATTGCCTAGCGGTCATGACTTCATCTGACCACCTTGTGGTCGTTGAGTGCTCGTCACAGATTTGTCACATCGCTGACTTTGTCGATGCTGAGTCTGAAGGATGGGGGACAGACCGCGCACGTCGAAACGTTGTCACGCTGCCACCTTCATCGACCCCGAGTCCGAAGGATGCGGGACGGACTGCGCGCGTCGGAACTTAATCTCACAACCGCCTTCGTCGATCCTGAGTCTGAAGGGGACAGGATGGACCACATGCTAGAGATTCGTCTCGTCGCCGCCTTCGTAGACTCCGAGTCCGAAGGGGGCCGAACGGACCACACGCATCAGAGATTCGTCTCGTCATCGGCTTCGTCAATGCTAAGTCCGAAGGGTGGGGTGGACTGTGCACGTCAGACCTTTGTCTTGCCGTCGCCTTTATCGACCCCGATTCTAAAGGGTGCAGGACGCGCCGCGCGCGGCAGAGCTTCATCTAGCTACTGACTTCGTCGACCCCAAGTCCAAATGGGACAGGATGGACCGTGCGCCAAAGATTTGTCTCGTCGCTGCCTTTGTCGACCCTGAGTCCGAAGGGGTGGGACGGACCGCGCACATCGGAACTTTGTCTCACCGCCGACTTCGTTGACTCTAAGTCCGAAGGAGGCAGGACAGATCGCGCACGCCAGAGATTCATCTCGCCACTGACTTTGTTGACCCCTATTCTGAAGGTGGGGGATGGACTGTGCGCGTCGGAGATTCATCTCATCGCTGACTTCGTTGACACCTCATCGGTCTACGACTACCTTGTGGTCATACACTCCGTCCGACCACGTCGCGGTCGTAGGCTCCATCAGACCCTCTCATGGTCGTAGACGTAGTCATGAGGACTTCGTCCAACTGCTCGTGGTCGGGAATTTGTTGACCTACGTCTGACCGCTTTAGGGTAGAGACTTCATCGACACCTACGACCACCTCGTGGTCGTACCTTCGGCGACCACGTCACGAACAAGCGGTCATTAGGCCTTCGACCGCTTCGGGGCTGTGACTTTGTCGACACCTACAACCACCTCATGGTCGCACCTTCGGTGACCACGTCACAAGCTACGTAGTCGTTAGGCCTTGTCCGACAACCGTTGTTCGCATTCGTGCCTCGACTGCGTTGGAGGCACCAATTAGACGGGGCACCCGGGTCTTCGACGTGGGACTTTGTCATCCACATCTACGAGCCGACCGAGGCTGAGGCACCACCTATGCGCACTGGCTCAGCCTCTACCGGGAGATTCCACAACCACGTCATGATCGGTCAAACAACCCTGCTCCGGGAGGTTTGCAACGTACACACCCCTGGGGTCTGGGAGCTATTAGCTGCATCAGCTCGCCTAATAGCACCTATGTGCTTGCTGTCAGGGGACTGGGAGCTGGGCCAGCCGGGGCCACTTGTTCACGTTAGCCGCCCATCGAGGCATCTGCGCTTGCTGTCAAGGGAGTACTGTTGTAGGGGTGGCCCAACACCCTGGGCTTTGTAACTGGCACAATATGTAATAGACCTAATAGTATAGAGAAATGTACAAATATACCATCACCTTTTGTAATTATCAATGGGTAGGTGGGAATTATATAAACCTCAAGAGGGGTATAAGAAGCGGAGATCCACTCATTTTATACATGAGCTCTCTTTCTTATCTCTAGCTCTCTCTCTCTAGCTCCACCTCTTATAAAGAAAGAGATATCCCGGTTATAGCAAGGCTATAGCAGCCAGAGAAGTAGAGAACCGAGAAAAGATAAGCTAGTGAGCGTTCCTGTAGCACTCAGAAAAAAGAAGAAAAATAAATAAATAAATAAAAATAAAACCCTAATCTAAACATGGCCTTAAATAGGGGTACCCCTTTACCCTTTTTCCGTGCACAGTTTTTCCAGATCCAGGTTCCCATCTATTCTCTCTCTTCCTCCTTTCTCTCTTCCTTCCCTATTTTCCTTTTTCTCTCTCCTCTCACTCGTGCGCCTTGCATGCGTGCTGCCGGCGGTGCTCGGCCCGACGGTGACAATGGCAACGGAGGCGGCCGCAGTCGGTCGGTGAGCAGCGGCGGCGGTGACCGTTCCAGTGGCGGCAGCCGGCCCAACAGTGGCGGCAGCGTGAAATGGCGGTTGTACGCGTGCGTGCGGCCATGGCTTGGTCGGCAGAGGCCGGCTTCAGCCAGCGGCGGCAGGCGGTGGGGCCGACGGGGGCTGGCGGCCCAGTGCAGAGGTGTGGTCGTTCACGCGGCTGAACGTGCGTTCGCGTGGCCGAACGGCGTTTCGCTCAGCCGAACGTGCTTTCGTGCGGCCGAACGGCCGTTCGCTCGGCCAAACGGCTATTTCCTTTCCAGTCAATTATTTCCTATCGTTCCTGTATCGAATTCATCATATCTGATTGGTTGTCTACCTCCTCTCTCTTCCTTCTCTATATTTCTTTTTCTCTCTTCTCTCACCCGTGCGCCTCACATATGTGTTGTCGGCGGCGCCCAGCTGGCGAGCGGCGGCGGCGCGCACGCTCGCCCACGCGCTCACGTGCCTGCGCGCGCGCCTGCCATGGCGCGAGGGCGTGACGACGACGGCGGTGACCATCACCTTGTATCACCAATCCTGTCTCTCCGGTCTCATTGTAGTAGACCTTTACTCTCATAAATTTACCTTAATTCATTCACGACTTCCTAATTATATCATGGATAATTGCTAAATAAAGAACTAAATGCTATTAAACCGGGACTACCCACATATAGTGGAGATTTCCACCCAACCTGGTAACGTATGGGGGCCGTACATTCTCGTTACACAGGATATTACACCCCGTCGGCTGTTATACAGTTGAGGATAAGGATGTGCCTGGCTATTCTCGTATAACCGGGTATGTGGGATGAGGTCGCCGGCGCCTTTGCTATAACTTGTCACATAACAACTATTTTTAATTACACAGTCTTTATGATATCTGTCTCCCATCTACGACAATATTTCTGATATCAGTTGTTCGTTGCTTTTATCTTGTATCCATTGCTTGTGATACTTGTCCCTTATTTCACGTGGTTGCATTACCTATCTTTACTCTTGTGTTGCGGCCGTTGTTGTGTACTTGCTGAGATTCCCAAATCTCACGCTTGCTCTTTCCCTTCTCAGGTAAAAGGTCAGTAGATTGATAGCAGCATGCATGGGTGAGAGCATTTGAGTTTCAGCATTGTGGCTTGCCACAACTTTCGCCATCTACTTTTTATCATTTGATTAGAAGTGGACCGGTCTCATACTTCAAACACTTTATTTTACCTTCCGTTGATTACTTTAATAAAATACTTTAAATGTTTTAATATGTGTTTGAATTCTACTATTATCTTTTATTATTTCTATTTATTTTTGGTAATGATGTTCTATAGTAGCATTCTAGCTTGGCTTTATGTGAGATGTTACAGTTCCATTTTCGTGAAGTACAAACCGAACCAGACTAAGACTAATGAGGCTACCAGCCAAACTGTCCCTGCAGCATGCTTTATCAGCATTTGTTGTCGCTCGGCTAGCCATGTCAATCACGACGGCTCAAACGGTTGGGCATGGATAGCGTACGCATTCAATTAACCGGAAAAGCGGCCACCGTTCCTTTCCACGACCAACTTGGAAGAAATCTCGCGGCGCCGCCGCCCAGGCATCACCACGTACGCAACCATCCAGCACCGGCACCTCAGTTGCTCACCGGCCGTTACAACGCTCAAGTATACATCGACGATAAGGGGTAGCCTATGTCGCCTTCACCCTACCATGAGTCCTTGACTACCAGAAGTCACTAGCGGCAGCTGGTGGTGTAATGCCTAGCTAATGGCGATAATCCACCGAGGAAGAGTAAACGAAAGCTATACACGCGCCTCTCGTTTACCCCTTCTTTGAGCCGAATGTTGGAAGACTACGTTTTACTGCACGTTCACGCTAACGACCACGTAATCCTTTTTAATTTGGGATAATTTATAATATAGCCTTCGAAAGATTGATGTAGCCCCAAATGACGCTTTGACTTTCATCACGTACTACTTAAAAGATGTTTAGATTCAATATATATTATTTTCTTGATTTTATTACTTATTAAAACTTTCACTACTATAAAAAAGGTTATACTTGACGTCTTATCACAAACGGTTCCGCGAATCCGTTGGTATTGTAATTATCATAGACAATTTTACATGCGTGACTATCTATGTTAGTAACGATGGATAAAATCGTCTGTGAATTATCACAGACGGTTCGAATAAAAGAACCGTAAATGAAGTCTATTATCACAGATGGTTCTATTATGAAATCGTCTGTAATAGTTCCTTCTATAAATAGGGCACTGCTAGGATTTGCACCCTTACTCACTCGGCCACATCCTCTTGCAGAGAACAATGCCGCCGCCTCTCCTCCCTTTCCAATCCAAGTAATGGCTCACTAATCCCTTCTTAGATATCTCTTTCCGTTGTTATTCAATCTCCTTAGTGTAATGTTTCGATGGTCTCTGGACGGCTGAATTGCCATGCTCTTCGTAAAAGATGGTTCTGTTTGTTTAGCTTTGGTGGATCTATTGTAATACTTGAGGATAATAGTGGAATCTTAGGGTTTGGAAGTTTCATGTCATGCTAGTGCTATCTCTGTTTATTCATGTCTGAAATTCCAAAACGCTACTACTGAGGAACTTTTGCATGATAGTATGTGAGCTGTGTGATTGCTCAGTGATGAAATTGATCATAGCTATATTTGTGTGACAATTTGAGGTTATAAGTAATGCAGTGAACTCATGTCTTATTATCTATTCAAGACAGATTGTTTATCTTTGACTTTACTTTGTCCCTATAGTTCAATATTTAGGAGACACACTTGTTCTTAGCTTGTTGCTATACTCCGTAGGATTTTATTACTTTGTTTCCATTGTTCATTGAAAAAGAGGCCATCATTTTATAAAGTACATTAAAAACAGAGGCAATTTTTATTTAAAATGTTGCACACTATTTTAATTAAATCTGGGTATTTCCCTTCACATGTACAGTATATTCTAGTTAGTACTTCAGTAAAAGATAAGTACTGAAATGCAATTTTAATGTCTCAAAAAATGTTAGCTATGCCCACTAAAAACAAACAAGCAGAATATAAGAGGAATGATGCTCACATATTTCATAGTAACACTAACATATTACGTCTTGTACACTCCACAATTTAAATGAGTTAAAGATAAAATTAGATCCTATATCATACTTGACAGCTAAAACTATGTCAGTCGAAATAGTAGTTATTCTAAAACACTATTTTAATGAGATCTTGTAGCAATAATATATACCAAGATAAGAAAAAAGAGAACCAACTATCCACAAATTTTTCTAAAAAGTAGTCAGACTATTCATGTTGGGATTTTTCCTAGCTAATATGAGATCAATGAATTTAGGTGTTCTTTCAGATATATGACTTCCAATTCCAAATCAATGTAACATAATTGATAAAGATACTAAAAAGTGCAACTCTCCATACATCCTCTTTTGATATTAGAACCAATTTCCTGCACTCTTCAGCGCTAAAACATGGTTCAAAACATCATCTCAGCATACATCATCTTCTATTTTTAATTTGACTAGTTGAATATTCATACGTTACTACGGATTAAAAAAATTTAGAACATATTTATATGCATGTTCTAAAAAATTTTACCACCCGTTAGTTTCAGAACATGTAGTATGATAAAATTTTAAAATCCGTAGCAATGCACGAACATTCAGCTAGTAAATCCAAAGTTTTGGAACAACAAAACATGCCCTCGTTTAGATGACCATAACATAGTATAAAAATTTACCGCTATCAGGTGATCATACAATCTAGCAATATAATAATACATCCTCCCTCCAACTACACCTCTCTGTGGGAGTATCCTAACTAAAAAAAGCATGTAGAAACACCGACATTTTTACACCAATGACCTAAAGAATGGAAAATTAGCACTTCAAGTGTAATGTATGTGTTTTAACAAAGGCATGATACTGATATGAGAAAAGCATGGTGAAACACCGATATCTTTATACCAATGACATGAAGAATGGAAAATTAGCATTTCAAGTGTAATGTATGTGCTTTAACAAAGGCATGATACTGATTTGATGACAACTAGTTTTTTCTTTACACAAAGAACCATCCATTAGCAAATAACAGCAAAAATATGGCACACTTATCTTAACATGCACAACTATTTTTCACATGAAAGAATCTATGCAAGCATAACTTAGCATTCATATATGCAACTTCTCACCTTATCAAAAATAGCTTTGCTTTGCACAACGCATGGATGACATGCAAGAAAGCACAAAGGCCAGAAAAATGCAGTTATTGCTCAAAGTAGACCATATCGATCACGGGCTTCTCAAAATAAATCTAGCTAAACAGCAAGCATCACTAAATTAGCTTTTCATCTATAGCTGCAGCTTGATTAGAGAATGTACCATCTATTGTTCATCGTGCAATTGTCCCCCCTCCCAATATTTCCCTAATAAAAAAGGGAGTGTCTATACAACAGGTGATTGTTTTTGTGGATAAAAATAGTCAGATTTTGAGCCATTAGATGGAGATCCAACGCCCTAAATCATTTTTTTTGGAGGGGGTCAATTTTTTTTGGAGGGGGCTTGTATGGGTGGATCCGTTGGATGGAGATCTAACGCCCCAGATCAATCTGACTGTTTTTGTCCTTAAAAACACTCCGTTTCCCGAAATTACGTAAAAATCTTTGGTTCTCGCGAAAAGGTCCCTACCAGTTTTTTTAAAACGTTTTTTTTGCGAAAACACCCCTCCACTTTACCGAAATTTTGTGTACTTTGCAGGGTAGCGCCCCGCGTTTTCTAAATTACGTACAGGTCCTCGTTTAGTTACGTACAGGTCCTCGCTTTTTTTTACGAAAAAACCTTTGGCTTTTTCGAAAATACACATGTGCCCTCGATATTTTTTTAAAAAAATCCTCACGAATTATCGTCTCTTTTACTTCGGTACACATGGTGGCTGACGCGGTGTGACGCCGCGTTTATGAGGCTAGTAACTTTTAAAACCAGAAACTGAAAAGCGAAGCCGCACTGCCCCGGAATTTGCGACCCTTTCCTGACCTTTCTTCGCTCCCATCTTTTCCATCCGTATGTGCGTCTGCTTCTTCTTTTCGTCATTAAGCTACGTACGTAATTTTCTATTCTCTGCAACAGGCATACGGTAGACTGGTTGCTAATTGTGCGGTCGCGATACGATTGAGGGAGCGCTTTTGAAGAATGTTATGTAGTGTACTCCTGCGACTAGGCTGCTGTGGCTGGCTGCTAAGGCCAAACAAGGCAATAAAAGCAAGCTTGGTTAGGTAAGGGAGTAGAAAAAGGCAAAGTCCGAAAAAACGGCTACTGCTACCCTAATCCGTTATGGTGTTGTGCTGTTTATATTGGTTTTTATTGGTGGGTTTTTTTTACTACGGTTAGTAGCTTATTTTTTTATTTATGGTTTGTGATTTATGATTTGTGTTATAGTAATTAACTTTTAAATGGTGTATTTTTTATGACGGAGTCAACAAAAAAATTATAGTAAAAAGTGTACTGAATTAAGTTGTACCGACCAAAATTATAGTGAATATTTTCCTTTGCGTACTATCTCTCGCGAGCAGCTAAAATTTAAAATTTTAAGTTATAAGTCATGAGGCACAACCTAAAAGAACCCACTCAATGAATAATAGTGGCCGATAAATAGTAGTTATGATAAAAGTGACTGACAAAAGCGGCTAATGAATAATAATACATTATGTAAGAAAGATAGTGCAACGAAAGCCACTATAGTATTCAGACTGTTATACAACTTATAAAATTATGATATAATAAAATATAAAATATATTATAATATGTAAAAATAAAATATAGTGACTGATAAATAATATTCACTGATAAAAACGGTTTATAGAAGTTACGGCGTTCTGGTTTATAAAAGAAACCAATATGAGCTGAATATAACTTCGAGCCACCCCCAGCCCGCTGTTCTCCGCCTGATTTCCAGTGGTGCTGCTTTCTTCACGAGTACGCGCAAGGTACGCAGCATAAACGAATCCCTTCGACCTGCTCTGAGATTTCCCTTTTCTTGCTTTTCTTCCCTGGGATTTGGGCTCTCAGTTGCGCTTTCCCTTCCCTTTATTGGGATGGAAACCTATGCATCGATCAACTCTTCTCTAGTAGTATACTAGTGTAGCGGCTGGTGAAGGGCTCTCTGGTTGGAGCTCTAGCTCTACCAAGGAAGAGCTCGTTATCTCCTGTTCTTTGAGTAGTTGCATCAAGTGGGAGAAATCCTAATCCAGCGACGCACTGTTCGAGAACCTTGAGAGGAGCTGGTGTGCAGTGCAGACCCGGTTGGGCTCACTGTAGTACGCATCTGCCGACAGTTCATCCTCTCCACCTTGCCCACCTACCCTCGGATTTTTTTATTATGCAACTGCTCTCCCACCTGTTCCGATTTCTTTAGGAGGGAATTGGCGGAGTCTCGCGTGGATTTCGTTTGATTCGTTGTTATCTCTTGGTTGCAGTTGCAGGGTAGCAGCAGAAGTGTTTTCTTCTTGATGGAGTCGCAGCAGCAGGCGGTTCCCGCGCCGGCGGCCGCCGCGAACGGGGGCGGGGAACTGATCGGGTACGTCGACGTGCACGTGCAGAGCGCGCGGGACATCCAGAACATCTGCATCTACCACAAGCAGGACGTGTACGCGCGGCTGTCTCTGCCGGGGGAGGGCGCGCCGGCGGCGTCGACGCCGGTCGTCAACGGCGGCGGCCGCAGCCCGGTGTTTGACCAGTCGCTGCGCCTCGGCGTGCGCGCGGGGGACGTCGACGCCGCGCTCCGGTGCGAGGTGTGGATGCTGAGCCGGGTCAAGAACTACCTGCAGGACCAGCTGCTCGGGTTCGCGCGCGTGCCGCTCCCGGACGTCGTCGCCGCCGAGGGCGGAACTCTCGCCCGCGAGTTCCCGCTCTCCACCAACGACCTCTTCCACTCCCCGGCGGGGTTCTTGCAGCTCGAGCTCTCCTACATCGGGGTCGTGCCCGAGGTCGTGCCCATCTCGCCGGCTCTGGCCCACCCCGAGGAGCCCGAGAACGCCGGCGCTGGCGCCGGGAAGGACTACGAGAAGATCGAGTTCCCCGACCTGAATCTTTTCGAGGAGAACCAGATTATGGTCTCGGAATACATTGGCCTGCCGTGCACAGCCTTGGAACCGCAGAGCTCCGAGAGCCTCCTGACCTCAGAGGACGGAGACGGCGCCACCACCGAGACCCACCACGCCGGCGTGCGCGTCGTGGAGAGCTTCTCGACGGACAACAGCACCGCTGACTCGGTCGGCGCCTTCCCGAGCGACACGCCCGTCAGCAGCGTGTCCACCACGGAGTCCCCCGCCGCGGCGGTCCCGGCTACCCCGCAGTCCAACTCGGAGCCGTCAGGGAATGCCGTTTCGTCAGCAGGGCAGCAGGAGAAGTCAGCCTCCGATGCCGCGGATGCGGAGGTCGATTCGTCCCGCACCGTTCAGGAGAGCCCGGCGGTGAACTCGCCCAGCACCGTGTCGGAGAACGCGGTGGACAAGCCGGTGATCAGTGTCAACATCGAGCAGGAGGTGAAGGTCGACCAGAAGGAGATCATGGACATGTACATGAAGAGCATGCAGCAGTTCACGGAGTCGCTGGCCAAGATGAAGCTCCCGTTGGACATGGACAATGGCAGCGAGAAGAGCGGCCGAGGCGGCGGCGCCGCCGCCGCCGCTTCCTCCGCGGACTCCAGCGGCGCCGACTCGGGCGCGGTGAAGAAACCGACGGCCGGGGGGCCGCAGGAGAAATCTCCCAAGGTGTTCTACGGAAGCCGGGCTTTCTTCTGAAACTAGCCCGGGCTAGAAGAAAAAAGGAATCAAAATTCAGGAGATGGCGTTTGCAGTCATCGATCTTCTCAGCTGAATCTTGGTAGTGCAGAGGAATAACACTTTCTCATGCTGTTGTTCTAGGCTTGTCAGATCGCAAGACACGCGGAAATTAGCTGCTCTGCCTCGAATCTTAATGTATCAGTACTCTGATGAAAAAAAATGGTTTGGTTTCTTTTGTTTCAGCATCGAGTTCTACTATCTTCATGACGTTCTTTGCTTAGCTATATACATATCCATGTTCTCAATGTTGAGCGGTGATGTGTCTATACCAGATTGTATATATCAACAGGTCGGTGTGATAGCAACAGAGTGGTGGGATACTGATCTTGTCGATTTTGCTCATGGGTTAAGAGCACTGCTTACAATCAGTAAGGATACTGAAATTGTCGGATCCATGTGTGTGTGTATACTGATGGATGTGGGAAGGAGAAGCACATCAGGAACCCATGTAGCAATCATGTCTCATCTCTTTCCTTCTCGATCCACACACGTTCTCTTTCCAGGGCCTAGTTTCTGATTTGTAGTCGCCCAAGGAGATCCTCAGATACCTAAGAGCAAGTATTATAAAAGGCTGTAAGCTGGCTGTATGCTGAGGTGGAGGAGAGAGAGGAGAGAGAAGAGAGGTGGGCTGTAAGTTTACAGTCAGCTGAAGCACAAGAACCAAGAAACTTTGTGAGAGGAAGGGGTAGGTCATACAGCCTTCAGCTGGCTGTAACTACTATATGAGTAGGCTGATAAGTGGGCTGTAAGTATCTATACAGCCAGCTGAAGGCTGTATTATAAGACTTGCTCTAAGCCAACAATTGTAATGCCCCGTTTGGAAGCCGGAATTTTGGGAGAGAAGCATGCATCCCAATCACGCCCTAAACTTTGCCCATATTCTAAATAATTTCTGAGTTTTAATTTTTAGAAGCTGGTTTTTGAACAGAGGGGTTTCTTAAGATAGTTTCTATAAGTTATTTATAGGAGTCAATGCAGAAACCGCTTTGAATGGAGTGACTTCTCAACACGAGTGTCCCTTATTACCCTCAATTTCTCACGTAATTAGCTAAAAGACAAAGCCACAACACTTTTAAACATGGCCTTTGATCTGTTGTGCTAGACTGCTAGTGCTCTTCAAAATTTGGCTATGCGTAATTGCGAGATGTACCCCCACCGTTCATTTTTATATGGCGCGGTTCGATTTGGTATAGTTAAACTTTGACTGTTAATTTGTTTTTATAATATTTTGTTCATAGCTACGAAAATCATAACCACAAGAAAGTACTTTCAAATACGAATTGGACAGTATCATTTTTGTGCCACACAAATCTATATATTGTTGAATTTCGAATTCTGAAATGTGTTAACGCCTTGTAAAAAAAATCAAGAGAGGTTAACTCCGCTCAACATTTAGCTAGGATATATACAACTGTTTGATTTGTAGAAGTCCATAGACAGCAACTCTCTCCGTCCTCTTTTTTCTTAACTCCAACTGAGAGTGAACTCAGAAGTGGAATATGAAATATTTCGACCTGAGAATCATTTGTACCATGTCCTTTTTGTTTCCTGTTTTATTTCTTAGCCCCACTGTTTTCCACTCATAGTCCACGCTTGTCCTACTCCCACATCTCTAGATGCATGCCCGAAATCAATGCAAGCTTAGCCCACACCCTGGACCGCCCTTCTTGCACGACATGAACGTCCTTTGATCAACTGTTTCATCACTCTCTTCTGATCAAGACTGACAAACAACATGAGTTAAGCGACTTCTTAACAGTTAAGGCTATTTATATATGATGAATTGATGATTTACTTCATCTTTCATGGAAATGACAAGTGATGTCTCACTGACTGAGATATCACGGAGTATTTTATCAAGTGGTAAAGAAAGAAAAAAGAAATCATCAAATCTTCCATTTATATATTGGTGTAGAAGTGGTCATATGTTCAGCTCACCTTTCGCCCAAATCACCGAGGGCTGGCATGGTCAACTCAAGCCTACGTTAGCACATCTATTCTGTCATCAAGCTCCATGATGACCGACGCACATACTTCAGCCTTTTTTTTTCTTTTTTCTTTTTCGAGTGTTTAGCAGTTAGCACTACACATGTAGGAAGGTTTGTCTCCAATGTATCCTCAAGTCCAAAATCCAAAAGAAACCGGAGTACAAAATCTAATATAGTCCTAAGTACTCTGATTCACTTTTAGTCCTAAGTACTCTGATTCACTTTGCCATTTGACGTTTCAAAGCACCCACTGTATTGGGAGCCACGGGATATCCTATCCTCTGTGGATATTCTTTTGCATCTCCGGTTGCCACCACTGTAGTGGACGATGGGACTCATCAAATTCCGTGAGGACAGATGCTTGGATAACCCGTGCAAGGAGGCGAAACCAGAATTTTTTTGTACGGATAATTCATTTTTTATTCAAAATTACAGAAATATACCTACGAATTTTTTTTTACAAAAATAGGCTCCAGTCGCCAAATGGTTGGGCGACTGGAGCCTTTCGCCCAACCCAGCAGCGACAATTGGAAAATCGCCCAACCGTTGGGCGATTAATTGCAGTCACCCCACCGTTGGGCGACTTTCATCCAGTCGCCCTCCCATTGGGCGACTGTATGAAAGTCGCCCAATGGTTGGGAGACTGCACTCAGGCCCCCGAGAGAAAAAAGAGAGGAAAGAGTCCATCTTTGCCGAAATTTGGAAAGTGCATCAAACCTTCGTCAAAAATAGTGAACATTGGTGGAGCTGTTCTTCATACATCCAACAGCCTCTAGAAAACAATTTGAGCAATTTCGGCCACGGGATCAAAAGTTATAGCAGTTTCAGTCTGTTTCCGACACACCTTCAGTAAAACGGGCATAACTTTTGCATACGGTGTCCGTTTTCGACGTTCTTGTACTCGTTGGAAAGCTAACGACGAGCCCAATCCAATAAAAATGACCTGCTTGCGCTAGTCACCCTCCAAGACCTCGAAAATCGGCCATCTTTGGATCTAAATCTGCGTCGTAAGTTTTTGATTTCTGTTTTTACCCTTTTTCTTGGTCTTCCTTTCGGAATTTGGATTTTACTTCAACTGAAAAGTTGTAGATCTCGTCGAAACCTTTCAAATGAGTATATATAAATTATATAGAACTTTGCTATTTTAGCTTTTTAGACTAGCTGTTTATATTGTATCGATATATAAAACGATCGGTACATACAGTTTTGTTGGCCCCTGAGTGCAGTCGCCCAACCATTGGGCGACTTTCATAGTCGCCCAATGGGAGGGCGACTGGATGCAGTCGCCCAATGGGATAGCGACAGGAACTCTGTCGGCCCCTGGTTGGGCGATAGGCTCCAGTCGCCCTCTCATTGGGCGACTAGAGCCTATTTTTGTAAAAAAAAATTCCGCGAGTATATTTCTGTAATTTTGAATAAAAAATAGATTATTCGTACCAACAATTCGGGGAAACCAGCTGTAGGGGGGAGATTCAATTTTTTACCACTTTTAAGATTGACATCGAGACTCTGTTATTTATATGTGGGGTCACCTGAGTCACTGACAATGGGCCCGGATGGCAAATCTGTTGCCACCCGAGTCGTAAGGGTGGCAAATAAATAAATTTTCCGCTGTGGGGTTACGTACATATCTTCCTTATTATTTTGTCGAGGAACTAGTCACTAACGAGTCCAGTTCGATCGATTTTTCTGCTATATAAAAGATTGATTAATTATAGAGCAATACAAATAATAGATTGAAAACACAGAGATAGGGAGGAAGAACTTTTGATCTTTCTTTATTGCTTTATCTTTCACGTGTGTACAAAATAGCCAATAGAACTCCCTATTTATAGTTTAGTGGTGAGGTGCCCACTATAGGTCTTAGTGGTGAGGTGCCCACTATAGGCCAAGACTTCAAGCCCGGACCCAGGTTTCCCAACACTCCCTCTTAGGCACTCATCCCCTCTTAGGCACTTATCCGATACGTTCATGCCTCATCAGAACTCTATAAAAACCCAGTGTAAAAAATTTGAAGAAAGGGTACATGATATATGTTATGCTACGTTGCACAAATTGTCTCATTAAAAACCTTGGCCGAGAAACTTCTGGAAAACTTGTTAAGGGAAAAAGTATAATCCACCCAATTTTATTTAATCTTCAGGATTTATTCTTTGAGTACTCGATCTTCGTGATTAAGTTTTAATAACGAGCTTGAGAAAAGTTTCCCCCTGAATTCTGCACTTCTTTAAGTCTCATCATTCCAATTCCTCGTACGCATCTTTCAAAACTAGGTGCTGGGAGCGACTTAGTGAATAAATTTGCAAGATTTTCACATGGCTTAGTATGCAGTACCTTAATTTTGTCCATCTTTTGCAATTCATGAGCATAGAAGAATTTGAGGTTGATATGCTTTGTGAGATGACTCTTCACGTAGCCCATCTGTATTTGTGCAACAAGCTGCATTATCTTCATAGATAATTGTGGGAGCTTGCATGATATTCATCTCATATGATTGCTGGATGTCTTGAATCATTTGTTGGAGCCATGTATATTCTCGTGCGGCTTCGTACAACGCTATGATTTTCGAGTGGTTCGTCGAAGTCACTACAAGACTTTCCTTAGACGATTTCTATGAAATTGCAGTTCCACCACATAGGAATACATAGCCTATTTGTGATCTTACGGTATGCGGGTCTGACAGGTATCCAACATATGTATAGCCAATTATATTCTAGTCTTGGTTCTTTCTGTAGAATAACCCAAGGTCCTTACTTCCTTGGAGGTATCGGAAGATATCCTTTATTCCTTACTAATGCCTTTTGGTAGGTTCTACACTATGTCTTGCTAATAGCTTTACGGCAAATGCAATGTCCGATCTAGTGCAGTTTTCTATATACATAAGTGCTCCTACTGCATTTAGGTATGGGACTTCCGGTCCCAAGACTTCCTCCCCCTCTTTCTTAGGTCGATACAGATCCTTATCTTGCTGTAAAGATCTCTCGATCATCGGTACTTTCGATGGGTATGCCTTCTTAAAGCCGAACCTTTCTAACACCTTCTGGGCATAGGCTGATTGATGTATTAATATTCCTTTAGGGATATGCTTGAGCTGCAGGCCTGAGCAATATTTGGTTTTACCCAAATCTTTCATTTCAAATTCTGACTCCAAGTAAGAATTTGTTTCTTTTATGTCTTCCATGTCCCCGATGATATTCAGATCATCTACATATACTGAGATTATACAAAATCCATTCTGAGATCATCGTATAAATACACAGGGACAATCTTCATTGATCGTGTAGCCTTTCTTACATAGAAAGTTACTTAAGCGATTATACCACATCCTGCCTAATTGCTTGAGTCCGTACGGTGATTTCTGTTTGCTCTGTCTTGGTTTGAGACAGGGATACCTTTAGGTACCTTCATATAAATTTTTAAATTCAAGTTTCCATAAAGGTATGCAGTTACCACATCTATCAATTTCATTTCTAAGTTCAGGTTTACTGCCATTGAGATTAAGTATCTAAAGGTGATTCCACTTATGACTGGAAAATAGGTTTCTTCATAATCAACTCCTGAATGTTGAGTGAAACCTTGTGCAACAAGCCTTGCTTTATATCTTATAACCTTATTTCTTTCATTTCTCTTTTGAACAAATACCCACTTATGCATTATATGGTGCATATGGGGAGGCATACGACTTACAGGTCCAAACACCTTTCTTTTGTTCAGAGATAATAATTCAGTTTCTATTGCCTTTTTTTAACCTTCCCAATTTGATCTTTTTTACATTCAGCGAGCGATGCGGGCTCTAGATCAAGATCGATTATTGTGGCAATTTTTTTTGCAAAGTAGATATCAACATTGGTTGTTGTCCTATTCATAGATTCTCCCGTGTGCACATAGTTTATAGCTATTTCATCATTAGTTGATTCTTCTTGTGATTCTATTTGCTCACCACTTCTTCTAGTTGCGGTGGCAAGTCCCTTTAGTTTTTAAGCTTTGATGTGTGCGCACATATCCATGCTGATTTCTCCCTTCATGGGAATGTTCAGATCCAGTATGCCCTTTTTTTGAAGGTGTCATACGAGTGCCAGGTCTCAACTGGCTCCTTTTCTGGTTCAGGAGAATTTCAGTGATCGGCTATATCAAGTCCTTCTTATCCTTTTTCACCGGACGTCCCCGGTTACTTAGGGTTCGAGGGGCCGAAGTTCTTGTTCTTTTATTCTAAGGCATCTAGACGGGATTAGGGATACCTTCAACTTTTTTTGGTATTTCAACCCTCTCTGGTGCATTGCGTGTAGGCACATGCGACTTGGTCACGCTTTTTAAATCACTAAAGTGGTTAGACAGTTAGTTTGCTAATGCTTGCAAGTTAATGATCTTCTGTACTTCTTTATTTGTTTCACTAGTGCGCGGGTCATGTGCATGGATTCCCATGGATTGCCACGTAATTTCCCAACATTTTTCATCAAGGGGTTGATTTCCTCCCCTTAATGTTGGGAAACTATCCTCATCAAATATGCAATCAGCAAACGGGCAGTATACAATATCCTATCATGGGTTCTAAATACCTGATTATGGATGCTATCTTATAACCAACGTATATCACAATCTTTCGGAGAGGACCTATTGCAGTACACTGTGGAGGGGGCATAGGTACATAAATCTTGCATCCAAACCTCCGGAGATGAAAAATTTTTAGTGCTGACCCTTGCACTAGTTACATTGGTGTATAGATGTTGTAGGCCGATGGTCTAAAGTTGATGAGAGTTGCTGCATGCAGGACTACGTGTTCCCAACATGTAACTGGTAAATTACAATTATGCAAAAGTGCTCATGCAATAAATTTAATTCTCTTGATTAATGCCTCTGCTAGTCCATTCTAGGTGTGGACATGCGGTACAGAATGCTCAATTGTAATTCCCATTGCTATGCAATAATCATCAAATACCTTTAAAGTAAATTCTCCAGCGTTGTCCATTCTGATGAACTTTATGTGATGATCAGGGAAAATATTTCTAATGCGAATTATCTACGAGATCAGCTTTGCGAAATCATGGTTTCTCATAGACAATAAACATACGTGCGATCATTTCGAGAAAGCATCGATGAGCGCCATAAAATATTTAAATAGCCCTGACAGTGGCTGTATGGGACCGCAATGTCTCCTTGGATGCGTTCTAGGAATGCAGGGACTTCATCATTCACTTTCAGAGTAGAAGGTCTAGTAATTAATTTCTCGGTGGCACATGCAGGACACACAAAATTTTCGTGATTCAGAAAATTCTTTATATTAATATTACGTCCATGTGAATTATTAATTATATTTCTCATCATCTTGAGACTTGGGTGGCCTAATCTATTATGTCAGAGACAGAAGAGTTCAGAACTTCTAAATATTGTTTTCAGGGCAGTATAGGCTATAGGTAGTAGTGAATCATTTAATATTGAATCATTTAATAGCTGTGGTTAAAAGAACATAACTCACAGCCTCAATTCATGCTCTAGTTGATTTTCATCTTGTGTCTTGAGTTAGGGGGAACCTGATCGTCTTGGTCAGATGGGCAAAGTGTTGATGAGGCTAATTCAATGCACTTGCCCTTAATGCATAGCCATGCGCCCATGAACCATAAGCGTCTTTTTATGCTCTGTTCACTTGACGACTGTTCTTCTCGGCTTGTATGCAATTGAATTGTCATTTCACATAGATACATAGATGATGCTCTGATTATGTTAGACCATATGGCTAGATCTAGAATATTTTGATGATGAATAATTGACAATGGTTAATTTATGATAATGAATATCTGATGATATTGTTTTTCGATGTTATGCGAGATGTGTGACATGTGTGGACTGATGTTGGTCAAGTTGGAACAAACTTATGCCAGAAAAATATTCTTTAGTATTTGCATGTGCAGGGTGAGCATGGAGGCGATCATGGTCAGTGAAGAGAAGGACTGGGACTAGGATGGGGAAATCTGAGGTTCGGACGGTAAAGGAGGTCACGAGATGGTCGGGCTCATGCTTGGGGTGCATGGAGATCAGAGGTTGATGGTGCATAGAGAAGCTACGTGAGGTGTGGTCTCGGAGGCTTTGACATGTGATGAGTTGAAAAGTCGGAAGTGTAAAAATCCTGGTTATGAAGGGTTTCGGGTCCCTTAAAAATTAGTGGACCAAAAGTCTAGTTGAGGTAAAAAGGCTTAGTCCTAGTTGGATGAGTTGTATTAGGGTTTTGAGTAGGAAGAAAAAGAGAGGTATAAAAAAGGAATAGAACGTGCGGCGGCTGTGACGCGAGAAGAAAAAAGGACGCACAGGAAAAAGGCGGAAAAAGAAGGACAGCTCACGGCGACATGTCTGAGTTGTTCTCGGGATGAACA
The DNA here is from genome assembly GCA_017311315.1 of Dendrocalamus latiflorus. Classification (NCBI taxonomy): domain Eukaryota; kingdom Viridiplantae; phylum Streptophyta; class Magnoliopsida; order Poales; family Poaceae; genus Dendrocalamus; species Dendrocalamus latiflorus. Next base: position 7,255,312 of record CM029629.1, on the reverse strand, counting down.
GTGTATGTGTTTTTAATAAAATTTTGTGAGTTTTTTAATTCACATATTTTATTTTTTTTCTGGTTTTTTGATCCTTATGGATTCTTCATGCATTGATCTCTATCTATATATTATTTTTGCTTACATTCATGAATTAGTTTTAATTAAAAATTGATTGCTAGATTGAGCGAGAAACGTTGTATCTGCCGATTTGTTTTTGATTGGAAAGTTTTTTTGCGCTACAGTATATCGATACAGTAAATAGCAACAGTGCGCTGCTACAGTACCGAACAACATCACTACAGTGCTAAACAGCATGGTCAAATTTTTTCTTTTTTGTTATTTCTGTTTTTCAGACTGAACAATTAGAAGATAGAAAATTTGAGAAAATTTTTTTACTGAGCACTGCAATCATTCACGCTCCTCTAATTTCCATCGACGATCCTACAGATTAATTCAACCCCTAACTTGGCTGGCACCATAACTTATTTCTGTTGTCATGATATGTTTCTGTATTGGATATTTAATAAACGTTATCACATGGCTAAATTGTTTTTGTTATGCAAATGTAGTAAACGTCATATGGCAAAAAAAATGGCACCATTATTTTGCGTGTCATTTTACGCTATTTCTAGCCTTAAATCCTTTTTTCCTTCCTTTTTCCTCAGTTCTTTGCAGAATTCAACTCTAGGTTGCTATCATCAACATAACGAAAAGGCAAGCTATCAAGGTATTACTGTTCTGTTACATTTGTTTGTCTCTCTCTGTATGTGATATGTGTGTATGGAGTGGCTATTCTGTTTTCCATCAAATATATGATTCTCGGCAGATACGGTATATGTATTATTTTCCATTGATATGAAAAAGGGAAAATTGCTCTAATGCCACAAAGTTATATGACATCCTCCCTTTTGCCACATACTTCAATGGGTTTGTTATAATGCCACAAAATTTGTGTTTATGGCTCTCTTTTGCCACTTCCTCCACTAAAATGACCGTTTTGCCCATCTTCTTCTCCTCCCTCCCTCTTCCTTCTCAAGTCCGGCGCGCCGCCGCCGTGCGGGAGCTCCGCCGTTCCGCGCGCCGACCCCGCTCGCCTTCCTCCGCCGTCGGGGGTGAGGTGGAGCGAGACGGAGGTGGAGCGGAGCGCGTCGGGGAGGTGGTGGGCCAGAGGGAGGCGGCGGGCCAGAGGGAGGCGGCGGGCCAGTGGCGGGTGGCGGCGGCGGAGACGATGAGCGGGCGGGTGGCGGCGGCGGAGGAAGGCGAGCGGGGTCGGCGCGCGGAACGGCGGAGCTCCCGCACGGCGGCGGCGCGCCGGACTTGAGAAGGAAGAGGGAGGGAGGAGAAGAAGATGGGCAAAACGGTCATTTTAGTGGAGGAAGTGGCAAAAGAGAGCCATAAACACATATTTTGTGGCATTATAACAAACCCACTGAAGTATGTGGCAAAAGGGAGGATGTCATATAACTTTGTGGCATTAGAGCAATTTTCCCTATGAAAAATACTCTCTAGCTCATCGTGCCTGACCATGTGTCGGTAGAATTTGATAAAATAACTCTCCGTAGCTTCCATACTTCAAAGTTCGAATCATCAAGTGAAGTTAAGAAGTAGCTTGGCTTTGAACTTTCCTTGGCATTCTTTTTTGTTCTGATTGATTGGAGTAAACACCTAACACGGTTTTTTGACAACTAACACCTATTCATTGTGTGTGCCTTGATCTTTTTTTTTTCTTGTATCAGTTGTAGTTTCTTTTGAGTTTCTTGTAGCAGTGATAGTATATTAGTAAAATCTTTTGATCTTTTTTTTTTGTATCGGTCAAGTTTCTCATGTTAATGTATATTTTCCCCTTCCAGCTGTTGGGAGACATGCTGCTTGATAGATCAAATTCTGCAGTCATGATGCGATATGTTAGTTCAAAAGATAATCTTATGATTCTGATGAATCTCTTAAGGGTAAGTTTACTTCGCTTAACCTGTGATAATTTCAGGTTGCAATTTACAATGTTATCCATCAAGGAGATTGAAGTTCAATTGATTCACTGGTTTTTCAAATCAAAAACCGCATTGAGCTTGATCTTGAACTGGCTAGTCTCCTGTGAACTGTCCAAAATCACCAAGTTATGGACATTTCTTTTGTTCAAATAAGTCAGTAACTTCTGTTGGAATCATGACTCCAAAATTAGCTGGAATCGGCAAGAATTGGGATTAGAAGTTGGTAACTCAATCCCAGTGGAATTTCTGCATCAATTAGGCAACAAATGGTATATCTTGACTCTTGGGAGATCTGGGAGCTGTAGTCTCCAAGATCCACCATAGATCCTTTCGTTATGTTCCTGCTGGTTCCAGGTTGTTCTATGATTCCGTCATGATGATTTAACTTTAAAGAATGAAATTAGATATCTTTTTTGTTACTTCACATGAACAAAATGTCATCTTATACCATTGAAGTAGTCTTGATTCTTTGGTCATATAAAACTATATTTTGAAAAATCAGCGTTTCCACCACTATTCAAATTACCAGGTTAACCGTCTGATTACTGGTCAATAGTTGCGTAAACTTCTTTCAGATGATCATAGTTGAAATGCAGAGCATGTCACCTCTCTTTTGATGTACGATTTCTGCCAATGTTATTCTGTGCTGCCAATTTTCTTAGTAATTTTCTTAAATTTTCAGGATTCAAGCAAAAATATTCAAATTGAAGCATTTCATGTGTTCAAGGTGAGTACAAATGCCCTAGCAGATTTGTTCACTGTAAAGACATGTTGTTTGTTTAAGCTCATTTTGATTAATGTGTTGCTACACATTTCAGCTATTTGCTGCAAATAAAAACAAACCAAGTGAGGTTGTAAACATACTAGTCACAAATAGAAGCAAGCTTCTTCGATTTTTTGCCGGATTCAAGATTGACAAAGGTACTTATGCTTACTTTGACCACCGTATGTGTAACACCCCGCTCACTTCTTGGGCCAAGATGCTACCACATCTGCATACTCTTACCAATTCCATAGCAACTAGAAGAATTTAAGCCAACAATAATTTTATTCATACTACTGCGTTCAGATACATTATAACATTTCTAGTGATTACTCTAGCCTAACAAAGCGAAAGTGCACTGACAAGAGGTGATACAAAGGTGCAGTTAGTCGTGCCGTTATTTCATGTGCTACTCCCGCCCGTGCATAATTTCTTCAACGGTCACCTAAAAACATCAACAAAGTAAGGGTGAATCCACCGACTCAGCAAGTACATAATATAACGATAAACACTTCCTAAACATAGCAACAATTTATCTAGCCATAGCATTCCCCACATGCATCATCTGGTTCATATTCTCATTTCAAGTTCCTTCATTAACATACCATTAGTGCAATGCAGCACTACTCTACATGCTCATTTGCTCATCTCATTGCATATACCAGTATTGCCGAGTGAACACCCGTCGATGTTCACCCAAAATCTTGGGCCCGCCCATATCGGCACGGGGGTCTCTCCACTCCCGTGGAGGCCTACCGGGGTAGGTCTTGCGGAATCCACCCAGGCGGATCCCAGTTCTCATTTCATGAATGCACATGATGTGTATGCATGTATCCATTGTCATTATCATTATCACTGTCATTGTCATTAGTAACGTCATGGGTAGGGTGGCATCGCTGCTCACCCCGCTCTATACCATGGCCATCATTACTTAACATCAACATGTCATGAAAGCATTGTAATTTCATATAAGCATAATCATAGCATGGAACCCTCGCATTTTACATAAAACCCACGGTCTACCGCTCTATCATGCACTTGCCTGTTAACCAAGCAGAGCGGAACGACGTGCAGACAGCGTCGACTCGCGACCTCCACCTGGACAAACAAACAGCCCAATTTAACGCATCACCAGAAATTAAATGGGAGACGTCGATGCTATATGCATAAACTGGTTCGGACGTACAACGCGCGGGTTCTCAGGGGTCTGCCGCGCGGCACCAAAATCCCCTTTTTTTTCCTCTTTCTTTTTCACCTCTTTTCTTTTCTTCTTTTTTTTCTTCTCTTTGGCCGAACCAGCCTGCCCTCTTCTTCTTCCCCAAACCTCCGCCCTCTCTCCCCCCATTCTAGCCGAATGGGCCTCCACCTCCCCACATGCCTCAGGCGGCGCGACGGCGCAGGGGTGCGCCGGCCTCCCCTCCCCTTGCCGCCGGCCATTGGGGGCGCCGCCGGCCTCCACGGCTCCCCCCTCCCCCTCGCGCGTAGCCGCACGGCCGGTCCCCCTTCCCCAGGCGGCGCACGGGCGCGCCGGCCGCTGGGCCACCGACCGCAGGCCACCGCCGACTACTCCGCCTCCGCAACATTTCCCCCCCATTCTCACTCCCCTCCTTCCTCTCTCTCTGGCGCACGGGGCCCCAGCCATGCGCTACCCCGCCGGCCAGGCGTCTCGCGGCGGCTCGGCCCGCCGCCGGCCGCCGCCCCCCTTACCCGCCTCCCCTGCGCGCCATGGATCTGGCCGGTCGGCACCGGACCCGCCTCCCCTTGCGCGCGCGTGTGGCAGTGGGGTGCTGGGGCGCCTCCGCCCGGCCGGCGCGGCCAATGGCCGCCGGCCACCTCCGTCGCCCTCGGCCGCCTGCCCTCCTCGCCTCCCTCGGTTCCCCTACCTTCACTCTCTCTGTGTGTGCGTGCGTGTAGAATCTCACCTTGTGCTTGGGTCTTTGGGGTGGCCCTCGGCTGGCTTACTCTTGGGTTGGCAGTGTGAAGGAAATGGGGTGGCTTGCTATCCTTGCTATGCACTTACCCTTTGCCGTGAGAATGGGATGAGAAAAATGTGCTTGGCTGCAAGGTACTAGAATATATGGGCACGGTTGGGGGCTTGCCCTTGCATTTGTGGAATGACCGAAACACCCTCGCTTTATGCCTATGCCCCTCACACACTTGGCTGCCCAAGGGCATTTTTGTCCACAGCTGTTGGTTTGGTTTTCTACTGCAGAGGTAAGTCGGTAGAAGGTAAGAATTTGCCGGATGATGAGCACCCGAAATGCGAGTCGGTGCCGACTATCCCTAGGCGGTCCAGGAACCTCTGAGAGCGCTAATTATACGGCTCTCTAGACGGTGCCGACCGTCCTGGGATGGTCTGGGAACCGCTGCGTGCGACACTAAATCGACACTCTAAAAGGTCGATGGGTTTGACGGCAAATCCCTCGTTCATCTCTAATGTTCCCCTTTGGTATATTTTGTTGTGGTATTACAGTATGTACTTACATTTGCGCTTGTTTGCCATTTTTCTCACAAGACCTCGCATGTAGTTCAGTTATATTTTCAGCTCATTGGTGGTAATTATAAATACGTCACTTGAGCTTTCCCACTGTAGTTGTTTATTATTAGGATTTAAGTTTTCACTGTCACAATACGACATGAACTGATAGTGTTAATTATGGTTTTATCAGAGGATGAGCAGTTTGAGGCAGACAAGGAGCAGGTCATAAAGGAGATATCAGCACTTCAGTGACTCTGATGTAGCGTGCGGAAGATAAATTAGCCAATGCATGAGTGGTCTCTCGTGGAATATTGTATTTACCCCACCGCGAGACGGCGAGAGGCTCTTGCATGGATCCGCCGCCAGGACATTTGTTGGGTATGATGTTTAGTAATGAAGCTGCTTGTGTAATAATAGACTTCTGCATATTATGTTGGGTTCAAGAACGGTATGAATCGCATGGTTGGATGCTGCTACGAAGATGTGATATTTATATAGTTTGGCTACCCTGATTGGCACCAAAGTTGGGATTATGGGGTTCTCCCTTCACCTTTTCTTTTTTGTACCCTGAATACAATTTTAAGACAGTTGAATTCTTTCATAGTATACTCATGAAAGTCCAACCGTAGTGTGTCCAGGCAGAGCTCTTAAAAAACAAGGGCATGTACGCTATGTCCTGTGACTGTCCAATCCATGTTGCCATGTACCTAGCTAGCTCTTATGTTTTTAGGAAGAACCTAGCTAGCTCTATGCTCTGGCTTGCATGGATTGTCGACTTTAAACGTGTAAAGAAGTACATTTCATCAACAAGCACAGTTCCAGTCTCCCGATAAGTTCAGAAAAGGTATAAATTAAAGCACATTACAGGCCAATTGTTTGGTCTAGCATTGTTCAACTTGCGAATACCTCCGTTCAAAATTTAAAAAATAATCCGAATCCGTCCGTTCAAATTTAAAAAAAAAATCCGAATCCGTCTTTGCTTTGTTAAACCTGAGAGGCCAAACCATGGTCCATTCCTTTCGGTCGGTAAACTTGTTAAGGATTGTTTTTCCAAAAAAAAAAAACCCTTCTGAAAACGCTGCCTTATGATTCTATGAATACAACCACGAATTTGGAAGTAATTTTCAGAATAAGCGTGCAATCAGCGTTAAATACTGATTCACACCGATCATAAAAAAGAAAATCCAGAGGTAAACATCAAATAAATCTATCAATAAAGGCTGAACTTTTATTAAGCATCTAATACTCCACCGACGATTACATCATGCCAAGGAAATCTTACATGACGGTACTTATAACTAACATTACTACATCTGACTTCCTAAACACCTAAAAAATGCATGTATGTTATCTTTGATACCATCTTAACACTAAGAAGACGGCTAATCTTGACGAAACCATCCATCATCTTGCTACTACGGTGATACCTCTGAAAAACAAAATTGAAAGGGTGTGTTAAGAGTACTACCATATAGCACTAATTTTAACCTGTTGCTCAAAGAGAGTATTCCAAAAGATTACCTGAAGATGGCGACACTGGAGGACTAGCAGGCGCCGGAGAGCCAGGAGGCATTAGCGGTGGCACTGGTTGCGCTGTCAAATACATCGCCAAGTTAATCTCCTTGCCGGCATAAACTCCACAAAAACAATGCAACTATGCAAGATATCGATATGGTAAAATTTGCAACTCACTGGAGCACATGAAAAACGTTTGTATTGGTGGCATGGTGCCGCATGTGACCGGGAGGAACATCATACGGAGCTGAAGGATGGGCTTGGGGAGGAGGGTGTTCATGCCGCCGTTCATGCCGTGGCAAAGGCAGATGGGCGCGCTGTTGATGAGCGACCTGTAGCCGTCGCAGCACGTGCTCGGAGGCGTCAGCACGTTGGTGTTGGTAAGGTAGTCCATGCATGGCATCATGCCCATCAGTGGTGTTAGGCACTCCTTCGGTTGTGGTGTCGAAGGTGCGCTACCCGGTAAGCCTGGGAAACCAAGGTGAGGTGGTGCACCTGGTAGTGGTAGGCCTGGCAATGGTGGGAATAAGCCAGGGAAACCTGGCGTTGGCTGAGATGGTGGAGCGCCTGGCAAGCCGGGGAAGGCAGAGATAGGTTGAGACGGTGGAGCGCCTGGCGTGCTAGGGAGCGGCATGGGCAGCCCGGGCAATGGTATTGGTGGAAAAGGAAAGCCAGGGATCAGTGGCATGAATGGCAGGCCGGGCAATGGTGGAAAAGAAAAGCCAGGGAGCAGTGGCATGAATGGCAGGCCGGGCAACGGTGGAAAGCCCGGGAAGCCGGGCAGCGTCGATGGCTGCGCTGCATCTCCGACCGCAGCGGCAGCTTTGGACGATGGCTCGGGCACTTCTTGGTTCCCGCCAATGGCCGTTTCTGATGCTTCTTGATTTGCGGCTGCAGGCTTGAGTCCTGGGACCCTCGCTTCGGACGGCCGCAGCGTCGCCGCCACGACGACGAAGAAGGCGAAGAACAGGACGAAGAACTTGGACGGCGCCATCTTTTGCGTTGGAACTGGGGGGTTTCTATGGTGTGGCGCTTTGGCTGGTTTGTGTGGAGGACGGCGTGGGCTGGTGCTCAATTTATAGAACGCTCCTCGCGTAGATATATATAGAGAACTGAAACGTTCGCGTGGCAAGATTGGACTTTTTATCCTTGGCGAGTCAAGGAGTTTGAGGTTCTGTCTAGACTCCCGAGCATCTTTTGCCTCTGCGAAATACAGTCATGTCGATCTTTAAGCAACGTAAAATTCGTCCTCTGGGACTCTAGAGTCCTGAACCGCCAGATTTATTTTTGCAAGTAGGTTCTACTTGCAAGTTTAGTCGAGGTTGAACATTGTTGAGACTTGTGACGTTCCTCATCTGGTGCATGCCTGCATGAATTGATCAAAGCCTGGCGCTCAATTTAAACCTTTATGTAATCAGACGGGACTCTCTCTCTCTCTCTCTCTCTCTCTCTCTCTCTCTCTCTCTCTCTCTTACTTTGACCTATCCTGGACTCAAGGTTTTAACTTGTACAGAGCAGATTGGTGATTTCTAACACATCTTCAAGAATTTTGACATAATGAGAAGCATGCGGATCCTATCTTAACACGTGAGATCTATCCTCTTTCCGGACATCACGGGGCAACTTCAAAAATCAAAAGTACTTATCGTTATGTTTCATTTTTAAAAAAAACAGGGCAGGAGGTTATGGTACATTAACATACATGGATAAGTCTGTAGCGAATTCTCTGTAATGTTCAGGAATATGGTTATGCGATATGGGACTCCGGAATCATAAACAACCAAATTTAATTGTGGCCACGCATGTTCTACTCATACCATGTTAAATTTGAATATGGTTATAAGAATCCATCGTTTTCTCATTGACGTGTCCTTCTATAAGATTCTTAAGCTTTTCAGTTTGAATACCCGAGGTAGCATGTTTTAGCAAATATCTAGCAGCGCGGGGCATCTTTATGAGCTGTGAGTGTTTCCTTGTATATTTAGTAAGCATAAGTATATTTCATAGAGAACTAGTTTACATGATAGGTACTTAAAAGAACCAGTTAGTAACATGCGTTCTCCTCACGCCTCCCATCATACCTAATAAATTCGTGTGTTGTGTAGTAGAAAAATATGAAGCATCTTGTGACTAAACACCACATTCTATGACAGGTGTGGCTCATGAATAGAGGGCCTGCACGCAAGTGAGATGTAATACCACAAATATGCAAATGGGGGAACAACAGAGATGAAGGAGGGGAGATTTGCCGTCAAACCCATCGGCTCTTAGAGTGCTGAATAAGTAACGCTCACAGAGGTTCCCAGACCATCCAAGGACGGTCGGCACCGTCTAGAAAGCCGAGTAGCGCTCTCTAAGGTTCCCAGACCACCCAGGGATAGTCGGCACCGTCTCGCGTTATGGGTTTTTGTCATCCGGCAAGAAATTCTAATATTACCTTTTTACCAACTTACCTACTGCGGTAGAAAAACCCCTAAAGGTTAGGGTAAAGTCCTTTAGACCAAAATGCCCATGGGTAGTCAACCCTAAGAGAAAAGAATGAGGATAAGGGGGGCAGCCTGGTCATTGCTCAAGGCTAAGAGATCCTCACAGCCGTGCCCCATAAGTTAGCCCCACAAGCCTCATTTCCATTTCTCTTCTCTAAAAGCAAACCAAGCCTCTTAAGTCTTCCCATTTCTCATCCCTTCTCTTCCTCAACCGAGAGCAGCCTCAGAGAGTGAGCCCCAAAGCCAAGCACGGCCATACCAACTAGAGTAACACAAAGAGGAAGTGAGGGAGAGAGAAGCGGAGGTGAGGAGCTCTGGAAGTTGGGGAAGCCCGACATCGTGAGGACGACGTCCACGACGACCGCAAGCAGCCTAGGACCGCCGAAAACACGTTGCGCCCGACAGGAACAAGGAGGAGGTGAGAAGGGCCAATGGAAGCGCGTGGAGAGTGCTGTCGCCACCACGGCCATCGCCTTCTCACCCCCATCCAACCCAAGCCAAGTGAGGTTTGCCTTCCCCAACCATGCGTATTGTAGAGTAATAGCAAACAAAAATAGAAGGAAATATCGAAAACCGTAGAGTAAGGAGGAAGAATAGCAAACCGTCCCCGTTGTAGGAGAGTGGCCGGCCGGCGAAGAGCCGTGGCCGGCGAGTTCGAATCCACTGGGGGGCGAGGCCGAGCGCCGACCTGCGTTCGCGTAGGGGTCGGCGGCCTAGGGCCGGTGAGCCGAAGGAGTTGGTGCTGTAGGGGAGCGGCGGAGGAGGCGGCCGGCGGCCGTGCCGAGCGGGCGGCGGCGCCCAGCGCCCCACCGCCGTGCGCGCGCAAGGGGATGGCGGATCTGGTCCCGGCCGGCCAGATCCGAGGCGAGGAAGAAGGGGGCAAGCAGGGGGAGGCCGGTGGCGGTGAGCCCAAGGCCGGCGAGCCGAGCCGCCCACGCGCCGTCGTGCCGCCGGAGGAGTGCTTGCGCAAGAGAGGGGGAGAGGAGAAGGCGGAGGCGGAGACGGTGGTGGAGCTGCTGCCGGCGGGCTACGGGCCGGTGACGTCGAGCCTGGCTGCACGCCGCTGCGCCGCTGGAGGTGCACCCGAGCGCAGCACGTGAGAGAGAGAGAGAGGGGGGGTGGGAGAGGAGAAGGCAAGGGGGCGGCGGGAGAGCCGCCGGCAACGCCACGCCTGACCGCGCGCCGCCGCGCTGCCCCGGGCAGAGTAGATGAGGAGGAGCAGGCCATTCGGCCGATTGGAATAGGGAGAGAGAGAGAGAGAGTGGAAGAGCCTGGGGAGGAGATGGTGGCCGTTCGGCCAGACCAAATAAAGGAAAAAAAAGAAGAGAGAGGGAGCGGGTAAGAAAGAAAGAAAAGAAAAAGGAAAGAGAGGAGAGAGAGAAAGGAGAAGAAGAAAAAGAAGAGGAAAGAAAAAAAAAGAAAAGAAGAGAAAAAGAAAAGAAAGAAATGGGGTGGTACCTGCGCGACGGGACCTTGACCTCGTGCATTCTATGCCCGAGTCGGGTCAGGCGCGTAGAATCGTCGTTGTTTGCTTAAGTCCTGGTTTTGATTCGATGCATTGAGTCGGGTTGACGTTTGTACAGGTGGAGGTCCCGGGTCGGAGTCGTCCATGCAACGTCCCCGAGGCTAACCAGGCAAGTGCATGGTAAAGCGGTAAATTTGGGTAGTGTTTGCTGTTAAATGGGTGATGGTGCATTGCTTACCATGGTGTGGTAAGTTAATTATTTTTGGATGCATAATGAGAAATGAAGAACGATGAATGTTGAGACATGGCATGTTGATATGCATAGACGGTGTACTTGCATTGCATGCATGTCATGAAAAGAGATAGTGTCGGTCCACTTTGTGTGGACGCTCCATGGGAGTGGAGAATTGGGGTTCCCGTATGAGAATGACAAGCTACTGTGGTCCCCGTATGAAAAAGGACGGGCTTGTGATCCCCGCATGGAAACAGGCGGGCCTGGGTGAGCATCGACGGGTGCTCGCTCTGCTATACCAGTATAGGCTAAAGAGATAAGAGAGGAGTGCATGTGCATATGCATGATGCATGGTTCATCGGAACTTAAAGTGATTAAATGGAAAAGTGGTTAAAGAAACTGGGTTGACCATGGTCCGATTCGTGAACCTGTTATTTGTTGTTTTGCTTTGTACTTGCTGAGTCTTTTGACTCACCCTTGCTTCGTTGTTGTTTTTAGGTGACCGCTGAGGACGTCATGCACAGGCGGGAGCAACACATGAATAATTGGCATGAACCAGCAGCACTCTTTGTATCATCTTTTGTCAGTGTATTTTAGCTTTTACTAAGCTAGAATAATCGCCAAAAATGCTATGATGTATCTGAACGCAGCATTATCAATAAATTAGTGTTGGCTTAATTTCTTCTAGTGATGATGAAATGGTAAGAGAATGCCAAGAGGTAGAGGACGTGGACGTGGCCGTGGAGGTCAGGGCTGTGGCCGTGGCCATGCCCAAGCGGAGCCACCGCTTGAGGTTCAGCAGGAGGCACCTGGTGCAGAGGTTGCTTCTGCTGAACATTCCGTAGCTAGAGAACTGGAAAGGTCTTCAGCCTTGCTGCAGGAGTTCATAGAGGAGGTCCGTGCGCTTCGTCGACAAGCGCCGGCAGCCGTTGTTGCGGTTGTACCCGCTACTGCCCCTGTTGCCATTCCGGTTGTACCGAAGGAAAGAAAGGGCCTTTGTGAGTGGTTGGCCTTGCGCCTAGACACCTTTGATGGTTCAGGTACACCAGTCCAAGCTGCGGATTGGTTGCGCTACATGGAGAGGCAGTTCGAAGCTCTAGAGATGAGCTCTCAGTTGAAAGCTCGCTATGTGGCTTTCCAGTTGAAGGGTCAGGCGGGCATCTGGTGGGAAGGGGTTCTTTCAGCTAGGACCCCTGCCCAGGGTCCCGCTACCTGGGAAATCTTTGCCGAGCAGTTCAAGGCGAAGTATTACCCGGATTCTTTTGTGGAGAGTATGGAGGTTGCCTTGTCGACCTTCGTACAGGGGAAGATGACCGTAGCTGAGTACGAGGCGGGATTCAACAACCTGATCCGCTTCATGCCATCGGTCGCGAATAACGACCTTGAGAAGGCCAAAAGGTTCTGCCGAGGGCTCAACTCTGAGTTCCGGCATGTCATGGGAGCTACTGCACCACGTGACTTTAGGTCCGTGGTAGAGTAGGCCAGGGGGATGGAGTTGGAGATGCAGCTCACTAAAGGGCTGCAACCCTCTGGTGGTCCGAGCGCTTCCGGTGGTGACCAGAAGAGAAGCTTCGCTGAAGGGGGTGGGTCGTCGCAGCGGCCCGCTCCTAAGAAGTCTAAGTGGGGCCAGCATCCCCTACAATCATCCAAGTCCAAGACTTCGAGGCCGTCTTCTTCGGCGCCTCATTCTTCATCGGTGACCCCAGCCTTGCGTCCTGTCCCAGGGCAAGGCATGATTTGTTTCAAGTGCGGTGAGGGACACCGTGCTGCTGAGTGTTCCTGGATGGGGAACTGTCGGCATTGTGGCCAAGCGGGCCACAAAATGTTGGTTTGTCATCAGAATCCCATTAGTATCATCAAGTGGGAGCCAGTATCTTCATCTTCATCAAATACTAGACCTCGGGGGTCAGTCCAGATGATGGCGGCTGCCCCTGTGCTGCAGCCTCCTCTATCCTAGGCTCCACCTGCCGGGTATTACTGGCATCCTGCACCAACTCCTCCATTCCAGCATGCTACACCGCCTCCAGTCCCGTTGCCGCCACAGCAGAGCGTCGGGGCTCTCGCCGCCTTGATACCACCCGGAGTCTACTCACTGCCTGCTACTCAGTCCGCGGGTCGACCTGACGTCGTGACAGGTACCCTGTTAGTGGACTCATGTGAAGCTCTTGTTCTTTTCGACTCTGGTGCTACCTATTCTTTTGTGTCCCGGGAGTTTGTTGGAAGGCCAAGTTGAGTGTCCAACAAATTTCCCAATCGGTTGTGGTTAGTACCCTGAGGGGTATCATTGCTAGCTCCACAGTATGCCCTGGCTGTGTGGTTGCAATAGATGGCGAGGAATTTGTTGCCAACCTCATGGTTATTCAGTTAGAGCCATTTGATGTTATCATTGGCGTGGATTGGTTGCATCGCTACCAAGCCGTGATTTCCTGCTTCTGGAGGACAGTCACCTTGCAAGCTCCTTCGGGGAAGGAGGTAATCTTTCAAGGGAATGCACCCACGTGTTCCCTCCTTGTGTTGGCCAGCCTGTTCCCTGGCTGACGTACAATGAAGTTTGGGTTACTTCTAGCCCTTACGGAAAAGCCAAGTGCGCCGTTGCACATTGAGGATATTCCTGTGGTGCGTGAGTATCCCGATGTGTTTCCTGAAGAGCTTCCGGGTATGCCGCCCAAGCGAGATGTAGAATTCAGAATTGATCTTGTTCCTGGCACAAGACCTATCTCCATGTCCACCTACCGTTTGGCACGACTCTTGCAAGAGGAGCTGAAAAAGCAGTTGGATGAGTTGTTGTCCAAAGGCTTAATTCGTCGTAGTGTGTCACCTTGGGGAGCCCCTGTCCTATTCACTAAGAAAAAGGATGGGAGTTGGCGCATGTGTATAGACTACCGTGCTCTCAATTAGGTGACCATCAAGAATAAATACCCATTGCGTCGTATCGAGGACTTGTTTGATCAATTGAAAGGGGCCAAGGTGTTCTCCAAAATTGATCTGCAGTCTGGGTATAATCAAATTCGAGTGCAGGACCAAGACATTGAGAAGACAGCTTTCTCCACAAGATATGGGCACTGTGAGTTTACAGTTATGTCCTTTGGACTGACGAATGCCTTTGCTATCTTCATGGAGACAATGAACAGTATGCTACATAAGTATCTGGATGACTTTGTAGTGGTGTTCATCGACGATATTTTGATTTATTCCAAGATGGAGGAAGAGCATGAGTAGCATCTAAGGCTCGTGCTTGAGACTCTGAGGAAGAATCAATTCTTTGCCAAATTGAAGAAGTGCGAGTTCTGGATTCCTAAAGTGAGCTTCCTGGGTCATGTAATTAGCCAGGAAGGCATTTCAGTGGATCCAAGCAAGATTTCCACCATCGTGGATTGGAAGAGGCCATCTAGTGTTAAGGAAGTGAGAAGCTTTCTTGGCCTAGCTGGTTATTACCGGCGCTTCGTGAAAGACTTCTCCCTCATTGCCAAGCCAATGTCTCAACTCACACAGAAGGGTGTGAAATTCCAGTGGACCGATGAATGTGAGCGTAGTTTTAATACTCTGAAGGAGAAGTTGGTAACTGCTCCGTTCTTACACTTCCTGAGCCAGGGAAGCGTTTCACGGTCTACTCGGATGCGTCTCGAGTGGGTCTGGGTTGTGTGCTCATGCAAGATAATAAAGTAATCGCGTATGCCTCGCGACAGTTGAAGAAGCATGAGCAGATTTACCCTACCCATGATTTAGAGCTTACCGCGGTGGTTTTTGCTCTAAAAATTTCGAGGCATTACTTGTGTGGAGAGACTTGTGATATTTTCACTGACCACAAAAGCCTCAAATACATTTTCACTCAAAAGGAGCTGAATTTGAGGTAGCGTAGGTGGTTGGAGCTGATTAAAGACTACGATCTTACTCTTCAGTACCATCCGGGCAAGGTAAATGTGGTTGCCGATGCCCTTAGTCGCAAGATGACACCCTCCACTCTAGGTTGTCTCGTTGCTGACTTTGAACGGATGGGAATTTCCTATTGTTTCGCTGGTACCGCACAGGCTGAGATGCAGCTGTTTCTAGAATCAGCAATCGCAGAGCGAGTAAAGGAGGCGCAACAGCATGATCGGTTGCTTCAACAAGTGAGGAAGTAGCTTGATGAAGAAAAAATGGGGGATTTCAGCCTTGATGAATCAGGCGCATTGCAGTTTAAAGGCCGCCTTTGCGTGCCGCAAAAGGCTCAGGTCAAGGATGACATTTTGAGAGAATCTCATCGTACCCCATACACGGTGCATCCTGGTGAGACCAAGATGTATCGTGATCTTAAGAAGAGCTTCTAGTGGAAGGGGATGAAAGTGGATATCGCCAAGTATGTGGCATCTTGCGGGGTTTGCTAGCAAGTGAAAGTTGGGCACAAGCGCCCCGCTGGGCTATTGCAGCCCTTGGAAGTTCCTCAGTGGCCATGGGATGATATCACCATGGATTTTGTACTCGGCTTACCTCGTACCCAGCGAGGTAAGGATGCGATTTGGGTAGTGGTGGACCGATTTAGTAAGTCCGCGCACTTCATCCCCATTTGCACCACGAACTTAGCGAGTGAGTTGGCACCCATCTATGTGCGAGAAATAATAAGGTTGCATGGGTGCCTACGACCATAGTTTCGAACAGAGACGCCAAGATTATCTCCAAGTTTTGGGAGAGCTTGCAGGGCGCTCTGGGCACGAAACTCCAGTTCAGTACTGCCTTCCACCCGCAGACGGATGGACAGTCTGAATGCACCATTCATACACTAGAGGACATGTTGAGGTCCGGTGTTCTATCTTGGAAGAGTAGCTGGGAGGATCATTTGGCACTCGTAGAGTTTGCCTATAATAATACCTACCACTCTAGTGTTCGAGCAGCTCCATTCGAGGTTCTATATGGGCGAAAATGTAGATCAGCACTGTGTTGGGATGCAGTGGGCGAGAAGGCTGTTTTGGGACCAGATTGGGTCCTACAAACGGTTGAGTGAGTGGCGGAAATTAGACAGAATATGCTAGTTGCCCAGAGTAGGCAGAAGAGCTACGCAGATGTCAGAAGGCGAGAACTAGAGTTCAAAGTGGGGGATCAGGTGCTCCTAAGAGTATCTCCCATTAAAGGCATAGTGCGATTTGGCACCAAAGGGAAGCTTAGCCCAAGGTACATTGGGCCATTCCCAATTCTAGCACGGATTGAAAAGTTGGCATATCGCTTGGATCTCCCCAAGTCCATGCGAGGAGTGCATAATGTGTTTCATGTGTCGATGTTGAGAAAGTATTTGCGAGATCCAGAGCACAAGATTGTGTTAGACCCCGTGTCCATAAAGCAAGACCTCACCTTCGAGTCCCATCCATTTCGAGCAAAATAGATATGCCACTAGCCACCTCCAAAAGACTTCAAATTTATATGGGCTAGCCTGAGCGCGGCATGTGTGTGGTTGGCTTGAACTCGACCGTATGACCGCGTGGGGGCGAACGACCCCGACCATGTGGCGTACGCGTCCATGCATGCAAACCGGTTGTTGACCATGCCTTCACCAATGATCCTCCACTGTTATCCCAGGCAAATACTAATGGTCACTCCTAACAGGAAAATTTGTTTGGGACCATACTACAGATCGGACATGCGTTTGTTGATTGCTCCACGCGCACACTTAGAAAAGCTAAATGACAAAATAATAGGATGATGCACCACTCTACCAAGGCCTACCAACTCAGTAAGCATTAAACACACTGACATCACTCTGAATTTCTCCTTAGGTCAGCAAATAAAACCAAATTAGTATAGTTGTGAAGCAAGCTAGTATAAATTCAAAAGCAAGCTGGGATAAATATGAAAGCAAAATGGGTATAATTTGCAAGTAAAATAAACAACAAAACCAACTTAGTATAGGTGTGAAGTAAGTCGACATAAATTCAAAAGCACGTTGAAATAAATATAAAAGAAAAATAAGTATAATTTGTAAGCAAGATAAATTAGTAAGTAACCTGAGGATAACTTAAAAATAGTTCCGTACAAAATTCAAACCAGATTTGTATAGATTTGAAGAAAATCATGATAAATTTGAAAATAAATTATCAAACTATTAAAGTAAATCAGAATAAATTTGAGTGCAAATTCAATATAAATTTAGTGGCAAGTCAGGATACTATCCACAGTAAATCTAAAACTAGTTGGACACAAATATATACAAATATGAAATCAAATTGAAAATTTGAAAAGAAAGCAATTCACATTAGGCTCGCTCGCCCCATGTGGTCACATTGGAGGAGATGCGAAGGAAGGGAAGAGTCTAGGCAGGCTGGTCGGGGAAGGATGGTTAGTCTGTTTCCATTTTGGTTCCCGTTGCCCACCCATCTTTATGATGTTGATATTTTTCTTTTGGTAGATTTTGAAAGGGGTCCATGTTCATATCCATAGTTGTAGCTTCAATGGAGTCTCTCTCTTCGGGGAATCTCCCACGGGCTTCATGCATCCATAGCCTTGGGAGTTGGGACACTGTGCGGAGCAAACAACAAACAGCGCACGCACGAAAACAGGAGTTTCCAATTTGTTTGATACTTAGCATATGTCATGTCACTTTTTTAGTGAAGTGGAAGAGAAAGAGGAAAGTGAGAAAAGCTTAATACTCATGCAAGTATAAGTTATTTTAGAAAACTAAAAAATTAGTGGACCGTCCCTCTCAAAACTAGTCAATCTCTTTCATTTAGATGCAAACTTTAGTAACAAGCTATTGGAATAGTTGTATCTAAAATTTCATTCAGCTATCCTCTCTTCTCTACTACAAAGCTATAGATCAAGCTATTAGAGTGGTTGTATCTAAAATCTCATCCAACTATCCTCTCTTCTCTACTACAAAGCTATAGAATCAAGCAATTGGGAATAGCTTAATACACATAGGAAGCTCACTAAATTATAGGACGAGAAAACGAGTTAGAATATCTATCACGAACTACTAAACATAATAAAAAGACGTTGATTATCTCTAGTCCCAATTCCCTAATACACATAGGAAGCTCACTAAATTATAGGACGAGAAAACAAGTTAGAATATCACAAACTACCAAACATAATTAAAAAGTCGTTGATTGTCTCTAGTCCCTAGTTCCTAATACTAGTTACGCGATATATCCGTGCGTTGCAATGAAATTTATTGAATATATGGAGAATCATGCTATGGAAGAGGGTTACTCTGATCGGTTGGAAAATAGAGAGATGAGAAGTTGAAGAAATAGAGCGGTTAGAGGACAATGGACGTACGACTACCAACTCGTTTTTTTTATAATAGTAATGATATACCACTACGTACAGCGTTGAAGCCATGGTTACTTTTGAGTTTTGATAATGTAACATGACACTTTTGTAAATGTTTGATGTGCATCAGAAATTACCCCGTCGGATATTTAAAAATCAAAAGAACTTGTATATAGTTATTGGTCTTGCTTTCTATGAGTTGCCTGTAATTTTTATTAACTCTAAATCAATATTTTTGGCCGTTGGATTAGATTTGAGATGTATATATTTTGACTCCAGATAACTAGATTGGTCTAAGGGTTCAAAATATGTGACTTCAGAAAACATAAGTCATCTTAGAAATAGACATTCCACACTAGTCATACTAGTCGGATGTTTTCTTTTTCTCGTAAACAATGAGAAAATTTATGTTATTTTTTATTCTTATAATTTACCTTTTAAACAATGAGAAAATTTCTATGTTTTTCAATTCTTATATTTTACCGTCAAAGCTATGGAAGTACTCTAATATCACCAGTTGCTTTTAAATATAGAGCACCACCAGTCGAAAATAGACGCGTTCCAACAAGTTTGGTCCGGTGGGCTAGCAAATAATATTAGGACGAGTACAGTTATGATCATGCTGAACATCAAAAAAATATATCCAGAAACAAATATGAAACGGAGGTATCATTAAGGCAGAACTTCATAAGAATCTAACATTCTCCATTGACGATTACATCATGTAACTGAATTTCTCTTACATGACTGTACCTATTAAGTAGCACTGCGTACTACATGACCTACTAAACACCTAAAAAATGCATATACGTTATCCCTGATACTTAAGCTAATTAAGAATTGGTTATAAAACAACCAATTAAAGAGACAGTAACAGCTAATCTTGACGAAACCATCCATCATCTTGCTACTACGGTGATACCTCTGAAAAACAAAATTGAAAGGGTGTGTTAAGAGTACTACCATATAGCACTAATTTTAACCTGTTGTTCAAAGAGAGTATTATTCCAAAAGATTACCTGAAGATGGCGACACTGGAGGACTAGCAGGCGCCGGAGAGCCAGGAGGCATTAGCGGTGGCACTGGTTGCGCTGTCAAATACATCACCAAGTTAATCTCCTTGCCGGCATAAACTCCACAAAAACAATGCAACTATGCAAGATATCGATATGGTAAAATTTGCAACTTACTGGAGCACATGAAAAACGTTTGTATTGGTGGCATGGTGCCGCATGCGACCGGGAGGAACATCATACGGAGCTGAAGGATGGGCATGGGGAGGAGAGTGTTCATGCCGCCGTTCATGCCGTGGCAAAGGCAGATGGGCGCGCTGTTGATGAGCGACCTGTAGCCGTCGCAGCACGTGCTCGGAGGTGTCAGCACGCTGGTGTTGGTAAGGTAGTCCATGCATGGCATCATGCCCATCAATGGTGTTAGGCACTCCTTCGGTTGTGGTGGCGAAGGTGCGCTACCCGGTAAGCCTGGGAAACCAAGGTGAGGTGGTGCACCTGGCAATGGTGGGAATAAGCCAGGGAAACCTGGCGTTGGCTGAGATAGTGGAGCGCCTGGCGTGCTAGGGAGCGGCATGGGCAGCCCGGGCAATGGTGGAAAAGGAAAGCCAGGGATCAGTGGCATGAATGGCAGGCCGGGCAATGGTGGAAAAGAAAAGCCAGGGAGCAATGGCATGAATGGCAGGCCGGGCAACGGTGGAAAGCCCGGGAAGCCGGGCAGCGTCGATGGTTGCGCTGCTTCTCCGACCGCAGCGGCAGCTTTGGACGATGGCTCGGGCACTTCTTGGTTCCCGCCAATGGCCGTTTCTGATGCTTCTTGATTTGCGGCTGCAGGCTTGAGTCCTGGGACCCTCGCTTCGGACGGCTGCAGCGTCGCCGCCACGACGAAGAAGGCGAAGAACAGGACGAAGAACTTGGACGGCGCCATCTTTTGCGTTGGAACTGGGGGTTTCTATGGTGTGGCGCTTTGGCTGATTTGTGTGGAGGACGGCGTGGGCTGGTGCTCAATTTATAGTACGCTCCTCGCGTAGATATAGAGAACTGAAACGTTCGCGTGGCAAGATTGGACTTTTAATCCATGACGAGTCAAGGAGTTTGAGTTTCTGTCTAGACTCCCGAGCATCTTTTGCCTCTGCGAAATACAGTCATGTCGATCTTTAAGCAACGTAAAATTCGTCCTCTGGGACTCTAGAGTCCTGAACCGCCAGATTTATTTTTGCAAGTAGGTTCTACTTGCAAGTTTAGTCGAGTTTGAACATTGTTGAGACTTGTGACGTTCCTTATCTGGTGCATGCCTGCATGGATTGATCAAAACCTGGCGCTCAATTTAAACCTTGATGTAATGAGACGGGACTCTCTCTCTCTCTCTCTCTCTCTCTCTCTCTCACTTTGACTTATCCTGGACTCAAGGTTTTGACTTGTACAGAGCAGATTGGTGATTTCTAACACATCTTCAAGAATTTTGACATAATGAGAAGCATGCGGATCCTATCTTAACACGTGAGATCTATCCTCTTTCCGGACATCACGGGGCAACTTCAAAAATCAAAAGTACTAATCGTTATGTTTCAAAAATCACGGGGCATTTAATTTCTTCTGAGACCTGCTTGATAGATAAGGAGAGAACAGAACACAATAGATAAGAATCAAAGACGAAAAGAGATAGAAGTAGAGTTTTTAATATACTCTTTATTTAAAATCAGGAATTTAGTTTTGCACAAATTGCTCATATATCAGCCTACAAGCTAATAGTGCAATTTGGCTATTATTACAATCACAAAAACTTCGCCTACTAAAATAGTCTTTGCCCGTTATATCAAAGGAGTTAAACGGGCACTAGGTATTGCCTACTCGAACAGTGACCTCAACTTTTCAAAAGGAAAAGTTTTGGCCAGGGCATCCGTGCTATCCTTCTTAACACCATCCTTAGTACTTCCATTAAAGTTAGCTTTCGTTCCATTTGGTCAAAGCTTACAGTAAGAAATTAGTCTAAACGACTACTCGCGTTTTTGAGATTTTGATAAATCCAAAACAAAAGCTTTTAATGCATGTCTAAGAAAGATAAAGCAGACATGGGGAGAATTGAGGCAGCATTATTACTTATGATTTTTGTAATTCATTTGTATTGAAAATTAAAATTTTGTAGAATCGTACTCCTATCGAAACCAACCTATACTTAGGGTTACTTCCTACAGTCAAGCATGCTTTGATACCACTTGTAACGCCCCCATTTTTGGGAACAGGGACATCGTACGGCCCGCAACAGCCCAGGAGTTCAGTTGCGAGTAAAAAGTGTATCATGCCTGCTCGCGAACAGTTAAAAGAAGTCAATTTGATTGAAATAAGCCCTAATGGAAAATTTTAGTAACAATACGGGCGTTCAAGCCCAAAGCTTAACTTACATACAAAAGAGCCGAAGGAAACTCCACAGGAACACTTGAGTGCAGACGTAACCCTAACACGAACACTCGCAGCGTCTTCCTTTCTTCTAGTATCTGTGGGGGAAATTTTGCAAGCCTGAGTACTCCAACCCCGTACTCAGCAAATCACATGTGGAAAATAATATATATCTATATGCCAGGATTCTCAAGGGAATGGAGTATAGTGTTTTATTAAGAGGTGGATGCAATTTTATTTGCAAACAAATAAAACTTTTAAAACAATTGCTCCTTAAGATCAGGGGGTTTTCTGTTATCAGATAAAGTCTCATCATTACTCAAATCAACAACATCAGAAACACTACTTATGCCTCATTGCTGGAATCACCCAATTAACACAGCTTCATTAACCAGAAGCACGGCGTATTCGAATACCATTTATTTCACTCTGCAGAGCTGCCCTACTTTACCCACAAGATTTCTTAATTCCACGTTTGATATTAAGAAAACAAGGCTTTTCGCTGCTCAATTCTTTATATAGCCTCTACCTAGTAGGCCTCCCAGTAAGCTCAGGCAGCACCTGACTTACCTTAGCCTACTATTGTGCGGCACACACAACACATGATCGAGGTTTAGATCGATCGGTCAGATTGTTCAAAATAAAATCACCAACTTCCATACGGCCCTTCTTACCCCTTCCGTATGGACTCACACTTTGCCTCCAAACTGCTTTTGTAGAGGTTCAATCGAATTTGAGTAGCTACTAGACCAGGGTTGATGTATCAACACTTGTGGTTGGGCGATCACTGTGTCTTTTACTTAGCACAAGGTTCTTGCCCTTATATTTTTCATGAGGTCCGCAACCTCCATCCTAGGGTAAAGCGGTGGGCGAAGGCCGTCTAGCGGTCTCCCACAACACCTTTACCCTAACTGTGCACACCGGCACCTCCGCTCTAGGGCACGCTCACCCTAGATCGGGGTTTTCCAAATCTACTAGCCCACGGTTCAAACCTTAATAGTGTACATGTTGAAGGGTAAAGCGATGGGCGAAATCCGCCGCACAGTTTCATGCAACACCTTTACCCCACCCTGCACACCAACATTACCGGCCTAGGGTACGGCGTCCCATACCACCCTACCCTAAGTCCGGGGTTTTTCAAACCAACTGGCCAACGGCCAAAGTCACTCAGTAGTGTGTAATGTTGAATGAGATGATGGTACATACATTTATACAATACTTTAATAATTACTAAGGTTGTCAAGGTGAATATGGCCATCAAAGTAAACAGGGCTTTTATGAGTGGTAGGACTTATCTAAATAGCATGTCATTCTAAACATTTCATGTTAAGCAAATAGCATTTCACAAATATTCATAATGAAACTACATTACTTAGATAATAGGCATGTCATGGGATTCAACATGATAAAAAAACATGTGACTTGCCTTTCTTTTGTTGCTCTTGATCTTCTTGATTAGCTTTAAATGCCTTTGCTGCCCTTCAGTTGACCAACCCGCTTGATCCGATTACTAGCGTATAAAACGAAGTCCAACAGGTTCCTGCCTTGCGAGATGCAAGCTGGGAACAAAATGCGATTAAAAACAAGAAATAACATAAAAATAAATGGGTTGGGTTGCGTGGTCGGAGTTTAGTAGGGCTTAGTTGACTAACGAGGCGAGAATTGGATTTGATAGGTTCAAGACGATCGAAGGGTGATATGTGTTGGATAAGTTTTGGGAATAAGGGATGAAGATTTAGAAATGGATGGTCGCTTTTTGATTTGGATGAATTTGAGGTTTTATTAGGATTTAATTTGAATAACGGAAGGGTTTGAATTTATTTGGAGCTGACTATGACGTAAGGGTTAAATTTGAATTAATGACATTTGAATTTATAAAATTTGGATTTGGTGAAACGGTGGAATTTGAATTTATAATATTTGAACTGGGTGGAACAGTGGAAACGGAATTTAAAGAGTTAAGTTTGTGAAATGGTGAAATTTAAATTTTTAGAATTTAAATTTGGAAGAATGGATGCCAAATTTGAATTTGGGATATTAAACTGGTCAAAATGGTGTATTTTGGTATTTTTGGGAATTTTCTAGATTTTTTGGGATTTTTATTGAATTTTCTGAATTTTTAAACTCAAATGAACAGTAATGGGTCGGCGATGAGCAGTGCGGCCCGGTCGGTTGAACAGTACTGGGCTCAGCCCAACCAC
Organism: Dendrocalamus latiflorus; assembly: GCA_017311315.1. Lineage (NCBI taxonomy): Eukaryota > Viridiplantae > Streptophyta > Magnoliopsida > Poales > Poaceae > Dendrocalamus > Dendrocalamus latiflorus. The sequence continues at coordinate 7,231,555 of CM029629.1, read as the reverse complement.
GTGGTGAGGCCGACGACCTCCTACCCACGCTCGTGCGGCTGCTTGGGCCGGCAGGCCAAGGCCCATACGCGCGCGCGTTCGCTCGATGAGCGACACGCACTGGGGCTCGGTCGGCCTGGATGCGCGAGGAACGGGTGGCCCCGATGGATCGGCTCTAACGATGCCGATGGCTGAGATCAGGCCACGCCGTCTCCTCCCGGTCGTCTTCTACCTCCGGCCATCCTCTACAGGGAGAAACAGGGGCGGCGGCCCCGCTGCGATTCGGCATAGGCTGGGACCTCCGACGAGGGCGGGTGGTGCGGGCGACTCTAGGGAACGGCGGCGGTTCCATTTTCGGGTTTTGGAGAGCATGGAAATGGGCGGTAGCGGCTGGCGACAGGAGAGAAATTTGTGGGCATTCAAGCAAAGCTAGGGTTTTCCAGTAGCTATCTAACGGGTTTGGCGGGGATTTGACCATCTAGGGTTCATTAGGAACAAGTAGGTGGCGGCTATTTGAGTAGAAAAAGTCCCTATAGCGCTGGCCACGGAGAGGAACTTTAAGCCGACGGTAGACTTCGCTGGTGGAGCTTTAGGGTAATGCTCACATGAAATTGAGCTTGGTTTCGTGATTGCGGTGTCCCACAGATGCTGTGACAGTAAGCAATTGAAATATAATGGTCGGAGACGGAGATTTGGGTAAGAGGCATATTGGGCTCAGGGGAAGCAATCTGCGGCGAAACAACGGAGCTCAACCGAAATTGGCGTCTTTGAGAGGTATGTAGGAGTGATGTGAAGCCTTCTATAACGGTCACAAGGCTTCATAGGCATGGTAAGGCGGTGTCCACGGAGAGGGGCTCGAGAATGCGCTTCTTCCGCGAGAACGAAGAGAGGGGGCGACCTTTGCTGCTGCGCAGGGGATAAGGGAAAAGGTGGCACTGCAGCTCTGCTAATAGTACTAACACCTTGACTTTGAATCTCACGAGGAGAAATTTCGAGAGGGCAAGGGAGCTGCGGCAGGGGAGATGAATGCGAATGCGTTGGCGCACGGGGCAAGGAAGGAGCAGGGGCGGTGACTGACTGGTGGGGTCTCTTGCGCAGGAGAGAGAGGGACGAGCTGAGTGTGGTGCCGATATTTTGAGCCGAGGGTGGCGACGTGTCCAACAGGTGAACTCAGAGGCGGTGGAGGCGGTTCGGCGATGGTGCCTTCGCAGGGAAACGCCAGCGCAAGGAGAAAGGCGAATGCCCAATAAAGAAGGCGCATTTTACTGGAATTTACCAAATTGGGAGAGGAAAAAGAATTCAAGCAAAAACCAAATAAAATTCAAAAATTTTGAATTTTTGGGGTGTTTCAAATATCACCAGTTGCTTTTAAGTATAGAGCACCACCAGTCGAAAATAGACGCGTTCCAACAAGTTTGGTCCGGTGGGCTAGCAAATAATATTAGGACGAGTACAGTTATGATCATGCTGAACATCAAAAAAAAAATTCAGAAACAAATATGAAATGGAGGAAGGGAAGAGTCTAGGCAGGCTGGTCGGGGAAGGATGGTTAGTCTGTTTCCATTTTGGTTCCCGCTGCCCACCCATCTTTATGATGTTGATATTTTTCTTTTGGTAGATTTTGAAAGGGCTCCTTGTTCATGTCCATAGTTGTAGCTTCAATGGAGTCTCTCTCTTCGGGGAATCTCCCACGGGCTTCATGCATCCATAGCCTTGGGAGTTGGGACACTGTGCGGAGCAAACAACAAATAGCGCACGCACGAAAACAGGAGTTTCCAATTTGTTTGATACTTAGCATATGTCATGTCACTTTTTTAGTGAAGTGGAAGAGAAAGAGGAAAGTGACAAAAGCTTAATACTCATGCAAGTATAAGTTATTTTAGAAAACTAAAAAATTAGTGGACCGTCCATCTCAAAACTAGTCAATCTTTTTCATTTAGATGCAAACTTTAGTAACAAGCTATTGGAATAGTTGTATCTAAAATTTCATTCAGCTATCCTCTCTTCTCTACTACAAAGCTATAGATCAAGCTATTAGAGTGGTTGTATCTAAAATCTCATCCAACTATCCTCTCTTCTCTACTACAAAGCTATAGAATCAAGCAATTGGGAATAGCTTAATACACATAGGAAGCTCACTAAATTATAGGACGAGAAAACGAGTTAGAATATCTATCACGAACTACTAAACATAATAAAAAGTCGTTGATTATCTCTAGTCCCAATTCCCTAATACACATAGGAAGCTCACTAAATTATAGGACGAGAAAACAAGTTAGAATATCACGAACTACCAAACATAATTAAAAAGTCGTTGATTGTCTCTAGTCCCTAGTTCCTAATACTAGTTACGCGATATATCCGTGCGTTGCAACGAAATTTATTGAATATATAGAGAATCATGCTATGGAAGAGGGTTACTCTGATCGGTTGGAAAATAGAGAGAGATGAGAAGTTGAAGAAATAGAGCGGTTAGAGGACAATGGACGTACGACTACCAACTCGTTTTTTTATAATAGTAATGATATACCACTACGTACAGCGTTGAAGCCATGGTTACTTTTGAGTTTTGATAATGTAATATGACACTTTTGTAAATGTTTGATGTGCATCAGAAATTACCCCGTCGGATATTTAAAAATCAAAAGAACTTGTATATAGTTATTGGTCTTGCTTTCTATGAGTTGCCTGTAATTTTTGTTAACTCTAAATCAATATTTTTGGCCGTTGGATTAGATTTGAGATGTATATATTTTGACTCCAGATAACTAGATTGATCTAAGGGTTCAAATATGTGACTTCAGAAAACATAAGTGTTGTGGCTACAGGCCAAACAGAGAGAGAGATGGTAGTGGAGAGTGATGGAGATGAGTAAAGATGGCTTGCCCTCTCCCCATGGCATGTATTCATATATATATGCGCATGAGGAGTGCTTTTACAGTTATACCCTTACATCTGGTTATCCCCTCTGGGGGCAGTTATGTCATTACACATGGCCTATTCTGGGCCTTATAACCTCCTACCAGGCCTGCTGGGTTTAGGTGGGGGCCACCCCTACAACAATAAGTCATCTTAGAAATAGACATTCCACACTAGTCATACTAGTTGGATGTTTTCTTTTTCTCGTAAACAATGAGAAAATTTATGTTATTTTTTATTCTTGTAATTTACCTTTTAAACAATGAGAAAATTTCTATGTTTTTAAATTCTTATAATTTATGTCCTCTAACCGTTTTATTTCTTCAACTTCTCATCTCTCTCTACTTTTCAACCGATCAAAGTAATCCTCTTCCATAGCATGATTCTCTATATATCCAATAAATTTCGTTGCAGCGCACGGATATGTAACTAGTATTAGGAACTAACTAGGGACTAGAGATAATCAACGACTTTTTTATTATGTTTGGTAGTTTGTGATATTCTGACTTGTTTTCTCGTCCTATAATTTAGTGAACTTCCTATGTGTATTCGGGAATTGGGACTAGAGAGAATCAATGACTTTTTATTATGTTTAGTAGTTTTGAGAGGGACGGTCCACTAATTTTTTAGTTTTCTAAAATAACTTATACTTGCATGAGTATTAAGCTTTTCTCACTTTCCTCTTTCTCTTCCACTTCACTAAAAAAGTGACATGACATATGCTAAGTATCAAACAAATTGGAAACTCCTGTTTTCGTGCGTGCGTTGTTTGTTGTATGCTCCGCACAGTGTCCCAACTCCCAAGGCTATGGATGCATGAAGAGAGAGACTCCATTGAAGCTACAACTATGGATATGAACAAGGACCCCTTTCAAAATATACCAAAAGAAAAATATCAACATCATAAAGATGGGTGGGCAGCGGGAAGCAAAATGGAAACAAACGGTAACCATCCTTCCCCGACCAGCCTACCTAGACTCTTCCCTTCCTTCGCATCTCCTCCAATGTGACCACATGGGGCGAGCGAGCCTGATGTGAATTGATTTCTTTTCAAATTTTCAATTTGATTTCACATTTGTATATATTTGTGTCCAACTAGTTTTTGATTTACTGTGGATAGTATCCTGACTTGCCACTAAATTTATATTGAATTTGCACTCAAATTTATCCTGATTTACTTTCATAGTTTTATAATTTATTTTCAAATTTATCATGATTTTCTTCAAATCTATACAAATCTGGTTTGAATTTTGTACGGAACTGTTTTTAAGTTATCCTCAGGTTACTTACTAATTTATCTTGCTTACAAATTATACTTATTTTGCTTTTATATTTATTGCAACCTGCTTTTGAATTTATGTCGACTTACTTCACACCTATACTAAGTTGGTTTTGTTGTTTATTTTACTTGCAAATTATACCCATTTTGCTTTCATATTTATCCCAGCTTGCTTTTGAATTTATACCAACTTGCTACTTTGAAATTTATACTAGCTTGCTTTACAACTATACTAATTTGGTTTTATTTGCTGACCTAAGGAGAAATTCAGAGTGATGTCAGTGTGTTTAATGCTTACTGAGTTGGTAGGCCTTGGTAGAGTGGTGCATCATCCTATTATTTTGTCATTTAGCTTTTCTAAGTGTGCGCGTGGAGCAATCAACAAACACATGTCCGATCTGTAGTATGGTCCCCAACAAATTTTCCTATTAGGAGTGACCATTAGTATTTGTCTGGGATAACAGTGGAGGATCATTGGTGAAGGCATGGTCAACAACCGGTTTGCATGCATGGACGCGTGCGCCGCGTGGTCGGGGTCGTTCGTCCCCACGCGGTCATACGGTCGAGTTCGAGCCAACCACGCGCATGCCGCGCTTAGGCTAGCCCATATAAATTTGAAGTCTTTTGCAGGTGGCTAGTGGCATATCTATTTTGCTCGAACTGGATGGGACTCAAATGTGAGGTCTTGCTTTATGGACACGGGTTCTAACACAATCTCATGCTCTGGATCTCGCAAATACTTTCTCAACATCGACACATGAAACACATTATACACTCCTCGCATAGACTCAGGGAGATCCAAGCGATATGCCAACTTTCCAATCCGTGCTAGAATTGGGAATGGCCCAATGTACCTCAGGCTAAGCTTCCCTTTGGTGCTAAATCACACTATGCCTTTAGTGGGAGATACTCTTAGGAGCACCTGATCCCCCACTTTGAACTCTAGTTCTCGCTTTCTAACATCTACGTAGCTCTTCTGCCTACTCTGGGCAACTAGCAGATTTTGTCTAATTTCCGCCACTCGCTCAACCGTTTGTTGGACCCAATCTGGTCCCAAAACAGCCTTCTTGCCCACTGCATCCCAACACAGTGGTGATCTACATTTTTGCCCATATAGAACCTCAAATGGAGCTGCTCTAACACTAGAGTGGTAGCTATTGTTATAGGAAAACTCTACGAGTGCCAAATGATCCTCTCAGCTACCCTTCCAAGACAGAACACAGGGCATCAACATGTGCTCTAGTGTCTGAATGGTGCGTTCGGACTGTCCATCCATCTGCGGGTGGAAGGCAGTACTGAACTGGAGTTTCGTGCCCAGAGCGCCCTGCAAACTCTCCCAAAACTTGGAGACAAACTTGGCATCTCTGTCCGAAACTATGGTCTTAGGCACCCATGCAACCTTACTATTTCTCGCACATAGATGGGTGCCAACTCACTCGCTGAGTTCATGGTGCAAATGGGGATGAAGTGCGCGGACTTACTGAATCGGTCCACCACTACCCAAATCGCATCCTTACCTCGCTGGGTACAAGGTAAGCCGACTACTAAATCCATGGTGATATCATCCCATGGCCACTGAGGAACTTCCAAGGGCTGCAATAGCCCAGCGGGGCGCTTGTGCTCAGCTTTCACTTGCTGGCAAACCTCGCAAGATGCCACATACTTGGCAATATCCACTTTCATCCCCTTCCACCAGAAGCTCCTCTTAAGATCACGATACATCTTGGTCTCACCAGGATGCACCGTGTATGGGGTATGATGAGCTTCTCTCAAAATGTCATCCTTGACCTGAGCCTTTTGCGGCACGCAAAGGCGGCCTTTAAACTGCAATGCGCGTGATTCATCAAGGCTGAAATCCCCCGTTTTTCCTTCATCAAGCTACTTCCTCACTTGTTGAAGCAACCGATCATGCTATTGCGCCTCTTTTACTCGCTCTGGGATTGCTGATTCTAGCAATAGCTACATCTCAGCCTATGCGGTACCAGCGAAACAATAGGAAATTTCCACCCATTCAAAGTCAGCAAGGAGACAACCTAGACTGGAGGGTGTCATCTTGCGACTAAGGGCATCGGCAACCACATTTACCTTGCCCAGATGGTACTGAAGAGTAAGATCGTAGTCTTTAATCAGCTCCAATCACCTACGCTGCCTCAAATTCAGCTCCTTCTGAGTGAAAATGTATTGAGGCTTTTGTGGTCGGTGAAAATATCACAAGTCTCTCCATACAAGTAATGCCTCCAAATTTTTAGAGCAAAAACCACCGCGGCAAGCTCTAAATCATGGGTAGGGTAATTCTGCTCATGCTTCTTCAACTGTCGCGAGGCATACGCGATTATTTTATTTTCTTGCATGAGCACACAACCCAGACCCACTCGAGACGCATCCGAGTAGACCGTGAAATGCTTCCCTGGCTTAGGAAGTGTAAGAACAGGAGCAGTTACCAACTTCTCCTTCAGAGTATTAAAACTGCGCTCACATTCATCGGTCCACTGGAATTTCACACCCTTCCGTGTGAGTTGAGACATTGGCTTGGCAATGAGGGAGAAGTCTTTCACGAAGCGCCGGTAATAACCAGCTAGGCCAAGAAAGCTTCTCACTTCCTTAACACTAGATGGCCTCTTCCAATCCACGACGGTGGAAATCTTGCTTGGATCCACTGAAATTCCTTCCTGGTTAATTACATGACCCAGGAAGCTCACTTTAGGAATCCAGAACTCGCACTTCTTCAATTTGGCAAAGAATTGATTCTTCCTCAGAGTCTCAAGCACGAGCCTCAGATGCTGCTCATGCTCTTCCTCTGTCTTGGAATAAATCAAAATTTTGTCGATGAACACCACTACAAAGTATGTGGTTGCAATAGGGGCATTCGTCAGTCCAAAGGACATAACTGTAAACTCATAGTGCCCATATCTTGTGGAGAAAGCTGTCTTCTCAATGTCTTACTCCTGCACTTGAATTTGATTATACCCAGACTGCAGATCAATTTTGGAGAACACCTTGGCTCCTTTCAATTGATCAAACAAGTCCTCGATACGAGGCAATGGGTATTTATTCTTGATGGTCACCTGATTGAGAGCACGGTAGTCTATACACATGCGCCAACTCCTATCTTTTTTCTCAGTGAATAGGACAGGGGCTCCCCAAGGTGACACACTACGATGAATTAAGCCTTTGGACAACAACTCATCCAACTGCTTTTTCAGCTCCTCTTGCAAGGGTCATGCCAAACGGTAGGGGGACATGGAGATAGGTCTTGTGCCAGGAATAAGATCAATTCTGAATTCCACATCTCGCTTGGGCGGCATACCCGGAAGCTCTTCAGGAAACACATCGGGATACTTACGCACCACAGGAATATCCTCAATGTGCAACGACGCACTTGGCTTTTCCGTAAGGGCTAGAAGTAACCCAGACTTCATTGTACGTCGGCCAGGGAACAGGCTGGCCAACACAAGGAGGGAACACGTGGGTGCATTCCCTTGAAAGATTACCTCCTTCCCCGAAGGAGCTTGCAAGGTGACTGTCCTCCAGAAACAGGAAATCACGGCTTGGTAGCGATGCAACCAATCCATGCCAAGGATAACATCAAATGGCTCTAACTGAATAACCATGAGGTTGGCAACAAATTCCTCGCCATCTATTGCAACCACATAGCCAGGGCATACTGTGGAGCTAGCAATGATACCCCTCAGGGTACTAACCACAACCGATTGGGAAATTTGTTGGACACTCAACTTGGCCTTCCCAACAAACTCCCGGGATACAAAAGAATAGGTAGCACCAGAGTCGAAAAGAACAAAGGCTTCACATGAGTCCACTAACAGGGTACCTGTCACGACGTCAAGTCGACCCGTGGACTCAATAGCAGGCAGTGAGTAGACTCCGGGTGGTGTCGGGGCGGCGAGAGCCCCAACGCTCTGCTGTGGCAGCAACGGGACTGGAGGCGGTGTAGCATGCTGGAATGGAGGAGTTGGTGCAGGATGCCAGTAATACCCGGCAGGTGGAGCCCAGGATAGAGGAGGCTGCAGCACAGGGGCTGCCGCCATCATCTGGACTGACCACTGAGGTGTAGTATTTGATGAAGATGAATATACTGGCTCCCACTTGATGAGACTAACAGGATTCTGACGACAAACCAACATTTTGTAGCCCGTTTGGCCACAATGCCGACAGTTCCCCATCCAGGAACACTCAGCAGTAAGGTGTTCCTCACCACACTTGAAACAGATCATGCCTTGCCTTGGGACAGGATGCAAGGCTGGGGTCACCGATGAAGAACGAGGCATCGAAGAAGATGACATCGAAGTCTTGGACTTGGATGATTGTGGGGGACGCTGGCCCCACTTGGACTTCTTAGGAGCGGGTCGCTGCGATGACCCACCCCCTTCAACGAAGCTTCTCTTCTGGTCACCACGAGAAGCGCTCAGACCACCAGAGGGTTGCAGCCCTTTAGTGAGTTGCATCTCCAACTCCATCCGCTGGCCTGCTCTACCACGGACCTAAAGTCACGTGGTGCAGTAGCTCCCATGACATGCCAGAACTCAGAGTTGAACCCTCGGCGGAACCTTTTGGCCTTCTCAAGGTCGTTATTCGCAACCGATGGCATGAAGTAGATCAGGTTGTTGAATCCCACCTCGTACTCAGCTACGGTCATCTTCCTCTGTACGAAGGTCGACAAGGCAACCTCCATACTCTCCACAAAAGAATCCGGGTAATACTTCGCCTTGAACTGCTCGGCAAAGATTTCCCAGGTAGCGGGACCCTGGGCAGGGGTCCTGGCTGAAAGAACCCCTTCCCACCAGATGTCCGCCTGACCCTTCAACTGGAAAGCCACATAGTGAGCTTTCAACTGAGAGCTCATCTCTAGGGCTTCGAACCGCCTCTCCATGTAGCGCAACCAATCCGCAGCTTGGACTGGTGTACCTGAACCATCAAAGGTGTCTAGGCGCAAGGCCAACCACTCACGAAGGCCCATTCTTGCCTCTGGTACGACCGGAATGGCAACAGGGGCAGCAGCGGGTACAGGCGCAGCAGCGGGTACAGCCGCAGCAGCGGCTGCAGGCGCTTGTCGACGAAGCGCACGGACCTCCTCTATGAACTCCTACAGCAAGGCTAAAGACCTTGCCGGTTCTCTAGCTACGGAATGTTCAGCAGAAGCAACCTCTGCGCCAGGTGCCTCCTGCTAAACCTCAAGCGGTGGCTCCGCTTGGGCATGGCCACGGCCCTGGCCTCCACGGCCACGTCCACGTCCTCTACCTCCTGGCATATCTGTTCATTACAGATAGCCAATCACACAACTAGCCCACAAACATCCATTTCAATAGCACAATTTAACATCAGAGCTAGCGAAGTCGTAATACAAGACCCATTCCCCATCCTATGGTGCACTAGTGTGTCAAATTTTAATTAATTATTAGGCCTAAGTCAAATTTTAATTGAATAGTTAAGCTAAGTTACCTAATTTTACCACGGACCTAACACCCGCTCTGATACCAACTGTGACACCCCGCCCACCCTCTGGGCCGGAATGTTACCACCACTGCATTCTCTTACGATTTCATCATCACTAGAAGAAATTAAGTCAACACTAATTTATTGATAATGCTGCGTTCAGATACATCATAGCGTTTTTGGCGATTATTCTAGCTTAGTAAAAAGCTAAAATACACTGACAAAAGGTGATACAAAGAGTGTTGCTGGTTCGTGCCAATTATTCATGTGCTACTCCCGCCCGTGCATGACGTCCTCAGCAGTAACCTAAAAACAATAACGAAGCAAGGGTGAGTCAAAAGACTCAGCAAGTACAAAGCAAAACAGCAAATAACAGGTTCACGAATTGGACCATGGTCAACCCAGTTTCTTTAACCACTTTTCCATTTAATCACTTTAAGTTCTGATGAACCATTCATCATGCATATGCACATGCACTTCTCTCTTATCTCTTTAGCCTATACCGGTATAGCAGAGCGAGCACCCGTCGATGCTCACCCAGGCCCGCCTATTTCCATGAGGGGATCACAAGCCCGCCCTTTTTCATACGGGGACCACAGTAGCTCGTCATTCTCATACGTGGACCCCAATTCTCCACTCCCGTGGAGCGTCCACACAAAGTGGACCGACACGATCTCTTTTCATGACATGCATGCAATGCAAGTACTCCGTCTATGCATATCAACATGCCATGTCTCAACATTCATCATTCTTCATTTCTCATTATGCATCCAAAAATAATTAACTTACCACACCATGGTAAGCAATGCACCATCACCCATTTAACAGCAAACACTGCCCGAACTTACCGCTTTACCATGCACTTGCCTGGTTAGCCTCGGGGACGTTGCATGGACGGCTCCGACCTGGGACCTCCACCTGTACAAACGTCAACCCAACTCAATGCATTGGATCAAAACCAAGACTTAAGCGAACAACGACGATTCTACGCACCTGACCTGACTCGGGCATAGAATGCACGGGGTCAAGTTCCCATCGCGCAGGTACCACCCCATTTCTTTCTTTTCTTTTTCTCCTCTTTTGTTTGCTTTCTCTCTTTTTTTCCTCTTCTTTTTCTTCTTCTTCTTTCTCTCTCTCCTCTCTTTCCTTTTTCTTTTCTTTCTTTTTTCTTTCTTTCTTACCCGCTCCCTCTCTCTTCTTTTTTTCCTTTATTTGGTCTAGCCGAACGGCCACCATCTCCTCCCCAGGCTCTTCCTCTCTCTCTCCCTATTCCAATCGCCTGAATGGCCTGCTCCTCCTCATCTACTCGGCCGAATGGCCTATTCCAATCTCCGCTTTGGACGATGGCTCGGGCGTACCCGTAGCCCGCTGCCGGTGGCTCCACCACCGTCCCCGCCTCCGCCTTCTCCTCTCCCCCTCTCTTGCGTGGGCGCTCCTCCGGCGGTGCGACGATGCGCGGGCGGCTCGGCTCGCCGGCCTTGGGCTCACCGCCGCCGCCTCCCCCTGCTCGCCCCCTTCTTTCTCGCCTCGGATATGGTCGGCCAGGACCGGATCCGCCATCCCCTTGCACGCGCGCGGCGGTGGGGCGTTGGGCGCCGCCGCCCGGTCGGCACGGCCGTCGGCCGCCTCCTCCGCCGCTCCCCTATAGTACCAACTCCTTCGGCTCACCGGCCCCAGGCCGCCGACCCCTACGCGAGTGCAAGTCAGTGCTCGGCCTCGCCCCCCCAGTGGATTTGAACTCACCGGCCACGGCTCTTCGACAGCCGTCCACTCTCCTACAACGGGGACGGTTTGCTATTCTTCCTCCTTACTCTACAGTTTTCGATATTTCCTTCTATTTTTGTTTGCTATTACTCTACAATACGCATGGTTGGGGAAGGCAAACCTCACTTGGCTCGGGTTGGATGGCGGTGAGAAGGCGATGGCCGTCGTGGCGACAGCGCTCTCCACGCGCTTCCGTTGGCCCTTCTCGCCTCCTCCTTTTTCCGGTCGGGCGCAACGTGTTTTCGGCGGTCCTAGGCGGCTTGCGGTCGCCGTGGACGCCGTCCTCACGATGTCGGGCTTCCCCAACTTCCAGAGCTCCTCTCCTCCGCTTCTCTCTCCCTCACTTCCTCTCTGTGTTACTCTAGTTGGTATGGCCGTGCTTGGCTTTGGGGCTCACTCTCTGAGGCTGCTCTCGGTTGAGGAAGAGAAGGGATGAGAAATGGGGAGGCTTAAGAGGCTTGGTTTGCTTTTAGAGAAGAGAAATGGAAATGAGGCTTGTGGGGCTAACTTATGGGGCATGGCCGTGAGGCTCTCTTAGCCTTGAGCAATGACCAGGCTGCCCCCTTACCCTCATTCTTTTCTCTTAGGGCTGACTACCCATGGGCATTTTGGTCTAAAGGACTTTACACTGACCTTTAGGGGTTTTTCTACCGCAGTAGGTAAGTTGGTAAAAAGGTAAGATTAGAATTTCTCGCCGGATGACGAAAACCCATAACGCGAGATGGTGCCGACTATCGCTGGGCGGTCTGGGAACCTCTGAGAGCGATACTCGGCTTTCTAGACGGTGTCGACCGTCCATGGATGGTCTGGGAACCTCTACGAGCGTTACTTATTCGGCACTCTAAGAGCCGATGGGTTTGATGGCAAATCTCCCCTCCTTCATCTCTGTTGTTCCCCATTTGCATATTTGTGGTATTACATCTCACTTGCGTGCAGGCCCTCTATTCATGAGCCCCACCTGTCATAGAATGTGGTGTTTGGTCACAAGATGCTTCATATTTTTCTACTACACAACACACGAATTTATTAGGTATGGTGGGAGGCGAGAGGAGAACGCATGTTACTAACTGGTTCTTTTAAGTACCTATCATGTAAACTAGTTCTCTATGAAATATACTTATGCTTGCTAAATATACAAGGAAACACTCACAGCTCATAAAAGATTCCCCGCGCTGCTAGATATTTGCTAAAACATGCTACCTCGCGTATTCAAACTGAAAAGCTTAAGAATCTTATAGCAGGACACGTCAATGAGAAAATGCTGGATTCTTATAACCATATTCAAATTTAACATGGTATGAGTAGAACATGCGTGGCCACAATTAAATTTGGTTGTTTATGATTCCGCAGTCCCATATCGCATAACCATATTCCTGAACATTACAGAGAATTCGCTACAGACTTAGCCATGTATGTTAATGTACCATAACCTCCTGCCCTGTTTTTTTAAAAATGAAACATAACGATAAGTACTTTTGATTTTGGAAGTTGCCCCGTGATGTCCGGAAAGAGGATAGATCTCACGTGTTAAGATAGGATCCGCATGCTTCTCATTATGTCAAAATTCTTGAAGATGTGCTAGAAATCACCAATCTGCTCTGTACAAGTTAAAACCTTGAGTCCAGGATAGGTCAAAGTAAGAGAGAGAGAGAGTCCCGTCTGATTACATAAAGGTTTAAATTGAGCGCCAGGCTTTGATCAATCCATGCACCAGATGAGGAACGTCACAAGTCTCAACAATGTTCAAACTCGACTAAACTTGCAAGTAGAACCTACTTGCAAAAATAAATCTGGCGGTTCAGGACTCTAGAGTCCCAGAGGACGAATTTTACGTTGCTTAAAGATCGACATGACTGTATTTCGCAGAGGCAAAAGATGCTCGGGAGTCTAGACAGAACCTCAAACTCCTTGACTCGCCAAGGATAAAAAGTCCAATCTTGCCACGCGAACGTTTCAGTTCTCTATATATATCTACGCGAGGAGCGTTCTATAAATTGAGCACCAGCCCACGCCGTCCTCCACACAAACCAGCCAAAGCGCCACACCATAGAAACCCCCCAGTTCCAACGCAAAAGATGGCGCCGTCCAAGTTCTTCGTCCTGTTCTTCGCCTTCTTCGTCGTCGTGGCGGCGACGCTGCGGCCGTCCGAAGCGAGGGTCCCAGGACTCAAGCCTGCAGCCGCAAATCAAGAAGCATCAGAAACGGCCATTGGCGGGAACCAAGAAGTGCCCGAGCCATCGTCCAAAGCTGCCGCTGCGGTCGGAGATGCAGCGCAGCCATCGACGCTGCCCGGCTTCCCGGGCTTTCCACCGTTGCCCGGCCTGCCATTCATGCCACTGCTCCCTGGCTTTTCTTTTCCACCATTGCCCGGCCTGCCATTCATGCCACTGATCCCTGGCTTTCCTTTTCCACCAATACCATTGCCCGGGCTGCCCATGCCGCTCCCTAGCACGCCAGGCGCTCCACCGTCTCAACCTATCTCTGCCTCCCCCGGCTTGCCAGGCGCTCCACCATCTCAGCCAACGCCAGGTTTCCCTGGCTTATTCCCACCATTGCCAGGCCTACCACTACCAGGTGCACCACCTCACCTTGGTTTCCCAGGCTTACCGGGTAGCGCACCTTCGACACCACAACCGAAGGAGTGCCTAACACCACTGATGGGCATGATGCCATGCATGGACTACCTTACCAACACCAACGTGCTGACGCCTCCGAGCACGTGCTGCGACGGCTACAGGTCGCTCATCAACAGCGCGCCCATCTGCCTTTGCCACGGCATGAACGGCGGCATGAACACCCTCCTCCCCAAGCCCATCCTTCAGCTCCGTATGATGTTCCTCCCGGTCACATGCGGCACCATGCCACCAATACAAACGTTTTTCATGTGCTCCAGTGAGTTGCAAATTTTACCATATCGATATCTTGCATAGTTGCATTGTTTTTGTGGAGTTTATGCCGGCAAGGAGATTAACTTGGCGATGTATTTGACAGCGCAACCAGTGCCACCGCTAATGCCTCCTGGCTCTCCGGCGCCTGCTAGTCCTCCAGTGTCGCCATCTTCAGGTAATCTTTTGGAATACTCTCTTTGAGCAACAGGTTAAAATTAGTGCTATATGGTAGTACTCTTAACACACCCTTTCAATTTTGTTTTTCAGAGGTATCACCGTAGTAGCAAGATGATGGATGGTTTCGTCAAGATTAGCCGTCTTCTTAGTGTTAAGATGGTATCAAAGATAACATACATGCATTTTTTAGGTGTTTAGGAAGTCAGATGTAGTAATGTTAGTTATAAGTACCGTCATGTAAGATTTCCGTTGCATGATGTAATCGTCGGTGGAGTATTAGATGCTTAATAAAGTTCAGCCTTTATTGATAGATTTATTTGATGTTTACCTCTGGATTTTCTTTTTTATGATCGGTGTGAATCAGTATTTAACGCTGATTGCACGCTTATTCTGAAAATTACTTCCAAATTCGTGGTTGTATTCATAGAATCATAAGGCAGCGTTTTCAGAAGGGTTTTTTTTTTTTGGAAAAACAATCCTTAACAAGTTTACCGACCGAAAGGAATGGACCATGGTTTGGCCTCTCAGGTTTAACAAAGCAAAGACGGATTCGGATTATTTTTTTAAATTTGAACGGACGGATTCGGATTATTTTTTAAATTTTGAACGGAGGTATTCGCAAGTTGAACAATGCTAGACCAAACAATTGGCCTGTAATGTGCTTTAATTTATACCTTTTCTGAACTTATCGGGAGACTGGAACTGTGCTTGTTGATGAAATGTACTTCTTTACACGTTTAAAGTCGACAATCCATGCAAGCCAGAGCATAGAGCTAGCTAGGTTCTTCCTAAAAACATAAGAGCTAGCTAGGTACATGTCAACATGGATTGGACAGTCACAGGACATAGCGTACATGCCCTTGTTTTGTAAGAGCTCTGCCTGGACACACTACGGTTGGACTTTCATGAGTATACTATGAAAGAATTCAACTGTCTTAAAATTGTATTCAGGGTACAAAAAAGAAAAGGTGAAGGGAGAACCCCATAATCCCAACTTTGGTGTCAATCAGGGTAGCCAAACTATATAAATATCACATCTTCGTAGCAGCATCCAACCATGCGATTCATACCGTTCTTGAACCCAACATAATATGCAGAAGTCTATTATTACACAAGCAGCTTCATTACTAAACATCATACCCAACAAATGTCCTGGCGGCGGATCCATGCAAGAGCCTCTCACGGTGGGGTAAATACAATATTCCACGAGAGACCACTCATGCATTGGCCAATTTATCTTCCGCACGCTACATCAGGGTCACTGAAGTGCTGATATCTCCTTTATGACCTGCTCCTTGTCTGCCTCAAACTGCTCATCCTCTGATAAAACCATAATTAACACTATCAGTTCATGTCGTATTTTTTTTAGATAATGGAATAACAATATTCCGGCCTTGATCATTCCACTCAAATGACTACAACCGTTCAGAACCAAAACAAAAAAAAACCGACCACACTCCACCAAACGGCGTTACAAAACCTCCTAAGCACAGAACAAAAGCCAAAAGGACTTAATCCTTTAATCTAAAACAAGTGCTCCACCCAAACTTGCTGAAAATCTCCATCACCACTCTCTCAAGTCTTTTGCATCCTTTTATGAGTGCACTTCTCGTTTCCTCTTTCGACAGTTGCGACCAGCACCTGATCCAGTAGGTCCCCCTGAAAATGACCTGCACAAAGGAGTGAGTATTGATCCTTTTGAAAACGGCCTCATTTCTATTCAACCATAGGGCCCAGCAAAACGCCGCTATACCCAATAGAATCTGATTTCTAAGCTTCAAAGAAAAACTTCTAAGCCAAGAACCAAACAACATCCCAACATTAGTAGGTGGTTGAAATCCAAAGCTAATGACTACCACATTCCAAAAAGCCTGAGCCACATGGCAATCGAAAAAAGATACTGAATGCTCTCATTAGAGGGACAAAAACAGCATTTGATACTACCTTGCCACTGTTTTTTTTTGCAAGATTATATTTTGTTAAAATAACTCCTTTTTTCAAAAACCAAAGGAACACTTTGATTTTAAGCGGTATCTTTGCTTTCCAGAATAAATTCTTTTCTGGAATGCTTTCTCTTACCATGAGATCTGTACAAGGAACGGACAGAAAAAGAACCACTCTTATGCAAGTTCCACACTAGCACATCTTCTTGCTCATTTAGAGATACTCGTACTATCAAACGCACCAACTTAAACCATGCAGCCCGCTTTTCACCTACCAATGCTTTTCTAAAAGAAACATTTAGCGGTGTTGTACTAAGAACTTGTGCAACCGTCACATTCTTCTTTCTAACAATTCTATACAAATCAGGGAATTTCGTCATTAGCACTTCCTTCCCAATCCAATGTCCTCCCAAAATCTCGATTGTTGTCTATTATTAACCTTGAATCTACTTCTCGTTAGAAAAAGGTCTTTGACCTCCATAAGACCACTCCAAAAATGAGAGTCCCCTGATTGCTTAACCATTTGTGACAAGGTCTTACCTTTCCAATATTTTCTTTTAAGCATGCTTTGCTAGAGGCCATCCTCATTCAACAACCTAAACAACCATTTACTTAACAGACAACAATTCTGCATTTCCAGGTTTAAAATACCCAAACCCCCCACACATTTTGGCTAACTAAGGATACCCCATCTGGCCAATCTATATTTCTTTTTATTCCCATCATTTTGCCAAAAAATCTGGATCGATAATAATCCAGTTTCTTAAGGATTCCTTTAGGAATTTTGAAAAAGGACATCATAAACATCGAGAAACTCGATAAAACCGAATTGATTAAAACGAGTTTGCCACCTACCGACAATAATTTGCTTTTCCAACTATTAAGCTTCTTCTGACACCTTTCCTCGACTTCCCTCCAATCCTTGTTCAAAACTTTTCGGTAATGCATAGGGAGACCTAAATACCTAAATGGTAAAGATCCCGCCTTGCAACCAAATAGTTCAACATAATCGACACTTTTGACCTTAGCGTCCCCAAAGAAAAATACCTCACTTTTATAGAAGTTTATTTTGAGGCCCGACAACTGCTCGAAAGTACTTAGTACTAACTTTAGATTCTTTGCCTCTTCGAAATCATTTTCCATAAAAAGAATAGTATCATCCACATCCTGAAGAATCGACAAACCGTCATATACCAAATGAGGTACTAAGCCCCTAAACTGCCCACTGCCTTTGGCCCTTTCTAAAAGAATTGCCAACATATCAGCTACTAGATTGAAAAGAACAGGCGAGAGAGGATCCCCTTGCCTCAAACCTTTACTAGTCTGAACGAATTGGCCTATGTTATCATTCACCTTGACCCCTACACTACCACCACGTACTATTGTTTCGATCCATTTGCGTCATGTTGTTGAAAAACCTTTTAATCTCAGAACCTGCTGCAAAAAGGACCAACTCACCTTATGATAGGCTTTCTCAAAATCTAGTTTGAGAATCACCCCACCCAATTTTTTCTTGTTTAGCTCATGTAATTTTTCATGCAAAACAACTGCACCTTCCATAATATTTCTTCCCGGAATAAAAGCCGTTTGGGAAGGTCTAATCACCTTGCTTGCCACCCTCGTGATCCTATTAGCCAATACCTTTGTAAAAATCTTAAAGCTGACATTAAGCACACAAATCGGTCTATACTGCTAAATTTGCTTAACCTCTTTTTGTTTTGGAAGGAGAGTTATTATCCCAATATTAAGACTAAAAAGAAGAAGTGTATTATTGTGGAAATCTTTAAACATGGCCATTAGGTCATCTTTTATTAGACTCCAAAACACTTGATAAAACTCGATAGGAAATCCATCAGGACCCGGGGCTTTATTGTGTTTCATTTGAAAAATGGCCTCTCTTACTTCCTTTTCAGAGAAAACATCCGTAAGGATCCTATTCTTTGTTTCAGATACTTGCGGGGTATCATCTTTGTATGTTTCGTCAAGAATCAAGTTATTTCTCCACGTCGACCCAAAGAGGTTTTTATAATATTTTGTAATAAATTTCTCCAGATTATCATCTCCTTCAATCACCCCCTTCTTCTTGGTCAAGCCAAAAAATTCTAGTTTTTCTTCTTTTACCACTTGCAACCATATGGAAATACTTTGTATTGTTGTCTCTCTGCAGGAGCTCCGTGGTCTTAGCCCTTTGGAACCATTTAATCTCCTCCTCCCGAAGCAATTGGGCTAGCCGTTCTTTCACCCTTTGCTTCAGGTCCACTTCATGCTGACACAGAAGCTGTGTTTTCGCTTTTTTATCAATCTTATCCGCTACCCTGACCAACTCCTGCTTTTCCTTCTTACAAGCCCCATTCTCGTTCTTTGCCCAACCTCTTAAAAATTGTCTCAACCTTCTGATTTTATTCTGCCACCTTTGTAGAGACAAAAAACCCTTTTTTCTCCTCTCCACACCTTGGACACTAAGTCGAAGAAACCCTCACGTAAGAACCATCCGAGTTCAAATTTTAACATTGGACGACCCTTACCCTGGGTTCCTTCACCCGTGCTAAGCAAGAGCGGAGTATGATCCAAAAAATCTCTACCCAAAGCCTTCACCGCGGAGGGTGGGAAATTTTGTTCCCACTCCGTGCTTACTAAGATCCTGTCCAACTTTTCATAAGTTTGTACTTTCCAAGAATTAGCCCAAGTATAGTTTCTTCCAGACAGAACAATTTCCCTCAGATTTAAGCTATCTATAATTGC
Organism: Dendrocalamus latiflorus; assembly: GCA_017311315.1. Classification (NCBI taxonomy): domain Eukaryota; kingdom Viridiplantae; phylum Streptophyta; class Magnoliopsida; order Poales; family Poaceae; genus Dendrocalamus; species Dendrocalamus latiflorus. Next base: position 7,212,413 of record CM029629.1, on the reverse strand, counting down.
ATTAAAAAGAAAATGCCATTTTCCATCAAACTTATCATTACTTTTCTCACTCGAATTTCGGATGATATTGAAATCCCCACCAATCATCATTGGCAACGTTTCCTTATTATAGGCTTGGACCAGCTTGGTAAAAAAATTTCCTTGAATTCTGGTTGCGTTGCCCCATAAACAGCCACCAAAATCCATTGAAAGCCATCTTTTTTATTTCTGAGATGGAATTTCACAAAGAAATCCCCTTCCGCAATACTGCCAATATCAAAAATATTCATATTTACTCCCAACAGAATCCCTCCTGATCTCCCATGTGGCAGAGTCCAATGCTAGAGAAAATCCCTTCCCCCACACAATTTATTAAGCTTTGTTGGCGAGAAATCTTTCTTCCCGGTTTCCAAAAGAGCAATAAAGTCTAAGCTCTGCTCTCTAGAGGTTTCATATAGAAATCTTGATTTAGCCAAGTCCTTAAGACCTCTGCTATTCCAGAAAATTCCTTTCATGATGATCTCCATTTCAAAACTTTAACTTTTCTTTTTTCACAAGTCCTTTTTCCAAACGACTTAGCATTGGACTTGTGTTTTGTAGTAACAGCCCTAGCCCCACAACTTAGGTGATAATTATCATCATCTAAATTTCATCTACCAAATCCCCACACAATTGCTTTACTGCCTCTATTTCTAAATCCTCTAAACTTTCCGATTCGCTAACACTACTCAGAGAGCCTTCACTGGATTTCTCTAACCTGCCTGAACCTCTTGACCTCTCTAAACAAAACAAATGATTAACAGCTGAAAATAAACCTTCATTACTGCTACTCGCAACTACCCCTAGTTCACTCACCCTCCTAACTGCAGAAGAGGCAGGAATAGAACAAAAAGAATTAACTGAAACGTTACCTTCCATTTGCTCCAGGTTGCGCACCACCGCCCGCCATTCTGCTCGCATCAAGATGTGCTCGTCAGTCACACCGGCCAAGCGCGTGCTGGCCCTTGATGGTGACACCACCACCTCCCTGATTGACCCGGTCGCCTCCATGTTGTCAACAGACCCGGATAACAACCCCGCCTGACCCAAACCATTCTCTCCTTCTGGCTGACCCTGCGCTTAGCCCACCCACCGAACCCACTGACTGGCCCGACAACTTCACGCCCCCTGAAGCCTCCACCAATCCTTCTGGGTTCAGCCCCTCCAAACTGCTGTCCTGGAAAGCGACCTCTACACTGGCCAGCCTCTCCTCCAGAATCTTCCCCGGCGAACTGAGATCACAAAACACCCTTCCAATCCCCCCTCAATCTCCTCCTTGCTATTCACACAGCAGACTGTTCTGCTCCTTTTCTCCTTCAAAAGCTTCAACTACAGCCACTTGCTCCTCCTTTTCAGCTAACACTTTGTCGGCCACTTCACCAAACGCTTTATTGACCGACACATTCAGGAACTCCTCCGTTTTTTCTTTAAGAAAAGCTCTAAACTCATCCTCGCTCATTCTCTAAACTTTCTCTTTGAGTGATTCACTTCCCGACCTTCCCTCCTTAGCCGGCGCCCCATTACTCACTCCACCATCTCCCTTCAAGCGCTTGTGCTCTTTAGCACCATCCACCTCCTCCCCCAACAGATCATCCTCCTCCATACCCTCCTCCTCACTTCCAAACCCATCCTTGTCCCCTCCATTCCAATCCACCTCTACCTCTTCTCCATTTTCATCAAAACCTCTTTTTTCCACCTCAAATTCCAACTCGAAATAATGATCCCCAATGACCACATCTAAATGTGTAGGAATCAACTTCGGGTTGAGGACTGCTACAAAAAATCTTCCAAACACATTCTTCCTAGTCGACTCCATATCCACCGTCTGCGTTGAACCAAGCATAGACTCGACCGCCCACAGATTCAGAAACTCTCTCAAAGCTTTTCTTATCCCAAACACCTTGACCCACACTTTAGGAAGTAAGAAACCTTCCTCCTCATGCCACTCCTCAAAGGTCAACCTAACGCCTGTTGAAACTCCATCCTCCTTAACATCTGCCCCCCCAAAAGCAATCGATCGCTGCAACTTCGATTTTGAAGGAAACTGAGTGATAAAATCATTATCCCCATTGTTGTGGCTACAGGCCAAACAGAGAAGAAAGGGACCCGTAGGAGAGGAAGAGGAGAGCCAGATCTGTGGGAGAGGTTGGTGAGAGTGAGAGGGTGTCCCCCTTTGCCCCTCCTGGGGGGTTTATATATATGAGTGGGGTAGAATGGAAAATCCCCATTCTACCCTTAGTATTTACAAAGGATGAGGGTATATTGGTATATTTACACTGGTATATTCCTCTATACTATTGGGCCTATTACATGTTGGACTAGTTGCACGGCCCAGTCACGGGGGGTTGGGCCACCCCTTCAACACCCATATTTCTATAAAGACCACTTCCACTTTCCTGGCACAATCCTTTGCAATTGAGCACAAACTTGCTCCTCAGAAAGCACTCCTCCTGTGACGGTAATCAGCGCCCGCTTTGAGTCCTTTTTCCCCTTTGGCAGAGGGGGTGCTGAATATGGACGAACCCCAAACCATGCGCCGCATAACCGATGCATGAGCAACTGGCCTCGGCATTTTGAGAATCGGGCATCTATGGTTCACATGCTCGTGACTGTCACAAATGACGCAGTAGACATCCACCGAGCATCCCGCCGCCAAATGCCCCTTCTTTGTACACCTTGAGCATATGGTTCCTGCCAACCCCACTTCTCCCTCCTCATCCGTGCCTCCCTGCACCTCCTCCTCCTACACAGCACCCGCACCCACCTGCAAGTTCCCAGTATTGGCCTTGACAGTAGCGAGCTCAACCACCTTTCTTGAAATGGCAGTCCCTTCAGCTGTAACCCCAAACTTCGAGCTCACACGATCAGCAGGTTGCCCAAACTGTCGCACCTCACCACGCCCTTGCCTGCCAACAAAGCCACCACGCGGGCCCCCAAAACTCCACCCGGCACCTCCGCCATGGCCATGCCGCGACCAGCCCCTTCCTCGATTAACGCCACCCCCAACATGGGGCCTCATCCCCTGACCTCCACCCTGAGCACCACGCCCGACCGCGTGAAACCCACCACCGCTGGGACCCTCCTCTTCAACCTCAACCCCCTGCCTGCAACCACGGCCAAAAGCCATCCCGCGCCCACGAGACCCTACGCCATCGGACTAGTTCGGGAAACCAAACCGCCCCCCCACACCACCACGACCGCCTCGCTGCATCTTGCTTCCCTGCCGCCCTTCTGACACCGACTCCGAAGACTCCGCCCCCCTCACAACCTCGGCAAAGGAGCGAGTCCGGGGAACCGAGGCAACCAAAGGAACTGGGGAAGTAGCAACAAAGATTTGTTTACTCGACAGAATCCTTGGTCGCACCCTTCTAGCTAATAGCTCGCCCAAACTCTGGGGAAATCAAAGCGCCAAATGGGCCCTGCACGACCCAACGGGCCCAAAACACTGCTCAGCATCTGCGGCCCCACCTGATGCTTCTCCTTCACAATTTGAAAAACATGCGGCTTCTTCCCAGCTTCCGACCCCGCCACCGCCGACTCCGGCGACGGCGCCACCACTGACACCGCTCCTCCCCCAACTCTACTCCAAGGTCCTCCAACCGGGTTAACCCCTGAGCATTCCCCTTCGATTTCAAGTCTTTCACCCAGACATCTCCCAGCAGCAACTCTGGCGACGCCTGCTTCGCAAAAAGAGGCCCTTTTCACGGACTAAGGTTCGGCGACCCCGTCTTCTGCGCCCCCGAGTCTGCGAACTGTAAAACCACCGACCTGGAGAGACGACCCTGACCTGCTCCACAAACCACAGACCCAAAACTTGGTGAAGAAAAAACAAATGAATTTAGATCTTCAGCTCTTACCAAATCGTCGACCGGAGAACCCACGATCAAAGCATCCTGCACGAACACTTCGCTCGACGCAATGGAGCTGTCACCCGCCTCTTCAACTTCCTCATCAGAATTCTCGTCTCCGGCCAGCGGCCAGAACCGAGATCCACTCCCTTCCCTCCTAACCCCAGCTAGTGGGTTAGAGGAAGAAAGCAGACCCGGTGCCGACTGCCTACGACAATCTACCCTCTCCGCCTTATGCTCCGACACTACAGCGGCCTCTTCCGGTGGTGAGAAAAATTCCCCACCGAAGGAGGAAACACATGACGGAGAGGAACCCCACGATGACCAAGACGAGCGCGCCCTCCCAACTCTGCAACCTCATTCCCCAGCACGGACTCCGGCGACGAGAGGGCCTGCTCCGAAGCAGAGCAAAGAGCCACCGGCAAGAACGCCGACACAGCCACACTCGCCGGCACAGACTCCTGCGATGAGGGTCGAGGCGCCAGGGTAAGGCGACGCCGACGACGCTCGCCCCTATGCCCCATCTTCCTGTGATCAGCAGCTTGTTTCGAAGGGGAAGAAGGTTCTCATTGGGCTTCAGTTCATGTCGTATTGTGACAGTGAAAAATTAAATCCTAATAATAAACAACTACAGTGGGAAAGCTCAAGTGACGTACTTATAATTACCACCAATGAGCTGAAAATATAACTGAACTACATGCGAGGTCTTGTGAGAAAAATGGCAAACAAGTGCAAATGTAAGTACATACGGTGGTCAAAGTAAGCATAAGTACCTTTGTCAATCTTGAATCCGGCAAAAAAATCGAAGAAGCTTGGTTCTATTTGTGACTAGTATGTTTACAACCTCACTTGGTTTGTTTTTATTTGCAGCAAATAACTGAAATATGTAGCAACACATTAATCAAAATGAGTTTAAACAAACAACATGTCTTTACAGTGAACAAATCTGCTAGGGCATTTGTACTCACCTTGAACACATGAAATGCTTCAATTTGAATATTTTTGCTTGAATCCAGAAAAATTAAGAAAATTACTAAGAAAATTGGCTGGACAGAATAACATTGGCAGAAATCGTACATCAAAAGAGAGGTGAAATGCTCTGCATTTCAACTATGACCATCTGAAAGAAGTTTACGCAACTATTGACCAGTAGTCAGACGGTTAACCTGGTAATTTGAATAGTGGTGGAAACGCTGATTTTTCAAAATATAGTATTATATGACCAAAGAATCAAGACTACTTCAATGGTATAAGATGACATTTTGTTCATGTGAAGTAACAAAAAAGATATCTAATTTTATTCTTTAAAGTTAAATCATTATGACGGAATCATAGAGCAACCTGGAACCAGCAGGAACTTAACAAAAGGATCTATGGTGGATCTTGGAGACTACAGCTCCCAGATCTCCCAACAGCCAAGAAGAACCATTTGTTGCCTAATTGATGCAGAAATTCCACTGGGATTGAGTTACCAACTTCTATCCCCAATTCTTGCCGATTCCAGCTAATTTTGGAGTCATGATTCCAAGAGAAGTTAATGAGTTATTTGAACAAAAGAAATGTCCATAAGTTGGTGATATTGGACCAAGGATCAAAAAATCGGTACCGGGGCGAATCCCAGCCGCCGGGCGGTACCGGTAACCGGCCGGTTACCGCCCGGTAACCGGAAATCTCGGTTTAAAACCGGATGAAATTTAGCAAATGAATTTTTTTTGCGGGGCGGGAGGCGACCGGTAACCGGTTTTACCGGTGAGAAAACCGGAAAAACCGGTGGAATGAGTATGGAAGTTGGAGCTCCACTTTTGTTGCCGTAAATTGAATGTTATGGGTGGACATTTTGCCAAAAGCTTAAGTTTTTATAACAAGTAAAACCCGCATAAGACTACATCAAACTAATCCCTTCTTGAAGCATTTTCTTGTAACTATGAGGCCAAAAGTAATTGAGATGCTTTGGCATATAACAAAACCTTCTAAAGCCCTTATCCATGGTAAAAAAAAGAACTGAACCTCAGTCAAAAAGGGTCCGCATCTGAATAAATTCAACTTGGTGTTGACCATGTGGTGAAGCCCTCTCGTCGTAGTGTTGTGTTACATCTGAAATAATAAAAACCCAAATTAATAGTAATGAATGCTAACTTGAGTAGTATACTAAAAAGTGAAAACACTAATGAAGGATCAATTCGTACCATACATTGTTGAGAAACGTGAAGGTTGTGCAATGTACTCATTGTTATCAATGAGGACAAGTCCTTCATTATGAGCCAGGTGGACTTTATATTGATCCCAAGTGTATGTGGGATAAGCATGTTGTACCCAATGATTATAAATTTGTTGGTAGTATACAGGTTCCGCCCACTGGTAAACAAATCTTGCATTGGGAGGATAAGAGATGTCCGATGATGAATGAGAATCATCAGCAGAAGATAGTAAGTTGGCATCTCGACGCTCATAAGTCGGCAAAGAGTCTGAGCTACCATATGATGCGTAGGAAGAAGAGTCTTGTGGTTGAGGATGATCTCGTTGGCGGTCCTTAGCCCTTGTGTAGGTCTTTTTGATTATTCTTGATTCGTGACAACCATGGTCTTCATCATGGGTAGCATGTGTGAAAGTTTTCTCACAGGTGAATTCCAATGGTTGACATGTGTCTATCCCAAAAACTCTTCAAGAAAACAAATATCGTTCCAAACCTTGTGGCGTTTGGACGAACTATCTCTCCTCCAATTTGTTGTCTCATTTCATTATGCAGGCGATTGTGGTTGTATAGGAACCGACAAATCCTCTTGGTTGCCTTGACAACTGCAGCAATCTCGTTGAATTGGCCGATGTCCTTCAACATGAGGCTCACAGTATGCGCTGCACATCAATCTTGTGTAACCTTGATGGCAGCACGAAAATAAGGACACTCTGCCTTATTCCCAGAAATGTCATTACTATGGAACCACTTAGCCCAAACGTTTTCGAGTTTTCACTTTGCTTCTTTCTTAAGAGTTGTGTCAATGCGGGGTTGGACGGGTGCCCGACTACGCAAAATATCAGAATCAACTCTCATAGACTGCGACCTACCAAACATCCTCGAAAGAGCATTTCTTCCTGTGGCACTTCCAATACCTCCACCATGTTCAAATGTCGCACCCCGGGCTCTTGCCCTCTGCTCGAGCTGGTGCAACTCCAACGACTCTCACCGAGCCTATTCCATCTGTTTTTCCTCATCATCATCAAAGACATCTTCACGCGCTACAGGCTCTGAAGCAACTTGCTCCATTCTCAAGCGCTCATCTCTAATAGATTTCCTTTTAGCCTTCGTTTCTTCTATACTTGCTAGCATTAGCCTTCTCACTTCCGCCGGCACCCCACTACAAGGAATAACATCCCCGTGCTTCCCAGCAAGATGTTCTTTCAGGCGTGTCACACCTCCACCTGACTTCGTAAGCTTACAATATCTGCACTTCCAACCAGCACCTCCTAGTCTCTCTCCATGGTCCCAAACATTGATACTTTTACCAGCCATCACTGCAATATCATACAGCAACAAAAACATGTATCGGTAAGGCACAAATCTAAAATTGCTAGACGCTAAAACAACATCTGCTGGACTCAATACCATTAGTTAGTATGTTATACAATCTATACAAGGTCATCATGCTCTGAATTTCAGGTACTACGTAATGCTGATTCACAGGTGAGCCGATCCAACATTGAAGGACTAAAAGGGGCCTCTTCCACAATGGAATCAGAGGCTTGCAAAATGGTCTGAGATCTACTGACTCTACATGCAGAGAACAAAAGACTTCACATGCAAATGACAAAAAGAGTACTTCATCATGTTTGAATGGGCTCCAGATGTTCCTAACTGGTTGCTAGAGCATCCAATGCCCCCTGGAACTGTTTTCAACAACTACAATTTCAATTTTTTCAAATTTTAATTCCGGCCGGTATTTTTCTTCCCGGTCTCAGCCGGAATTTCTGGTTACCAGCGGTTACGACCGGTAACCGCCGGTAATCCGAAGCATGTTTTGGACAGTTCACAGGATACTAGCCAGTTCAAGATCAAGCTCAATGCGGTTTTTGATTTGAAAAAACCAGTGAATCAATTGAACTGCAATCTCCTTGATGGATAACATTGTAAATTGCAACCTGAAATTATCACAGGTTAAGCGAAGTAAACTTACCCTTAAGAGATTCATCAGAATCATAAGATTATCTTTTGAACTAACATATCGCATCATGACTGCAGAATTTGATCTATCAAGCAGCATTTCTCCCAACAGCTGGAAGGGGAAAATATACATTAACATGAGAAACTTGACCGATACCAAAAAAAAGGATCAAAAGATTTTACTAATATACTATCACTGCTACAAGAAACTCAAAAGAAACTACAACTGATACAAGAAAAAAAATATCAAGGCACACACAATTAATAGGTGTTAGTTGTCAAAAAACCGTGTTAGGCCGAATTTTTTGTATTTTAGCCCTTTTTTTGAAAAATATTCACATTTAGACCCCTGGTAGTTTTAATTCCGTTTTTGGACCCAGAGCTCGGCGCTGTGACCCACGGCGCCGAGGTAACACGTCTCGGCGCCGTGGTCCATGGCTCCGAGGTCGCAGGCCCGCTCCAGCCTGGTGGCCTGCGTGGCGCTGACGTGGCAGCACCTTGGCGCCGTGGATCGTGGCTCCGAGCTCGGAGCCGTGGGTCGTGGCGCCGAGCTCGGAGCCGTAGATCGTGGCGCCGAGCTGGGAGTCGTAGATCGTGGCGCCGAGCTCCCTGCCACGTCTGCAGACACTCGGCGTCTAGGGTTTGCACCGATCAGGCTTTACGTTGTCGCAAAAAGAATTACTAGTTGTATTTTTTATTTTGATTATTTAATTATAGTAATATTATGTAATATATTTATTTAATTTTAGTAATATTATGTAATATATTTATTTATTTAGAGAGAGAAAAAATACGACATATGTTTTGAAAATTCGTTATGTTGCAGATGATACGTGTAGGAAATTTTTTGTAGATTTTTTTAAAATATTATGGTACGATGGTAATGGTTTTTGAAACATAAAATTTTGATGTGGAGTACAATTTAATGAAAAATTTTTTGAGCACAAATGTGATATGAACAATTAGACGAAATGAACGAAAGTGATATTGAACACGTGGGAATGAGTGCAGGAACTGTAATGATTATAAGTTTTGTTAATTTTTTAGTTGTGAATTACAAAACAATCTGAAAAAATTGTAAAACAAGTTTATGTTGATTGGCTCGTTGTAGATGCATAAAAAATATGGTAATTTTTTTTAGGAACGATTGTGCGTAGAACGGTCGATATATAAAATGGTAAGTGACTTTTAAGGTTTGATATGTTTTAAGGGTTTGCAATTCCCGTGGTTTTTGCAAGGTTTGGTAATTTTGTAGTTGTAATATGGGAACGAATATGATGAAGTCGTAATAAAAGTTTATGTTCATTGCAAGTTGGACATGCAAACCAAATTATGCTAAATGTTTTTGCCGAAGGATTGAGCGTAGAAATATCGATGCATATAGTGGTAAGTGATATTTCGAAGGTGAGTGATATTTTGACATGGCAGACATGTGGCATGTGTGCAACTCTGTACTTCTAATGTTCAGAATTCCACCACTAGTCCTAACATGCATGCCTTAGGGAAAATAACTTGCTGGGTCTATTACATTTTGTCTACTGGGTGTAGCGTGGTTGTTTCCCCTTTTTGTCACGCCCTGAAGATGGCTCCGCTGCATCCTTCTTCCTGTCACTCTTGGTCTTGAGAGCTGCCTCCCGAGCTTGAAGCTCCTCCTCCTGACGCTTGATGGCAGCTTCACGCAGACTTAACTGCTCCCGCCTCCTTTGCAGCTCATCCTCCTTGCCCTTCAGACGGATTTGGTCCACCCTCACGCGGCGCTCTTGCTCAAGCCGCATCTGTCGTTCCACCTCGCGAGCCTGAGTCATCTTGACAAAGTATTGTGCTTTGTTTTCCACCTCCACTGCCCGGTTATCTGGCCATGCCGGCGACACCCGATCCACCCATTCGATGAACCTGCAAGCCTATGTGTGGCGTGGTAGATGTCATCGATCAAGTTGAAAAAAGATAACGAGAAACAAATGATTTAGTTGTGGTCGTTACCACGAAGTCGTCATCCAGGTCAGGACATTTGAAGAACCTACGGCCGTATTTGGCTTGTTGTACTCGATCAGTCCAGACTCCCAACATCGTCCTAAAGCCGCAATGGCACTTCGGGCGCTCATGCCACTCCGGCACTCCAAATGGGTCGGACCTCCAGGAAGACATTGTTGTGTAGTAGTATTGTGATGCCTTGAGGAGGAGATGTGGTATGGAAGACATAGGAGGGAGGCCTTTATGTAGGCAGGTTATCTGGTGCAGTGGGCATAGTCCATGGAGAGGATCTTTTCGCTTGTCCTGGATTCCAATGTAGCAATAAATGGCCCTATGTAGGCTTTTCAGAGACTATAGTCTCGTAATAAATTCATAGTTCGTAGCCTTTTCAGAGATTGGACCATTCAAAGCCTAGAAGGCTAAAGACGTACGCCCCTATATGTGTACAGGCCTACTCCTGTAAAGGCTAAAGACCTACGCCCTATATGTGTACAGGCTAAAGGCCTACTCCGTCACTGCGCAAAGCTGGCATATGCTGCCCCGTTTTGTCATGTCACTGAGCAAAATCTGAACTCTTTTGTCATGTCACTGAGCAAAGCTGCCCTCTTTTGTCATCTCACTGAGCAAAAGCTGACCTCTTGTGTCATGTCCCTGAGCAAAGCTAGGGCGTGTTGTCATGTCCCTGAGCAAAAGCCTCTTTTTTTGGTGGTCACTGCATTAAGCTGCCCCGTTTTGCTATAAGTACAGGCTAAACGAGGGATATGTTCGGTCCGCAGTACCGATTGATACCAAGCCGGCGTGCTCAACCACCGTGGCCGAAATGCAGACACAATGAGTACGCGGTCGTCCAGATCTTGGATTCCCCGAACGATGGCGGGCGACGTTTCTTCCGATGCTCATGCTCCGGGGTACAAATTAGTAATGTTACATTTTTTATTCCTTATGGACCCTCGAAGTTTACCATCCTTTTTTGTGCAGATGGCCAAATGCGACCTCTCCCGCTGGATCGACCCTCCTCATGAACGGTATGTTGATCGAGGAGAACAACGACCTCCGCGAACAGATGCAACGCGAGAGGGGCAACGAGGAGGTCGTGAATATAGGAAGCTCTTATGATCCCACATGTTGCTGCGCGAACCCGAGCTGCATATGTGCATGCCACTACCACGACGGCCAGCCACGTCTGAGGCGGCCCCCTCAGCAATTCTCCATGTGGGTGCCACGAGGCTCGTTTGGCATTTAGGTAACGAGGGTTATGGCTGTGTCGTATTTTAGTTCATGTATTTGTTGATGTATTGATGCTGTGGCGGTATGACTGTTGTAGTGCTGTAGGTTCTGCTCGTGTGTGTTGGTAATGTTTTATGCTTTGTTGTCGTCAAGCTATTTTGGTAATGTTTTATGCTATGTTGTCGTCAAGCTATTTTGGTAATGTTTTATGTACGGTTGTGTTGTATTTTAGTTGTTGTGTTCGTTGGTGTGTTGGTTGGTTGTATGCCGTCGTAAATAAAAAAACTCAGAGCAACCCTTTTATACTGCAAACCATCTTTGAACATCAAACCATCAAGCACTTGAAAAACCTCACAAAAATTACAAAAGCACTTGAAAAACCTCACAAAAATTACAAAAGCACAATGAATATAACATAAACACATATATACAACAACTAGCTCATTACAAACACATCTCAGTCCTAGCTCATTACAACATATATACAATGACTTTTAAGGCCAACCACAAGCCTACACACATGTATCACTGCCTCCTAGCCTTACCCTTACCAAGGGCGTCGGTGCCTGGAGTGTAACGGCTAGGATCGCGGCGGCGTCTGCGTGGTGGAGGCTGTGCAGGCTGTGTCGAAGGAGCGTCTACGAGCTGAGACGGGCCTATCTCCTCGTAAGTCTGCTCCACCTCGTCCTCGTCGTCGTCCTCACCGCCCTGGGACGGGAAGGTGGCGCTCCTCGTGGGGGACGAGCTCTGTCCCGTGTACGACCCTCGCAGCGTCGGGTCTGCAAGTCGTGTCGAAGGCACGTCTACGTCCCTCGCCGCGCCTGTGCTGCAACCACAACGACTAGCCGCACGACGTAGCCGACCTGCTAGCCTCTGTCATCCAACATTTTGTTAACCAACAAGATACGAAGATCTTAGGTACTAATTTTGTGAGTGGCTTTGTCGAAGCTTACCTCTAGGAAGCTACGCATCCTGACGTCGTCGACTGTCATGGACATACGCTCTATGTCCTGTACGGACTGCTTCAGGGTTTTGCCCTGCAAACAAGCAAAAGAATGGATAATTTGCTGTATGTAGTGGTATTTATGTCTATTGGAAAATAAGCAATGAGATTGAACATTACCACACGATCCAGGACTGGTGCTATCTCGACCTGCGTCCCAAGGCGAGTCGACTGGTCGTAGGGCGTGTCATCGTCGTCGGAGGACGCAATGTCGGCGTAGTCATCCTGAGTCCATTGGCCCTTAAGCTTGGACCGCGTCGCACGCTGGTACCAAACTTGGTACCGACGGAAGTTCTCGTTGCTGTGCGGCTCGTTGTTGTCGTCCACGTGGTCCTGGGAGTGTCCCCACTCCTCAACGTACACGTGGTGGTGCTGCTCGAAGTCTGTGACCTTTTTCTGTCGCTGACGATCAAATCTGCATGTCACGTAAACCAAAAGTTAACATTAGTAGAAACTCCGTGCAATTGGAATCCAATGTTAGAATTGAAATTGCATGGCACTTACTTGTGCAAGGCCAAAGACGTGGAGAACGACGCTACTGGCCACAGCTGCCTCATACCAAACTGGCGTGCAACTCTATGTGGCAGGTGATACTCAACAGCATAGAAACAGATGAGAGGGCACCTCATCCTGTAGAGGACCTCGTCTATGCTGCACAGTGCGCTGAACTGAATGGCCACCACCTCTTGCTCGGCATACGGCTCCCACTTAACCTGCATAGCAACAATTTACTTGTAAGGTACAGGACTAACAAATGAAAATCACGATACCACATGTAATTAACTTACACTGGAGGCCGTGAGCGCATCTAGCTCGTTTGTGTACTCTAGGTACGCCCGCTTCGTCCTGGCGTACGGAACTGAGACCTGGTCCCAAAGATATGCAAATGTCGGACGTCGACGAAGAGGAACCTCTGCGAACCATGGACGAGGCGGCAAAACCGTGGGACGACCAACTGGTAGACGAGACCACATCCACAGCTGGAGGAGGTAGAGGCAACCACCTACTGACGAGTTCGCCGAACTCCGACGACACGCCTCGCAGAGGTGGCGGTAAAGGAACGCCAACACCCCTGAAGCCCAGCTGTACTGCCCCGCCGTGTCCCAGTCAGTGAGGCAGTGCATGTACATCCAGGACGCGCTGTCCCCCGTTCCGTCGGGGAAGAGAACACATCCAAACAAGTGCAGGATCCATGCTCTGCAATTATATGTAGAATGAAATTAAATCAAACTATGTCAATTTTACAAAAAGCACGATAAGACGACGAGTTGGCTCCATATCCACCCCTACCTGCAGAAGTAGGCAACTGTCTGCTCGTCCGCACCCTCAGGACACACTGCAAAAGTCTGCCGGAGCCATGTGATAGGAACTCCAGAAGAGCGATGGACTGCCTCAGGAGGAAGCTCTCTCCCGAGGAAGGCCTCTACTCGGGCTCTCCATCCAGCAGGCACGCACGGTCCGATAACTGGACGGCCGTGAATGGCGACACCAAGTATCCTCTGAGTGTCCTCGAGTGTAATAGTCATCTCCCCGAAAGGGAGGTGGAAGCTGTGAGTCTCCGGCCTCCACCTACATGATACAAAAAAGAGGAATACATAGCCGATACACAATGAACATGCAAGTGGAGCAATGGTTTAGGAGAATACCTGTCAACCAGTGCAGTGATGGCGGGGGGTTGAAGGTGGGCAACCCACGGCGAACCTGGTAAGAGATGGCGTCTAGGCCAGCCCTCTCCAGGAAGGGAGTGTACCGCTCGTCGTACCGCATGTCCACGAACCCGTCATGGGTTCGAGGACGAAGGATGGGCAGCTCCTGTATAGAATACACCATTTTTTTTAGTTAATGCATCAACATAAATAATTAATTGTACAAGAAGTGATGAAGGCAATACCCTCCCCTCCGCGGTGAGCCGTCCTCGGTGGCTCGCCTCGTAGTACGGGTCTAGCAGGTGGAATTGCGCCATCCTACAAAAAAAATTGAATTTGTCAGTCCAACATAGAAGTAAACAAAAAATTAAACATGCATAAAATATGGAAAGAACAAGAAATTAAACAAGAAACATAGCAAATTACATATGGAAAAACAACTAGACGAACTACGACACATAACGAATAACAAGCATTCCCACCTGACTAAGTGGCCAATGGCATGTGCGTGAATTGTGGCCAAGTCTACCACATCTGCTACATTGGTTCTGCTCGGGGTCAGTAAGAAAGGGGCTTGCTCTCCCTCGCCTCGTTCTTCCTGGAAGCTGATACATAACCATCTTGTGTCTCATCCTCTTCCTGGTTCCACGTTTGTTCCAACGGCTACCCGGATCCGCAATGTATTTGGGCCCGGTGTACGGTGGCCACTCTCCCTCATTCCGGTAAGGCTCGAAACGGGGAGACCACGTAAGCACAAGCTTGTCAACACTGAACTCCCGAGGTATCTTGCGCTCGTAGTCAAAGTTGCGATGCCTTGCTGCTGCCACATAATGAGAACATGGAAAGTGGTACTGCCTCGGTTTACCACATGTACATGAGAAATCAATAAGGACAACCTTATGCCTCCTCGTCGGCCGGAGCTCTCCATCGGTCGTTGTACCACCCCTTTCTACAACCTCGTAAGTGCCCGTGGCGTTGTCAAAACAATGTACCTCATGTGCCTCAGCCCTCGCCTTTGCCTTTTCAAGGTGGCGCTTCGGTTTTGGCGCCCATCTCTGTTGTTTACTCTGTAGCGCCATTGCATGTGCGTGTCTTTCGTTGAACCAGGCAACAAGCTTGTAAAAGGTGAAGGATACGATAGCATTGACGGGCATACCACGTATACCCCTAAGCAAACTATTGAAGGATTCGGCCATGTTGCTTGTCTGAAACTCGTACCTCCATCCACCATCGTCATGAGCCCTTGTCCATTTGTCCACATCTCTCATCAATCACGTCAACCACTGTCTACCTTCTGCGTTTGTGGCAGTATTAAGCTGCTCCAACTTCTCCAGGAAGAACTTCACCTCAAGCATTCGAGCGACCTCCTCGAACAGAGGAAAGTTGTCCTTCGTACCATCCTTACGGAGTAGATTCTCGGCAAGATGCCGAGTGCACCAACGGTGGTGCAAAGCTGAATACCCCGGTATCTGCTCCTGTACGGCAGCAAGTATGCCCTGGTGTCTATCAAATATGACACCAACCTCCCTATCAGGGCCGACCACGTGCCTCCGAACGAGCCGCAAGAACCATCCCCAGCTGTCTTTGTTCTCCCTCTCAACCAAAGCAAACGCCAAAGGAACCAACGCGTTGTCTGCGTCACAGGAAATGGCTATCAGAAGTGTGCCCTGGTACTTGCCAAGAAGAAACGTACCGTCGATGGAGAAGACGGGACGACAATGCCGAAAGGCCTCGATGGACTGAGCAAAGCACCAGAAAGCACGGAAGAATATCTGCATCCCATCTTGAGTCCATTCGTTTGGTTTCGGGACGTACTCATAATGCATGCCTGGATTAACCGCTTTGATTGCATTGAAGAGTGCTGGCAACTGCAAGTACCCATCTTCCCAGTCCCCATATATCATCTTCCAGATGCGTTGCTTTGCCCTCCATGCTTTGCCATACCTTATGTCGTATCCAAATTTCTCCTTAACAATCCCAGCAAGTGTCTTCACCTTCATATTGGGTTCTCCCTTTACTATGTGACACAGTGACTTGGCAATAATGGTAGAGGTCAACTGTCGATGCTTCTGTTTGAGCTCTGCTTCGGCACAAGTGTGTGGGCCAACGATTCTTGTGATCTTGAACTTTCCCGTGTCCTTCTGTTTCCTAGCACAAACCCTCCATTCACATGTTTCCTTCTCGCACACAACTGTGTACCTCCGCTCCACATAAGAATGTCTCACCTTGAATGGCCTTTTACGAATCACTGAATACTCCTGCAGCTACCTTTTCAATGCAGACAAGTCCTCAAACACCATGCCCTTCTCAATTGTCATGCTTGACCCGGCCTCAGGAGCATCTAGCAGCTCGTCATCCCTTCCTTCGGCATAAGCCCCATGGGAATGCCTAAGATCGCTGAATTCATGAACTGATGGATCCCGGCCAGGGCAATAACGCCTGATCAGCTCAATATCACTTTCGGTCAGCTCTCCAAAAGGGCGGTCATCATCAGAATCAACGGCCCTAGCGATCTCGTAAGGCTCCAGATCATCCACAATTTGAACATCCACACTGTTGGAGTCCTTGCAGACTTCTTCAACGTTGCCAGATGGAGCAACGGGAGGAACACCCACATTATCAGGAATGTCTCCTGCATCAGAAGCACGAAACCCATGGGATTGAGACAAAAGAATAGACTGATGGGAAAAGGCTAAAGTGTTGCTCGGCACTTACTGGGATGATTCTGGGTAAAAGGGATCTCCTGAGGGGCTGCCAAGACATCATCAGTCCGACATTCAACTCGAACTGGTTGAGAAATCTGAACCTCGTTCGGGGCAGATTGAGCATCGGGCACTTCAGGCACTTCTTCCACATCCACCGCAACGTCCGGTAACGGAGGGTCAAAGGGTGCCTGATCACCTAGTTCTGGTGAATAACCGTGAGGGGTGGGATCAATGGAGACCTTCCGCACAACAAGGTCCAAACATTGGAACTCATTCGTCATAACCAATTTGACATATTTGTCCCACTGATCCTCACAACCAATTAAGATCAACCGTCTTAGAATTGTGTCTTTCGAACCGAAGTGAAGTAACCTCTCAACTGTGATGCTCTCCTCGTTTGCATGACAATGTAGCTCCTCCCGAGCCCTAGCAACCAACTCACTAAACGACGGCCGTTCACTGAATATCAGAGGCACCCTTTGCATTTCAACAAATCGAACATTTCCATAATCATCACTTGTCACACTGCCTCCATGATATAGGGTAACTAAGTTGTCCATCTAGAACATACAGAAAACCAAACTAATAAGTACCTTTAATCGAAATAGGCTACAGAATTGAGGCGCGCTGTAACAAGGTAATACTACAATCCCATCCAAATCCAAAACTACGAACAAGGAAATACTACAATCCCATCCAAATCCAAAACTAAGAACAAGGTAATACTACCTCCCGCATTTATAGCCTAGAACATCACAGCAACACAACACATTTCGATAGCACTAGTCCTCTTGTCGCAAAAGAATCAACTTGTCTTATAGCGAGCCATATTGCCGACTCCAATACTCCACACAATCCTTCCAATCTACGGCACCATTGCCCAAGCTACAACCTAAGCATCACACATTCATAGCTAGCTAAAAAAATCTAAGCCCCGTGCAAGATTACGAAACTACAACGAACATTTTGGAGGAGAAGTCGTCACCTTGAGGCACTTGTAGCGGTCGCTCTGTGGCAGGGAGGACGGCCGCGCGGGGAGGACGGCCGCGCGGGGAGGACGGCCGCGCGGGGGGAGGACGGCCGCGCGGGGACGACGGCCGCGGCGGGGACGACGGCCGGGCGGGGAGGACGGCCGCGGCGGGGACGACGGCCGCGGCGGGGAGGACGGCCGGGCGGGGAGGACGTCGGACGGGCGGCCGAGGAGGTCGAGGAGGGGAGGCGAGCGGCCGCGGCGGGGAGGAGGCGCGTGCGGGGAGGGGAGGCGCGCGGCGGTGAGGTCGTCCGACGGGCGCCGAGGCGGTCGAGGAGGGGAGCCGGGCGGCCGCGGCGGGGAGGACGCGCGTGCGGGGAGGGGAGGCGGGACGGATGCAAATGAACGGCCGCGTGCTCGGTGCCGTGTTCAGAAGCCGCATGCTCGGCGCCGACCTCGGAGCCACGAGTCACGGCGCCGAGCTCGGCGCCACTATTCACGGCTCCGAGCTCGGCGCCACGATACACGGCTCCGAGGTCCTGCCACGTCGGCGCCACGCTGGCCGCCACGCTGGTGCGGCCCTGGGACCTCGGAGCCGTGGACCACGGCGCCGAGACGTGTTACCTCGGCGCCGTGGGTCACGGCTCCGAGCTCTGGGTCCAAAATCGGAATTAAAACTACCAGGGGTCTAAATGTGAATATTTTTCAAAAAAAGGGCTAAAATACAAAAATTTCGGCCGTGTTAGGTGTTTACTCCAATCAATCAGAACAAAAAAGAATGCCGAGGAAAGTTCAAAGCCAAGCTACTTCTTAACTTCACTTGATTCAAACTTTGAAGTATGGAAGCTACGGAGAGTTATTTTATCAAATTCTACTGACACATGGTCAGGCACGATGAGCTACAGAGTATTTTTCATATCAATGGAAAATAATACATATACCGTATCTGCCGAGAATCATATATTTGACGGAAAACAGAATAGCCACTCCACACACACATATCACATACAGAGAGAGACAAAACCAAATGTAACAGAACAGTAATACCTTAATAGCTTGCCTTTTCGTTACGTAGTTGGTTGATGATAGCAACCTAGAGTTGAATTCTGCAAAGAACCGAGGAAAAAGGAAGGTAAAAAAAGGATTAAAGGCTAGAAATAGCGTAAAATGACACGCAAAATAATGGTTCCATTTTTTTTGGCCATATGACGTTTGCTACATATGCATAACAAAAACAATTTAGCCATATGATAACGTTTATTAAATATCCATAACAGGAACATATCATGACAACAGAAATAAGTTATGATGCCAGCCAAGTTAGGGGTTGAATTAATCAGAGCATCATCTATGTATCTATATGAAATGACAATTCAATTGCATACAATCCGAGAAGAACGGCCGTCAAGTGAACAGAGCATAAAAAGACGCTTATGGTTCATGGGCTCATGGCTATGCATTAAGGGCAAATGCACTGAATTAGCCTCATCAACAATTTACCCCTAACTCAAGACAAGATGAAAATCAACTAGAGCATGAACGCATGTTACTAACTGGTTCTTTTAAGTACCTATCATGTAAACTAGTTCTATATGAAATGTACTTATGCTTGCTAAGTATACAAGGAAACACTCACAGCTCATAAAGATGCCCCGCGCTGCTAGATATTTGCTAAAACATGCTACCTCGCGTATTCAAACCGAAAAGCTTAAGAATCTTATAGAAGGACACGTCAATGAGAAAACGATGGATTCTTATAACCATATTCAAACTTAACATGGTATGAGTAGAACATGCGTGGCTACAATTAAATTTTGTTGTTTATGATTCCGGAGTCCCATATCGCATAACCATATTCCTGAACATTACAGAGAATTCGCTACAGACTTGGCCATGTATGTTAATTTACCATAACCTCCTGCCCTGTTTTTATTAAAAATGAAACATAACGATAAGTACTTTTGATTTTTGAAGTTGCCCCGTGATGTCCGGAAAGAGGATAGATCTCACGTGTTAAGATAGGATCCGCATGCTTCTCATTATGTCAAAATTCTTGAAGATGTGTTAGAAATCACCAATCTGCTCTGTACAAGTCAAAACCTTGAGTCCAGGATAAGTCAAAGAGAGAGAGAGAGAGAGAGAGAGAGAGAGAGAGAGAGAGAGAGAGAGAGAGAGAGAGAGAGTCCCGTCCCATTACACCAAGGTTTAAATTGAGCGCCAGGCTTTGATCAATCCATGCACCAGATGAGGAACGTCACAAGTCTCAACAATGTTCGAACTCGACTAAACTTGCAAGTAGAACCTACTTGCAAGAATAAATCTGGCGGTTCAGGACTCTAGAGTCCCAGAGAACGAATTTTACGTTGCTTAAAGATCGACATGATTGTATTTCGCAGAGGCAAAAGATGCTCGGGAGTCGGGAGTCTAGACAGAACCTCAAACTCCTTGACTCGTCAAGGATAAAAAGTCCAATCTTGCCACGCGAACGTTTCAGTTCTCTATATCTACGCGAGGAGCGTTCTATAAATTGAGCACCAGCCCACGCCGTCCTCCACACAAATCAGCCAAAGCGCCACACCATAGAAACCCCCCAGTTCCAACGCAAAAGATGGCGCCGTCCAAGTTCTTCGTCCTGTTCTTCGCCTTCTTCGTCGTGGCGGCGACGCTGCAGCCGTCCGAAGCGAGGGTCCCAGGACTCAAGCCTGCAGCCACAAATCAAGAAGCATCAGAAACGGCCATTGGCGGGAACCAAGAAGTGCCCGAGCCATCGTCCAAAGCTGCCGCTGCGGTCGGAGAAGCAGCGCAGCCATCGACGCTGCCCGGTTTCCCGGGCTTTCCACCGTTGCCCGGCCTGCCATTCATGCCATTGCTCCCTGGCTTTTCTTTTCCACCATTGCCCGGCCTGCCATTCATGCCACTGATCCCTGGCTTTCCTTTTCCACCATTGCCCGGGCTGCCCATGCCGCTCCCTAGCACGCCAGGCGCTCCACCGTCTCAACCTATCTCTGCCTCCCCCGGCTTGCCAACGCCAGGTTTCCCTGGCTTATTCCCACCATTGCCAGGCCTACCACTACCAGGTGCACCACCTCACCTTGGTTTCCCAGGCTTACCGGGTAGCGCACCTTCGACACCACAACCGAAGGAGTGCCTGACACCATTGATGGGCATGATGCCATGCATGGACTACCTTACCAACACCAGCGTGTTGACGCCTCCGAGCACGTGCTGCGACGGCTACAGATCGCTCATCAACAGCGCGCCCATCTGCCTTTGCCACGGCATGAACGGCGGCATGAACACCCTCCTCCCCAAGCCCATCCTTCAGCTCCGTATGATGTTCCTCCCGGTCACATGCGGCACCATGCCACCAATACAAACGTTTTTCATGTGCTCCAGTAAGTTGCAAATTTTACCATATCGATATCTTGCATAGTTGCATTGTTTTTGTGGAGTTTATGCCTGCAAGGAGATTAACTTGGTGATGTATGTGACAGCGCAACCAGTGCCACCGCTAATGCCTCCTGGCTCTCCGGCGCCTGCTAGTCCTCCAGTGTCGCCATCTTCAGGTAATCTTTTGGAATACTCTCTTTGAACAACAGGTTAAAATCTATGCTATGATTGTCCTCTAATACACCCTTTCAATTTTGTTTTTCAGAGGTATCACCGTAGTAGCAAGATGATGGATGGATTCGTCAAGATTAGACGTCTTCTTAGTGTTAAGATGGTATCAAAGATAACGTGCATGCATTTTTTAGGTGTTTAGGAAGTCGGATGTAGTAATGTTAGTTATAAGTGCGGTCATGTAAGATTTCCGTTGCATGATGTAATCGTCAGTGGAGTATTAGATGCTTAATAAAGTTCAGCCTTTTTTGATAGACTTATTTGATGTTTACCTCTGGATTTTCTTTTTTATGTTCGGTGTGAATCAGTATTTAACGCTGATTGCACGCTTATTCTGAAAATTACTTCCAAATTCGTGCTTGTATTAGTAGAATCATAAGGCAGCGTTTTCAGAAGGTTTATTTTTTGGAAAAACAATCCTTAACAAGTTTACCGACGGAAAGGAATGGACCATGGTTTGGCCTCTCAGGTTTAACAAAGACGGATTCGGATTATTTTTTAAAATTTGAACGGACGGATTCGGATTATTTTTTAAATTTTGAACGGAGGTATTCGCAAGTTGAACAATGCTAGACCAAACAATTGGCCTGTAATGTGCTTTAATTTATACCTTTTCTGAACTTATCGGGAGACTGGAACTGTGCTTGTTGATGAAATGTACTTCTTTACACGTTTAAAGTCGACAATCCATGCAAGCCAGAGCATAGAGCTAGCTAGGTTCTTCCTAAAAACATAAGAGCTAGCTAGGTACATGGCAACATGGATTGGACAGTCACAGGACATAGCGTACATGCCCTTGTTTTTTAAGAGCTCTGCCTGGACACACTACGGTTGGACTTTCATGAGTATACTATGAAAGAATTCAACTGTCTTAAAATTGTATTCAGGGTACAAAAAAGAAAAGGTGAAGGGAGAACCCCATAATCCCAACTTTGGTGCCAATCAGGGTAGCCAAACTATATAAATATCACATCTTCGTAGCAGCATCCAACCATGCGATTCATACCGTTCTTGAACCCAACATAATATGCAGAAGTCTATTATTACACAAGCAGCTTCATTACTAAACATCATACCCAACAAATGTCCTGGCGGCGGATCCATGCAAGAGCCTCTCACGGTGGGGTAAATACAATATTCCACGAGAGACCACTCATGCATTGGCCAATTTATCTTCCGCACGCTACATCAGGGTCACTGAAGTGCTGATATCTCCTTTATGACCTGCTCCTTGTCTGCCTCAAACTGCTCATCCTCTGATAAAACCATAATTAACACTATCAGTTCATGTCGTATTTTTTTTAGATAACGGAATAACAATATTCCGGCCTTGATCATTCCACGCAAATGACTACAACCGTTCAGAACCAAAACAAAAAAAAAACCGACCACACTCCACCAAACGGCGTTACAAAACCTCCTAAGCACAGAACAAAAGCCAAAAGGACTTAATCCTTTAATCTAAAACAAGTGCTCCACCCAAACTTGCTGAAAATCTCCATCACCACTCTCTCAAGTCTTTTGCATCCTTTTATGAGTGCACTTCTCGTTTCCTCTTTCGACAGTTGCGACCAGCACCTGATCCAGTAAGTCCCCCTGAAAATGACCTGCACAAAAGAGTGAGTATTGATCCTTTTGAAAACGGCGTCATTTCTATTCAACCATAGGGCCCAGCAAAACGCCGCTATACCCACTAGAATCTGATTTCTAAGCTTCAAAGAAAAACTTCTAAGCCAAGAACCAAACAACATCCCAACATTAGTAGGTGGTTGAAATCCAAAGCTAATGACTACCACATTCCAAAAAGCCCGAGCCACATGGCAATCGAAAAAAGATACTGAATGCTCTCATTAGAGGGACAAAAACAGCATTTGATACTACCTTGCCACTGTTTTTTTTTGCAAGATTATATTTTGTTAAAATAACTCCTTTTTTCAAAAACCAAAGGAACACTTTGATTTTAAGCGGTATCTTTGCTTTCCAGAATAAATTCTTTTCTGGAATGCTTTCTCTTACCATGAGATCTGTACAAGGAACGGACAGAAAAAGAACCACTCTTATGCAAGTTCCACACTAGCACATCTTCTTGCTCATTTAGAGATACTCGTACTATCAAACGCACCAACTTAAACCATGCAGCCCGCTTTTCACCTACCAATGCTTTTTGTCGTAGGGGTGGCCCCCACCTAAACCCAGCAGGCCTGGTAGGAGATTATAAGGCCCAGAATAGGCCATGTGTAATGACATAACTACCCCCAGAGGGGATAACCAGATGTAAGGGTATAGCTGTAAAAGCACTCCTCATGTGTATATATATATATATATGAGTAAGCCACGGGGAGGACCCAGGCCATTACACTTATCTTCATCACTCTCCACTACCATCTCTCTCTCTGTTTGGTCTGTAGCCACAACAGTTGGCGCCGTCCGTGGGGAGGACAGGACAAGCCTGAAGACCGAAGAAGAAGGATGGCACCGAAAAAAGCTTCTTCAGCAGCGGCGAAGGGAAAGAAGGCGGCCGGGCCGGAGCATCGTATGAGTACCAGGGCTTCGGCATCGGCAGCGGCGAGCGCGGGTGGCGACGCAGGCGCGGTGGCCGAAGACATCGATGTTCGCGCCGTGACGACCAACCTCGTCACCAGCACCGCGACGACCAACCTCGTCACCGGCACCGCGACAACCAACCTCGCCACCGGCAACGCGACGACCCGGACGGACCCCGCGGTCGAGGACGCCGACGCGGGTGCGGCGACAACCGACCCCGCCGACGCAACCACAGCCGGCCTCGCCGCCCCCACTACAACCCTCGCCGGTGGTGCAGACCGGGCGGTTCGAGGTAGCCACGACGGAGCGACCGGCAGCTTGGGACCTCGCGACGCGGTCGTCCCCGCGCCGATTCACCCGTCGGCAGTACCGGCGACCCCGCCTGCACCGGCGATGGAAAGTGCCCTGCTGGCGGCTCTCAACGCGTTCCAGCGGGAGCTCGGGGACCTTCGCGGAGCCGTCAGAGATATACAAGAGGCTCGGAGTCAGCAGGCCGCGCCAGTAATCGCGTCTGAGCCCACGCCGGAGAGGGCGGACAGTCGCGAAGCCCCCACGTCTAGTCGCGTGCCGCTGCGGCGCGTGGATCCGGAGTCCCCGCTTTCGGCGGGGCTGCAGCAGGCGGCGTGGCCTGAAGACTTCAAGTTTCCTAGCGCCATCGACTCGTACAAAGGCGACACGGACCCCCGTGAGTTCGTGCGCGTATACGAAACCGCGATCGAAGCCGCGGGCGGAGACGACACCATAAAGGCAAAGGGACTCCCCCTCGCGCTACAAGGAGTGGCGCTCTCTTGGTTTTTTACCATAGAGCCGGGCTCCATCTACGCGTGGGAGCAGCTCCGCGTCCGCCTTCACAACAACTTCCAAGGAAACTACGTCGACCGGGTTGACGCGGACCAACTCTTTGCCGTAAAGCAAAAACCCTCGGAGAAGCTCCGGGACTACTTCAAACGCTTCGCCAAGATTCGATGTCAAGTGAAGGACGTCAACGAGACCACCATCGTCAATGCAGCCATACAGGGCCTTCGTCCGGGCCCGATGGCTGAGTACAACGCGCGAAAGCCAATCAAGACGGTGGCGAAGCTCTTCGACAAGATGGAAGAGTATGCTAGGGCGGAGGAAGACGCGCGGCGAAGGCTGGAGCCTCGGCAAAAGCCGAAGACCCGCCGAAGGGCGATTCTTCGAAGGGAAAGCGTAAGCAGGAGTCGTCCAGGGACGCACCCGACCGCAGGGACAACTCGCATAAGGAGTCGTCCGATCAGCCCAAGCGCGGCCAGCAGAGGTCGAAGCGAAACCGGTACGTCCTCGACATCGAAGGCGGGTCCGACGAGGGTGCTCCAGTGGGCCGAGGCGGCCGGGGGTGCCGTGGCTGGGGGCGCGGACGTGGCAGGGGCCGCGACGATAAGGGTCGCGGAGATTACGACGACCAGCATCAGGGACTGTGGTGCGTAGTCCACGGCCGCGGCAATCATGATACCCGCGCCTGCACCTCCATCGCGGCGCTGCGCGACAACGTCCCCAGGGACAGGAACCCAGAGGCGCGCCCGCCTGCGGTGGCCCACGTCCAATTCCCGTACGAGGCCCCCATGCAGGTACAGGCGCAAGGGATGCAACCCCAGGAAGGCCCCCTACGAATCCAAGCTCACGTACAGCAACCTCGGGAGGGCCTCCTGTCGTTGCAGGCCCCGGACGCAACCTACCGCAGGGTCATTAACGTCATATCCGGAGGCTCCGCGCTAGAATTCGCCTCGGCACGGCAGCAGAAGGCCTATGCGCGAAGACTACATCACGTGGCGGCGTACCCAGCGCAAGCACCGCCGGATTGGGCGCAGCACGAAGTTACATTCACACCCGACGACGCCCAGGGTGTGGATTTCCCTCATCAGGACCCCCTGGTCATCCGGGTCAATATCGCGGGGTGCGACGTGGGCCGCGCCCTGGTGGACGGCGGTAGCTCCGCGAACGTATTGTTTGCGGCGGCCTTCGACCAGATAGGGATCCCTCGAAGCCGCCTAGGGCCCTCGGGAATCCCACTGCAGGGCTTCGGGGGACAGCCCCTGCGGGCGCTGGGCCAAATCAGTCTTCAAGTCCCCTTCGGCCGAGGTGACAATGTGCGGACCGAAGATGCCACCTTCGACGTGGTCGACCTTCCGTACCCCTACAATGCCATCTTAGGGCGCCCAATCCTCAACTCCTTCGGCGCGGTACCGCATCACAGCTACCTATGCATGAAGATCCTGGGTCCCCGGACCATCATCACCGTCCGAGGCGACCAGGATATGGCCCGACGCATCGAGCCAGGTACCAGGTGCCCGCGTCGCGAAGCCCAACGGCGCTCCTAGAAGCTGGCGTCACCGCACGGAGGTCTGCAGGGCCATCCACAGGTGCCCTGGCCGGCCCTGCAGATGTCTACCGACTAGAGGCTTCGGCCGCACCAAGGGCAAACGGTTAGTATACCCATCCTTTGTAGTTGCTCACCCGCGCAAACGGGGATGTAATGAAGATCGCCGTTTGTCGCTAATCTTCCTTTATCACGCCCAAGTACGCGGTGAAGGTGCGCGCAGGCTTAGCCAACGCGCACGTTCCAAGGTGACGGGCCTGAGTATAAACCAAGACGCACCGGGGGGACGCCCTCGCGCGCACCAGTCTACGGACTTTAAATAAGACGTAGCGTTGAGCCTAGCTCCGCACGCACCAGTCTACGGACTTTAAATAAGACGTAGCGTTGAGCCTAGCTCCGCACGCACCAGTCTACGGACTTTAAATAAGACGTAGCGTTGAGCCTAGCTCCGCACGCACCAGTCTACGGACTTTAAATAAGACGTAGCGTCGAGGTCCGCCTCCGCACGCGCGAGTCTCCGGACTATAAAGAAAGTCGTAGCGTCGAGGTCCGCCTCCACACGGACAAGTCTCCGGACTATAAAAAAGACGTCGCGTCGAAGTCCGCTTCCGCACGCACCAGTCCACGGACTTTAAATAAGACGTAGCGTCGAGGTCCGCCTCCGCACGCGCGAGTCTTCGGACTATAAAGGAAGTCGTAGCGTCGAGGTCCGCCTCCGCACGCACAAGTCTCCGGACTATAAAGAAGACGTTGCGTCGAAGTCCGCTTCCGCACGCACCAGTCCACGGACTGTAAATAAGACGTAGCGTCGAGGTCCGCCTCCGCACGCGCGAGTCTCCGGACTATAAAGAAGACGTCGTGCCGAAGTCCACTTCCGCACGCACTAGTCCACGGACTGTAAATAAGACGTAGCGTCGAGGTCCGCCTCCGCACGCGCGAGTCTCCGGACTATAAAGGAAGTCGTAGCGTCGAGGTCCGCCTCCGCACGCACAAGTCTCCGGACTATAAAGAAGACGTCGCGTCGAAGTCCGCTTCCGCACGCACCAGTCCACGAACTGTAAATAAGACGTAGCGTCGAGGTCCGCCTCCACACGCGCGAGTCTCCGGACTATAAAGAAGACGTCGCGTCGAAGTCCGCTTCCGCACACACTAGTCCACGGACTGTAAATAAGACGTAGCGTCGAGGTCCGCCTCCGCACGCGCGCGTCTCCGGACTATAAAGGAAGTCGTAGCGTCGAGGTCCGCCACCGCACGCGCGAGTCTCCCGACTATAAAGCATGGCAAACCGCGGAGGTCCGCCTCCGCATGCGTCTGTCTACGGACTATCTGCTCCAAGGAACCCTGGCGCAGATACTTTGCCAACGGTGGCATCAACACACAGCGCATATCCTAAAATACCAGGAAGTTTGCATACCGGCAAAACCACATGTACAAACGTCCGGCAACATCCCGGCCGCTCTAAGCCGCTACCCCGCGGGTTCGTCCTTAACACGCGCTAAAGCTGGGGCCTCGCTCGAAGAAGGCCGGCTCGCCCAAAAGTCAAGCGACTCTTCGGCCCTTCGCCAGCGTCGAAGCCGTCGCCGGGTTGAAAGGTCGGCCGCGCGAAGCCGGTCCCAGCAAGGAAGCTGCCCGGGATATAGGCGCAAGTCAGAATGAAGGCAGCAAGTGTGTACTTTATTCGCAAAGACAAGGAACAGTACAACGCGCGCCTACACCTAGGCACCACTGCGTCAGACCTGCGGGTTCCCGGCGCCTTCGGAGGGCCCAGCGCCGCCATCGTCGCGTCGAGGGACCCCGTCCAGAAATTGGCCGAGGCTCCCCGTCCCGTAGAGCGACTTCCGGAGCTCGATCCGTACAGCTTCCGCCCCAACGTGGCCCCAGATCCGGTCGAAGAAGGGCCCGAGGGCACGGCGAGCGGCGCGGACGGCGCCGGACATTACTCCGGCCCCGCCAGGCATCTCCAGCTGGGGGTCATCCAGCCCGGCGACGTGCGTACAGCCGCGGTGCTGGAGGAGCGCGCACACCAAGCAGGCCGAAGTGTACGCGCAGTGGGTGCCAAAGGACGTCGCGGCGCCGCGCGCGACGTTGGCGGCATCCCCGACCCAGCGGAGGGTCCGAGACAACTCCTCCGGGCCAAAGCCGCGCTCTGGCACCTCGGTTACCATCCCTTGAAGATGGCTCTCCAGCGCTTGCATGGCGTCCCACGCAACCACCGAGGCGTCGCCCAGCGTCCGGTTGCGCTCCGCTAGAGTCAAGGCAAGCTCGCCTTTTTCCTTCTCTAGCGCGGCAACCTCCTCCAGGAGCCCGTCTCGCTCTGCCGCGAACTTTCGTTCAGCAGCTGCCGCAGCCGATTCCTGCGCCGACGCAACAAGTCCCTCAGCGTGCGCCCTCGCTTCGGCGCATTCCGCTTCCAGCTGGCGGATGCGGGCGTCCTGGGCAGAGCGGGCGCCAGAGGCTTCGCGCAGCTCCTCCTCGGCGGCCCGTAGCCTATCCTCGAGCGCTGTTCGGCTACGAGCATAGGCCGTCTGCAGGGCCTGCCCCAGCACAAGGGTCTGTAGAAGGGAAAAGACTTAGCAAACTCAGCTAAGCTCAGGCGTGGTCGCATGAGTACTTACCCTCACTCCGGACACCTCGAAGGCGTCCTCGAGGCGCCCCGCCCCGTAGGTCTGTAGCACCTGCGGGTCGACGCTGGTGGCCGCGTCATTTACAATCCCGCGCCACGCCCTCAGCGTCTCCGGGGGCGGCACGAAGTCCGCGGGGCTCACGTGCTCGGACGCCTCACGTCCCGCCGAGTGCTCCCCCTCCGGAATGAGCAACGCTGTAAACAGGGATACGGGTGAAGCACCCCAAGGCATAAAAGCATACACCAGAGTAAGCTAAGCCACCCTACCTTCGGTAGCAGTCGGAATGGCCCCACCGCGAGCAGAAGCCTCCGCGTTCGGGGAGGACGGCGGCTGTCCCTGCGCGGCGGGCGGTGTGGCCAGAGGCGCAGAAGGCGCATAGGCCGCAGGGCCCCCGATGCTTGCGCTGGAGTCCCACAAGCTTCTGATGCCCATGGCCACGACGAATCCCCACGGTGTCCGGTGGAGCTCCGACCGCACACACGGCCGTTTGGCCGGGGCAGCCAGCAGCGACACCGCCCCCGCAGCCGTGCTTGGGGAAGACCCCGCGGCTGCCGCGCCCGGGGGCGAAGGTTCCACGGGGGCAGTTGTCGCAGGGGGCACCTCGGTTTCCGCTGCTGGTGGTAAAGACAGCACGGCTGCGTGCGCCCCCGCGGAGGGCGCCTCCGGCACCATAGCGGTCGCGGTCGAGGGCTCCACCTCGGCATCGCCGATCCGCGCGAGGTCCGCCTCGGTGACTTCGGCGGGCGGCGAAGCCTCCCCCCTCCGGCTGCCAACGGCAAACCCGCCGTCCGGGACGCTCGCCGAAGACACCTCGCCTTCGGCGCCTGCGCCACCCAAGCCCGAATCGGCATACCTCGCCGAGTCCGACTCCGCGTCCGCCGCGCCCTCGGAAACACTGGCAGCAGGCGCGGCAGGCGCCCCGCTGCGGCCCCTCTTCCGAGACGAGGCCTTCTTCTTCTTCGATCCACCATCGTCGGGAGCGACACGGTCTGACACGGCAAGACCCAGGACCTCGCACACGCGGTTTATTCGCCCCAGCCCTGCCTTGGCGATAGCAGACGCGCGCTGCTCGTGCTCCCTAGCGGTGTACGGCCCCAGGAATACGCGCGCGGCTCGCTCCGCCTCCTCCAAGGAAACCCCTGAAGCAAAGAAGAATGGCATCAGCATACAACGCGTTTCGCGTCAGCGAAGGAGGGACGCGATCGAGGCTTACGAGGACCGGGCGGCGCCGGCAGCGAGCAAACCCATGGCGAAACATTGTCGTCTCGGCGCCTCTCGGCGGCAAGACGCCAGTCGTAGGCAAGCGGCGCCACGCCGTACATCACGTACTCTTCGGCGAGGTCGCGCATGTTGAGGCAGGCGGCCGCGCCTACGAGCCGCTTGACCCTCCGCTTGTCCTCGTCATCGAGCGTTCGGCCGGGCGAGGGCTTGAACGCGATTGGTCGGCCCGTACACTCAAGGCCGCTCCCGCTCTCCACACGGTGGTAGAACCACCGCTTCATCCAGAAGGACTCCCACTTCCCGCGAGTAGAGTTCGCAGGGAAGAGCTTCTTGCACGACGAGCGAATAATAAAAGTGACGCTACCGAAGCTCGACAGCGTCCCGCCCTTCCGGCCCTTCGGCTGGCATCGTGCCTCGTGGAGATAGGCGAACAGCGACGCGCTGGGCCAACATGCCCCCGAGCGCAAGGCCCAGCTGTACACCGCGAGCCGGGCCATGGCGTTCGGGGTCAGTTGCGCCAGCTCCAGCCCGAAGGTCCGCAGCACGTCGCCCACCACCGCCGCCGCTGGGATCCGGAGCCCCGCGTCGAAAAAGGCAACGAAGACGACCGCCTCCGACCTTTCGGGATGCGGTTCCGTCTCGTCGGCGGCGGGCAATCATACGTCTTGGCGCCCGGACAACTTCCCCGCGTGCAGGAGCCCTTGGATCGTTTTCTCGGTCACGAGCGAGGGGCCTAGCTCGCCAGAGAACGTGCCTTCCTCCTCCGCCGCCAGCCGCTCCTGGTCCGCCGCCGCCGGGTCGCGCTCTGGGAGCGCGTATTTCACCTCCAACGGCGAGGATCGCCGGCGAATGGCAGGGCCGCCAACCGCCTGGCCGCGCTCGCTACTGGAGGCCATCGCTTCCCACGACGAGACTGAAGCGGTGAAGATAGCACGAAGGTGTGGAAGGCGGAGCAGGCAGGAAAGAGGGCGTAAAGGTGCGGGGACGCTGTCACGGGGGGGGCTATTTCAAGTCACCTCGCCCATACCGCCGCTACCGAAGCGTCGCAACGATCCTCGTGCCGGGTGCAACCGCAGCGGTGTAAAGGCCCGCCCCGCACGATTCCCCGTAATTGAAAGCGAAGGGTCGCGAAGGTCCGGGTACGAGGCGCGACCGCAGTCGTACAAGCGCCCGTCCAGCACAACGCCCCACCCAACGCTGGAAGGTCAAGACCACGGGCGCCAAGGACCGTCACAACACGGTGTTACCTACCCGCTATTATAGGCGCACCAGTGGGCCAGGGGATCACAACAGCTCCGGCGCCGCGCCATTCACCGCCCGCCCAGTGTCCCCCTTGCCTAGGGAAGCGGCGAGCGGCTGCAAACACGCAACCGTCCACATCCCTCCGCCCACCCGTCATAGGCCGCCGCGTGCCCCAGGCGCGTCGGGTCGCACGGTACGGGAACCTAACCCTGGCAGACCAAGGGCCGGCGTGATTCCAGGAACCTTTACAGCACAAGACCCCAAGTCACCAGCCACGCGGCGGCGTTCGCGAGGCGAAGGCGCCACCTTCGCTGCCACCCGTTCGAAGGGTAGGGGACGGAGCGCGCGCGTCTACTCCGACTAGGCGCCAGCTTCGCTGCCACCCGTTCGAAGGGTAGGGGACGGAGCGCGCGCGTCTACTCCGACTAGGCGCCAGCTTCGCTGCCACCCGTTCGAAGGGTAGGAAACGGAGCGCGCGCGTCTGCTTCGACTAGGCGCCTGCTTCGCTGCCACCCGTTCGAAGGGTAGGGGACGGAGCGCGCCTCTGCTTCGACTCGGCGCCAGCTTCGCTGCCACCCGTTCGAAGGGTAGGGGACGGAGCGCGCGCGTCTACTCCGACTAGACGCCAGCTTCGCGGCCACCCGTTCGAAGGGTAGGGGACGGAGCGCGCGCGTCTACTCCGACTAGGCGCCAACTTCGCTACCATCCGTTCGAAGGGTAGGGGACGGAGCGCGCGCCTCTGCTTCGACTCGGCGCCAGCTTCGCTGCCACCCGTTCGAAGGGTAGGGGACGGAGCGCGCGCGCGTCTACTTCGACTTCGGCGCCAACCTCCGCTGCCACTCACTCGAAGAATGGGGATGGAACGAGCTTGAAGAACGAAGAACAGCACATACGACCACCATAACTCGAACACGCAAAGGTCAATTTGCGGCAAGAACAGACATGATCTCGTAAACAGATATGTGTCACCACACCAGCATATGCTCGTTCGCATGATCAGAGCGTATGGATTACTTCATATCTGTCTACGAGAGCAAGTCAGGCCTTGCCATCTCCGCTTCAAGCTGTGAAGCATTCCCACAAATAGGACGTGTTTGGTTCACCGGCGCTCGCGGGCGTTGACGCCAGTCGACGCAGTCATCAAACGCAGGTGAACAAAATTTTCCCTACACATGAGAACCTAACCATGAACAGGTACGGGATGTACAGCAAGGGGTATCTAGGGAGCGGCCCCCGTCGCCAGCATATTTATACACGGCCTCACCAGGCGAAGAGCCACCGCCGTGGAGGGAGGCCAATCGGCGGCACGCCAACCGGTGGAAGCATAAGCGGGGGGCACGCGCGCGCCCCAGAAGTCCAAACGTCGGGAGTCCGCCGTCACATTGATGGT
Organism: Dendrocalamus latiflorus; assembly: GCA_017311315.1. Taxonomy (NCBI): domain Eukaryota; kingdom Viridiplantae; phylum Streptophyta; class Magnoliopsida; order Poales; family Poaceae; genus Dendrocalamus; species Dendrocalamus latiflorus. The sequence goes on along the minus strand of CM029629.1, from coordinate 7,179,889 downwards.
CACGACGCCTCAAGGCCCGCACCGCGCCAAGCACGCCTCGCCACGTGGACGGTCGGAAGAACACGCATCTGCTTCGGCCACAGCACAGCCCCGGGTCAAGTTTGGAGGAATTCACAGGCCGCAGGGGACAGAGGGGGCCAAAGGACTCGGCGACATGGCTTCGGCCCTGTGAAGCCCTTCACCATGAGAGGCTCCTGTCGTAGGGGTGGCCCCCACCTAAACCCAGCAGGCCTGGTAGGAGATTATAAGGCCCAGAATAGGCCATGTGTAATGACATAACTACCCCCAGAGGGGATAACCAGATGTAAGGGTATAGCTGTAAAAGCACTCCTCATGTGTATATATATATATGAGTAAGCCACGGGGAGGACCCAGGCCATTACGCTTATCTTCATCACTCTCCACTACCATCTCTCTCTCTGTTTGGTCTGTAGCCACAACACTTTTCTAAAAGAAACATTTAGCGGTGTTGTACTAAGAACTTGTGCAACCGTCACATTCTTCTTTCTAACAATTCTATACAAATCAGGGAATTTCGTCATTAGCACTTCCTTCCCAATCCAATGTCCTCCCAAAATCTTGATTGTTGTCTATTATTAACCTTGAATCTACTTCTCGTTAGAAAAAGGTCTTTGACCTCCATAAGACCACTCCAAAAATGAGAGTCCCCTGATTGCTTAACCATTTGTGACAAGGTCTTACCTTTCAAATATTTTCTTTTAAGCATGCTTTGCCAGAGGCCATCCTCATTCAACAACCTAAACAACCATTTACTTAACAGACAACAATTCTGCATTTCCAGGTTTAAAATACCCAAACCCCCCACATATTTTGGCTAACTAAGGATACCCCATCTGGCTAATCTATATTTCTTTTTATTCCCATCATTTTGCCAAAAATATCTGGATCGATAATAATCCAGTTTCTTAAGGATTCATTTAGGAATTTTGAAAAAGGACATCATAAACATCGAGAAACTCGATAAAACCGAATTGATTAAAACGAGTCTGCCACCTACCGACAATAATTTGCTTTTCCAACTATTAAGCTTCTTCTGACACCTTTCCTCGACTTCCCTCCAATCCTTGTTCAAAACTTTTCGGTAATGCATAGGGAGACCTAAATACCTAAATGGTAAAGATCCCGCCTTGCAACCAAATAGTTCAACATAATCGACACTTTTGACCTTAGCGTCCCCAAAGAAAAATACCTCACTTTTATAGAAGTTTATTTTGAGGCCCGACAACTCCTCGAAAGTACTTAGTACTAACTTTACATTCTTTGCCTCTTCGAAATCATTTTCCATAAAAAGAATAGTATCATCCACATACTGAAGAATCGACAAACCGTCATATACCAAATGAGGTACTAAGCCCCTAAACTGCCCACTGCCTTTGGCCCTTTCTAAAAGAATTGCCAACATATCAGCTACTAGATTGAAAAGAACAGGCGAGAGAGGATCCCCTTGCCTCAAACCTTTACTAGTCTGAACGAATTGGCCTATGTTATCATTCACCTTGACCCCTACACTACCACCACATACTATTGTTTCGATCCATTTGCGTCATGTTGTTGAAAAACCTTTTAATCTCAAAACCTGCTGCAAAAAGGACCAACTCACCTTATGATAGGCTTTCTCAAAATCTAGTTTGAGAATCACCCCACCCAATTTTTTCTTGTTTAGCTCATGTAATTTTTCATGCAAAACAACTGCACCTTCCATAATATTTCTTCCCGGAATAAAAGCCGTTTGGGAAGGTCTAATCACCTTGCTTGCCACCCTCGTGATCCTATTGGCCAATACCTTTGTAAAAATCTTAAAGCTGACATTAAGCACACAAATCGGTCTATACTGCTAAATTTGCTTAACCTCTTTTTGTTTTGGAAGGAGAGTTATTATCCCAAAATTAAGACTAAAAAGAAGAAGTGTATTATTGTGGAAATCTTTAAACATGGCCATTAGGTCATCTTTTATTAGACTCCAAAACACTTGATAAAACTCGATAGGAAATCCATCAGGACCCGGGGCTTTATTGTGTTTCATTTGAAAAATGGCCTCTCTTACTTCCTTTTCAGAGAAAACATCCGTAAGGATCCTATTCTCTGTTTCAGATACTTGCGGGGTATCATCTTTGTATGTTTCGTCAAGAATCAAGTTATTTCTCCACGTCGACCCAAAGAGGTTTTTATAATATTTTGTAATAAATTTCTCCAGATTATCATCTCCTTCAATCACCCCCTTCTTCTTGGTCAAGCCAAAAAATTCTAGTTTTTCTTCTTTTACCACTTGCAACCATATGGAAATACTTTGTATTGTTGTCTCTCTGCAGGAGCTCCGTGGTCTTAGCCCTTTGGAACCATTTAATCTCCTCCTCCCGAAGCAATTGGGCTAGCCGTTCTTTCACCCTTTGCTTCAGGTCCACTTCATGCTGACACAGAAGCTGTGTTTTCGCTTTTTTATCAATCTTATCCGCTACCCTGACCAACTCCTGCTTTTCCTTCTTACAAGCCCCATTCTCGTTCTTTGCCCAACCTCTTAAAAATTGTCTCAACCTTCTGATTTTATTCTGCCACCTTTGTAGAGACAAAAAACCCTTTTTTCTCCTTTCCACACCTTAGACACTAAGTCGAAGAAACCCTCACGTAAGAACCATCCGAGTTCAAATTTTAACATTGGACGACCCTTACCCTGGGTTCCTTCACCCGTGCTAAGCAAGAGCGGAGTATGATCCAAAAAATCTCTACCCAAAGCCTTCACCGCGGAGGGTGGGAACTTTTGTTCCCACTCCGTGCTTACTAAGATCCTGTCCAACTTTTCATAAGTTTGTACTTTCCAAGAATTAGCCCAAGTATAGTTTCTTCCAGACAGAACAATTTCCCTCAGATTTAAGCTATCTATAATTGCATTAAAAAGAAAATGCCATTTTCCATCAAACTTATCATTACTTTTCTCACTCGAATTTCGGATGATATTGAAATCCCCACCAATCATCATTGGCAACGTTTCCTTATTATAGGCTTGGACCAGCTTGGTAAAAAAATTTCCTTGAATTCTGGTTGCGTTGCCCCATAAACAGCCACCAAAATCCATTGAAAGCCATCTTTTTTATTTCTGAGATGGAATTTCACAAAGAAATCCCCTTCCGCAATACTGCCAATATCAAAAATATTCATATTTACTCCCAACTGAATCCCTCCTGATCTCCCATGTGGCACAGTCCAATGCTAGAGAAAATCTCTTCCCCCACACAATTTATTAAGCTTTGTTGGCGAGAAATCTTTCTTCCCGGTTTCCAAAAGAGCAATAAAGTCTAAGCTCTGCTCTCTAGAGGTTTCATATAGAAATCTTGATTTAGCCAAGTCCTTAAGACCTCTGCTATTCCAGAAAATTCCTTTCATGATGATCTCCATTTCAAAACTTTAACTTTTCTTTTTTCACAAGTCCTTTTTCCAAACGACTTAGCATTGGACTTGTGTTTTGTAGTAACAGCCCTAGCCTCACAACTTAGGTGATAATTATCATCATCTAAATTTCATCTACCAAATCCCCACACAATTGCTTTACTGCCTCTATTTCTAAATCCTCTAAACTTTCCGATTCGCTAACACTACTCAGAGAGCCTTCACTGGATTTCTCTAACCTGCCTGAACCTCTTGACCTCTCTAAACAAAACAAATGATTAACAGCTGAAAATAAACCTTCATTACTGCTACTCGCAACTACCCCTAGTTCACTCACCCTCCTAACTGCAGAAGAGGCAGGAATAGAACAAAAAGAATTAACTGAAACGTTACCTTCCATTTGCTCCAGGTTGCGCACCACCGCCCGCCATTCTGCTCGCATCAAGATGTGCTCGTCAGTCACACCGGCCAAGCGCGTGCTGGCCCTTGATGGTGACACCACCACCTCCCTGATTGACCCGGTCGCCTCCATGTCGTCAACAGACCCGGATAACAACCCCGCCTGACCCAAACCATTCTCTCCTCCTGGCTGACCCTGCGCGCCTAGCCCACCCACCGAACCCACTGACTGGCCCGACAACTTCACGCCCCCTGAAGCCTCCACCAATCCTTCCGAGTTCAGCCCCTCCAAACTGCTGTCCTGGAAAGCGACCTCTACACTGGCCAGCCTCTCCTCCAGAATCTTCCCCGGCGAACTGAGATCACAAAACATCCCTTCCAATCCCTCCTCAATCTTCCCCGGCGAACTGAGAACCTCCACAGCTCCTTGCTGTTCACACAGAAGATTGTTCTGCTCCTTTTCTCCTTCAAAAGCTTCAACTACAGCCACTTGCTCCTCCTTTTCAGCTAACACTTTGTCGGCCACTTCACCAAACACTTTATTGACCAACACATTCAGGAACTCCTCCGTTTTTTCTTTAAGAAAAGCTCTAAACTCATCCTCACTCATTCTCTGAACTTTCTCTTTGAGTGACTCACTTCCCGACCTTCCCTCCTTAGCCGGCGCCCCATTACTCACTCCACCATCTCCCTTCAAGCGCTTGTGCTCTCTAGCACCATCCACCTCCTCCCCCAACAGATCATCCTTCTCCATACCCTCCTCCTCACTTCCAAACCCATCCTTGTCCCCTCCATTCCAATCCACCTCTACCTCTTCTCCATTTTCATCAAAACCTCTTTTTTCCACCTCAAATTCCAACTCAAAATAATGATCCCCAATGACCACATCTAAATGTGTAGGAATCAACTTCGGGTTGAGGACTGCTACAAAAATTCTTCCAAACACATTCTTCCTAGTCGACTCCATATCCACCGTCTGCGTTGAACCAAGCATAGACTCGACCGCCCACAGATTCAGAAACTTTCTCAAAGCTTTTCTTATCCCAAACACCTTGACCCACACTTTAGGAAGTAAGAAACCTTCCTCCTCATGCCACTCCTCAAAGGTCAACCTAACGCCTGTTGAAACTCCATCCTCCTTAACATCTGCCCCCCCCCCCCAAAGCAATCGATCGCTGCAACTTCGATTTTGAAGGAAACTGAGTGATAAAAGCATTATCCCCATTGTTGTGGCTACAGGCCAAACAGAGAAGAAAGGGACCCGTAGGAGAGGAAGAGGAGAGCTAGATCTGTGGGAGAGGTTGGTGAGAGTGAGAGGGTGTCCCCCTTTGCCCCTCCTGGGGGGTTTATATATATGAGTGGGGTAGAATGGGAAATCCCCATTCTACCCCTTAGTATTTACAAAGGATGAGGGTACATTGGTATATTTACACTGGTATATTCCTCTATACTATTGGGCCTATTACATGTTGGACTAGTTGCACGGCCCAGTCACGGGGGGTTGGGCCACCCCTACAACACCCATATTTCTATAAAGACCACTTCCACTTTCCTGGCACAATCCTTTGCAATTGAGCACAAACTTGCTCCTCAGAAAGCACTCCTCCTGTGACGGTAATCAGCGCCCGCTTTGAGTCCTTTTTCCCCCTTGGCAGAGGGGGTGCTGAATATGGACGAACCCCAAACCATGCGCCGCATAACCGATGCATGAGCAACTGGCCTCGGCATTTTGAGAATCGGGCATCTATGGTTCACATGCTCGTGACTGTCACAAATGACGCAGTAGACATCCACCGAGCATCCCGCCGCCAAATGCCCCTTCTTTGTACACCTTGAGCATATGGTTCCTGCCAACCCCACTTCTCCCTCCTCATCCGTGCCTCCCTGCACCTCCTCCTCCTACACAGCACCCGCACCCACCTGCAAGTTCCCAGTATTGGCCTTGACAGTAGCGAGCTCAACCACCTTTCTTGAAACGGCAGTCCCTTCAGCTGTAACCCCAAACTTCGAGCTCACACGATCAGCAGGTTGCCCAAACTGCCGCACCTCACCACGCCCTTGCCTGCCAACAAAGCCACCACGCGGGCCCCCAAAACTCCACCTGGCACCTCCGCCATGGCCATGCCGCGACCAGCCCCTTCCTCGATTAACGCCACCCCCAACATGGGGCCTCATCCCCCGACCTCCACCCTGAGCACCACGCCCGACCGCGTGAAACCCACCACCGCTGGGACCCTCCTCTTCAACCTCAACCCCCTGCCTGCAACCACGGCCAAAAGCCATCCCGCGCCCACGAGACCCTACGCCATCGGACTAGTTCGGGAAACCAAACCGTCCCCCCCCCACACCACCACGACCGCCTCGCTGCATCTTGCTTCCCTGCCGCCCTCCTGACACCGACTCCGAAGACTCCGCCCCCCTCACAACCTCGGCAAAGGAGCGAGTCCAGGGAACCGAGGCAACCAAAGGAACTGGGGAAGTAGCAACAAAGATTTGTTTACTCGACAGAATCCTTGGTCGCCCCCTTCTAGCGAATAGCTCGCCCAAACTCTGGGGAAATCGAAGCGCCAAATGGGCCCCTGCACGACCCAACGGGCCCAAAACACTGCTCAGCATCTGCGGCCCCACCTGATGCTTCTCCTTCACAATTTGAAAAACATGCGGCTTCTTCCCAGCTTCCGACCCCGCCACCACCGACTCCGGCAACGGCGCCACCACTGACACCGCTCCTCCCCCAACTCTACTCCAAGGTCCTCCAACCGGGTTAACCCCTGAGCATTCCCCTTCGATTTCAAGTCTTTCACCCAGACATCTCCCAGCAGCAACTCTGGCGACGCCCGCTTCGCAAAAAGAGGCCCTTTTCACGGACTAAGGCCCGGCGACCCCGTCTTCTGCGCCCCCGAGTCTGCGAACTGTAAAACCACCGACCTGGAGAGACGACCCTGACCTGCTCCACAAACCACAGACCCAAAACTTGGTGAAGAAAAAACAAATGAATTTAGATCTTCAGCTCTTACCAAATCGTCGACCGGAGAACCCACGATCAAAGCATCCTGCACGAACACTTCGCTCGACGCAATGGAGCTGTCACCCGCCTCTTCAACTTCCTCATCAGAATTCTCGTCTCCGGCCAGCGGCCAGAACCGAGATCCACTCCCTTCCCTCCTAACCCCAGCTAGTGGGTCAGAGGAAGAAAGCAGACCCGGTGCCGACTGCCTACGACAATCTACCCTCTCCGCCTTATGCTCCGACACTACAGCGGCCTCTTCCGGTGGTGAGAAAAATTCCCCACCGAAGGAGGAAACACATGACGGAGAGGAACCCCACGATGACCAAGACGAGCGCGCCCTCCCAACTCTGCAACCTCATTCCCCAGCACGGACTCCGGCGACGAGAGGGCCTGGTCCGAAGCAGAGCAAAGAGCCACCGGCAAGAACGCCGACACAGCCACACTCGCCGGCACAGACTCCTGCGATGAGGGTCGAGGCGCCAGGGTAAGGCGACGCCGACGACGCTCGCCCCTATGCCCCATCTTCCTGTGATCAGCAGCTTGTTTCGAAGGGGAAGAAGGTTCTCATTGGGCTTCAGTTCATGTCGTATTGTGACAGTGAAAAATTAAATCCTAATAATAAACAACTACAGTGGGAAAGCTCAAGTGACGTACTTATAATTACCACCAATGAGCTGAAAATATAATTGAACTACATGCGTGGTCTTGTGAGAAAAATGGCAAACAAGTGCAAATGTAAGTACATACGGTGGTCAAAGTAAGCATAAGTACCTTTGTCAATCTTGAATCCGGCAAAAAAATCGAAGAAGCTTGGTTCTATTTGTGACTAGTATGTTTACAACCTCACTTGGTTTGTTTTTATTTGCAGCAAATAACTGAAATATGTAGCAACACATTAATCAAAATGAGTTTAAACAAACAACATGTCTTTACAGTGAACAAATCTGCTAGGGCATTTGTACTCACCTTGAACACATGAAATGCTTCAATTTGAATATTTTTGCTTGAATCCAGAAAAATTAAGAAAATTACTAAGAAAATTGGCAGGACAGAATAACATTGGCAGAAATCGTACATCAAAAGAGAGGTGAAATGCTCTGCATTTCAACTATGACCATCTGAAAGAAGTTTACGCAACTATTGATCAGTAGTCAGACGGTTAACCTGGTAATTTGAATAGTGGTGGAAACGCTGATTTTTCAAAATATAGTATTATATGACCAAAGAATCAAGACTACTTCAATGGTATAAGATGACATTTTGTTCATGTGAAGTAACAAAAAAGATATCTAATTTTATTCTTTAAAGTTAAATCATTATGACGGAATCATAGAGCAACCTAGAACCAGCAGGAACTTAACAAAAGGATCTATGGTGGATCTTGGAGACTACAGCTCCCAGATCTCCCAACAGCCAAGAAGAACCATTTGTTGCCTAATTGATGCAGAAATTCCACTGGGATTGAGTTACCAACTTCTATCCCCAATTCTTGCCGATTCTAGCTAATTTTGGAGTCATGATTCCAAGAGAAGTTAATGAGTTATTTGAACAAAAGAAATGTCCATAACTTGGTGATATTGGACCAAGGATCAAAAAATCGGTACCGGGGCGAATCCCAGCCGCCGGGCGGTACCGGTAACCGGCCGGTTACCGCCCGGTAACCGGAAATCTCGGTTTAAAACCGGATGAAATTTAGCAAACGAATTTTTTTTTGCGGGGCGGGAGGCGGCCGGTAACCGGTTTTACCGGTGAGAAAACCAGAAAAACCGGTAGAATGAGTATGGAAGTTGGAGCTCCACTTTTGTTGCCGTAAATTGAATGTTATGGGTGGACATTTTGCCAAAAGCTTAAGTTTTTATAACAAGTAAAACCCGCATAAGACTACATCAAACTAATCCCTTCTTGAAGCATTTTCTTGTAACTATGAGGCCAAAAGTAATTGAGATGCTTTGGCATATAACAAAACCTTCTAAAGCCCTTATCCATGGTAAAAAAGAACTGAACCTCAGTCAAAAAGGGTCCGCATCTGAATAAATTCAACTTGGTGTTGACCATGTGGTGAAGCCCTCTCGTCGTAGTGTTGTGTTACATCTGAAATAATAAAAACACAAATTAATAGTAATGAATGCTAACTTGAGTAGTATACTAAAAAGTGAAAACACTAATGAAGGATCAATTCGTACCATACATTGTTGAGAAACGTGAAGGTTGTGCAATGTACTCATTGTTATCAATGAGGACAAGTCCTTCATTATGAGCCAGGTGGACTTTATATTGATCCCAAGTGTATGTGGTATAAGCATGTTGTACCCAATGATTATAAATTTGTTGGTAGTATACAGGTTCCGCCCACTGGTAAACAAATCTTGCATTGGGAGGATAAGAGATGTCCGATGATGAATGAGAATCATCAGCAGAAGATAGTAAGTTGGCATCTCGACGCTCATAAGTCGGCAAAGAGTCTGAGCTACCATATGATGCGTAGGAAGAAGAGTCTTGTGGTTAAGGATGATCTCGTTGGCGGTCCTTAGCCCTTGTGTAGGTCTTTTTGATTATTCTTGATTCGTGACAACCATGGTCTTCATCCTGGGTATCATGTGTGAAAGTTTTCTCACAGGTGAATTCCAATGGTTGACATGTGTCTATCCCAAAAACTCTTCAAGAAAACAAATATCGTTCCAAACCTTGTGGCGTTTGGACGAACTATCTCTCCTCCAATTTGTTGTCTCATTTCATTATGCAGGCGATTGTGGTTGTATAGGAACCGACAAATCCTCTTGGTCGCCTTGACAATTGCAGCAATCTCGTTGAATTGGCCGATGTCCTTCAACATGAGGTTCACAGTATGCGCTGCACATCAATCTTGTGTAACCTTGATGGCAGCACGAAAATAAGGACACTCTGCCTTATTTCCAGGAATGTCATTACTATAGAACCACTTAGCCCAAACGTTTTCGAGTTTTGACTTTGCTTCTTTCTTAAGAGTTGTGTCAATGCGGGGTTGGACGGGTGCCCGACTACGCAAAATATCAGAATCAACTCTCATAGACTGCGACCTACCAAACATCCTCGAAAGAGCATTTCTTCCTGTGGCACTTCCACTACCTCCACCATGTTCAAATGTCGCACCCCGGGCTCTTGCCCTCTGCTCGAGCTGGTGCAACTCCAACAACTCTCACCGAGCCTATTCCATCTGCTTTTCCTCATCATCATCAAAGACATCTTCACGCGCTACAGGCTCTGAAGCAACTTGCTCCATTCTCAAGCGCTCATCTCTAATAGATTTCCTTTTAGCGTTCGTTTCTTCTATACTTGCTAGCATTAGCCTTCTCACTTCCGCCGGCACCCCACTACAAGGAATAACATCCCCGTGCTTCCCAGCAAAATGTTCTTTCAGGCGTGTCACACCTCCACCTGACTTCGTAAGCTTACAATATCTGCACTTCCAACCAGCACCTCCTAGTCTCTCTCCATGGTCCCAAACATTGATACTTTTACCAGCCATCACTGCAATATCATACAGCAACAAAAACATGTATCGGTAAGGCACAAATCTAAAATTGCTAGACGCTAAAACAACATCTGCTGGACTCAATACCATTAGTTAGTATGTTATACAATCTATACAAGGTCATCATGCTCTGAATTTCAGGTACTAAGTAATGCTGATTCACAGGTGAGCCGATCCAACATTGAAGGACTAAAAGGGGCCTCTTCCACAATGGAATCAGAGGCTTGCAAAATGGTCTGAGACTCTGAGATCTACTGACTCTAATGAAGGAAGGCTATACATGCTAGAAAAACAACTTCATGACTCTAATGAAGCTAGGGAATCTTTATTGCTCAAGTTGAACTCTGCATTGGACCAATCCAAAAGTCTAAAGATACCAACTTGTGATGCATATAGAAAATGAAATCAGAGGTTTGTAAAATGGTCTGAGATCTACTGACGAGAATTCTCTAAGAGAAAAGAGACTGAGGGAAGAGCTGCTGCTGCTTGCCTGCTCCTCGCTGCTCGCTGCCTGCTGTTGCTACTCGCTGCTCGCTGCCTGCCGTTGCTGCTCGCTGCTGCTGTCTTCTGCTGCTCTAGAGACAGAATAATGCAATGCACATGCAGCCAGCTACCTTTTCTCCCCCCCCCCCCAACATGCAGAGAACAAAAGACTTCACATGCAAATGACAAAAAGAGTACTTCATCATGTTTGAATGGGCTCCACATGTTCCTAACTGGTTGCTAGACCATCCAATGCCCCCTGGAACTGTTTTCAACAACTACAATTTCAATTTTTTCAAATTTTAATTCCGGCCGGTATTTTTCTTCCCGGTCTCAGCCGGAATTTCTGGTTACCAGCGGTTACGACCGGTAACCGCCGGTAATCCGAAGCATGTTTTGGACAGTTCACAGGATACTAGCCAGTTCAAGATCAAGCTCAATGCGGTTTTTGATTTGAAAAAAAACCAGTGAATCAATTGAACTGCAATCTCCTTGATGGATAACATTGTAAATTGCAACCTGAAATTATCACAGGTTAAGCGAAGTAAACTTACCCTTAAGAGATTCATCAGAATCATAAGATTATCTTTTGAACTAACATATCGCATCATGACTGCAGAATTTGATCTATCAAGCAGCATGTCTCCCAACAGCTGGAAGGGGAAAATATACATTAACATGAGAAACTTGACCGATACCAAAAAAAAGGATCAAAAGATTTTACTAATATACTATCACTGCTACAAGAAACTCAAAAGAAACTACAACTGATACAAGAAAAAAAAGATCAAGGCACACACAATGAATAGGTGTTAGTTGTCAAAAAACCGTGTTAGGTGTTTACTCCAATCAATCAGAACAAAAAAGAATGCCGAGGAAAGTTCAAAGCCAAGCTACTTCTTAACTTCACTTGATTCAAACTTTGAAGTATGGAAGCTACGGAGAGTTATTTTATCAAATTCTACTGACACATGGTCAGGCACGATGAGCTACAGAGTATTTTTCATATCAATGGAAAATAATACATATACCGTATCTGCCGAGAATCATATATTTGACGGAAAACAGAATAGCCACTCCACACACACATATCACATACAGAGAGAGACAAAACCAAATGTAACAGAACAGTAATACCTTAATAGCTTGCCTTTTCGTTACGTAGTTGGTTGATGATAGCAACCTAGAGTTGAATTCTGCAAAGAACCGAGGAAAAAGGAAGGTAAAAAAAGGATTAAAGGCTAGAAATAGCGTAAAATGACACGCAAAATAATGGTTCCATTTTTTTTGGCCATATGACGTTTGCTACATATGCATAACAAAAACAATTTAGCCATATGATAACGTTTATTAAATATCCATAACAGGAACATATCATGACAACAGAAATAAGTTATGATGCCAGCCAAGTTAGGGGTTGAATTAATCAGAGCATCATCTATGTATCTATATGAAATGACAATTCAATTGCATACAATCCGAGAAGAACGGCCGTCAAGTGAACAGAGCATAAAAAGACGCTTATGGTTCATGGGCTCATGGCTATGCATTAAGGGCAAATGCACTGAATTAGCCTCATCAACAATTTACCCCTAACTCAAGACAAGATGAAAATCAACTAGAGCATGAACGCATGTTACTAACTGGTTCTTTTAAGTACCTATCATGTAAACTAGTTCTATATGAAATGTACTTATGCTTGCTAAGTATACAAGGAAACACTCACAGCTCATAAAGATGCCCCGCGCTGCTAGATATTTGCTAAAACATGCTACCTCGCGTATTCAAACTGAAAAGCTTAAGAATCTTATAGAAGGACACGTCAATGAGAAAACGATGGATTCTTATAACCATATTCAAACTTAACATGGTATGAGTAGAACATGCGTGGCTACAATTAAATTTTGTTGTTTATGATTCCGGAGTCCCATATCGCATAACCATATTCCTGAACATTACAGAGAATTCGCTACAGACTTGGCCATGTATGTTAATTTACCATAACCTCCTGCCCTGTTTTTATTAAAAATGAAACATAACGATAAGTACTTTTGATTTTTGAAGTTGCCCCGTGATGTCCGGAAAGAGGATAGATCTCACGTGTTAAGATAGGATCCGCATGCTTCTCATTATGTCAAAATTCTTGAAGATGTGTTAGAAATCACCAATCTGCTCTGTACAAGTCAAAACCATGAGTCCAGGATAAGTCAAAGTGAGAGAGAGAGAGAGAGAGAGAGAGAGAGAGAGAGAGAGAGAGAGAGAGAGAGAGTCCCGTCTCATTACACCAAGGTTTAAATTGAGCGCCAGGCTTTGATCAATCCATGCACCAGATGAGGAACGTCACAAGTCTCAACAATGTTCAAACTCGACTAAACTTGCAAGTAGAACCTACATGCAAAAATAAATCTGGCGGTTCAGGACTCTAGAGTCCCAGAGGACGAATTTTACGTTGCTTAAAGATCGACATGACTGTATTTCGCAGAGGCAAAAGATGCTCGGGAGTCTAAACAGAACCTCAAACTCCTTGACTCGCCAAGGATAAAAAGTCCAATCTTGCCACGCGAACGTTTCAGTTCTCTATATATATCTACGCGAGGAGCGTTCTATAAATTGAGCACCAGCCCACGCCGTCCTCCACACAAATCAGCCAAAGCGCCACACCATAGAAACCCCCCAGTTCCAACGCAAAAGATGGCGCCGTCCAAGTTCTTCGTCCTGTTCTTCGCCTTCTTCGTCGTCGTGGCGGCGACGCTGCGGCCGTCCGAAGCGAGGGTCCCAGGACTCAAGCCTGCAGCCGCAAATCAAGAAGCATCAGAAACGGCCATTGGCGGGAACCAAGAAGTGCCCGAGCCATCGTCCAAAGCTGCCGCTGCGGTCGGAGAAGCAGCGCAGCCATCGACGCTGCCCGGCTTCCCGGGCTTTCCACCGTTGCCCGGCCTGCCATTCATGCCATTGCTCCCTGGCTTTTCTTTTCCACCATTGCCCGGCCTGCCATTCATGCCACTGATCCCTGGCTTTCCTTTTCCACCATTGCCCGGGCTGCCCATGCCGCTCCCTAGCACGCCAGGCATTCCACCGTCTCAACCTATCTCTGCCTCCCCCGGCTTGCCAGGCGCTCCACCGTCTCAGCCAACGCCAGGTTTCCCTGGCTTATTCCCACCATTGCCAGGCCTACCACTACCAGGTGCACCACCTCACCTTGGTTTCCCAGGCTTACCGGGTAGCGCACCTTCGACACCACAACCGAAGGAGTGCCTGACACCATTGATGGGCATGATGCCATGCATGGACTACCTTACCAACACCAGCGTGCTGACGCCTCCGAGCACGTGCTGCGACGGCTACAGATCGCTCATCAACAGCGCGCCCATCTGCCTTTGCCACGGCATGAACGGCGGCATGAACACCCTCCTCCCCAAGCCCATCCTTCCGCTCCGTATGATGTTCCTCCCGGTCACATGCGGCACCATGCCACCAATACAAACGTTTTTCATGTGCTCCAGTGAGTTGCAAATTTTACCATATCGATATCTTGCATAGTTGCATTGTTTTTGTGGAGTTTATGCCTGCAAGGAGATTAACTTGGTGATGTATGTGACAGCGCAACCAGTGCCACCGCTAATGCCTCCTGGCTCTCCGGCGCCTGCTAGTCCTCCAGTGTCGCCATCTTCAGGTAATCTTTTGGAATACTCTCTTTGAACAACAGGTTAAAATTAGTGCTATATGGTAGTACTCTTAACACACCCTTTCAATTTTGTTTTTCAGAGGTATCACCGTAGTAGCAAGATGATGGATGGTTTCGTCAAGATTAGCTGTTACTGTCTCTTTAATTGGTTGTTTTATAACCAGTTCTTAATTAGCTTAAGTATCAGGGATAACGTATATGCATTTTTTAGGTGTTTAGGAGGTCGTGCTACTTAATAGGTACAGTCATGTAAGAGAAATTCAGTTGCATGATGTAATCGTCAATGGAGAATGTTAGATTCTTATGAAGTTCTGCCTTAATGATACCTCCGTTTCATATTTGTTTCTGGATGTTTTTTTTTATGTTCAGCATGATCATAACTGTACTCGTCCTAATATTATTTGCTAGCCCACCGGACCAAACTTGTTGGAACGCGTCTATTTTCGACTGGTGGTGCTCTATATTTAAAAGCAACTGGTGATATTAGAGTACTTCCATAGTTTTGACGGTAAATTATAAGAATTTAAAAACATAGAAATTTTCTCATTGTTTAAAAGGTAAATTATAAGAATAAAAAATAACATAAATTTTCTCATTGTTTACGAGAAAAAGAAAACATACTACTAGTATGACTTGTGTGGAATGTCTATTTCTAAGATGACTTATGTTTTCTGAAGTCACATATTTGAACCCTTAGATCAATCTAGTTATCTGGAGTCAAAATATATACATCTCAAATCTAATCCAACGGCCAAAATTATTGATTTAGAGTTAATAAAAATTACAGGCAACTCATAGAAAGCAAGACCGATAACTATATACAAGTTCTTTTGGTTTTTAAATATCCGACGGGGTAATTTCTGATGCACATCAAACATTTACAAAAGTGTCACGTTACAATATCAAAACTCAAAAGTAACCATGGCTTCAACGCTGTATGTAGTGGTATATCATTACTATTATAAAAGAACGAGTTGGTAGTCGTACGTCCATTGTCCTCTAACCGCTCTATTTCTTCAACTTCTCATCTCTCTCTACTTTCCAACCGATCAAAGTAATCCTCTTCCATAGCATGATTCTCTATATATCCAATAAATTTCGTTGCAGCGCACGGATATGTAACTAGTATTAGGAACTAACTAGGGACTAGAGATAATCAACGACTTTTTTATTATGTTTGGTAGTTTGTGATATTCTGACTTGTTTTCTCGTCCTATAATTTAGTGAACTTCCTATGTGTATTAGGGAATTGGGACTAGAGATAATCAATGACTTTTTATTATGTTTAGTAGTTCGTGATAGATATTCTAACTCGTTTTCTCGTCCTATAATTTAGTGAGCTTCCTATGTGTATTAAGCCATTCCCAATAGCCTGATTCTATAGCTTTGTAGTAGAGAAGAGAGGATAGTTGGATGAGATTTTAGATACAACCACTCTAATAGCTTGAGCTATAACTTTGTAGTAGAGAAGAGAGGATAGTTGAATGAAATTTTAGATACAACTATTCCAATAGCTTGTTACTAAAGTTTGCATTTAAATGAAAGAGATTGACTAGTTTTGAGTGGGACGGTAAACTAATTTTTTAGTTTCCTAAAATAACTTATACTTGCATGTGTATTAAGCTTTTCTCACTTTCCTCTTTCTCTTCCACTTCACTAAAAAAGTGACATGACATATGCTAAGTATCAAACAAATCGGAAACTCATGTTTTCGTACGTGCGTTGTTTGTTGTATGCTCCGCACAGTGTCCTAAGGCTATGGATGCATGAAGCCCGTGGGAGATTCCCCAAAGAGAGAGAC
The DNA here is from genome assembly GCA_017311315.1 of Dendrocalamus latiflorus. Classification (NCBI taxonomy): domain Eukaryota; kingdom Viridiplantae; phylum Streptophyta; class Magnoliopsida; order Poales; family Poaceae; genus Dendrocalamus; species Dendrocalamus latiflorus. Next base: position 7,163,598 of record CM029629.1, on the reverse strand, counting down.
TCCATTGAAGCTACAATTATAGATATGAACAAGGACCCCTTTCAAAATATACCAAAAGAAAGATATCGACATCATAAAGATGGGTGGGCAGCAGGAAGCAAAATGGAAACAAACGATAACCATCCTTCCTCGACCAGCCTGCCTAGACTCTTCCCTTCCTTCGCATCTCCTCCGATGTGACCATATGGGGCGAGCGAGCCTGATGTGAATTGATTTCGTTTCAAATTTTCAATTTGATTTCACATTTGTATAAATTTTTGTCCAACTAATTTTAAATTTACTGTGGATAGTATCATGACTTGCCACTAAATTTATATTGATTTTGCACTCGAATTTATCCTGATTTTCTTTCAAAGTTTGATAATTTATTTTCAAATTTATCATGATTTGCTTCACATCTGTATAAATCTGATTTGAATTTTGTAAGGAACTATTTTTAAGTTATCCTCAGGTTACTTACTAATTTATCTTGCTTACAAATTATACTTATTTTGCTTTTATGTTATCTTAACTTGCTTTTGAATTTATGTCAACTTACTTCACACCTATACTAAGTTGGTTTTATTTTTTATTTTACTTGTAAATTATACCCATTTTGCTTTCATATTTATCCCATCTTGCTTTTGAATTTATATCAACTTGCTACTTTGAAATTTATACTTGCTTGCTTTACAACTATACTAATTTGGTTTTATTTGCTAACCTAAGAAGAAATTCAGAGTGATGTCAGTATGTTTAATGCTTACTGAGTTGGTAGGTCTTGGTGGAGTGGTGCAACATCCTTTTATTTTGTCATTTAGCTTTTCTAAGTGTGCGCGTGGAGCAATCAACGGACGCACGTCCGATCTGTAGTAGGGTCCCAAACAAATTTTCTTGTTAGGAGTGACCATTAGTATTTTCCCGGGCTAACAGTGGAGGACCGTTGGTGAAGGCATGGTCAACAACTGGTTTGCATGCATGGACGCGTGCGTCGCGCGGTCGGGGTCGTTCGCCCCCCACGCGGTCGTACGGTCAAGTTCGAGCCAACCGCACGCATGCCGTGCTTAGGCTAGCCCATATATAGTTGAAGTCTTTTGCAGGTGGCTAGTAACATATCTGTTTTGCTCTGGGGCCTGTTTATATTAGGTTTTACTTCTACCTTCTGCTTTCAAAAATAAAAACCAATATGAATGTCTTAGATTCTATAAACCATTTTTATAAGCCATTATTATTCATCAGCTATTACTTTTTTGTTTTCACATATTGTAACGTACTTTGTATTTTATTCTATCACAATTCTATAAGTCGCATGGCGGTCTGAATATTGTAGTGTCTTTCATTGCACTGTCTTTCTTACATAATGCACTACTATTCATCAGCCGCTTCTATCAACCACTAATATTCACCATTCACAGCTAAAAATCATCAGCAAAAGACAATATGAACAAGCCTTAGCACTAGAGAAGCATCTCCTAAAATATATTGAGTATTGATTCCTAAAAAACATACCCACTCGATCCAAGTTTATAATTTGTTAATGATCTTGTCCATATATATAAGCCATATTTCATGTTCCAATGCAAAATTAGTGTGATATTCTCTTTATATCCCTAATAAATATACAGCTTTATTTGCTACTCTCTATATATATGCATTGAATATAGTACTTAGAGATAATAATTAAGAGTAATATAGCCATTTTCACTCTCTTCTTGGTTTATGTGATAAGAGAAAATATGTTTTATAAACTTAGATGGAAGGAGTATTAAGCATGATGATTACAACATGCAACCAAGATCTTACACGGTCAGTACTTCTATTTTTTAGTAGCACTATACACATGAGGGCATCCCCAGTGGTAGACATTGTACAACAATGTATATAACCTCCACGTTACATATACTATAATTTCAATATATAGTTTTCACTGGTGGACCCAAACAATAAATCCATCCCTCGGCTTGTCCATCATCCATCCCTCTCGGTCTCCTCCCTCCCACATGCCTCCTCTCTCTGTCCCCCTCCCCTTCGGTGGCCATTCGCCTCCTTCCTCCGTTGACCCTCTCAACCATGATAGCGTCAGAACCGATGTCACCCTCCCCTCCAGCAGCTGCATATGGTGCCCCCTCCCCTCCGGCGACCGGATCTAGCGGCTCCTTCCCTCCAGTGGTCGGATCCAACATCCCGTCCCCTCTGGTAGCCATCTCGGGCTCTGCCGCCACTGTCCCCAACCTCACCACCCATCAGCCCACTTGTTGCCACCATCCACGACACGTGGTGAGTGGCTTGACGACGAGGAGTGCAATTGGTCTCCCCTTCTGCCGCTTCTCCCCCTCCTCTACTCACCTCCACTCGAATCCTGTTGGCGCAAGTGATCCTGTCAACATAGATGATCCATGTGGGTCCCAGAAAACGCATTGTATCGACACCCATTTCTCCCCAATTGGATGCACATCGATGTCTACATGCCTTGGTCCTCTCGAACAGGTGATATCTTGCATGAGACATTGCTTTTATCTCTCTCCTTAAATAATTTTTCACATCAGATTTTGGCTTACATAGCAGGCTAATTAAAGCTATAAACATATGATATAGGACCATTGTGAGTGTCCTGACTCTCTAAACAAGGCATATAGATTATCTCTAGTCCCTAATATATACCACTACGTACACTAAACATAATATAACTAGTGCCCAAGACTATGTACCAAATCGACTGTTAATCTTGAAACCTTCTGTCTGCTCTTAAGGCGATCCTTCTGCAAAAGGAAATCAAATATTCAATGTCGATTTAGAAGACAAGAATCGTAACTAATTTGCACATAGAAGCTTTCTCCGAATGCGTTACCCGAAGACAGCGGCACTTCAGAACTATGAGGCATCGTCGGCAGCGCTGGAGAACTATGATGCATTATCGGTGGCACTGGTTGCACTGCGAAATCCACCACCAAATCATTTTTCACGTAAATATAAAATCCATGAAAATAATGTAGCATAGAACACATGTTGTAAAATAGTAGTGCAGAAGTTTTGGCTTACTGTAGCACATGAAAAATAACGGTGGCCGTAGCATGGTGCTGCATGTGGCCGGAAGGAACATTATGCGGATTGGATCAATGGGCTTGGAGATGATGTTGTTTATGTCGCCATTTATGCCGTGGCAGAGGTAGATGATCGCGGTGCTGACGAGCGACCTGAAGCCATCGCAGCATGTGCTTGGAGGCGCCGGTACGCTGTTGTTGGTGAGGTAGCTCATGCATGGCATCAGCCCGATCAGCGACGCCAGGCACGTCGTCGGTTGCGGCGGTGGAGGTGGAGCACTTGGTATATAGCCCCGGGGTGCCAGCAGTAGAGTTGTGAACGAATCAAATAGGAATCCAATAGAAGTCTTTCCATATTTGTATTTGTATTTTTTTGAACAAATACAAATATAAATTCAAATATGCTCAAATACAAATACGAATATTATAATAAATACGAATACAAATCGAATACCTACTCGATTCAGTCGATCCGAATATCTTACTACGTAATGAAATTTAATGAGTTGACTCTGGTTTTATAGTAATATTTATACCCTTTTTTCTCATGTTTATCAAATAATCATTGATCATTGGTGCTATTTTCCACTAACCCTAACCAATTTTAGAGATATTGCAAATACATCGGTTATATACATGTTGAATTTGGCCAAAAGAGCATGGAAAAAGCTTCATTAGGGTATGTGGAAAAAAATAAAAAAAAACATCAAATGCCAAATTAGAGTTCACCATGGTGACGACCTCGTCGAGATGATTGAAATGCATATACAACATGCCAAATTTGAGGATCAAATGCAAAAGATACATAATAGCAAGTTGTTGTAATTACACGGATCGAATCCGGATATTATCCGTATTCATATTCGATTCGACACATATTTTGTATACTATATTCGTATTCGACAAAAAAATCAGGATACTATCTGGATTTGTATTCATTTTGCAATATGAATACACTTTTGCTTATCACATTCGCTACCATCCAAATACGTATGCCGGATAAAACAGATCATTCAAATCCATTTGACACCCCTAGCTAGCAGGGACTCAAATTTCAACTGAAATTTCATGATTTTCACTGAAATTTGGTTTTCTTGGCCCACCCCAGAAAAGCCCAATTGGGTCAAAATTTCAGCCCAATTTGAAATATTTCAAGCCATGCGACCGACTAAAGTATGTCACTACTACAGAAAGGCTAATAGTAGACGGCAAATCACAGACGGTTTTGTGAAACCGTCTGTAATGTAAACTATTACAGACGGTTTTAATTTGAAGGCCGTCTGTGGTATTTGTGGCGGGAAAAAGGAGTATCACAGACGGTTCTTAACGCTGAACCGTCTGTGATACTGGAATATCACAGACGGTTTTTATTAAAAACCGTCTGTGATACTCTCGGATTATCACAGACGGTTTTTTATTAAAAACCGTCTGTGTTGTGTCGACTATCACAGCCGGTTGTTGTTAAGAACCGTCTGGGAATGTTCACAGACGGTTTTTCACAAGAACCGGCTGTGATGTCCCTTTGTCTGTCATATTCTAGATCAGAGGTTAATATATAAATACACATTGCTTCTAATAACTTAACTACAGAACTACTGAGACAAGAGGTCACAAATTAAAGGCAAATTTATTAATTTCAATTAGAGGGAAATTCATTACATAAGTCGCACAGGTAAAGAGTTTCCCAGATTGTAATCTTTTGGGCTTCGTACGCTTCTTCTTCGACTTTGGGACTTGGAGGATCAGCCGCTGAATTCTCGAACGCTGTTAAGATTGCCCTTGTCCTCTGCACTTCCTCGTGCAGCCTGGGCAAATGATCAGCAGCATCCATCATGTCGTACAGGATAGCATTAAAACATTCCTCACAATCTGCCGTTTCTGCATGAGCGGCAAGGCTATCCATCAGTCTGTGCAATGCGAGTAGAGCTTCTTCCGCATTGCGCACATTGTGGAGAAGAACCAGGGTGAGAGCTGTTTCCCTTTCTTGAGCGGCAGCGAGACGCCTCCGTCGACGGCGGAGGATCAGGTCAAGCTGACGGATGCAAGAAAGTCGGGGAAGGAGAGCAGGGCGGGTGCGGAGAAGCTGCTCCAGATGCAAATTGCTGGCCGCCTGTGTAAGGTTCCGGCCGAACAATTCGTGATGAACAGATGAGAGGAAGGAGATGATCACAAGAATAGTAGAAGGCGCCATATTGTACGTACGTAGAAGAGACCTGGATTAGGCGCGCATATTTAACCTTTAGCACAGACGGTTCGTATACCCAAACATTAATGATATAGATGCTTCGTATAACGATCGAGAGACGTTAATTAGACGATCGAAACCCGAAGCGTTCTGGCAATCGAAACACGAAGCGTTCTGGCAATCGAAACACGCGCGAAGCGTTCTGGCAATAGAAACACGCGCGAAGCGTTATGACAGACGGTTTTACTGGCAACCGTCTGTGATATTTTCATAGACGGTTACTAACCGTCTGTGAACTTTCACAGACGGTTCTTAATACGAACCGTCTATACCAATCGAGATAACACAGACAGGTCCTGTTAAGAACCGTCTGTGAAAAGCCAGATAACACAGACGGTTCCTATTAAGAACCGTCTGTAATAATCTCATGTCACTGATAATTGGTGTGTAATAATCACATGTCACCAATAATTGGCGTATACACAGGATTTCGATCTCACCCGTCTATTCTCTCCACATCGAATGGCTGGCACCAGTTCCTCCCACGGCCAGGCCCTTATTAATAACTCCCCATCAACCTTTCCACCGGTACTAGTCACGCGTGAGTTCATCCACTAGCTAGCTTCCTGCATGCATCTCCCCTCCGCTGTGAGCTAGCACCTCCATCGCGGCACGACCGGTTCATACTAAACAACACACTCTTGCCGTAAGTGTGTTTTGTTTAGTGTGAACCATCGTGCCACGAAGGGTTTGTTAGCTTGTTATCCTGTAATAGATTGATCTGAATGTGTTGTTGAGTTTTTGTGCTTGCCTCTGTATTTGCATGTTCCTCGACCAGCTCAACCAAGAATCTTGAAATGTCTTTTCTTTGCACTATTGTAATAAAATTGCCTTTAATTTTGTCGGGAAAGATGAACTGTTTCGTCAGGGCATGACTGCCAACTCGAAGCATATATAGCATAGCATTCGAGGCACATCCGAGGCCTGCAGCTGTGTCTTGAGGAATGCCAAGAGCTGGTCTTCAGATGTGGCAGCCACACTGGTCTTCAGATGTGGCAGCCACATCTGAAGACCAGCTCTTGGCATTCCTCAAGACACACCAGCAGGCCTCGGATGTGCCTCGAATGCTATGCTATATATGCTTCGAGTTGGCAGTCATGCCCTGACGAAACAGTTCATCCCCGTGTAACTATCACAGACGGTTTGTAATGTAAACCGTCTGTGAAGGACTATCACAGACGGTTCTATACACGAACCATCTGTGATACGCATAAATCACAGACGGTTGATATTTAGAACCGTCTGTGATATTATGTACATCACAGACGGTTCGTGTTACGAACCGTCTGTGATAATGAGACTATCACAGACGGTTATTGATGCGAACCGTCTATGATAGGCAGAAATCACAGACCGTTTGTAGTTGGAACCGTCTGTGATATTCTGCGTAGTATTAATTACTTGGCGTACTTGCTTGAAGGATGTCGACACCGATCTGTCTTCATTGCGCTGCATCGGTGGAGCAAGGCGGCCGGCTTTAGGGAGTTGGGGGTGAAAAAATATCACCGTCTTCTTATTGATCTGATCAGAGGTTAGCATACTCAATTACTTAACATTCTTAGTGATCTGATCAGAGATTAGTATTCAATTACTTAACATTCTTAGTGATCTGATCAGAGGTTAGTAGTAGAGGTAATAATCATTTTTGACACCCATTTTTCACTTGTGTAGCGTAGATGGACCGAAGCTGGATGTATATTGAGAACCGTGTGAGTGAAGAGTACATTAATTACTGGCGTGTCTGCCTTTAGAAGGGCGGCCGAGCTGGATATGTTGAAGAAGGGGATGAAATATATGTATTGCCCATGTATTGATTGTGATAATCTCAAGATGTTTAGCAACTCAGCGCAGATTGAAGCTCACTTGATTCGAAGGGGTTTCAGAAAAGGGTACAAATGTTGGACCAGTCACGGTGAAGAGAAGAGTACACAAGAAGGTAGTTATGACATAGTCGAGGGAGGCAACGATATGCCAGTTGTGGACTGTTCTTTCGATCATGAGGAAAGGTCGCAGGATGACAATCTGGATCATGAGGATAGGTCGCAGGATGACAATCTGGATCATGAGGATAGGTCGCAGGATGATAATCTGGATCAGATGTTACGTGATGCAGAAGGGAACTATAGTGAGAGAGAGTTTGGTAAATTCGAGGGCTTGATGGAGGACTCGGAGAAACCTTTGTTCCCGGGCAATTGCATCGATGTCATGCACGTAGAGAATAATGTATGTGACAGTTTGATTCGTCTCTTACTGAACATTCCTGACAAAACAAAGGATGGTGTTAACGCAAGGCGTGACTTGGTCGCTATGAACATCAAGACCGAGTTAGCACCGATAGAGACCGATAAAGGCCGGACGTACCTTCCCCCAGCATGTTACACTCTGTCTAAGTCCGAGAGAACTGAATTGTGCCAGTCCTTAAATGGTGTGAAAGTCCTTAAATAACATGATTAATTGCCTCTTGCAGTAATCATTGACTACCGAATCTTCTCGTGGCTCCTTTGAAGAATATAGGGAGATAGATTTACTATCACAGGCCTTGGGAAACAAGGAGCACCCAGGTCGCACACGAGGCATGGGGGTTTATGTACCTTGGAGGCAAGGATTTCCATATTACTCCGAGACATATAGGAGTAGGAAGAGATCCAAGGCGTACCGCAGCGAACAAATAAAACAGGAGCTTCGTGCTCAACTTGTGGAACAACTATCTGCCTCACTTCAAGAGCAGACTGCCTCACTTCGAGGAGAGATAGATTCGTTGCGGGAAGAACTGAGACAAGTCCGCAACCATTCGCAACCCACTCCTAGTACTGCGGTACCCAGTCCCCCTCAACGTCGCAGTAGCTGCGCGTCCACACCAATTTCTGAACATAGCGACGACCACTTACGTATTGATGACATTCAGGTAATGTACCTCTTTAGAATGGTACATAGATCTCTCTGGTGGACGCCTTAACTCAGCTCTTGTATCGTTATGTAGGAGCCCATCCCTTGCAGCCTCAGAGTCAGGCTTGTTGGCTCTATTCCCGTTGACGCTGGGCGCGGCATGGTGTATCCATTGCTGCCAGGGACGCTGGTGCACGGTGTACAAGTACACACCGGTTTCATAAAGGTCCAGGTGGACATGATTAATGATATTTTTAAGTCCGTCCCTCTTGAGAAGCCCCCAAACGAAGAGATTAAGACATTAGGGGATGCCGTCCACACATTCATTCAGTGGCCCAAGAGGGACATCGTCCTCGACATGTCCGTGCCACAATCTTCACATCCAGTGGCCCAAGAGGGACGTCGCCCTGGACCTGGCACATCGGCTCCGGTGGCTCCACCTCCACCTCCAAATCCAGTAAAGTCTGTTGCATCGGCTCCCGCCGAGACGCCACCGAGAACATATCATAAGCGAGGCTCCAAGGCCTCCAAGGCTCATGCGAAGAAAATTAAGCCGGGTCCCGTGCCATGGAAGTTTATTCTAGGAGTGTCGTTGGTGCCCGATTCACAATTACGCCAACTTGGTATGATTTGCAATACATTGCATGCCTGGTACATGGAGAAGTCCAACATGAAGCCAAACCGGCAGAGTGCATTCACTGTGAAATATAACGAGACGCATTTCCTCCATGACTTGGGCTACATCGTCGTGACATTCGAAGATTTATTCTTACTATTCAATCTCGACGAACTCGACGCCTCACTTCTACGATGCTGGACACTGTAAGTGTACTGTACAATGAAGTTCTACATTCACGTTATACAGATAAATGTCATTACTCTTTCTTTATGTATAGATACATGATCCAAGAAGCCCGGAAATCGCGACGACCGGTGGGTTTCCTCGACCCTCACTTGGTCTCCGAGCAATCTATCAACGCAGATGCATCCTTCGTGGAAGGTTACATAACGAGGGGATTGATTGCTCACACCGACAAGGAGTACGTCATGGTACCCTTCAACCAAGGGTAAGTGCTTCACTAGTTGCCACACATATGTTTCATTTGTACTTTACATGCAGCATGAACTTAGGATTAATCACTGTGGCGACACATATGACTAGGAATCACTGGATTTTGATTGTGATTGTACCAAAGTGGAGCAAGGTAATATACCTTGATTCCCTCCTTAGGAGCAACCACGACTTCAGTCGTGTGCAAGAAGTACTTAACAGGTAAACTCATTTCCTCCATACATAACTCTATTGTAATATTTCTTTTATTTGCCACGGCCGAGGCTAAGTTTTTTGAATCACGTAGGGTGTTTGCCGAATATGTTGCCCAAGGAGGAACACACGACAAATCCAGTGACACGCTACGACACAACACGCGATTTCCGGTACCCGCTACAACACAATAATCCTATATCATACTTTGTAATAATGCCTCTAGAATTGACAATACCGATGTATGTAATTCTATTTTTGCAGTGCCACCAGCAGCTACAGGGCAACGTATGTGGATTCTACGTTTGCCGCCATATGATGGAAATCATGGGTACTAAGATCAATGGTCGAGAGGTTTGTCAGGTCCTTCCAATAATTATTATTTTCTGATTATATTACACACACATGCTAATTAATGACTTAACATTGCTCCTAGCGACAGCGGGTGAACTTCGACGGAAGTGCATATGATCTTGACAATCTCGTCGATATTCGTGCAATCATCTTCCAATTCTTGATAGCAGAGGTCATAAATAAGAGGGGAGAGTTCCACGCCGGCGATGATGATAATTAGATGTTGAAACATTGGATTCAACTGTACAAATCAAACAATTCCTTCAATTGAATACATTTGTCAGATTTTGTGTAACAATTTTCATTCTATATATGTGATATTGTTACATTCATCTGTGTATCGAATTTTGTTGTAATTAGTAATGAGTTGCAATTAACTTATATCTGTCATTTATCTGTAATCTGCTTGCTTTCAGAGGGCATGGCTAGCATATCCTGAGGCTAGCCAAGAAACAGCATATAAAATGGATGATGCACTTGGTATCACAGACGGTTCATTGTTAAAAACCGTCTGTGATACTATATCACAGACGGTTTCAAAGAGTGCCGTATGTGGTGTGACTGCTATCACAGACGGCTTTACTACTGACCGTCTGTGATATACACAATATCACAGACGGTTAGTAATACAAACCGTCTGTGATATTGTGCATATCACAGACGGTCTTGATTACTAACCGTCTGTGATAGGCGAGTATCACAGATGGTTTTTTATAAACAACCGTCGGTGATACTCGCCTATCACAGACGGTTAGTAATCAAGACCGTCTGTGATATACACAATATCACAGACGGTTTGTAATACAAACCGTCTGTGACATTCTGTATATCACAGACGGTCTTGATTACTAACCGTCTGTGATAGGCGAGTATCACCGACGGTTGTTTATAAAAAAACCGTCTGTGATACTCGCCTATCACAGACGGTTAGTAATCAAGACCGTCTGTAATGTTTTTATCACAGACGGCTCGGGAACCGTCTGTGATAACCACCAACTATCACTGACACCTAAACACTGACGGTTCAGGAACCGTCTGTGATGACGGTTCCGAACCGTCTGTGATAGGGCTGTCTGTAGCAGTGTGTGTTCGTTCCTTGCTGACTTCTCTCATATGGTCGTGACTCGTGAAACCAATCCCCATCCCTAGTTTTGACCACACGGAAGGAGGTGGTGCCTGCACGGGAACGAGTGGAGCTGGCTCCAGCAAGGGAGTGGGGAGGCTCAGCGTCAGTGGCAAGGGAGGAGTGGGACTCGTTGCCGGCGGCAATAGAGGAGGGGGAGACGCCGCCTGCAGCAAGTGGGAGGTGGAGGAAGCGCCGGTGGAAAAGGAGTAGGGGAGGCACCACTTGTGGCAAGAAAGGAGGTGGAGGAGGTGCCAGTGGCAAGGGAGGAGGGGAGGTGCTGCCTACGGCAAGGGAGGAGGTGGAGACGCTGTTACGGCTCTAGCCGGAGGTATTCAACTGCTATGTAAAATTGTAAACTTGATTTCCTCAATTACTATGAAAATTAATTTCTTCAATTGCTATTCATTTGAGAAATTGTAGCCTACTGTATTGATGCAAGGAATGTAATGTAGCTGCAATGTTTTGCTCATACTTGTGTGCTGCAATGCAGAGAATGTAATATACTAGCGATGCCAGGATGAAATCATGTGCGATATTGTTTGTGTGTTTATTTGTGCATGTTGGTTTCTTGATTTTGTAGGCTACGCTCATATTACCGAGATTTTGCCAAAAAAAATTGAGATTTTTTTAATACATTTGAATTTCTTGAATTTGAATTGTCCATTTGATTTTTTGGACTGAAATTTTTGAAATCTTCGAATTTCAATTTTCTCGCTGGGTACCGAAATTTTTTCCAACTGAATTTGAATCTCTGGGTGTTGGGGAGTGGCCGCAATGGTGGCAGTGGCAGTGGCGGTAAGTCGGGCAAGCCAAGGAGTTATGGCAATGGTGGCAAGCTGGGAAGACCGAGCAGTGGCAGAAAGCTAGGGAAAGTAGGCAATGGTAAAGCTGGTGTGGCAGTGGTCACTTCGTTGATTGCTGCTTCCTGCACTTCTTGGTCGTCTCCAGCCAGACCTGACTTGATGGTAAAGGACCATGTGAGAGGGTCCTGAAGTTCATTGTGATGAACCATTACAATTAATTGTTAGTTATGCCTTGTATGTATTAGTAATGGGCTAAAAGCGTGTGCTTGATTTATGCCATGCAAGTGTTATGCTTGTAGTCGTGGTATGAAAGCCATGCGTGCACGAATTCAAAGAAAAAATCATGCATGCACTGATGACATGCATGTCTGTTGAGTCAATTCATGTATTGGTCATGCATGTAGTTGATGTCATCTGATCGGCCATGCATGCTTTTGAGTTACTTTGTTGAGGTAAGTGATAGTCAGCATGTACGGGATGTCTTCCAGCGATTCAACCAGGAATCATTTTTGGTCCAACCAAAAATTGGCAATTGTCTGACAGCTGAGGCCATGAGGTTAGATCGCCCTGGTTGTGTTGCTCTCTAGTAGATTTTTTGTGGTTTTGGAGTCATGGAATGAATTTTGGTGATTTAGGTCAAGGCTTATATGTTGCATGAGACATGTTACTGCTAACGTGGGTCAAGTTGTGAAGTGCATGTGCCTAAAATTGATTTCTTTATCTTTGGATGTGCAACACTTAGAGTTAACCACGGTCAACAATGAGGATCGGGGTTATACTCATGGAGGAGCTGAGACATAGAATGATCGATGATGTTGGGTGAGGTGGTGTGCTCAAGCATGGCACAAAAAAGGTGAAAATGTGGAAGGGAAGTTCAAACGGCGAGATTGCACCATGTAGCTTAGTCGGTCCAAGTGAGGCGCAGTCTAGTGAAACCGAAATAGGAGATACTTGCCAATGCATGGCAAGCTAATGGTCCATCAATACGTGGCGAGCATGGCGATTGTTTGCAATGAAAGTAGATGATCGAATCAAGAAAGGGTATTTTGGTAGTTTGACCAAAATACCAGAAACTACCATGAAACAAAATCGCGACGCTTGGGAGAGCGGTATAGGTCAAGAAAAAGCTAAGAAAATCAAGATGGATCAAAGCTAAGGACTTAGCATATTTGGGTTTATGCACTTTGAAAAACGTGCATAAGTTAATTGTGTGAGTTAAAACCTGTGTGTTGGGTTATCCGGTTTTTCCCATATGTGTTAAGTGGATAGTATCCACTAGGGTTAGATGTGGCTGGCTAACCCATCTATTTAATGGGTTAGGATGAGAACTTGTTATCCATCCAACCTTTCTCTCTTGAGATCGAGTGTTCACAAGTGTTAGGGTTAGGGTTTGAGAGAAGAGTGTTATGGTGTGCTCTCTGTCCTCCAAGGTGGAGAGTGGTTGTAAAACTTTCCTCCTTAAGTAGCAATATATCAATCTTTGTCTATCTTCATGACTATCTCTTGTGTTGATTGATTTGCACTTGTCTTGGTTGGTTTTTCTTTTTCTCTTTCATCTTCTTGATCTTATTGTGTCAAGGACGTATAAGAGATGAAGATAGCCTTTGAAAATTAATCTCTACGCAGCCAGACACTTTGGTAGCAAGCTTATGAAAAACCCAGTTTTGCTTGATTCTAACCTCGCCAAGTGATTTCATGATCTGAGGGTTTTTAGCTTGATTTCTTCGATGTTCTTGCTTGCTGTGATATGTGAGAAAATCAATGCCTGTTTTTGGTATAATCTTGCTTTAATCTAAAAAAGGATTGAACTTTTACATGGATTTCTATGATCCATAGGTGGAATAGGTTCTTGAGATCTTGAGTAAAGTGTGTACAAAGTCTCACAGCATTTGGATCATCGAATCAAAAGTTTTGTGGGTTGTTGAATTTGCAACAGTGCTGAAATCACTGTTCATTTGCCTGATTTTACTATTCACAGTGGTCAGACCGCCAAAGATCCAGTTAGATCAACCTATTTTAGAGGTCAGACCTCTAGGGTTTGCGGATTTTCATATTTTGATTCCTGGGTTGAATTTATTTGGCATTTTGGCTATGGATTCTATTATCAATAACTTTGTAGTTATTTGAGAAGAGGATCAAAAATACTTGGGGAAAAATTTTATATGACACCATCTACCCCCTCTGTTGCCTTACCAGTCCTACCAATGGTTCTTGATTTGCGGCCATGGGTTGATCAACTAGACCCTCGCTTTTGAAGGCTATAGTGTCGCCGCAACCAAAGCGAAGATGAGGAGTAAGGCGATGAACTTGCATGGCGCCATCTTTTGCACCGAGTGTTAACTATATTTTGTGTGGACTATGGAGGACGATGACGTGGGATGGTGCTGTAATGCCCCTATTTTTTATAATAGAGCCAAAATGTTTTCCGCAACAACCCAGGATTTTAGTTGCGAACAGAAAGAGTATCATGCCTACAAGACTACTTATTAATATTTAAAAAGGATTAGCTTGGTTAAAATATGACCTAACGGCCAAAACACAACACTTTATGGGGGTCCAAGCCCGAACCTTAACTTACATTTAGAGAATTCGAAAAAATTCCACAGGAACACTTAAGTGTGGTCGTAACTCTAACACGATATTTGAAGTAACCTTCATTTTTTATTTTCTGTTCTGACGAAAATAAGCGAGATTGAGTACACTAGGTACTCAACAAGTCGCATGGGAATACTATGTAACTAATATGCAAGGAGTTCAAATGGATAGTCTTAGGTTGTAATATGATAAAAATAGATGCAAGTTTGCTAGTAAAGAACTTTACATTTAAATAGTAAAATAATACTTAATTAACAAAAGAGGGTTTCTTAGCCACAATTTTCATATCAAAATCATCCAGATTCTACTTATGCCTTGTTACTGGAATCGCCCACGAAACACAACTCCATTAAATGAGGAGTATAGTGTATTTGAATACCATTTGTTATACTCTACATAGTTGTCTAATTTTACCCACAAGATATCTTAGACTCATAATGTCAAACTATAGACACACAACTTATTAGTGTGTGACTGAGTTGAGATAATAAGGTCTTTCACTGCTCTTCTCTTTTTAGCTTCTACTCGGTAGGCTCGGGGACACCCCATTGTTAGTAATCCACTGGCCAAAGCATAAACCGCAAACCAACTCTAAGTGTACTTACCATTGTTAAGTATGGAAGATACTGCTTCCATACCACCCCATTGTATGTGAGCCGTTTCTACCCTTGGACCAACAAACAATCCTATAGATATTCAATCAAATCGAGCAGTTAGTAGACCAGATCTAACAAGTTAACAATTGTAGTTGAACGATTTCTATGTTTTTTTACTTAGTATAAGGCTCTAGTTTTTACTTTTCACAAATGAGGCAACCAGCCATAAACCAACAAACATAGTGTGTTACAGCACTGCCACCAAACCATACCAAGGCCTCATCCTAGGGTAAGGTCATGGACTTCAACCATCAAGTAGCTTTTCACGAGTCATCCTTAACCCTAGTACGATTTTATAAATCTATTGGCAAAATACCAAAGTCACTTAGTAGTATAAATCATTTGATTGACTAGTCTACCGATGAGTAATTATCAGTAAGTTATTATTATTTAAGTTGTCAAGGTGAATATGGCATATAAGTAAAACATGGCTTTTTCAGTTGTAGGACTTAGCTAACTATCATGTTATTCTAAATTATTATTTTAAATAAATAATAGTGTGCAAATAGTAATGATAAAAGTGCTGATAATTAAATAATTTCGTAGGAACAACATGATCAAAGACATGTGACTTACCTCTTCATCCAGAGTCTTTGACTATTTCTCTATAGGATTCAGGTTCACACCATCCATCTTAATTGCTTAGTAGTTTTTCTGTTGGCCACCTAGTCGAATCTGGATACTAGAATAAAAAAGAATACAACTAAGTTTCTACTTTACAGAATGCAAGCTGGAAATAAAATAAAATACCCAAAAGATACATAAAAGGAAATGGGTTTGGTCAAATAGGGTTTAAGCGGTGCTTGGATAAGTTGAACGAAGTTAAAAATGGGTTAGATGGGGCTCAAGACGGCCGAAATAGGTATAAGCTTGCCTAACGAGTTTTGGATGAACAGTTAAGGGCTAGATGAATAGTGACAGGTTGACACTATTTATAACGGATCGGGTCCAAGCATAGTAAGGGTTTGGGTTAAATAGTATTGGACTCATGTTTGGAATAGTATTGGGCTTGGGTTGAACAATATCAGACTAGCTTGAACAGTACTGAGCCTATGAATAGTGTTGGATTGGATCTTAAATGGTAACGAGTTGGATTCAAATAGTATTGGGTTTCGGTTTCTGGGCTCAATCTACATTCTTTTGGTTTTTGGGCTAACCAACTTGGCCCATGCGTGCGCCTGCTGGCCTGCTTTGGCTTCCTCTATTCGGCTTGGTGCCATGGTGCCAAATAGAGCAAGCAACGGTGGCATAAAGGAGCTCCAGTGAAGCTTCCTGACAATGAGCAACAATGTGCGAAGGGCTATCGGATCCTAGGGTTTTCATTTTTTGGACTTGACAAGACTTAGGGAGCTATGGTGAGGGCTACCGACGGTGGAGGCTTGCCAGGTGACTTCCATGGCACAACGGTATCCCAGCTGGGTTCCAATGAAGGTTAAGGGTGCCTAAGCATCTAGGAGGAATGGGAAGGTTAACAATGGTGTTAGTTTTGGCTCTCTTGGCTTGCGGTGAGCTGTCCATGTCGGCATGGTTTGAGCGGTGGTTGTGCTCGTCGTTGATGACCTAGGGACTAGAGGCAGCTAAGGCGAGGCCAGGGTTGGGTTCGTGGGGCCTTAGTGGTGCTAGGGGTAAGGGAATTGGAATTTGATGGAGGCTTTTATGGAATTGAGAATTAGGGCTCATCAAAGATTTCACGGTGGCGACGGCAATGTCTCAGTTGGAGGTGGAAGAGAATGGGTTGGGTGTGTGATTAGGCATCAACGGAAGTGAATGGTGAGGTAGGCATGGCTTTATAGTTCTCAGGAGGTGGCGGGAGCAGGGCTTCACTCTTGGAAGTGGTGGCGCGTGTACATGCGATAGTGGCAAACAGGATGCTTCGATGGCATGGTCAGTGTTCACGACGACGTCTTGATCTCAGCGGACTTGGCACTGGTGGCTGTGGCGCGTGGCCAAGGCTAGGTGATGGGCTTTTAATTGCGATGTCAAAGGCATGGCAGCATGTCTATGGCTGTTGACCAAATTGGTGGTGACGAGCATGTCGATGAACAGGGGCAATCTGAGTGGCACCGTTGAACAGGGCAAAAGGAAGGCACAATTGGTTGAGAAGCTTCCAAATTGGGCAAGTTTTCAAATTTGGCCAAAATTCAAGAAAACCAAAATTTTGAAAAAATTTTATCTGTTTCAGGTGCTAAGTGTTGTTGTTTAGATAGAGAATTAACATTGATATAATGAGACATACATTCTCTCTGTGTCTCTTTTGATCTTAACTTGGTACTGTCCTGCACTCCTAGTTTCGTCTTCTCACGAACAACAAATTAGTCAGACAAAAATAGTTTGATCGATCGACTCCGTGTAGTTTCAAGGTTTGTTTCTAGTGCTTCCTTTTGTCTGCAATGCAATCCTCTCTTAACATTGTTCTTACCATCGAGCTCATGCTCTTGGCCTCTTGCTTGATCTGAACTGAATTCTCTTAAGAGATTTTCTTTTGTTACCAACAAAATTTCCTTGATGTTGCTGACAGAATTTCCTTGGACATCGTTGGCAGCTTCACGGTTTGGATTGGTCTCTTATGATTGCATCATGTAGGACCAGATGGCAACAGAGGGGGTCAATAGTGCCTCACAAAATTTTTCACTAATATTCTCAAACTCTTCACTCCAGTAGTTATAAAACTATGAAGATCAAAGTAGAAAGCCAAACCCAAAGTAATGACCTCAAGAACCGTAGAGAGAGCTTCAGCATTGAAGCGGTATGACCGACCAGTAGCAGTCAGACCAGTGGCTACATAGCGATCGAACTGGAGGTGCTATAGCGATCTGATAGGCTGAGTGGTATGACCAGGCCAAGAAGCGGTATGACCGCTTCTCTGTTCCTAGAACAAAAAATCAGCCCGAATCCATATCACTTTTGGTGCAACTCTAAAAATCCATAGTCAAATGGGATGAAACTTTGCACACATCTTGATTAGCGTCTTAGGAATTTGTTTCATCCAAGGATCACTTGGATTCTTATTAAAGTCTAGACCTTTCTCAAGAAAAATCAAAGTTGCACCAAAACCGGGCAAAAACCAAAAACTCAAAATATGACTTGCTTGTGAGTAGATGATAGCCAAGATAGTTGTAAATATATTTTCACATATCATAGCAAGCAAGAATTCCTAAAAATTCAAAGCAAAAAAACCTTGATATCAAGAAACTTCAAATGATAACAAAATCCAGCAAAACGAGCAGCTTTGAAATCCTTCAAGACCTAGTATCTAGATGGATAGAATATGATCTCCACGAGTTACTCCCTCACTTATACATCTTTGACACACAACAAGATTAAGAAGGGGAGAGAAAAGATCAAAACCAGCAAGAACAATAGCAAATCAACAAAAATAAGGAGACATCATGAGAAATGAACAAATTTGATGTATTGCTACTTGGGAATGAATATTTTACAGCCACTCAATTCGAGGATAAGAGAGCATACCACACCGCATCACTCACTTTTCTAACCCTAACCCTAGAATACAAGGTTAGAATGAGAAAATGGTTGGATAGGTTTCCTTGCGACTCTCTATCCCAACCCGCTAAATACATAAGGTAGCAACCCATATTTAACCCTAATGAATACTATCCATTAGCATATTTTGGGGAACCTGTTAACCCCACACAATACGGAATTTACTCACACACTTAACTCATGTATGCTTTTTAAAACATATATGCTTGAATCCGTTAAGTGCTTAACTTTTAATCCACTTGATCTTCTCAGCATCTTCCTGACCTAAACCGCTTTCTCAAATGCCGCGGTTTTGAATCAACGTTGTTTTTGGTATTTGGCAAATTTCCAAAATGCCATCGTTTTGACTCTGTCTTCATCTTCCATTGCAAGTTTCAAATCACCTCATGACCAAATTCCCAAAACCAATTTTTTGGTGCCAGTGTGACCACTGACAGACCATTCTCAGATAGTGAAAACACTCCGCTTTGAAAAATTACAACCAGCAACTAAATAGCGGTACTATCGGCCGGTAGTCTGACCGCTGCGGTCATACCGCCCAAAGTGGTCTGACAGGCATAACACCGATAGAACCGGCGTTAAGCCAACGTCAGACCAGTAGACTAACAACAAAACCGACAAAAATATAAATTTTGTAGAATTCAAATTTTCACTCCAACAATCTAGCCATGGTTCATTACATTATTATTCTGGACCTTTTTACCTGGGCGTTCACATCACTTATCTAATCATCCTTATATGCCCTTTTCATTGTATTATCCTTTCGTTGTTACGTTAGAGCTTTTCACGTTAGGATATAAACGGGGACTCAACATCAGAGAGCTTGGATACGTGTTATCCTACTGAACATGTATTCATACGTACCTCCTCTAGATAATATTGTTTAATAAACAGTACCCGATAATTATAGGCGAGCGGCGCTCGAACACGGACGGGCGCTCCCAGCCTCCCAGCCATCTGAGCTAGGCTCAGACGCCGAGTCCTCGTGCGTTTGTTCTGCTTGTACCCTGCTCTTGGGCAATGTTTTAGCGAGCTCAAGACCCCGTTCACGTTCGCGATTAGTGATCCACAAGCCCTGCGCGTGCAAACGTCCAAGCGGCCCAGCCCATGTACCCCATGTACTATGCTTTACGCGGTTGAAGAATCTCAATAATTAGCCCACAACGCCCGGCCCTCAAAAGCCGACGAGAGCACGTGATTTCGGGCCTTTTCGGCGCACCACCCGCGCGGCACGCGGGCGGGCCGGCTAACCCAAGTGTCTCGACCCGTCTGCCGCATGGCGCGGTGTGCTGTAGCACCACACCAACCAAAAATGAATTTTACTCCGGTGACACAAAGACGTTTGTGCCACCAACCAACCGCCGTTGACAAATGGCATGCAAATAATTAAAAATATTTTTTTACTGTTTTGCACTATAGCAAATCAATTAAAAATATTTTTTACTGTTTTCTATTGTAGCAAAACAGTAAAATATAATTTTTTATTGATTTACTACAGTACAAAACAGTAAAAAATAATTTTTTATTACTTATATAACACGTGCCAATAGACGGTTGGCTTTTGACACAAACTGTTGGATTAATTGGGTTTGGTCCATTTTAATTTAGTAATTAATCAAATGAAATTCCTAGGCCCACTATTAATGCTAGGTGTAAAAATTGTTTAGTCCCATATGAAAAATTGAATGGGAGTTACACCACTTTAAAAGGTGGAACGTAGTAACCCCGTGTGGAATTGGAGAGAGCCAATACACGCGCGCGCTCGTTCGCTCGCCCGCCTCGCCACGCCGAGCCGAGCCGTGCGGTGCGGTGCGTGTGCGTGTGCGGGCGCGTTTTTCTTTATCTATTCGAAAATCAAAACGCTCTGACTCCTGGCAGTAACGGTGCAGTTACTAGTGTATTATGGCTGCAGTTACTAGTGACTAATGGCTGCAGTTACTCTGGCCTCTTCGTTTTTGCTGTTACAAAAGAACTCTCCACTCCATACGAGGGATTAGAGAGGATATAGTATTCTCGTTCTGTGTTGTTGCTGTTCTCTGCAATCTCCGGTCCAGAACCTTGCGCACACAAGTTTCTGGGCGAGTAGGCCTCCGGAACTTCGTCTGTTTGTGTACCTGCACGGGTAGGCGGGCGATCAAGTTTTTGGGGAGCGCATCGGCGCGACTACTCAATCTGCGACGTCTACTTCCTGGTGGTGAACCGTTCGCGGGACTGCACTGCGAACATCTTCCTGCATCAAGCTTCGTCCTGCACCACGCCTTGATCGACTACATCGAATAGGCCATCATGTCGACTGATGGTAACGGCGCCTCCGGTGTCTCCGGTACAGGCCCCGCCCGAGGGTATAAATTGAAAACTTTTCTGGTGTATTTGTTTCTGTGCGCTATGAATATGTTAATAGATATTTCTGTTAGCTTGTTCGTTAGCGAATATGAATACATCGTTGATAGATCACTCATGCATGTTTATGTCATGTTTTATATGCTGAATTTCTGGATTAAAATATGCCAAAAATTGACTAGATTTCCAACAATCCAAAAACTTGATAGGTCTTTTTCGGTAGTTGGCTTTGCTGCGTCGCTTAAGCCACACCCTCCGTTTGATGGTTCAAATTTTAAGAGATGGCGTGCACGCGCAATCCTGTGGTTTACTGCCACGGAATGTTTTCATGTTGCACAAGGCAAGCCCGCTGAGCCTCTGTCTGATGAGGATGAACGCAAGTTCAATGCAGCGGATAACTTGTTTCGAGGTGCACTTGTCAACATACTGGCGGACAACATTGTGGATGTGTACATGCATTTGCCTACGGGCAGAGAGATGTGGAATGCACTTGAGACCAAGTTCGGAGTTTCCGATGCTGGCAGTGAACTGTATGTCATGGAGCAGTTCTATGACTACAAGACGGTCGATGACCGTTCTGTAGTAGAACAAGCTCATGAGATTCAGGCGCTGGCAAAGGAGCTCGAGAACAATAAGTGCGAGTTACCGGACAAATTTTGTGGCTGGCGGTATTATCGTCAAGTTACCACCTTCTTGGTCGGATTTTGCTACCTCTCTAAAACACAAGAGGCAGGAGTTTAGTGTTACTGATCTCATTGGCACTCTTGGTGTTGAAGATAAGGCGAGGGCAAAAGATACTCATGGCAAGAAAGTTGCTGCTGAGGGAGGTTCTAGCGCCAATTTGGTGCAGAAGAAGAATCCTCAGGCTTTCCACAATAAGAAGAAAAATAAGCCTTTTGTCAAGCCCAAGGCTACTACTGAGTTTAAGAAGAAAGGCAAAGGAAAGGGCAGCTGCTTTGTGTGCGGTGATTCTGGCCATTGGGCTAAGGATTGTCCAGATCGCAAGGATAAGCAGAAGAAGTCTGCCAACATGGTTATTAGTGACGCTGGAGGAACATCGGGGTACGGTAATTATTTACCTACAGTTCTTTCTATTTGTCAATCACATGAGTGGTGGGTTGACACTGGTGCTAATATTCATGTTTGTGCTGATATTTCCTTGTTTTCATCTTATCAGGTCGGTCGAGATTGCTCCTTGTTGATGGGGAACGGATCGCATGCAGCTGTTCATGGTGTTGGTACGGTCGATCTTAAGTTTACTTCGGGAAAGACCGTGCAGCTGAAGAACGT
This sequence comes from Dendrocalamus latiflorus, assembly GCA_017311315.1. NCBI lineage: Eukaryota > Viridiplantae > Streptophyta > Magnoliopsida > Poales > Poaceae > Dendrocalamus > Dendrocalamus latiflorus. The sequence continues at coordinate 7,141,515 of CM029629.1, read as the reverse complement.
GCAGCATGTCCCCTCCATAAAGAAAAATCTCGTCAGCGGATCTCTACTGTGTAGAGACGGTTTTAGGCTTGCATTTGAGTCCAATAAATGTGTCGTGTCTAAGTATGGAACATTTGTTGGTAAAGGCTATGAGAACGGAGGTTTGTTCCGTTTTTCTTTGATGGATTCCTGTAATAAAGTTTTGAACCATGTGTGTAACGATGATGATGAGTCTAATATTTGGCATTCACGACTTTGTCATGTTAATTTTGGGTGTATGACGCGCTTAGCTAATATTAGTTTAATCCCGAAATTCACTTTGGTCAAAGGTTCTAAGTGCCATGCGTGTGTTCAATCGAAACAACCTCGCAAGTCTCACAAGGCAGCAAAAGAGGCGAGGAATTTGGCACCGTTAGAACTCATTCATTCTGATTTATGCGAGATGAATGGCGTGTTGACTAAAGGTGGAAAGAAATATTTCATGACGCTTATAGATGATTGCACTAGATTTTGCTACGTGTACTTATTAAAAACAAAAGATGAAGCGTTGGATTACTTTAAGATCTATAAAGCTGAGGTAGAAAACCAACTTGAGAGGAAAATCAAGCGGGTAAGGTCTGATCGTGGGGGAGAGTATTTTTCAAATGAGTTTACTTTATTCTGCGAGGAACATGGAATTATTCATGAGAGGACGCCTCTCTATTCTCCCAAATCAAACGGGGTTGCCGAAAGAAAGAATCACACTCTAACTGATTTGGTTAACGCCATGTTAGACACTGCGGGACTTTCTTAGGAATGGTGGGGTGATGCTATATTGACTGCGTGTCATGTCCTGAATAGAGTTCCTACAAAGAACAAAGAAGTAACAACATTCGAGGAATGGGAAAAGAAGAAGCTGACTCTCTCATATTTACGCACCTGGGGATGTTTGGCCAAAGTTAACGTGCCAATTGTCAAGAAGCGCAAACTTGGACCAAAAACCGTAGATTGTGTATTTCTTGGTTATGCTATTCACAGCGTGGGTTATAGGTTCTTAATTATAAAAACTGGAGTACCTGATATGCGTGTTGGTACAATCATAGAGTCTAGAGATGCTATATTTTTTGAGAATGAATTTCCTATGAAATATGATGTACCTAGCTCATCTAGTCAAGAACCTATAATTTCCCTTGATTCTTTTCTGCCGATAGAACATGTTGAGCAAACGCCTATGGAAAATCCTGAGAAGGATAACAATGAAGTTACTCGAAAGAGTAAGAGACAGAGGATTGCAAAATCTTTTGGTGATGATTTCATTGTATACCTCGTTGATGACACTCCTAGAACCATTGAAGAGGCATATTCTTCTCCTGACGCTGACTATTGGAAGGAAGCAGTACGAAGTGAGATGGATTCTGTTATGTCTAATGGAACTTGGGAGGTCGTTGACCGTCCTTATGGGTGTAAACCTGTAGGATGCAAATGGGTTTTCAAGAAAAAGCTTAGGTCTGATGGTACAATTGAAAAGTACAAGGCAAGGCTTGTGGCCAAGGGTTATACCCAGAAAGAAGGCGAGGACTTCTTTGATACTTATTCATCTGTTGCCCGATTGACCACAATTCGAGTACTACTTGCCCTGGCTGCCTCTCATGGTCTGCTCGTTCATCAAATGGACGTTAAGACAGCTTTCCTAAATGGAGAGTTGGAGGAGGAGATTTATATGGATCAGCCAGACGGGTTTGTGGTAGAAGGTCAAGAAGGAAAGGTGTGCAAGTTGTTAAAGTCTTTGTATGGCCTAAAGCAAGCACCTAAGCAATGGCATGAGAAGTTCGACAGAACTTTGACATCTGCTGGCTTTGTTGTGAATGAAGCCGACAGATGTGTGTACTATCGCTATGGTGGGGGAGAAGGAGTGATCTTGTGCTTGTATGTTGATGACATACTGATTTTTGGGACCAACCTCAATGTGGTTGAGGATGTCAAGGACTTTCTGTCCAAGAGTTTTGAGATGAAAGATTTGGGAGTGGCTGATGTGATTCTTAACATTAAGCTACTGAGAGGAGGTGATGGTGGGGTTACACTTGTGCAATCTCACTATGTAGAGAAGGTCTTGAGTCGCTTTGGTTATAGTGACTGCAAGCCTGCTCCTACTCCTTATGATCCTAGTGTATTATTGAGGAAAAACCGAAGAATAACAAGGGATCAATTGAGATACTCCCAGATCATTGGCTCATTGATGTATTTAGCTAGTGCTACGAGGCCTGACATCTCGTTTTCTGTGAGCAAGCTAAGCCGGTTTGTTTCAAATCCGGGAGATGATCATTGGCGTGCTCTTGAGAGAGTAATGCGCTATCTAAAGGCAACTGTGAGCTATGGCATTCACTATGCTGGGTACCCAAAGGTACTGGAGGGCTATAGTGATTCAAACTGGATCTCTGATGCTGATGAGATAAAAGCCACGAGTGGATATGTGTTCACACTTGGAGGTGGTGCTGTTTCCTGGAAGTCTTGCAAGCAGACCATCTTAACGAGGGCAACAATAGAAGCAGAACTCACAGCATTAGATACCGCTACTGTTGAGGCTGAGTGGCTTCGTGAACTCCTTATGGATTTGCCGGTGGTTGAAAAACCGATACCGGCTATCCTGATGAACTGTGATAATCAGACTGTAATTATCAAGGTGAACAGTTCTAAGGACAACATGAAGTCATCTAGGCATGTTAAGAGGCGGTTGAAGTCTGTTAGAAAGCTGAAAAACTCCGGAGTGATAGCGCTGGACTATGTCCAGACAACTAATAATCTGGCCGACCAATTTACAAATGGTTTATCACGTAATGTGATAGATAGTGCATCGAGTGAGATGGGCCTGAGACCCACATGAGTCATACCACAGTGGTAACCTGTTCTACGTGATCGGAGATCCCGTGAAGTAGGATGGTGAAACAATCTGTTGGTTGACTGGGAGGAGAGACCCTTACAGGGCTCATTTCTTCAATGATGCGCTTCTCTCCTATTCTGTATGGCAGGTTGGTTTTTTACCTTAATGTGATCCGAGTGGCTTATTTAGAGCAGAGATGTCGGCCTACAGGACATCTTAGAAGGAACACACCATATGAGTTCGACTGCTGGTCACAGTCTATGAGATTTGGGTGATCTCTAGATACTCATGAAAAAGGCATGCAGTATGACTTATACGCTCCAACTAGAGGGGATGCTTTAGGCAGCCTAGGCCCCGTTTGGCACAGCTCTAGCTCCGAGATCTATACTGGATCTGTAGTTTGTTGACTAAATTAAAGTGATTTAAATATTTTTATTTAATATATAATATAAATGAAATGAGTCATGTAAATGCACTTAACATACCTGTAACTTTAGATCCAGGATTTCCTAGAGCTACAGATGACCAGCTCTAGGAAATCTACAGATTTCCTAGAGCTAGAGCTCTGCCAAACGGGGCCCTAGTACTAGTAAAGGAATTGGGTAAAGCTTGTTCGCACAAAACTGTCAATTCAAGGCATAGTCCATTGTTCAGTTGTGGATGAGTATAACTCCTTTCCTAGGTGGATGTTCAACTTAACAATCTCCATCGAAACACTGGTATATCAAACAACAGCAGAACTGAGAGCATTTCTCGTGTGCCTTGGAATTTGGTGGGGATTATTGGATTAATTAGGCTTGGTCCATTTTAATTTAGCAATTAATCAAATGAAATTCCTATGCCCACTATTAATGCTAGGTGTAAAAACTGTTTAGTCCCATATGGAGAATTAAATGGGAGTTACACCACTCTAAAAGGTGGAACGTGGTAACCCCCTTGTGGAATTGGAGAGAGCCAATACACGCGCGCGCTCGCTCGCCCGCCTCGCCGAGCCGAGCCGTGCCGTGCCGTGCGCGTGCGCGCAGGCATGTCGGGTGCGGTTGCGTTTTTCTTTATCTATTCGAAAATCAAAACGCTCTGACTCCTGGCAGTAACGGTGCAGTTACTAGTGTATTATGGCTGCGGTTACTTTCGAGTAATGGATGCAGTTACTAGTGACTAATGGCTGCAGTTACTCTGGCCTCTTCGTTTTTGCTGTTACAAAAGAACTCTCCACTCCATACGAGGGATTATAGAGGATATAGTATTCTCGTTCTGTGTTGTTGCTGTTCTCTGCAATCTCCAGTCCAGAACCTTGCGCACACAAGTTTCTGGACGAGTAGGCCTCCGGAACTTCGTCTGTTTGTGTACCTGCACGGGTAGGCGGGGGAGCGCATCGGCGCGACTACTCAATTTGCGACGTCTACTTCCTGGTGGTGAACCGTTCGCGGGACTACACTGCGAACATCTTCCTGCATCAAGTTTCGTCCTGCATCACGCCTTGATCGACTACATCGAATAGGCCATCATGTCGACTGATGGTAACGACGCCTCCGGTGTCTCCAGCACTGGCCCCGCCCGAGGGTATAAATTGAAAACTTTTCTGGTGTATTTGTTTCTGTGCGCTATGAATATGTTAATAGATATTTCTGTTAGCTTGTTCGTTAGCGAATATGAATACATCGTTGATAGATCACTCATGCATATTTATGTCATATTTTATATGCTGAATTTCTAGATTAAAATATGCCGAAAATTAACTAGATTTCCAACACAAACGTGTGTCACCGGGTTGAATTTCTCCACACCAACCGGTGCGCGCGCCACGGCACAGCGGACGACCACGCGCGCGTGCAGGTTTGCGCGCAACGAACCAACTAAACGAGCCAACAAAGGGGCTATGCTAAGTTGCTAACCAGATCGAGGCGTGACTCGTCGCGCGTTGGCCATGCATCGCTTTTTAACCATGGCCTCAAGAGCAGTTGAGCCCTTCACCGTACGTTAGCCAGCCAAGTACTAGTACTGACGAAGTAAATTGACGGCATAATTAATGTAGCGTCAGCATCAAATTAGGCGAGCTCGTTTCAGCTTTCTTTCATGGAGTAGTCCTCAATGTGGGGCGCTATGGCGATGCCCTTGCACGCGTAGGCATACGCATTCATAGCTGCTACAGCTGGTAGTTGGATGGAAGAAATCGAAGGCGCAGGCAAAGGAACAGAAAATTGGCAAAATGGCCTACCGGGGTCTGGCTGAACTCAACTGACGCAGGCGCTTACTGGCTAGCTAGGGTCCAGGTAGAGCTGCTCCAGCTGAGAACTTTAGCATATCTTAGAGGAAAACTTATACGTCAACGTGTTTCTGATTGATGATTGATTGATTGATAGATAGAGATATTCTTTGCGAATAATTAACCATCTCCTTATTTTGAACTGGTTTGAATCGTTCTGGCATTTCTATTCTACTCAGAACGGCCATAATTAAGGTTCGCTCAATCCGGCTTAGGATCGGTTCGGCTGAAAAGCTTATAGCTTATGGCTGAAAACACTGTAGTTGGCTGAAAAAAGTACTGTAGCTGACAGAGGCTTATTTAGCATAATTAAATTTAAAATTTTTAAAATATAAAAAATATGTTAGCCCACTACGTATAATACAAACAAATACGGGAAAAAAGAACCGGCAAAAAAGCTCAACAAAAAGCCAAAAGTTCAGAAAAAGACGAAACTTATAAATAGTGAAAAATAAGCCAGAAGTCGAAGCCGAGTTGATCAGTGCCTTAAACTTCTCATTTCTGACTTTATTTTTTATTATTTATAATTTTTATTTTTTGATTTTTTTTGCTGGTTCTTTTTTCCGTATTCATTTGCATTGTCTACGATAGGTTAATATATTTTTTCTTTTTTTTAATTTAGTTATGTTAAATAAAATACCATCAACTAAAGTGTAATTTTAACTATAAAACAACTTATTTCAATCTATCCTAGCGACACCTAACGTCAGCAAGCCAAGCCAAATCTCGTCACGATAACATGGATCACACTAGATAGTACATCTCTGAATGCTTCTTTTGTTCCGCCAAGTCACTTACCCTGAAATTCTTGGGAATTTCACACGAAATCCTTACTCAATTCGATGTGTTTTGAGTCGTATTCGTGAAGGTGTAACTGAGGTTCACAGAAATGAAAAAACTGTCTGGCTCTTGAACCATTTCGATTTACTATTAATCACGTGGGAATCAGCCCCAATTTGATCAAAAGGTCTGACTTAAATCAAGTTGGTTGGAACCAGCTCGGCTCAATCGTCATTCAAAACATAATAATGAAATAAAAGGTCCTTGTTCATTTAGGCTTGTAGAGTAGCTTTTGATGCGCTAACATATTCTTTTATTTTTAAATTTTTTAAATTTAATTACATCAAATAAGTCGTTTTTAATTATAATATAATTTTAACTAGTTACAACAATATCTCTACTATAATTGACCAATTGAAATTACACTCAGTCCACCCAAGAATACGTCCCCCGCTGAGAGCACCAACCTTCGTGCACCCACAAAAATGCACCCAGCAAATTGTCTTCATTAAAATCAAGGGCTAAACAAAAACTCTCCCTGGCTTCAACCCAATCGTGCGGCCTGGATGGAACGTAGGCTTCAACGCGAGGCTTCAACACGAGGCGCCTCCTCCGCCCTCGCTCCTCCTCCGCCTCCGTCTCCCCCGCTCCTCCTCCTCCCCCGCTCAGCCGCCGCCTCCTCCTCCCCCCACCCTGCGCCGCCACCGCCTCCTCCTCCTCCCCACCCCACCCTGCGCCGCCGCCTCCTCCTCCCCTCCCCACCCCGCGCCGCGTCTCCCCAGTCCCCACGTTCTCCACCACTCCTCCTCCCTCGCGTCCTCCCCCCACCCCGCACCGCCGCGCGCTCGCTCCTCCTCCTCCCCCGCTCCGCCGCCGTCTCCTCCTCCCCCCCGTCCGCTCCGCCGCCGCCTCCTCCTCCTCCCCACCCCGCGCCGCCGCCTCCGCCTCCCCCCGAAACCCTAGCCAACCGTCGCCATGGCAGCGGCCGCCCTCCTCCGCCGCCTCCCCGCACCCAGTCCGCTTCGCCGCTGCCTCTCGCCTCGCTGCGTCGTCCCCGGCCCTCCGCCCCTTCGCCTCCATCCTCCTCGCGGCTCTCCTCCCGGGCGCCTCCCCGGACCTCCTCGCCTGGTGCGGCTCCCGCGGGGGCAGCGGGAGGTACGCCGCGCTCCACGCCTTCCTCGCCGCCGGCATGGCATCCAAGGCGTTCGACGTGCTCGCCCGCGTCCGCCGCGGCGGGAAGACGCCCAGCCTGTCCGCGCTGGCATCACTGCTGCGCCTCCTGTTCCGCGGCGGGGAGGTCCGCACCGCATGGAAGGTGTTCGAGGAAATGGCCGCGAGGGGTCGTCCGCGTTGGGGCTCGTCCGCGTTGGGGCCGGGCTGCTCGCGGTCATGGGGAGGTTCCGCATTGTCCCGGATGAGATGGGGTTTTTGATCAAGGAGTCGCTGCAGAAGAGCCAGTCGGCGACGGACGTCGTCGTCTCCATCCTCGGCTCATTCGACAGCCGCCTCTCCGTGCTTGACGCCGCCATGCGCCCAATCCAGGTGCGCAACCCCCCGAGCTGCGCTTCCCTTAGGGTTCCTGCGTGCCTAGCTTTCTACTGGTGTTCTGACGGCGTCTCTGTGGGCGTGCAGGTGAGGACGCACGCGGTGCGGACGGCCCACGAAAACATCGACCGGACGCTGCGCTCGGCGGATGTGATCCTAACCCAGTTCGATCGAACTCGAGAGGTGCTTGCTTCAAACCCAAATTCCTTACTTGTTACGTACTCTACTTGTATCCGAATCTGCTTGTGGTTGGACTTGTAGCTTCATCCGTAGCTCATGAGTGTAGGGAGCGTGTAGTTTGATGTGATCAGTTCGTTTGCTGTTCTACATCTGAAGGTATTGAGTGTACGTTTAGTTCCAGGCTGCTACTGTTGATTAGCCCTTCCATTTCTGATTGTTTTTTATGCATATTTTGTTGTAAATTTGATCTGGTATGGTTGAGGAGTGCTGGAGCATGCATCGCCTGGTTCAATTGCTCACTGGAGCTTCAAATCTTTGTTGTTTTCTCTTGGGTGGCTTCCGTTGTGATTGGTCAGCACAAGAGATAGTTTTAGTTGAAGCAGGAGCTTATTCTGTGGGTAAGGAGAATGAACACTTGCTTGATGTGATTACCCAACATATAGTCTGTCCTCTCCCATGGTAGATATCTCATTTGTTGTTGTATGTTTGAACTTTGTTGATGCACATGATTAACGTAGGAATGTTCTTAGCAGGAATCAGATCTTAACATGTTGGTGGGAAGATTGTGATTGTGTGTTTGGGTTTTACTTTACTGTACATGTGGCCATGTACATGGTTAGAACTTTGAACTGGGCTTAATTTGGGACTTTCTTGTTATGCTGTGCTATGTGGTAAATCTGTCAAGTACCCAACTTTGTAAAAGCTGTCCATTACTTGATTTGGTTTCAAATGCCATAGAAGATTTTGGTTCAGTAGCCTTTTTTTAATCAAATCAGTTTGTTAAATGTGCTGGTTTGAAGTGCACCTCAACCGACTAAACCTGTCATATTATGGAAGTGATAAAATGTGTAAATCATTTTATGTGGATGATGCCATTCGAATGTGTATTCAGGATTGGTTGTATTAGATTTGGTAACTATAATGGTTGGATGTGGATTTTCTTTTCAATGGAGAAGTTGAGATCCTTGAGCAAGTCTCATGAAAAACTAGCTATTTCTTTGTGTTTTGATGGATTGCTATTCAGGAGCAAGGCATGACTTCAATTGTTGTCATATGTACAGGCAGAACGTGAGATACAAAAGGGGCCACATGAGAACCTTCAGGGTTTTCTAGATGCAGTCGATCGGCTGAGAAGTATTGAGCGTTTCTTTAGCTCAAATAGGAGTTGCCGCAGCAGTGATGGGGTGCTCAGCCATGTGAATGCCCTCCTTTCTAAGGCCCTCGTGAAGATGGAGGGTGAATTCCAGAACCAATTGTCCCAGCGCGGGTTTGTGTCCCATTATCAATTTATATTTGTTTTGTCCTCGACGTCATCTAACTCTTGCATTGTGCACCCTCCTAATTGTTTCCAGCAAACCTATGGAACCTGATCATCTTTTCGATTGCCTTCCATGTACACTTCGACCATCGTCTGAATCTCAGCCCGAAGGTGGAAAAAACCCATCAGCTGGCGCACATTCCGAACATCAGCAAAACTCAGAGGCTGCTGTATACAGTCCTCCTGCTCTTATTGAGCCAAAGTTTGTTCCTTTGCTAGCTAAACTAGCACAACAGTTGGTTCAAGCTGGATGCCAACAGCAATGTTCAGAAATATACAGGTACAAGGAGCTATACTTTTCTCTCTCATCACTCACATGGTCTCATCACTTATATGGATAAAATGAAACTGAACTTATTCTTTTATTGAGATTTTTGGTTATCATTTTTCTTTCATGTTCACGTGAATACACACAGATGTTTCTCTGGATTGAACATAGAAGCAAATAATACTAGATTTAGTGCCTGCAACTTCTATAATTAGCATTGTTATGTTTGTCAATTTGAGTACATATATCAACCATATGACCTTAGTCAAAACCATGAACAAGGGTTCAAATATTGGTTTGGAATGCCAGTCGTAATTGATTGGAACCGGTCGTAAACGACTCTAACTGGTCGTAAAAAAAGTACTGGGAGGTTGTAAGGCCTTTACAACAGTGTTTTAAGGAGACTAATGAGATCATTAGATTAGGAACCAGTTCGTTATGTGACATTCATTATGTGACAAAAACATTTGGTTATACAATATATGAGACGTGAATCTTAATGAATCTGATTGTTCGTTTTATTTTTTACAAATTTTATCTTATTTTGTATTTTACCGTAGTGTTAGCACGGACACACTACTAGTAACTTTAGTCATAAATCACTATTTTTCAAATCAACGGAGCGGTGCTAAAATCTGGTAAGCTGAAGGACCCCTCGGCCCACCCACACAGACACAGGCCACGTTCCCGACGCGGTTTGGAAAAGAAGAGGAAATTGCCCAGGCTCCTCTCCATCTATAAAACCACCCGACCCACCTCGCCCAGACCGGCAACGCAAGTCCCCTCCTCCTATTCCGATTGATCGCGAGAAACCGTCGAAGAAGATGAGCTACTACGGCCAGCAGCAGCCTCCCGTCGGCGTCCCGCCGCAGCAAGGTGTGCTTCCCGCTTCCCTTCTCCATCCATCCGTCCTCTCTTTCCGTTTCTTTGCGTGCTGAACTGAATCTTGGTGTGTTGGTCTTTCCTCAGGCTACCCGGGAAAGGACGGCTACCCGCCGCCGGCGCAGGGCTACCCTCCGGCCGGCTACCCCCCGCCGGGGCAGGGTTACCCGCCAGCCGGCTACCCCCAGCAGGGCTACCCGCCGCAGTACGCGCAGCCGCCTCCCCAGCAGCCGCAGCGCACCGGGCCTTCCTTCATGGAGGGATGGTACGTACGCCCCTCTTTCCTCCTCCTTCCCCCTGTCCTCTATCTTGTACATGCATGTGTTGCTAGATTAGATCAAAAGGTTGTTTAGCTCTTGCTTAGAGGGTCAGGACGTTATCACTTGGGTCAGATCTGTCCGGCGCCGGCTCCGCCGGCGAGTGTTTCTTGCCGGTTCTGGTAGGCGCCGGCGGTGGCCGTCGTGCGCACGTTGCTGCGGTGGGGCCGTGACTTCGACGCGTGAGCTAACCGGCCTAACCTTGGAAAAGGTTGCCAGCCTCGTGGCCTGGACGACGTGTCGGCCGCACCACGCAAAGCGCGCACGTATCCCGCGCCAGGAGTGGTTGTCTTCTCCCTCGTGCTGGCGTGAACCGTCTGATCGCAGGTGGACGGCTGGGATACAAAGCAAATATCAGAAAGTTTCTTGTTCTCGAGTCTCAGCAGTCACATTTTTTCTGGGAGCGTTTCACATGCGTTTGGTGTTGTTTTGGACTGGCTGATTAGAGAAAAGACCAAAGTGTTGGGTGGTATAAAAATTGGTGCCTCTCAGAAGCGACTTGAGAAACCGCTTTTACAGGTTGAGGGGTTTAAGGCTATGCCCATTCTGTTTTTTAAGTTCAAGTTTATGCCCTGTTTGGAATGCGGGAATTTTTCCCGATTCCTGCGGGAATTGAACTGTTTCCTGCAAAATTCCTGTAAAATTCCTGTGAAATTCCTCTGTTCTAAACAGGCCCTTATAGTTTTTTTACACCATAGCAGTATTTTTAATATTTAAAAGCTGCTAATTTTTTCAGCGTAATTAAATTTAAAAATAATTATATCATCATAGATAATATAAAGGAATAGATGTCGCTAAAAAGAAGCTGAAAGCCAGCACCACCTAAATGCATATCGATTTTCGGCTTCTCTGAGCACAAGCCGCAAGTGGAAGCCAATTTGAACAGCGCTAATTAGTGCAGGTGGATGCCCGGCACCATTGGCCATTGTCGTTTCCTAGCAACCACTCGCACGGTGGGCCCACACGAGACGTGACGCGTCCCGACCAGGCGCTCGTTCGAACGTGTACGCGTTACATAGTATTTTTCGTGTTATACGGAAACAATTGGAAATGGCAAATGTCAATGGACGGCTGGGCATTTTAAAGAAGCGTATCTTAGCTATTAAGATAAGCGTATACTAATAAACTAAAAAAAGATAAGCATATGCTTCTTTGTAAATGCCAATATTCTAGTGGTATAGGGGTGGATATCGAGCCAACTGCTCGTCTTATCGAGCTTTTTCTAAAATTGGCATATTTTGATTTAATATCATTTTACGCATAATTTAAAATTGACAAAATTCAAATTTATTTGAAATCAACTCATTTTAATGTTTAACCAATTAACAAGTATAATTGAAGCTATTTTGAACTGAGCCAACGAGCCCCACTAACGAGCTTTTTTCCCACCCCTATAGTGGTACCTTGCTTCCTTTCAATTTTCTGTGCCATAATTCTCTTGTGATATTTGTGGTGGTGTAACAGCTTGGCCGCCCTTTGCTGCTGCTGTCTCCTGGACGCCTGCTTCTGAGAAGGATGACGATGGACACAACGAGTCTAGGGGAAATACTTATGGAGCTGGAGCCGAACTGCCCCTGGTTAGGGAAATGCTACTAGCAAGCTAGCTTGCTGGGCATTATCACCTTTTTTTACTGCTTTATTTGAGAACCTTTGCAATGGATTTATTCGGTCGGTGTTGATGGGATGAGTAGTAAAACTAGTAATCTTCTGTGTGTATTGTGTGGATTTCTGTGTTTCTGGTGGAATTCAACCCGTTCGTGCAGTGCAGATTGATGTTTTCTACCTGCCATTCTGCTTCTTTCCTATTACTCTGTGGAATGTACTTTGATTTAGTTTGCTTTGAAACTTCTGCTCATTAGGCGCCGGGTCTCGTTCGCCTACGACTCCCGAGTTCTGACCGGAGCGTACTTTATTCGAATCTTCTTGTTAGGCCTGACACTGCAGCTGCCATCAAACGCTAATGAATTCTTTTTTTATTCAAATCAAATTAACGCGAAAGTTCAGAATGGTGACGCACAGGATGACTTCTGAAGTTCTGTAGTACGTCTTTGCATCGACGGCTTGCTGTAAACGCAGCCCCAGGGTCTTAGCTTTTCACGTTGTCCACACATCCTGCCTGACTAGCTTTAACAGTCGATTGTTGCTTTCCGATGATTTTGGGATGAATCCTTCTCCAGGTCTGGGGAATAGACCACGACATGTTTTTATTTAGAAGTGATCACTCGCAACTCACGTTATACACGCCCTATTGTGCATGTGCAGTCGATATCAGCATCTCATAAGTTTCGAAACTTGATGCAAAATTTTCCCTTTGATTTGACGCAAAATTTTCCCCTTTGATTTGTTCTCTGTACCGGCAAAGATAGAAACGGCTTCTGCCTCTGAATCCGGCAAAAAGAATATCACGATGGGAATCAGCAGTTTCACTTTGCAAGCTTGTACATCGAAATCTTGGTGGAAGTACAAAAAAAAAACTGCCAATCTAGCTGGCAGGCACCCTATCTTTTCCTGGAGCACAATTGAGTGACCTGCCACCAACAGATCATACTTTCCAACATTTTCTTTTCGAGAGTTAGGCCCCGGTTGGGCTAAAAAAAATAGTAGTTTATACATAAAATTATACTGTAGCTGGATAAAATTACACTATAGTTGAAGGTGACTTATTTGGTATAATTAAATTTAAAAATTTAAAAATAGAAAAATATGTCAGCTCATCACGGACAACGCAAACGAATACGGGAAAAAGAACCGGCAAAAAAGCTCAAAAAAAGCTAAAAATTTAGAAAAAGACGAAATTTATGAATAGTGAAAAATAAGCCAAAAGCTCAAGCCGAAATAAGTAGGATGTAAGATCGATGTGTAGAACTTATTTCAAAACCAGTTTTTCATACTACCGACGTAAGAGTCAATCACAGTAGCATGCACCCCTCCATTTGGCATTGTTACATTGCTTGGTATATACAGTGACGGACCCAGGATTTGAATCCAGAGTATGCCTAACTAAAAGATTATTATCCAATGTTGATATAATCTAATAGGATCAGACGGCTGTTCATTTAAAGCTGAAATTGGTGGTGGTGGAGCACAAGATGCAATCTTTTTTGCTTCATGTTTCTGAAAAAGCAATGTAATGCTTCCGTTCTTCTTCATGCCTCTCAATTCAGTGCTAATGTGTGTTGTAGATCTAAAAAAACAAATGATCCTATTAACCATTTAGCATGTAAAATATTTAGTCTAACAGTGCAAGACTATAGCCCAAATTAATGCAGACCGCAGCGAAAGCATTAATCTTTTCAAACCCACAACAACATGAGGCAGAGGAATTCCAAACCATACGCAAACCTGGAATTCCATCTTCCGCCTGTTAATTACATTTACATTCAGTACGGCAAAAATAAAAGAACTACGAATCACATAGGCAAACCTCAATGCTGTCGATTCTAACTTCATTTTACTGAATCAATGATCCTACACCAAACCATGCAAGAAAGGAAGAAAGCAAAGTACCATGGGAATAATCTCCAAGTCAGATAGCACAAGAGCAAGAATCAGATGTTGATCTACCTGAAGGAGAGGATGGTGGCGACACCGCGACAACCGGGCGGCGGAGGCGGAGATGCTGGTGCAGCAGCCGAGTCAGATGTTCTTCTCGTTCTTCTTGCGGATCTCGTGCGTTGGGCCGCGGAGGGAGCCGGCCAAATTGCGGAGGCGAAGGCGGAGGGAGCCTGGCGGAGGCGGAGGCGCCGAGGCGGAGGTCGGAGGCGCCGAGGCGGAGGCGGACTGGCGGTCTGGCGGAGAGACCGAGAGGCGAGAGAGCCTGGCGCCTAGCGGCTGGCGGAGTGGAGCCTGTGGTCTGTGGAGGGCCTGGAGGCGGATGGGCGCTGGCCTGGCTCCTGTGCCAAAATTTTTTTGGGCCAAATTGTACTGTTGCAGGTTAGTCCTGGGCCTATATGGACTACCTGCTGGGCCCGCCCTGGGTATATAGAACTTCCTCAGCTATTTGTTCTCTGTTTTGATTCTGTTGTAGCATGAAGCTCCTTTTACATTCTTGTAAAGAAAAACAATTATCGTTCAAAACCACTATCACAACAAGCCGTTGTTGTATTTCTAACTGAAATTATAACTTACGACAAAAAAACTTGAAAATTTTCATGTAACCACTAACCAGAGCTGATATCTAGTTGAGTTGCACCAAGTTCCTTAAAGTCTTTTCATCTACCAACAAAGTTGTTGGCTGTACTAATACCAGCATGCTTTGGCTGGAGCTGCTTTATATAATACTTTGATCCACGTGACAGATTGATACGTTTTCTCCTCTGCTCAGGAATAGATTCAATCGAGCACTCTGAGAAGCCACGCCGCACAAACCTGCATCATTTCAACATTAAGCACCGGCAACATACCAAAAGCCGAACCAACGTCTTCTCCGATGTGATTATTGTACTTCAATAGCCCCCCAATGAAGCCATGTGAAAGCAACACATCAAATCATCAACTAGATTTGAGAAACATAATCTAGACCCAACACAGGCCAACTTAAAGATGACACTTAGCGCAAACTATAACCATCGTCCTCTACGAAATTCAGAATTTAATAAAGCCAAATACTAACTGAATATCTCCAGCACACAATGATATTCGAAATAGAGCAAAACGATAATTCAGTGTCTACACTAAGGTAATAGAGAAGTGAACCATTTAGTCATGAATCATGGCATATTAAACCCTCCACATAATGAACCAAGCCAAGAAAAGGATACAGGTACATACCAATCGGCTGTTCGTGTAGTAAGCAAGAATAGTTTCTCAAGACCAAGGGATAATGCCTCCTTCTCAACGTATTCTGAAGCATAAGCATAACAAGAAGTAAAAAAAGATGAATAATAGCCTTTCTTGTAGACTAATACCAGCATATGAAAGCGCTTTTAATATGAAAGGGAACATTTGTTAACTGGAAAGTATTGAGGAGCCAAAAAAAGATGCAAGGTTAACATTCTGATTTCTGGTCAAGTTACCATCAGATGGTTAGTAGTACATTAGTAGTTATCAAGAAAAGAGCAGAAACACCCTTTTTACCATCATTTCCCTGGTCAGTGGTTTCTTCTCTATTTGAGTTTTTTCGAGTTTGTGTGTGCATGTGAGAAAGCGGGCAACCAGGCATAGGGACATGTGTTGGGGGATTTAAGATTCATCTTAAATACAGTGTGCGTGTGTGGATCGATGAAAATATGATCACAAAATACGCAGTGGAGATAAAAATAAAGTATTATCGATCAAGGAACAAAGTTGTCAACCTTGTATTTTTTTAGCTATGACAGCTCAACACAACCAGATGTGAAGTGATTTGGGTGTATCTTAAGTGTATATGTTATGTGATGAACATGTTTATGTTGTACTAAAATATTGGCTTTGAAGTTTCAATGGGCAAGAGAACTTGATGGCTACTTTCAGAACACCAAACAGCAGTGCCATGTAGCAATGAGCATACCAAGCAACTTGTCCCCCTGACCTCTTCCTCGGCATTCTTCAGATACAGCAATTGCAGCAACTTCTCCAGATTTGTCCTCAGGAAATGGAAACAGAGCAGCACATGCAATGATCGAACCATCTCTTTCAACGACATAAAATGAATCCAACGCTTCAAGAAGCTGAAGAATAGTGGGAAAAAAACTAGTGGTACTAAGCATGAAGAACTCTAAAATAAAGCATAAGACCACTTGGCTTGATGCTTTAATCATTCAATATAAAAGAACATTATATCAGATTTTATTTATTTATTTTAGCACACCTCTTTATCTGTTCTTCGCAGTAAAACACCAGATTCCTCCAGTCGCCAAATAAGTTTTCTTATGCCAGGAAGATCTTCCTCTGTAGCCACCCTTGTTCCTTCATAAACATCCCTGAAAACATGTGGTAGAGCATATATCATGATTTCCATGACAGCTTGTAGAAGCTAGATTCCAAGAGGCATTTATTTCTACACAACAACACCATGGGGAAAATATTTGTTGCAGAATCACGAGTTTCAGCCAAGGATATATCTTCAGCCTTCACATATATTAAATTAAAAACAATTGTTGAACATTTGATTTCTCACATGTAAATGTTTCTTGTAGGAATTAAGGATAATAAACATCAAGACATTATATGTTTAGGAGATGCATCTAAGTTGACAGAAAGCAGCCATTGGAGCAATGGCTGTGCAATGTGAATTGAAGCTACAACTTTTTATATATAAAAACTGATAAGAAAAGACCTTCAGAATACCTAGCTATCATTGTTCCCGCACCATCTCTGGTAAACAATTCTAATAGCAGTGATCCATCAACCGTTCCATCTATGATATGAACTCTTTGGACACCACCCTGGCATATAGAAGAAACAAATGTATAACCAAGCCTAAGAAATAGAGTCTGCCATGAAACTTGCAAGCTTACACTTCATACAGAACATGGTTTGAGTGTTTGACTGTTTGAAGGAATATTATTCACTTTGTTTTTTTCTCGAACACGCAGGAGAGCTACGTATCTTTGTATTAAGAAAGGAAAGAGCATACAGCAGAAAACCTTACAGACCCAACAAACAAAAAACGCACCCAAAAACACACACCACAAAAGGTCTAGAGAACTAGCCTATAGTACAGAAACAAGATCGACCTCAACCAGATGGGGTCTAAACCAAGACCTGCGGCGGGGCATAAAGGTATGAGATACCCTTTGCTCCGGCCAGACTCCAAATCCTCATCTCCTAATTGACAAAAGACAAGAGGGTCCTAACGTCCGGCACAACCCCATCAAAGACGCAGCGATTGCGAAGATTCCAAAGAGACCAAGCCCCCAAAATGATGATAGAGTTAAGGCCTTGCCGGACTTGGTCATGAACTGCGTTATGTGATCTGGACCACCAATCTTCAAAGGAGAGCTCATCCAGCTGAGGGGAAAGGTTTTGTAGTCTGACCTTTTGAAGCAATTCAAACCAAAACTGTCGGGCAAACACACATGAGATCAAGAGGTGATTAATGGTTTCCTCCTCTTGGTCACCAAGCAGGCAGCGCGGGGGGGGGGGGGGTTGCAAACCTCGGCGTGCCAGACGATCCGCAGTCCAACATTTATCATGTGCAGCCAGCCACATAAAGAAACGACATTTATTCGGGGCCCAAGTTCTCCAAATTCGCTTCCAGGGGCTAAATTCAATGCCTCCCTGAAAAAAGCCTTCATAAGCTGATTTTGCTGAATAGTTTCCATTGGCAGTGAAGCGCCAAATGTGTTTATCTTCTAATGCGGGCTGCAGCACCACCTGAGATAGGAGATCCCAGAGGTCCAAAAAATCAGCAATGGCTCCGACCGTCATTGCTCCTATCAAATCCGCAGTCCAATTGTGCCCCGTGAGAGCCTCCCTCACCGTACGCTTATTGGCATGTCTCTTGGGAACCAAAGCAAAAAGACGAGATGCCAGATCAGCAATCCTTTTCCCATGAATCCATCTATCTGTCCAGAAGAGGGTGCGAAAGCCATTACCGATCTCAGTGTACGTTGCAATAGAGAAGAAGGACCGAACACAGTGGTGAACCTGGATCGGAAAGGGGGCCCAAGACCTGTCAGGATCAACCTTCTGAAGCCAATGCCATCTCATTCTAAGGGCCCATCCCATCCGCTGGAGGTTAGAGATACCAAGACCCCCGAGATGAAAGGCCAGCAAGTTTTGTCCCACGCCACAAGACAATGTCCTCCCTTAGTTTCTTTTCTGCCTCTCCACAAAAAACTTCTACGGATTTTGTCTATTTCTTTAATAGCCCACTGGGGAAGGTCAACTGCCATGGCCAAGTAGACCACCATAGAGGTTAACACAAATTGTACCAAAGTTTTCCTGCCCGCTCTTGTTAGCAGCTCTGCTTTCCAACACGGAAGACGACCGGCAATCTTATCAATAATAGGCTGCACTTCAGCCCTAGATAGCTTCCGAAGGGAGAGGGGCACACCAAGATATTTGCAAGGAAAATTCATCACTTTGCAGGTAAGGTGCTCATTGACTATAGCAATCTCTGTCTCAGAACAATGGATGGGGAAAATGTTACTCTTTTGCATATTGGTTTTGAGGCCGGAAGCTTCCCCAAACAGACGAAGAATACCCATAGTGATCTCCAAATCCATGGTGTCTGGCCTTAGAAAGACGGCCACATCATCGGCATAGAGGGAAATCCGGTGTTGCAAGGCACGAGTAGAGAGGGGCTGAAGGAAACCTTCTCTTGAGGCCTTAGAAAACAAGTGGCTTAAGATGTCCATAACAAGAATGAAAAGCATTGGGGAGTGGGGATCTCCTTGCCTCAGCCCACGCTTATGAGGGATGACCTCCCCGGGAATTCCATTGAGAAGGACTTGCGAAGAAGAAGTGCCCAGCAGTCCACAGACCATGTCGCACCAAATGGGGCCGAAACCCATGTTTCTCAAAACCTCAAGGATGAACGACCAGGAAACTGAATCGAAAGCTTTTGTGATGTCTAGCTTGAGAAGAATATGAGGCTGCTTTTGATGATGAAGAAACCTTGCCATCTGCTGCACCAACATGAAATTGTCCTGAATAAACCTTCCTTTTATGAAGGCGCTAGAGACCATCTGATGGAGCCGGACAGCGAGTCTGTTGGCAAGGATTTTGGTGACTAATTTGGCAAAGTTGTGCACCAAGCTAATGGGCCGGAAGTCTTTGACGTGCAAAGTCTCAGCTTTCTTAGGAATTAAAGTGATGTAGGCTGAGTTGAGCAAACCAAGATTGCCAAAATTTCTACTCCAAACTGCTGAAATGGCTGGCATAAGATCAGACTTAATAAGTGGCCAACAAGCTTTATAAAACCGTCCTGTAAACCCATCGGGTCCAGGCGCTTTATCCATGGGTAGCTGACAGATAGTTTTCCAAATCTCATCCTCAGAGAAAGGTGCCTCAAGCGCTGCAAGATCATGGGACATGAGGTTCAACTCCTCTAGATTGATGGTGTGCTCTCTGTCTGGACTTAAACCAAGGAGGCCATTGTAAAAATCAAACACAGCCCTCTCTTTTTCAGCTTGACTGGTAAGCATCTGCTCTTCATCAACAAGTCTAGGAATGAAGTTTTTCTACTTGCGGTGTCTGGCAAACGCATGGAAGAGTCTCGTATTTGCGTCCCCTTCATGCAGCCAGCCAATTCTTGATCGGCTTCTTGCAATAGTGCGAGAAATAGAAGATAAGGCCAAGGAGTGTTTCAATAGGTTGCAGCGTAGCCAGTCCTCCTCCTCTGACAGAATCCAAAAATCCTAAGCAATCTCCAACTGATGAAGCACTTCCCTGGCAAGACTAAGCTGCAATTTAATAAGACCAACTCTTTTTTGACTCCAGCTCTGAAGAGCTCTGGCAGTTGCTTTGAACTTCTTGTTTAAAGAAGCAAAGGGGCAACGGGTCACAGCTGCAGAGGACCAAGCAAAAGCAACAGTGTCATGAAAGCCTTCCACTTTGGTCCAGAAAGGTTCAAAGTGAAATCTCAATTTGCCTGTCCTACTGTCATGCAAACCCAAAAGGAGAGGGCAGTGATCAGAACCGTCTGTCGAAGCACTTTGAAGCAATGAATTGGGGAACAGGGACTCCCAATCCAGAGAGCATAGCACTCTATCAAGCCTGACAAGAGTTGGGGAATCATGACCATTGGACCAAGTGTATTTTCGTCCACGGAGAGGAATATCAATCAAGGCCAGATCATTGATAAGACGCCGGAATCTACACATCATTGCCCTATTCAACAAGTTGTTGTTCTTATCCTCCTCCTTATAGATAATGTTGTAATCTCCCAATATCATCCAAGGACCTTGACATGTCTCATGGATATCTCTTAACTCTTGAAGGAAGCTGATTATTCACTTTGTTGAAAGAGCAAATGCAAGTATCACAGGACATGTCACCACCTGCTTAAACTACAGTCAAGCTCAACTCTCTAACTCAACTTCAGATAGCTACATACTATTGTACTGTAGTCCTCATCAAGGTATATATATCTGCCCAAAATATAACAAAATAATTATATACAAAGATAAGGGGCTCCTTATGTGGCCCAACATACCACCTTTCTTAGACGTCAGAACACTTCAGATAATATGAGCATTGCATGATCAGGACAGCTGCCAACACTTCAAACACATGCGGATCCAATATGACATAGCACATGAGCATGACACTCGACAACTATATTAAACAAGAACTCTAATGTAAACTGGCAATTTCAGCAAACAGTTTTGCTTCTTCGTAGAGGACATCATTTCCAAAAGAAAGAAATATGCATGTCATGTCCTGTAACTAACAATCTTGAACCAAAACCACAGAATTAACAGAATGATGCATGTCATGTGAAAGGTGAAACACTTACATGGCATACATATGCTGCTGCAGCCAACTCAGAAAGATAGCCATTTGACCTGCTTAATCGCTCTTCACCACCAATAGCAAACCCTTGCTCACCAGAATAAATACCATTTCCATTGTTAAAACCCAAACCATTTTGAAAAGAAGCGGCATACCCATTAAGATGATCCATTCTGTTCAAAGATGGTTCATGGTCCTCCTTGTGCAGAGAATTGTTACCCTCCTCATCCACAACCTTGACATAATTTGCAGCAATATCACTTTGCTTAGCACGCTTTCTGATCAACATATCAGCTTCCTCAAGAGACATGAAATGAATGACTCGCCCGTGCTCATCGAATATCTGACCGTCTATAAAGCAGATAAGTTTATTCGCCTCAATGGCTAAAGCACATGCGGTAGCAACTTCGTAAGTGCTGAATGTTTCCAAACAAGGCAAAGCAATTTGTTTAGTAGGCTAGCCGCAATATATACAAACAAGCAGATGGTGTTTTAGTTCTTTAGCAACTTCGACATTTGCACATATTTTTCATATCATATTTGTGCATACATTAGTGATAAGAATAACAATGTGCACATATAATCATACAAAACATCAAAATGAATAAGGGATAGAGAAAATAACATACTTGCAATTTAACACTTGTCCTGAGCTCGAGTATCCCATATTGCT
This sequence comes from Dendrocalamus latiflorus, assembly GCA_017311315.1. Taxonomy (NCBI): domain Eukaryota; kingdom Viridiplantae; phylum Streptophyta; class Magnoliopsida; order Poales; family Poaceae; genus Dendrocalamus; species Dendrocalamus latiflorus. The sequence goes on along the minus strand of CM029629.1, from coordinate 7,120,070 downwards.
CACAACAACTATGCTATCACTATCAAGCCTTTCTTTTATCCGCGAAACATCTATTTTCTTAACTTCACCAGTGAATCCATAATCAATACCATTAACTACCCCTCTTCTCTGCCAAAGAAAAATAGTTACATAAATTCAGATTGCAGGACATCCAGCCAACTGAAGTTCAGTGGAAGTTATAAAGGACAAAAGAAAGTGAACAAATAAACAAAAATAACATGCGAGCACATACATGCATGTGCACACACGGGCGTGCGCGCACACACACAGGGGGAGAGGGAGGGAGTGTGCATAGACATATAGCATTCCTAGTATTACAACTGTCTCCAATAGACATATAGGGCAACTCTGGTGACAATAAGTTCTCCACAAAGGCAATGCCTTACAAGTTGCAAGTGACACAGTGACTTGAACATGGTATTACTGTCAGCGAGGAACAGCATTTAGTGCAAGAAAAGGGGAGTTTACTATTTTGGACACTTGAAATTTCAACCAAAACTCCCCAGTGCTAAAATGTCCAGGGTACCAGATTATGCATCCAGAATCTTAAGAGCAGAACATGCAGCAAAATAATTTGAAAAAAAGGTGAAATGAGTCCTTTTTAAATATGGCCAAAATAAAAATGAAAATATAAAAGTCTGTTTCTTTTAAAATAAAAAAGGAAATTTGTGTCCTCGTGAAGTACATATAGTGATACATAACATTTATTGAAATAGTCCGAGTTAATCACTAGTAAATTATTGTGAAAGTTCACAATTTGATAAACTTTAATTAATATATCCTAAAGAAATTCTCTGTACTGTTATTTAGAGTGAGTTCTTTTCAACTTTCAGCCGACTTATGTTTGTACTGTCTACAGTAACTAGTTTTGAAACGATACGTTTTTTTAAAGCGAGGTCAACAGAAAGATTGTAGTAAAAAATGTACTGAGTTTAGTTGTATCGGCCAAAATCACATGCGACTATTTTCCTGTGCGTACTACCTCTCGTGAACAGCCAAAATTTGAATATTGAAACCATAAGCCATCAGCCCAAAAGAACCCACCCTTAATAAATTTTCAGTTTGGATTACATATCTATCTGAAGTTCCAAACTTAAAAAAATTCAAGTGAACAGGAACTGATTAAGTGATTATCACCAATTAAACCATAGCTCAAACGAGTTCGCCATCTCCTGTTGCAAGGCTTCTATAGTATCTTTCACAATCCTACCACAAGGACTGCTCCAGAGTAACCAAGAAGCCTCTCATTATATATCACCAATTGTAGTACTTAAATAAAAACTCCACAATACATCTCTGCTCTGAGGTGACAAAGTGGAAGAAAATAAAAATGCGGTTCTCTCTTGTGGAGCTATTTACATGTATAAAAGCTGCTCAGAGCATATGCTACACAATATTTGCATAATAATCAGATGAAGAGTATATATTTTGGAAGAAGTTTGGTTAGATATAAATGTTCACCTTAGCACCAAGGAAGTTGCCACTTGCAACGTTATCCACAAGACCATGCCAATGCCCAATAACACCGTGTCTACGGAGATTCAGCATTGGAGGACCAGGAGAAAGCTTTGCCTCTATTGTTAACCGTATTCTGCCAGCTGCCTCCATAGCAGCCTCTAATGAATCAGAATCAGTAACTCGGTATTGACCAACATACTTAGCCTTCCTTCCTACAGGAAACTTCATAAGCTGAGCACATGCGCTACCGGGAAAATACTAGAAACATAATTGCAAAAAAAAGCCTACCAAAGTTAGCAAAAGAGAAGGACAAATAATAGTGCAGAAAAGAATCATTCTCCACATCATCATCACTGACCAAAGGACTAATAAAGTTTCACCTTTCAACTAATGTGCTTCATCATAATCTACATATGAACTGACGATTATGGTCAAGCTAGTCTCAGTTTCGAAATCACTATGCGAATCACATGGGATAATTAACTGGAAGCTTTGTGAGGGAAGTGGAGCAGACAATGATGAAATAAATGTTCACATCTGGCACTTCCTAAAGAGGTGAAATATGAGTTCTGCTGAATTTCTAGTCATCCAACACAGTCATGTGCTGCAGCTACTAAATTATCCTTTAGTTTTTTTGGCAGTTTTTGTGTATATGCTGAAGATCCCTCCTATGTTGTGTTGTAAACTCAGATAAATATAGAAATCCACACATAAGAATTAAAATCCAATCTTTTTCAATGGCATAGCCATTTTTATTAGCATACGTATATGTCCAAATAAGAGTAACAGATCAAGAATGAACAGTGAAGATACCCAAAAGGGTGGTGTACAGAACTGACCTCTTTCTGACAAGAGCTTATCAATCTGGACATGTGTTCCCGGAACAAGAATAAATTTAATCCCCAGACCATGAAGAAGTGAAATATCCTGCGAATCATAGAAAATGTAATGTAGTTGATAACTAGGAATCCATAACGCTGTAAAATTTGATGACAACGACAGAAGATAAATAGTGGCATAACCATAACGACATAAGCCTCGGTGACATGAACACAATATTTTTTCCAGATTCCTAACATGAAAATCGATGCTTTCTGCTCTTTTTTCCTAGTAATGTTGATGCCATTTAGAGTCTTGAATCCACATTCATAGGAAACACTCAACCCTCCTACCAACCAAACTAACAAAGTTGTTTTGCATTCTGTTCCCTCAATTCTCAATTCTCATCCACGTTAATCAAGTCGAGTGAACCATATGGTCCAGCCTGCTCAATAAATGTCTTATAATCTCTTGCTAGCCAATAGCTATTATGGCTTAATTACTTTGGTTGGATCATTTGTGATAAAAGTTATGTTGGACAATTAGTATAGCGCAACTAAAACAAATTCACCATTCGAACCCCTAGGACAAAAGAAGTCGCATGTAATTTAATCTAAACAAATCATCAGACGAATCCAAAAGCACTCAAAACCCGAAACTCAAGCAATCATCCCACTCCCAATACCTGCAGAATGCCGTCGAAGTGCGGCCCCGACACGATCTCGCTGGAGATGACGACCAGGAAGGTGCTCCCGCGGTGGCCCCGGATGTACGGCCACGCCTCTCGGAAGAACCCCACGAACTCCTCCCGCGCAGCCAAAACTCCCCCACCGGGATTCCCAACCCCGCAGCACCGGATGCCGCGCCTCTGCCGGCGTGGCGTGGGGAGCCGCAGGCTCCCGTACGGGAGGGCCCGGTCGGCGGCGGCATACCTAGCCGCCGGCCGCGACACCCCGCCGGCGAGGCCCGCGGCGGCGACCGACGAGGCCATGCAGATTGAAGGGCTACGAACCCTAGGAATTGGAGAGGAAACGGAGGCGGTGCGGTTTGCGGCGAGTAGGCCGTTGTTTTGGGGAGCGGATTGGCGCGTAGTTGCAGACCTGCGGCTTGGGCTTTGCGCTTTCCAGGAAGAAGAAATTGCTGCGGTAGTTGAGGGGAGTAACTGGGCCTGCCACGACTGATACATCGGGCCCAATGCTCGGGCCAGCCTGAATTTTTTCTAGGCCGACATTTTTCTTTTCTGTATGCAATTACTGACCGATGTTAATGCACATGGGCCTTATTGGCCCAATTGTTCCTCTCTTTTTTTCCTTTTTCTTCTCAGCCGCAACAAATTGTCAAGCAGCAAACTGCAAACAGCTCTCACTTCTCAGACGATTTTCTTCTTCTCCCAACAAAAGCTACGTGCAAAAGAAAATCTTGTGTATAGGACTATAGGAGGGCAAAAGAAAGAAAAAGCCTATACAAATCTCGCAAAATCCTGGAGATGTAGTAGTTATCACTTGCGCAAACGAGGGCATGCAAGCATGCTCATCTGTGGTGTCAAATGGGTTCGGATTATCTGTTTTATCCGATATTCGTATTTGGACGGTAGCGAATGTGGTAAATAAAAAATGTATTCGTATTTCAGCCGCGTTCACGGTCGCGTCGTCACTCGCAGTCAGCCGCACCAGCTGTACCGCAGCGCGCAGGCAGCACCGCCACCGAACCATGCTGGCTCATGCATGCCGCATCGCAGCGTCGCAGCCGCGCCTCGCGACGCGCGCGCGCGCGCTCATCTCCCTCTTCTCTGACCGGCCACTCGCCGGGCGCGAGCGCCTGCATGCGAGCGGCCTGCGCGAGCTGCCGTGCCCCAGCCCGCGCGCGCCCGCCAATCGCAGCGCCGCCACTCGTCGCGCCACCTTCCTGTCCGCTCGCCACGGCACGCAGCACATGCCGTGCATGCAAAAAGGGGGGTTATAAAATCGTCACCAGTAGCGTCCAAAAGTTTGTTTCTCGGGCGGCGAGAAGCGCGCCCCGGCCGGCCGGTCCCGTGCGGCTAGCGGCTAGCCCGTTGATGGGTTACAGTAGGACGCGTGCATGTTCCACGTGTAATGCTCTGGTCTGTTGTTTCGTGTGCAATGAGTATGTATCGATAGTAATGTAGGGTAGGGGTACGTGATACCAGCTGTATTTACCGCTTCACCGCGCGCCAAAATATAAACACTGTAACAGTTACTCCTACTGCTTGGTACTCCGTAACCCAAATCTATATAGGCCATCCGTTTCGGCATATTTGTCCATAGTTTACTATACACACAAACTAATAAAATACTAAATTTTAAAGATAGTTAATGAGAAATATTAAATGACATAACACAATTGCCTGACCTTTTCTTAAAGTATTTAAGTAGAGATAGCGAGTAAAAAATTGCAATAACTATACTCTAGATTTTGTAGTTGACAAATATATTGAAAATTCTGGAGACTATAGACAAACATACCGGAACGGATGAATTAGATGGGCTTGTGTGAATGTCAACTTGAGCTTGCCTAGGAAATGGAGATGCATCCGACGTATGCGAGCGTTATAATCCTGTCTCGTTGCGCGCCAAGTGCTCAAGGCTATTCGTCACCAACTTTTAATGAGTTGAACGATAGCATCCGTCGTTCTAGTTAGATCATCGGGTTAATCTCGAAATTTGTATGTACATGTAAAGTCTATGCCCTATGATCAACAGCACGTGTAGATATATCAACGTTAGGCGGTTCGTGTTGGTTGTGGTGGGCAGGGTTACCACACACTCACACAGGAGTACGTAGATATGGTGAAAACTAGTACTAAACTCTGAAGGACAAGTTAGCACAAAGCCTATTTTTGGTTCACAGTTTCGTAAAAAATTATCGAAAGGCAATTTTAGCACATATCTCATTACAAAAAGGAAAAAGAAGAGGAAGCGTAAAGCGCTTACACTACAAACCTACTTAGCTGGTTGGTGGCCAATGTCACAGTATCTGCCAATGAGACCTAACGGCGCCCACGCGCCAGCCAGTAACCGCGGTCGGCGGGAGGCGCCACGGGGGACGAGGCGGCGGAGGGCATGGGCGCATGGCAACGCGAGGGGCGAGCCGAAGCGGCCAAGCGACCCGCATGAAGGGCAGGGCCGCACGCCTCGCCTCGCCCCGTCGCCACGGCTCCCACTGGACGCCACTGGAATCCCAACCAGCTCCAAAGCGCGCGCCGCGCGACTCGCCTCCGCCTACGTGTCATCCGCGTCCCCGCCCGCTCGCCCACGTACCCCGCCCCGCCCTCCCACGTGCCCCTCCCTCTGCGCGCATCCGATTGGCCACCCCCGCCTTCTTAAGCCGCCCGGCCCCGGCCCCCAACGCCGTGCTCTCTCTTGACGGACTTGACTGACCCCAGCCCACCGCCGTTACTCCAGCCTCGTGCCATGGCCATGGTGCAGCAGGTGGACATGGCCGTCAAGGCCAACGAGATCATGGCCAGGTTCAGGCCCATCGCGCCAAAGCCGGCACTGCCGACGTCGCCGGCGGGGCTGGCGGGTGAGGGTGGCGCCGGGTTGGCCACGAACCGCGTGCTGTGCCAGCTGCAGAGCAGGCCGTGCCGGGCGCGGAAGCGCGGGCGCCCGAGCGTCGTGCCTGTGTCCCCGCCAACTGGTGCCAAGAGGAAGAGGGCGCCGGCGTACCCGGCGCCGCTCCCGTGCGCGGCGGCCACGGAGACGAGGGCGCATGTGTCCTTGGCCGTCCCGGGCAGTGCATGCCTTTCTGTAGCGTCGTTCTCGCCGGGGAGCGCGAGTGCCGGGGACCTGGCGAGGCTGCCGTCCAAGGTGGCGGCGGCGGAGGACGAGGAGAGGGACGTCCCCGTGGAGCGCGACCTGCTGCGGAAGCTGCTGGAGCCCAAGGTCATCTCGCCGCGGGCGGTGCGTCCCGTGGGCTCCACCATCCACGTCGAGTCCATCGTCGATGGCGCCGTCGACGTGGGCCACACCGCCGCCTCGAAGACGGCGCAGGAGGTGGAGGCGGAGCTGGAGTCGGACGCGCTCCCGGCAGTCGTCTCGGACTCGAGCAACCGCGTCCGGCTGGTGAACGACGCGTACAAGCAGATGGTGGGGCAGCCCGAGTGCCCGTGGCTCGACGCCGTGGCCGCCGCCGCGTCGAGGAGGATCAGCGGCGAGGTGGCGCTGGTGGTGGCCGAGTCGGCGACGCTGCCGGAGTCCCGCAAGGGGTTCTCGTGCACGGCGAAGATCGAGTGGGAGCGCGACGGCAAGCGGGCTTCTATCCGTGCACCGTGCGACGTGAGCCGGCTGCAGTGCGAGTCCAGAGACTACTTCTTCACCTGGAGGTTACGCACCGCCGGCGATGCATCCGTCGACCACCGCACCGGCGATGCATGAGACACTGAAACCTCAGAGCAGTTTATACATCCTGTCACACTAGCGCGTGCGAAAGCAAGTGCATTGATTAAGGTGCATGTCAGCAGAGATCAGCTGCTTCCTCTTTTGCGAAATCTTTATAGAATGCATGACTAAAGTTCTAAAGTACACATGATGTTGACTGGAGAATGCAAGGGAGATTGTAACTAGTGCTTTGGTGAAATTGCGCGCCAGTTGGTTTGTTCTTATGCTCCATTCGATAACGACCGGTGATTGCATCTACAATTCAGAATGCATGTGCATCGCAGGTACACAAAAGCGTAGTCACGTTAGAACAGAAATGCATAACAGCAACGTTGGATATGTTTTCACTAGTTTAGCAGAAAGATCTTAATGTGAATGGTAGCTTTATGAAATGAGAGAAAAGTTTACAAGTAAGCTCACCAATGAACAAACATATGCGAAGACAAGTACTCTGTTTGATTGCAATGCATGCTTATTACATGTTTGATCAAGACATGTTCTAGCTCATATCACACGATGGATATGGATCAAAGCAAAAACAGGGGGTGATCGAGTCCACACACATGCAAGACAACAGCTCAGGCTTGCTCCGTCTTGGGGGGACCCTTCCACTTGAAGTTCTCTGCGTAGGATTTGGGCTGCAAGATTGAAAATCAACGGTTAATTGCAGGCAACGGAATAACGTCAATACGCACCGATCTGGACGGCACGTGTTAAAACGGGTAAAAAAAATTGTGCAAGCAAAATTAGTTCTCATAAGCACCACTAGCTAGTAACAAAAGGTATGCAATGAAGAGAAACCACTGACAAATCAAGGGAGAAGAGAAACCATTGATAAATCAAGGGACATCCATCTAATAAAGGAATATAATAATTTAAAAAAAATATCGAGCAATAACAAGCTAAGTCTTCTCTATTACATAAGCAATTCAAATGGATACGACGACTCACAAAGGAGGTATGGTAGAAAGTCAAACGTGTTTAATTCCGCCTATGCAGATCTGTTTCTAAAATTACGAATGTGCAACGTAGTAGTTTAAATAGCCAAAATTCAGCTCACTCCCCATAAACTACCAAAAGTCCAGTCATGTACAAGACGGTTATGCGCAGTTACATCACCTGATTGGACCTGCATCAGTACGGCAACTGTTCTCTACGCACAATGGCATGCACGTCTCATCAAATTACTGGATTAGCCAAAGTACGGCCAATAGCAAGATGGTTTTTAGTCAAAGAGCAAGCTACAAAGAGAATTTGCAAGCAGCAGCGTCTTCCACCAAAGAATTGAGCTACTTCCATGAAAATCCGGTCTTCTTTGCCATCCATGCCATTTAGACCAGCGCAGAAGAGCTAGAAATAAGATTTCAACTATACTAAGGTCCTCACGTCAAGCTATCAAGAAATATGTGGAGTTTAGAAACATGCAAATATTGCTGTAGTCTGTAGAGTTGTACGTCCAGATGCTCTTTAATGAATCTTGTATCCGATATATCTATCTTTTGTTTATAGCAATTCACTCACTGCATGTAATTCTAGGTAATTGTATAACAGGTGACTAACATTCACCTCAAATCCTTAGCAAAATTCTACCATTAGTTCGGATAACAAGTCAGATTGTTAGCACGATATATGCAAGAATGCATGCAACGTGAAATGGCTGCCAAAACTGTGGTCGCCTTGCATCACTAGGCACACAAATTCAACCTGCATGCCAGCCATTGGTGACTAGCTTGTCCTCATCGAACTGCTACTATCAAAACATAGGAGTCGATGAGGATCAGAACTCTGGCCTCGATCACATTCGATGTGCTAGCAAAGTTGATGCCAAATTTGGCTTTTTCTACCAACCTCTGACTTCTAAGTACTGACAAGTGTTAAAGGACTCGAACCAAAAGGCTAACTACGTGTCTTAAAAGAGAGCAGCACCCCTCATTCAGTTAAAAGTACCGGAGACATGAAAATTTTGAAGGTCAACAATTGGTCAAGTCCTACCATCAGCAGCAGGCTACCTGTTCAATGTGCGCTTCCCATCCTCCCCACTTCCAATTGTTCCTTCGTGTTCCCTTCATCTCCTCAAGTTGGTCCTTACCATTACTCGTCAATCCCTTCCCTCTCCCCCAAGCTGAAGCAGCCCCTACAGTTCGTCCCACATTTCCACCTCTGCCCTTCCAGCCGGCACAATTGTCCTACACTCCCAAGGTGGCACTATCCAACTCCCCTCCTAGGTAGGACACCACCCTCTCCTCCACCTCCTCCTTCCAAGTATGGCATAATTATTTTCGTCCTCTCTCTCTCTCTCTACATTAAGGACACATTGTAATGCATTTGACATGCGTTATCATGCCTCACATGTATCATATTGCATCTGGCATGTGCTGACACGCTGCATGCCAACACCCAAGCAATGGTATTTGTCACAAAACATAAAATTGCTGAGAAAATAAGCACATGTACTACTTTGCATTAAAGTTACCAACAATGTTTCATTAACAGGCTTTCTTTCATTGGAAGGTGTTTTTCTCTTCACCAGCAGATTTTACTTAACTGTTCTTACTTGCAACTCAATGTTAGGTACTTCAAATGACTATGTCGTATCCGCTAAAACAATTCAAAAAAAGTGCAAACACCCGTTGAAGATTAAATATTCTACAATCAGAACATGATATTTTTTAGCACAGACAAAAGTTAAAAGACATAGTTGTAACTTGTAAGGATTGGTACTTAAACCACAAAGGCAAAAAAATGTATGCACTGTTAACAAAATTAGAGATGCAAGATAACCAACTTTGTAAAAACAAGAAGATGCAATGATGCATTAACCAAGTCAAAATGAAAGATATGTAGGGAGACATACAGACCTTCAAAATAGGTGTGTGGTGTTTCCTAACCTGCAGAAAAATACATGACGTAAGTATAGAATTCTCATTTTCAAAGAAACTTGGGAATAAGATTGCAACAAATTTAAAGGCATTACAAATTATCAAATATATTTCACCATAGCCCAAAAGAGATCCAACTCAAGAATACATTTACTCTAGAAATATGGATTTACAAATTGTCTATAAGGGCTTCAGTTTAGTTCAGAAATAAAACCAAAGTCCATATGCACTCATCACCAAAGCTACTTTATACCACTAAATTTGAAAACGATAAAGTTAACTTTTTTTAGTAATACCATTCTCTCACCCTGACAAGGCACCAATAACTCAATACAATTAAGGTTTGACTTTTCACAGACATAATTTCTCATCATATCTCTATACCATATGAAGGATTTAGATATTCTTTTCAGAACTTTTAATATTGACAACTTAATCAAAAGACAGAACTTTAAGGCCAGTGACATAACTCGCAAGGCAAAATGGATGCAAGGTAATTTGCAAAGAAAAGAATTTCAGTCAAGCCTTAATTGAGCAAAAGTTTCTGTGATAGGATGTGTTTTCAACAACATGCAGCCTCCCAGTCTCAGACTAGGTATTGTAATCAACCTTACACTTTTCAACAATTGACCAACATAAGGATGCTATCCGGCAAACTGTACTAGAAGTCTAGGAGGCATTAACAGGTAACGGCAGAGCAGTTCCTATTATTTCGTAATTGATCTATCAACAAACAAATTCACTATTACTGGATATTTATACTACATAGACCAGTGTGAAGTCTATCTCCACTTATACGTGGACCAAATCAAGCTTGGACACTTAAGCAGACCATTTGTCCATTCCCAATATAAACTTTTAAATAAATTAGAAAGAATCAAGAATCAAATGATCCTACATGTTCAAACAAGTGTGCAATTAAATCCTGCTTCGATCTTTCCCTACATTCCTGAAGTAGTAGTCCTGACTCCTGAATAGAATATCTGATTCGCTAACTCGATATTATCTATCAGAGGGGGGGAAAAGACCCACCACATATTCCCATCCATGTTTTTCAGCAAATGCCTTTGCTGACTCTGCACTGTCGAATGTAAGTCCTGCTTCACCAACATTAGCGTATGGATCCCCAGTAGATGTCCATCCCATTAATGGGTTCTCCCACCTATCATGCATTCAAATGTTAGAACCAGTTTCTCAAAAGAAAAGAAAAAATGAATTTCAAGATGTATCAAGAACAATGTGAGTGAAAGACTGAAAGTAAGGTGACTGCAAAATAATCAATAATCAGCCCATAACTGTTAACCTATACTTGTAAATTGTAATAGCTATAAAGTACAAAGATTTTTAAGTTAAAAGGAAAAATTGCCAGCTAATCCTTTTTTTTTCTCTTCGCTGTCTACTCTGGCCACAAAAATACTAAATGACGTGGCCTGATTTTTTTTATCTTTTCTTAATAACAAGGCCCAAAAAGAATTCCATATGGATCATAGCCCCTTTACCTCTACAACTATTTAAGTGGGAGTGTGAATGTAAATCCATGTTAAATTTATGTGAGGTAATTTGTTTTCATTTTATATCCTCTTGAAGTAGCTCATCCAACAGCAACACAAGATTTTTGATGGATGAGTCATGAGAAATGAGAACCAGCAAAGCAAAACAAGAAACATACTTTTGGGTTGACACAAAGTTGATTTTCCACCTCCCAACTTTGCCTGAGCCTTGCTGAGATGCAGTTCTAGCTGGTGAATAGATTACAACCTGCTAATTCACAAGGATAAGGTGACCATTTGTGAGACAAAAAAAGTTCCCATGTAGCTAGTTAAAATGCATATAAAAGACACCATATATCCACATAGTTTATATATCCTGTAACCCTTTTGCTTAAAACTGTACTCTAATTATCCTGGTCCCTAGAGGCCTAGATCGTGTGTCAACAATACCGGTCTCACTCTCTATAATAAAACTGCAAAACATATTGAAGTTTAGATGTTTTTTCCGCAGTTCACCACAGGACATGCCATCTCCATAGGATACATCACAAGTTGGGCAATACCATGACTGTCGTGAAGGGAGAAGCTATTTTCCCCTAATGTGTGAAGAACTCTACAGGAAGCGCTGAAAACGAATTGCATGGTCACAACGCACAACCCAATATATCGATCAAACCATATCATAAAGTATGAGAAAGCAAAAAACTATCCTGAATTTGTTTACCCTCTACAATGAAGAAAAGAGAGTGAGATAAAACATCAAGGGAAGAACCAATAATCAAAGAAATATCCATAAGCACACAGTAATATCTTTTTGGCCAAATACAACCTTTATGATGTACCTTATTCCACGGGGCTGTTTTAGTTGACCTCAATTTGAAATGACAGCCAACAATTAAAAATAAACTAACAGCGGCTCACTATGTGGATTGTGGGAGGTAAATACAATAACAATAAGACCTATGAAGAAGAGTTATGAAAAAGACACTGTTTCTTATTCCAACAAGAGCTGCTTTAAATTCAAAACTAAGCATCATCATTAGTTTCATCTTTCTTTACACGTAGTTAATTTTATCAAATGTTTTCTTGAACTTCATGATAAACCAATGTTATCAATACTGATATGTCAATCAAGTATGATTATTATTATTTTACTCAGGAGTAAGGACCTTCAAGTGTTATTGCAACTGAACTTCATTAGCGAATCACCCCAAAGAGAACTATGGTTAGTACTTCTCTAGATGTCTAGAGTATACCGGTTAGTTTATTATGGCACTGTTTGGCCAACCATAGCATAACATATATTCAGCAAAGAAAAAAAAACTTCCTATAATCCAACCACTGGATCTGATATTTTATCTCAAACTTGATTTCACAAGTTTCGAATTTTCATTTTGTTGTATATTAACATAGCCAACACAGGCATTTAGCACCTATCCTCCTGGAAATTGGACAATTAGCATAAATCCAATATTCTGATGTCCAAAAACACAGCTTTCTAACCCAAAACTGTCGACTTTCATTAGAAACATTTCGCGAAGCAACTATATACGCTTATACATTCACATTGCAAAAGCAAACTATTCCAAGTCCATGGGCAATACAAACCAAACCAGGAAAATTGAACCAAAGTTGCAGTGAGCAAGAGGTTATACTGCCCTCTACCTCTCTCTACCCGAATGCCCTGTCCAAACAAAGATGGCCTAACCTAGTTACTCACATCGTCATTGGTTTGACATAATGTATGCGGGGGAACCCCTCCCACACACCCCTCTTCACCGCAGTTCAAACCAAAAACCAAAAGATCGTATAGTATCAGTGTATCACCACTAAATTACTTTCTATCCAATCCAAAGTCCAACCACAGCCAACGCATGGACCCAACGCCTCAACCCCCCCCCCCCCCCAACACACACACACAGAAACATCTCTGGAGGTGCCCAGACGGATCCACGATAGCTAGCAGTAGCACTGTACTGCGACGCAATGAATCAAGGAAAGGCTGGGGGAACGGTTACCCTGCGATGGAGATGCTCCTCGGGGATGCCGGAGACTATGCCGATCTCGCCGGGCTTGATCTCGACGAGGGCGTCAGAGGCCTCCGCGGAGAGCATCCGCGCCGGCGCCGGCGATAGGAGCGCGCGGCCGAGGGAGGGGAGGCCCCGCCGGAGCGGGGCAGCGGCCATCGCGTCGGAGACGTACGCCGGAGAGGTGGTGGGGAAAGGAGACGGGAGGGGAGGAGAGCAGGTGGCCTGCGCCTGCGCGATCCGCCTGGACCGAGAATATGACGTCGGGGATCAGATCCGTGGACGTGGGCTGGACCAGTAGCCCCAAGAGATGAGTTTTTGTTGCAACCGAGGTGGGCTTCTTAGCGGTCGGCAAAGAGGCGGCCTATTTTAGTCGGTCCTATTAGGCGAGATGGCTCCGGTCGGGCCGATGGGGTTTGGGCTAAAATGGTTGGGTTTCGTGTGGGCTGATTTAGGCCGTTCCAAACAGCTTGTAGTCGTTGACTTCAGAAGCTAAAAGTTATTTAAAATATATTAATTTTTTATATATTTTTTATTTTTTATTTTTCTTTCTTCTTCTTTTTTCTTGGTATTATTCATAGAGATATCATAGTATTTTTGTTTTTATTTATTTTTTAATTGAATATCTCAAAAAAATAACAGCCGCCAAAAACTACTATACTTTTAAAAGGAGCCTTAAGAATCAGCGATAAGCTTCATTTTATTATATCTGCAGTGAAATGAGTCCGGTAAAGTAGTGTATCGTAGCCGTCGAGTTAGACCCCTTTAAATCATGATATGTGTCAACACAAATCTTGAAGCAACCATCTCACTAATTTCTCAATTAAACTAGGAATTACATTAATCCTCACCTCATTCCAGATTCTATAGGCAATCAGTAGATACCATCATCTATTACTATTATAAAAGAAGGAATTGGTGGTTGGTCCGTTCTCCTCCAACAACTCTATTCACTCAACTTCTCACCATTCTCCGCTTTTCTAACTGATCAAAGCAACTCTCTTCTATAGAATGATTCTCTATATATTGAATAAGTTCCGTTGCAACGCACGGGTACATAACTAGTACATCCATATGTCTGGCTTCCAATACAGGGAGATGAGGATATGTCAAACCGGTTCTGATCGTATGTTTAGATTTAATCAGATTTACTCCTAAGACCCTAGGTCTAAACGAGCTGAACATAACTAAAATCACAGGCTACTATATGCAAACCCTAAAACAACAGTCTTATAAGTAGTATTGGACCTTCTCCCTTAAAAGAGACTTCTCCTAAAAGACTGGTTCAATAGATAAGATCCCCTCACATTTATATGTTGTACTTTTTCTTCCCACAACCAATATAAAATTATTCCCAACATTCTCCCACTCACACATCGGCTATGTATTTCTGTAACCATGAAGTCCAATGAAATGTTAGACGCCTGCGCTCTGATACCAATTGTTATATTGGATTCTAGCCATATACCTAGATCAAACCGAATTTACTCTCTGGGACTCAGATCCAAATAGGTCCAATCGGGTCTACTGCCCGGGCTTTAGGTCCAAATGGGCTGAATATAATTATGCCCACGAACAACAGTTTTATAAATGGTATTGGGCCTTCTCCGCTAAAAGACTAATCTAATGGTGAGATCTTTCTCATACTTTATGAGTTGTGCTTTTTTTCATAACTGATGTAGGACTATTCTGAATAAAATCTACATGTCAATTATGGATGATGCTGCAGGGCTTGGTATGGCAAAACGGCGACGCATCAGTGACGATTGCTTAAGTATTTGACCGGAGCTTCCCCAAGGACCGGGGCATGGTGGCTTATAGCGACTGGCACACAACCTTGCGGAACAGCGGCTGGCGCCACTACCTCGTGCCACGGTGGCAGCCAACTGGCAAACCGCTCTATCGTTAGGCCTTGGCACGATCAAATCGAACAAACACTCGTCGATCATAGCTCATTTTCCTTTTTGAAGATCTATGTACATTGTACGTTGTACAAATTGTTGAAAAAAGATATTGTTGAAAAAAGATCGCTCTGAGTTTGTGTGTACTCTCACAAATCTGAAATCAAGTATGTGCTCCTAGAAACAACGTACCAGATTTTGTAAGAACGAATGGCATGAGCACCAGCAAGCTTCTCTCCTGGACATGAGCAGGGAAACAAATTTATCTCCGAACCAAGAAAAATTTCGAGTACCTTTGTTCTGCTTTTGTTGGAATATAGATATGCTGCACTAACGCAAATTAAAATTTTATATTTATGTTAACATTTTACTATTCTATAATGGAATTTTTAGGGGTGATAAGATCATAGTAACATTATGGGGATAATTAGCACATTGTTTAAGTTAAGATGTAATTGGCAATCAAACAATTGTGGTTGCTACATCAACATTAGTAGAAGAATTCAATGGTAAGTCCAATGATATTATAAGTTATTGTGGTCTTTCCAGCTGCGTTGATCTAATGGATACATGTGGATTAAAAAGTCTTCATCTAAAATCAACCAGTGCCGGCCACAAGAATATATAAAGATCTTGATATACCCGAGACCTGAAAGCTTATTGACAGGCATGGAACATGTTCTTTCTTATTTACCAAAAACAAACTACAACTCCTTTTTATTCAGAATGTCAAATACTTATTGTATATTTGTCTTGACTCTATATAATTTAGGTACTCAACTGAAGAAACTGTACCAGAATTGATGAAGGTAAATAAAAGTACTCAAGGAACACCAGAAGAACAAATGTTTTAAGATAGGAGAACATTAAGTGACATTAATGAAGTAAGCCACGACAACCGAAGACTTCTTCTCGGATATAATATCATCACCTTTATAGACATAACATTTGATTTTTTAGATTATTTCTCAAGTAAAATAATCCTCCAAAACCTACAAATCAATCCAACATCTTTATATGATTTGTTAGAGATATGTATAGTTTGTTATTCCCCATTGTTATGAGGGGTTCTTTGTATATTTACCACCTGTACTTTGTGTATATATACCGGCCCATTGGCCTCATATGAATACATGCGCTATTCATAACATGGTATCAGAGCCAAAACTAGGGTTTTGGCTTACCTAGGGTTCCGCCGCCGTCGCCGCCTCCCGCGCTCCGTCGGCCCCGCCGACTCGCCTCCGACTTCCGCTCCGCCCGGTGGTCGCCGCCTCCCGCGCTCCGTCGGCCCCGCCGACTCGCCTCGCCGCCGCTGCCGCCGGCGTCTCCCCCGTTCGGCCTCGGCGCTCGGCCGTTTCTCTCCGCCGCCGCCACCGGCTGCTCCTCGCCGCCCTGCCGGCGTCGCGGTCTCAGCCCGAGGTCGCCGCCTCCGCCTCCCGCCGCGCGATCTCTGCCCGGGGTCGCCGCCCGGCCCCGGCCGCGTGTGCCCGGTGTCCGCCCGCCCGGCCCCGGCCGCCCTCCGACCGGTGCCGCCTCCGCCGTCGCCGGCCTCGGCGCCGCCCGGCGACCGCCCGCCTCCAGCCCGGCGCTCGCCGCCGCCGCGCGCCTCTGCTCTGCCCGCGCCGGGCCGCCGCCGTGCGCAGGGCCGCCTCCCGATCTAGGGTTGGTTCGGCTCTCTTCGTTTGGCTCGGTCGGTTTTGTAAACCGACCGAAGAAAAGAAAAAAAAGCAAAAAAAACGTCGTTCTAACCGCCGCGCCGTCCAGCGCCGCCTGTTAGACTTCGTTGTCTTGGTCGCCGCGCCGTCCAGCGCCGCCTACCAATGGGCACCGTTTCCCTCCCTCGCTGCCCGGTGATCTTTGATGGTGTTAATTACAACAACTTCGTGTCTCACATGCGCATCCACATGCGTGGTCTTCGTCTCTGGGGCGTCCTCTCTGGCGATGTCACCTGCCCGCCTTGCCCTATTCCTCCGACGGAGCCTACGCCTGTGGCATTGCCTTCGACAGCCGATAAGGCTGCTGCTGAGGCTGCTCGCCTCGCTGATGATGAAGCTGCCTCTGCCTACCACGAGGCTCTGGATTTCTACAAGGATCGTCTGACCGTCTACACTCACTGGTACGATGACGACGCTCGGGCTGCTGCTGTCTTCATCGCCAGTGTCCAGCCTCAGTTTTCTTCTGAGGTTGTGGGACTCCCTTCGGCTTTTCAGATGTGGACTCATCTTCATCAGCGCTACGAGTTACGCGCAGAGGAGACTCGTTTGAGTGGTGCTGGTCTGATGCCACTCCCCTCTGTGCTCGCCGCTCGTCCGCCTGCTACACTGCCTCCTCCAGCGGCTACCACAGGTACTCGTGAGCCTGTCTCCTACCGGGATGTTGTTACTCACCCTGAGTGGCAGCTTGCCATGGCCGAGGAGATTGCTGCCCTTGAGCGTACTGGTACTTGGGATCTTGTTCCTTGTCCATCTCATTCTCATCCCATCACTTGTAAGTGGGTCTATAAGATTAAGACTCGCTCTGATGGCTCTCTTGAGCGCTATAAGGCGCGTCTTGTTGCTCGTGGTTTCCAGCAGGAGCATGGTGTTGACTACGACGAGACTTTTGCTCCTGTGACTCACATGACCACTGTTCGCACTCTTCTTTCGGTGGCGTCTGTTCGTCACTGGTCTGTTTCTCAGCTTGATGTCAAGAATGCCTTTCTTAATGGCGAGTTGCGTGAGGAGGTCTACATGCATCCGCCACCTGGGTATTCTGTTCCTGAGGGTATGGTCTGTCGCCTTCGTCGCTCTCTCTATGGCCTTAAGCAAGCCCCTCGTGCTTGGTTTGAGCGCTTCTCCTCTGTGGTCACTGCTGCTGGCTTTTCAGCTAGTGATCATGATCCTGCGCTCTTTGTCCACACTTCGTCTCGTGGTCGGACTCTTCTTCTCCTGTATGTTGATGATATGATCATTACGGGGGATGATTCTGAGTACATTGCCTTTGTCAAGGCTCGTCTTAGTGAGCAGTTCCTTATGTCGGATCTTGGTCCTCTTCGTTACTTCCTTGGGATTGAGGTTACTTCCACTCCAGATGGTTTCTTTATGTCCCAAGCGAAATATATTCAGAATCTTCTTGATCGCGCCTCTCTCACTGATCAGCGTACTGTTGAGACTCCCATGGAGCTCAATGTTCACCTCCGACTCTCTGATGGCGAGCCTCTTTCTGATCCGACTCGCTATCGTCATCTTGTTGGGAGTCTTGTCTACCTTGCTATTACTCGTCCGGATATCACTTATCCAGTTCATATTCTGAGTCAGTTTGTTTCCGCTCCCACTCAGGTCCACTACAGCCACCTTCTTCGAGTTCTGCGATACCTTCGCGGGACCATCTCTCGCCGTCTCTTCTTTCCACGTTCCAGCTCTTTACAGCTTCAGGCCTATTCGGATGCTACTTGGGCCAGCGATCCTTCTGATCGCCGGTCTATCTCTGCTTACTGTGTTTTTCTTGGTGGTTCTCTTATTGCCTGGAAGACGAAGAAACAGACTGCAGTGTCCCGTTCGAGTGCAGAGGCTGAGTTGCGAGCTATGGCTCTCTTGACAGCAGAGATTACTTGGCTACGGTGGTTACTTGAGGATTTTGGTGTTTCTGTCACTACACCGACCCCTCTCTTGTCAGACAGTACAGGTGCTATCAGTATTGCTCGCGATCCTGTGAAGCATGAGCTCACCAAGCATATTGGTGTTGATGCTTCTTTCATGAGGTCTTGTGTGCATGATCAGATGATTACTCTTCAGTATGTGCCTTCGGAGCTTCAGATAGCGGATTTCTTCACGAAGGCCCAGACTCGAGCACAGCATAGCTTCTACCTCTCCAAACTCAGTGTTGTTGATCCACCATGAGTTTGAGGGGGGGTGTTAGAGATATGTATAGTTTGTTATTCCCCATTGTTATGAGGGGTTCTTTGTATATTTACCACCTGTACTTTGTGTATATATACCGGCCCATTGGCCTCATATGAATACATGCGCTATTCATAACATGATTAAGGCCCTGTTTGGAATGCGGGAATTTTTCTCGATTCCTGCAGGAATTGAACTGTTCCTGCAAAATTCCTGTGAAATTCCTCTGTTCCAAACAGGCCCTAATCGTATATTCTTTAAGTGCTAACATCCATATTTTTGGTAAAACTATAGGATTTTATGTTCACATCAAAAGCAAGGATCGATCGAATACAAGAAGATGTTAAATGGTGGTACATGTCATGCAAATGTTGCAACAAAAAAAGTTAAGAAAAAACTAGACAAGTTTCATTGCAACAAATGCCATAAATATCCAGAAAGCACAATACCTCTGTAAGCATACTCTACAGATTTGAGCAATGTTGTTTCTATCCTATTTACTTTGCACTAACAACAATGCTATGTTATGTGTCAAATTCAATTCCAAATAAGTGATCACACATGACGACAAGCAACACTTTATTTGATGATGAGGCAAAAAGAATGCTCAATACATCTGCATCGAGCTTGCTCGATTCATTGGATGGAAAATCCAGAGATGTTCCCAAGATTATACAACAACTGTGAGGAAGAACACTTATCTGTTGATTCAATCTCAACCGCTAAATTTTTATTAAAGACACGCCAAGCTATGTAGTAAAGAAAATATTTGTGACTGATGATAAACTTAGGATTTAGTACTTGAAAGATAAGGATAATTATGTAAAATTGCATTGATTCAATTGTAAAATCAAATAGTGATTTTCTGCACACAAACTCAAAAAATTACTAAATTCTTTATGTGTTATGCTCGACAGGATTTAATGTACGATGAAGCAGACATCGTATTAAAACAAGGCACAAGTAAATTGAAGGAGCCAATTAAAAAGGTGCTTAAACATATAACCATATATGCTTACTTTTAAAGATGTGACTAAATTTTCTCAAACTGTTTCTAAATATTTACATGCCAATATTTTTATGCAATTACTTAAATTTCAATATTTTCCTTCTTTTTCCTCCTTTTGCCCCTTTCCCTTTTTCTCTCTTTTTCTTTCCCCCACTTCTCTCCTCTCCTTTTTTTCCTTTTCCAGTGCGTCCTTTCCTTTTCTTTCCTCTTAGCCTCGTCTTCCTCCTCCATAGTTGATGGCCTGACGCTCACCTGTCGGTGTCGCCGCCTTTTGGATCCGGTTGCGCTGGTCCAGATCCCGTCGCCGTTCATTGCCCGCCGCTCGTCCTCAATGCCACCTTTGGCTTCGTGTTGTCAACTATAGGTCCAAGGCGGGCAAGCGGCGGCGACGACCGAGGTGGCGCGTGCGGAAGGATGGGAGTCCATAGGCCGCCCCTCACCTTCCTCGACTGCCAGAGTCGCGTCTCCTTGGCTCCCCCATCCTCGTCATCTATCGCCTACCGTTCATCCTCAATGCGTTCTCTGGCTCTGCGCCACCGGCTACGGATCTGAGGCAGGCAAATGGTGACGGCAGCAGCCGAGGTGGGCAGGGGCAGCAGGCAAGTGCCATGTGTTGCGCTCGTGCTGACACGGCCCGACTGCGGCTGCCCAACTCCCAGCACTAGCCACGTAATTATTTACGCGACACGTTAAGGTTCAGAGATTCAGAGACCAAGGCTTGCCCAGCAATCAAATCTCGCCGCGGGTCAGCGGCTCGCGAAGCACTGCAAACGCGACGTGCTAATCCTAAGCAGAAAATTAGCCAAATCAGCACCGAAATCATGAGAGTGACGTTCAAGTCTCGTGCCGCCCGTGGAATTGAATCAATGTAGCGAACCAGTGGCGGCTCAGGTCTGGATCAAAGCTAGCAAGCTGAAAGTCAATTTATCTAGACAACCTAACAAACAAACCACTAAGCCAGTGCTTCTCCCTGGTCTATTGCAAGCGCGCCAGATCAGGATAAAAAAATATCAGATCATTGGTTCGGCGTAGAGCATCAGATTTAATGGAAACTGTAGGGCATAGCTACAGGAGACGATACTCCTGTTAATTAAACGCTGAGCTCGACGGGTAACCAACAAGATTGACGGCAAGCTTAGAATCCAGAAACACACACGCACGTCATCGATAACCTGATACAGAATCACTATAAAATACGTGCGGGCCGAGTTGAAATTCTTGCATATTCTTATGCAGGAACAAATTTACCGGGTCAAACGCGGCAAACAAGCCATGAAATTGATTAGTATTTCGCACCTCCATACTTGACCAAGCACGCGCCACCCTGCAGCCTTCATACGATCGAGTCGTCCCAGACCCCGAAGCTAGAGCAGCTCAACATCTAGCGAGACACGAAGAAGTTACAACAGTATGCAAGAAATGATGTTCTGCGGCACGGGCAGCTTCAAGGGCATCGACAAGGACGCGAGCGACGCCGGCGCCGGTGCCGTCAAGACGCCGGCCGCCAAGGCGAAGAAGAAGAAGCCTGGCAAGAAGGAGAACCCGTACGCGTCGCGCGGCCTCGACAAGTTCTCCACCGTGGTCTCGGAGCTCGAGTCCCGGCGGGAGAAGATCCTGCGCCGCGTCGGCCCGGTCGACGGTGACCACGTCATGGTCCGGTTCGTACAGTCCGAGGCCAAAGGCTGGGTACCCGTCGTCGTCAAGCTTCCGCCGGAACAGCAGCAGCAGGCAGACGCCAAGGGGGATGTCAAGAAGTGCAAACCGGCTGCGCCGACGTCAAAGCCGTCGACGCCACCGACGGAGCCTGCCAGCCCCAGAGAAGACATTAATCCTGCCGCTGCGGCGAAGGCGAGGGAACTCGCTGCGGCGCCGGGGAAGAAGAAGGCCGCCGGCGAGAGGTGGCCGTGGGGGAAGAAGGTGAGGCCGTGCCACTACTTGCCGTTCGTCGCGGTGCTGCTGCTGGTGAGCCTGGTGGTGTTCGGGAGGGTGTTCGCCATCTGCTGCACCTCCATTTGGTGGTACCTCGTGCCGATCTTGAGCGGCTCTAATGGCGGCGATGAAGGGCAGGGCTTGAGGAGACCCATGGAGAAGGTCGGCAAGGATCTTGGCAGCAAGAAGGCAAGTGACAAGAAGATCGGTGAGAAACTTGTGGCGCCATTGCCTCCTGCACATGGCAAGAAGAGCAGCTCTGGTGCCCATGAGGTGATCTCTCCGAGAAGCCATGCACATGGGAAGAAAGGGTAAATCGCATGGATTTTTACCACACTGAGAAGAACAGGTCGTGTTGTAAATTCTTGTATAGTAGGGTGGCCAGAAAGATCAAGTTTTCCAGGTTCTTTCCTCCCGTTTTTCAGTTTGATTTATTCTTTTTACCAAAAGAACTGATTGTAATTGTAGCGTTCATGTACACCGCATCAGCCCCTTAATGTGTGGCTACCCAAAAAGTGTTCATACAGCTTAGCAAATTCGGACAATTAACTTTTGTTTGTGGTGTAGTTTAAACACAACTACACAAGTTCATTGTTTATTTTGATCTCGTCCTCTTCATCATGAATCCTGGTTAATTTCGGAGAGTAACATTCCGTCTGTGACGTCCGTACATTGTGGAAGTATGTTGCTTTCTGTACGACCGTACCCATCCACCTCGATTTTAGCTATATAAATCCGTCCATAAAGAACTTCTAGATTCAGGCATGTGAATCAGCATCACAGAGAACCAAAGTCAGCATGTGTACTTCTAGATGCTTGGAAATGCTTAAACATGTGACAATCTAGGAGATGTATTGCAAAATGACTCATGCACCTGCCCCGGCATCACAGAGAACCAAAGTCAGCATGTGTACTTCTAGATGCTTGGAAGTACTTAAACGTGTGACAATCTAGGAGAAGATGTATTGCAAAATGACTGATGCACCTGCCCCGACATCGTCCTCTCACAAAATCTGACTAACACCGGTAACCAGTTATGCTTGGCATGTGCGGGCTTATACATCCCTGTTCTCTCATTTAGGATAATTAAATAGTTTGGCCACAATACAATGAAACGTAACTGCAGATTTTGGACGCTACATAACATTGTGAATTTGTGATTGACCAGATGAGCATAAGTCGAGGTGCCAATGGTGAAATTCTTTCATAAGCAAGACTAGTTTTGCTATGCTCTCTGGGTATCAACCGGGACACCAACTAGTATTAATAACTACAAATCGGTTACTAAACCAGAATGAATTTTCTGTTAGACTAATGATAACTAAAAGGAGAAAGAAAAGTTGAAAAGGAAACACCACGATGGTACAACAATACAGTCATTTTCCCCACTCCTTATAAAATGTATCACGGTCATATCATGCCCTTGTGCCATCAATCCTGAATCACAATGGAAAGAATAAATGTTAGAAAAGGTTAAGAACATAGTAAGACACAAAAGAAATACATCATACAAGGTCAGAGGAACAAATAAATACAATTGACAAGATAAGCCCCGGGAAATGTCCACTACCCATTATACTAACCAAGAATTAATTATGGACAATTAAAAAAATGGACCAAAATAGCAACATTTTACAACATCCCATTATACTGAAAAGTTAATTTGATGCAGGGGTCGCAGTTTTACTCGAAGCCATGATTAACTCCAAAGGTTTCTTCTAATAGGGGTGGGGACAGAGGCAAATTATCCCGATACATAAATGGGGATGTGGTAGATATTGCACCCCATGCCCCTGCTCTGTTAAATTCCCATCAAGATACATGTATGCATGTAAATGGAAGTATATTGCTTAAAAAATACATGTATATTCCATACGTATCTACATGTATGCAATTTGAAGCCCACCCATGCAGAGGATTCAAAAAACACTTTCTGAAGGTAGATTTGGCAGGTATCATTCATGAATGTTTCACTGAAGCATGAAGCTGTACGCACACCACATCACAAAGTTAAAACTTTTGGTATAACACTTTGACATAGCAACCTACCCTAAATCTCTTCCTATGATCTGATTCAATTCGTGAGGTGTAATGTTTCTTCCTTCCATGTTCATGAACCGATGTATCTCTTTCTTCTAAATTGCTCCGAGCAGGCACGTATTGTGCATTACGAAAGAAGCCTTCACGGTCCCAAGTCACTTCATAGTCTACTTTCAACCTTGATCCTTCCTTTGAAAACAAAATAAATGAGTCAGCTGCCATTATGTTATCTAAATATAAATACAAACAATTATTATACATTAATGGAATTCACTCTGGAACGGAAGGTATTACACATATGTGTGTCTATCCATGTGTAAACAAATTTCTGCAGTTGTCACTACAATACGAGGTGGTTCTGGGAGAAGGCTGCCTCAGTTACCACTTAACAGAGCTGTTATGGTGTGCAAGGAAACGAGCAAATCGTACCAACGGTCGTGGTCCCGAATCCTCATAGAAGTTATGTGCTTCTAACAAATTGTTATAAACATACATGTATTTTATGCTTTAGTAACGTTGTTGTCCTCAAGGCTAGCTAATTTGGTAATGTGGCTCAATTGGTTCTCAGTTCTAGCCAGACGAGATATTGACCAGATAACCATAAATATGTAACAAAGTAATACATGTAGATAATATCTAGCACTCTTAGATATGAAGATGTCACACATGAGAAGGGCACATGAAGGATGCCTGCTATACAATATCCATACATGATCATTGCCAGTAGGCAATACTTAAAGTCTAAAGCATAAGCTGCACGGTTGTAAATATAGTGGAGAAGTAAACATTTTATGTTACTGCGTTATGTGTACTAATAGGAGTGGAGGACTAAGAAACGACAGGTAAATGAATATGCAAATCTTACCTTCTCTATGGAACGTCCACATAATGCCTTCATTGCATTGTAGAAGTCATCATAACTCTCAAATTGCACCCACACCTTGCAATTGAGTCCAGATATGAGCCCCTTATTAGTCCCATCTTCTTTTGCTCCTACTTCATCATCGCTAGAAATATTTAGGTTCCTGTCAATTGGATGAAAGAATGTCAAACAAAAGGATTGTGTAAAATAAAATTCCACAGAAAAAGGGCAGTGCAGAATCAAGCATCAACACGGCACAAATATCCATATTACTTTACAGACTAGTAAGGAATATCTGAAGCAATATGGATGCCAAATAAAAGACAGAATGGAAGAATCTGTGGACCATAACTTCAGCAAAGCCAATTCACAGGATACCAATTAAAAATCCTGAACATGGCCTAAGGCAAATTAGCAGCGAAGAATTTAATGAAGCCCAGGAATTTCTTGAAAAGTAATTTTGAAAGTATTATCTATGCTGCTATATAATGTACTGATTTTGAATCTGGATTTGAAATCTTTTTATCACCCAAACAATGAAGAAATAATATCAATTGTTGATTTCTCTTCATATTGTGATATCCACCATGCATCAACACCCAGCCCACAAGATTCACAGGCTGGGATCGTTCGGATTTGCTCGCCACAGTAAGCCGAAGCCACAGACTCTCAACCCTTCAGATGCAGACTTTAGGAAAAAATAATATAAAAGGCATCCCATCTCATCTCCTTGCACTGTCAGTTGTCCACTTCCCAAAAACTGTAAGTCTGTAACTGTTCCTCATGAAACATAAAAAAAAAAAGCTTTTTGTGCCTTTTGTGTGCCACGTGCACAATAACTAGTACTAATAAAGAGAGTTTCTTAAGATCTATTTATCTCATATTAATTCCCAAGCTTCTTTATTAGTATTTGAAGGCTTCTTTATTATGAATTCAGAATACCAAGAATATAGTCACCTCGGTTACCACAAGTCACTAACATAAGAAACCAGACGAACTGGTTACTGCTTTCATATACAAAGATTAATTGATAGCTTGCAGACTGGACCATACATTTATAATCAAATAGAAAGCACGACGACAGAAAAGGAGCTTATACGTGGAGGAAATCATATTAGAAATCACATACTGAGGAACATTCCAGTGATACTGATTTCTTTCTATGTACATATTAAGTTCAATAGCTACATGTGCATTTCAGGAGCAGGGAAGGTGCGTGAGAGCAATTATGATTCTACAAACAAATCAGAAACCACTGAGATGAAACAAAGTTGAATCAAATGTTCTGGATTTCTATTAAAGCTCTACGGTAGCTCATGTCTGGTTAGTTTAGGTGTCTTTAGGCTTTAGCAGATTCCAGTTTTGGTGGCATTAATTCTTTGGGCTTGTAGAGTTGCAGCACATCGGCGCAAAAGCATGTACTAGATAATGAACCAAACAAACGTCAAGAACACCAGAATGCACCTTATTTTACCAAGCGCTGAGAAGATAGTGTGCGTGACCAGCGTGGACGCCTTCGACGATATCCTTGTCTCCGCAAACCACCTGGACGGCACACCCTGGACAACAATTGTATCCGGCCTTTTCGCTATCTTCCTCACCGGATTCCCTGAAACCAGCAAACATCAATCCAAACTCCACTCAGCAGCGAATCCAACCAAGAACAGCCAATACAATAACCAGTCCATACTAGTACTAAGGAGCTCGGAGGCGTAGAAATCCTCCCATGACTTCTTCATCGCCCTGAAATCATCGGAGGGCGGGATCTCGACGCTCATCCGGAACTTAACCCCCTCGAGGTTGAGCTCGATCCCGGCGAGCTTCTCGACCAGGGAGCTCCGCCACTGGAAGTACTTCTCCTCCTCCTGCTCTGGGGTCATCTCCTCGGCCTCCTCATCGCCCTTGCTGCGGGGGCGGAGGAAGGAGAGATCGCGGACGTGGAGGATGCCGGAAGCGACGGGTTCGCCGCGGCGGCGCTTCTGCAGGTCCGGGAGGCGGGATACGGAGAGGTCGGAGTCGGGGAGGAGGGTGAGGGAGAGGGGCGGGTCGCTGAGGAAGGCGAGGAGCGCGGATTTGAGCTGCCACTCGTCGACGGGGCGGACGGCGAGGTCGGCGCGGAAGAAGGTGAGGAGCAGCTTGAGGCGCGGCGCAAGAGAGAGGCCGCTCGGGAGGGGGAACGGCTCGGTTGGCCGGAGGACGGCGGCGACGGACATGGTGGTGAGAGGGTGGGGAGACTGGAGACGGCGCCGGGGAACAGGGGCAGACACGAGGGGAAGCGGGCTGCGTGGAGGCGCACCGGAGATTGGAGAACCCGATACACGGGACAAGCATCTTCACGCGTTGAGGGTCATCAGATGGAAAATCAACGCCTGGGATTATGATGGAATCATAACCATCCGAGGTTAGGTATCTAAGCTTAGAGGATAAGAAATAATCCTAGAAATAACTGATTCAATTCAAATACAGACCTAATAGAATAAAACCACTTCGAATTTCTAAATTGAGAATTAGTATTTTGAAAATGAAACCTGGAACTTAAAACTACAGATATTGGAACACATATAATTCGTACTTTATATTTAAATGAAAGGATAAGAAAGAATCTTGATGTAACTTCAAAATTAAGATTAATATTTCTTAATCAATTTTGGTACTTAAAATTGCATGTATTGGAGCATATAACTTTGAACTGCAGCTGCAGTTGAACATCAACAACCTTTAATTGTTACTAGATGAATGTCTATAGATAAAATATATTATTACCTCCAAATGTCGAGCCGATATTGTCGGAATCAACCACGCCCTTTGCTCTGCTTCTGCATTCGGTCAAGCTCCAGCCAAGTTGATGTCACACCTCCACTTGTGTGCTTGTCCTACATTGTGTCCTTGGCTCTACCGTTGTGCCCAATTGAGTTTTTGTTGTGACCTATCACCCACATCGCAATTTATATTGAAGTTAATTTATTTGTTGAGAGGTGGTTTTTCTTTCTTTAGAGTTTTGTTAGGGAGGTGGAATGTTTTATAAGATAGATGTTTTTGCTTTGTTAAGAGAATTTTTAGAAAGGTGAAAAGGGAGATGGGAGGGGATGACGTACCGTCACTCCTCACCACCAACTCCTTTTATAGTACTAGTATAGTGCCCGTGCTAACGCTACGGTGGTATTTCAGGGATGCACATGAAAACAACCAAATGACGATATTTTTTTCATAGTTTAAGTTTCACGTAATTGTATATCACCATGTATATAATCTGGAAAACACTCATGTATATCACCAGCAAGTTCAGGTCATGAAATTACAAGCCTAGGCCAATTATAATGCATAACAAGGCAATAATAATGTCTCGCCTGAACCATCTAATTTCTGATTTGCTTAAGTAGGTCTTGGAGTTCTCCAGGGATAATGTCTTTACATTCATTTTCACTGCTCTTCAAAATGTCCACCAAGAAATTCGTCCTCAGTGAATGTGATCGCTGTGCATGGCAGATAATAAGTTAACTTATTAATTTGCTATGTAGTCTACAAAATATACATAGAGAATATTATATGCTCACAGTGTTGATAACTGGTAATCTTACGCCATTCCACGACCACATGAAACTGTATACAAGGAAGCCTGACAGGTTGCTGGAGAAGAGCACGTGTTTAATTGTTATAGATAAATCAAATGATATTTGATAATAAAGATGAAACATATTATAAGTTATTACCAGTCTGTAGTTTTTGGAACCCATGTTGGGAATTAACGACGCCAGTAAAAAATATCGTCTTTCCACGTAGGATGTGCCAATGCCATGGCGAGTTTGAAATTATTGGCAATGTTATGTAATTTGTGTATATATGGCATGCATGGATCAGAACCCTTAAACATTCCATTTTTAGGATGAGGATCCATAATGGACACAGTTCTGGTACCCATGTCTAGTATGTATAATGTGTAGTGCTTCATTTAAACAACCAAAATATTCCTATCATCACCAAGTTGACTCGCCCCATTTGGAGACCAAAAAAAATGTGGGTAATAACACCACAAGAATCTACATGAAGGAGATAAACATATTGTTTGGCAACTCTGTTGAAGGAGATAAACACCATATTAAGATGTAATGACCAGAATGTTGTGGTTTACATCGAGGTTTGTTGAAAACAAAAGTTTCAATCCAGATTCTAGAATTATACCACAAACAAAGGAATGAAGTGATACCTCTATCATCTATGGCCCAAAGTCAGCTTAAGACTATTAAATCAAAACTAATCCTAACGTACCATTGGATTGAAGTGGAAAAAATGAAGGATATCTGAGAGCACCCAGATGGCAATACTGACTGGAAAATAAGCTCGGCACAGCTAAACGCCAATTGTCTGATGATAAAGAACACAAAGGTAAAATTAATAAACAAGGTAGAGGAAAAAAGAGTGTTAGGGATAGAAAATGTATTAGTCAACACACTTCATAAGATGTCAGAAGCAGACTTCTATAAAGGGAACAGAAATGAACATCCATCTGCTATATACACAAGCTACACCATAAGTAATGCCAATTCAAAAAAATCACACATATACATTTATCCAGAGAGCGATCAAGCTAAACATTGGATAGATTCCAAGAATGGATTTTTTTGGGACACTGTAGGACTATGGAAAGAGTACATTTGATTCAAGACCAAGTGCCATGTCAAGAAAACAAATAGTAGGCTTTGCCTTTAATGCCAACGACCTTGTAAGACGTACATGTTTCAAATACGAGCGTCAAATAAATAATGACAGAGGGTAGCTAATGGCGTGCATAAAACAGTTCATAGCACAACAAGCATAGCCCTGTGCTGCCACGCTGTGTAACGGCAAATAACAACAAAGCAATTCATATAGTATACACATTGGAAAAAAGTGTCTATCAAAGTAGATGTCTGAATATTCCGAAGAACTTACGGGGTATGAACATGTGATGTCAGATCCGTAGTAATGGTATTCAGCTCCCATGTCCATTAGAGCCCTGTCTCCATCATTCAGAGTCTGAAAATGTATGAGGCAATTATTTACCGAAGAGCAAAAATGAAACAACATACGCTGAGAGGGGACAAATGCTAACCCCCCACAAGATCCTCAATAGCTTAGATTCCTTTGTTAAATTTCTTAGTAATTAGTTTCATGTAAGCCCTTTAATTCTTTTCCTTACTGTTTTCGGTGCCATCGCAGCTTGTAAACTGGAGCACATTACGTTGCTTGGCATGTCTCAGTACACATGTTTTTCATTCAAAATTGTCTAACTCGTCACCAGGACCACTACCACCCACATGTGCACATGCACATGCTTCACTGCTGAAAATGAGCACTTATTTTCTGTTAACTCGTTAATGGGAGGTAGCGAACATTCAGACACCATTTAGTTTGTAAAATCATAGTTATTAATTAAATGAAATACCAAACCAACTCATCACTACAATATTTGATATGAACACAGACATCAATCAGAGAAGAGAATGTTGCTACAACTCTTGCTCAAACTCCCAATATTTCAAGACCTCATTGTACTAAACAGGTTGTAGCTGACGATGAACAAGGTAGGTGAACTCTACTGTCTGAAAATGAAACAAATCATAACCTTTTCAAGTAGCTAGGAGTATGAGAATTAGCAACTCAGAAGAGTTTTGAGTGCTTTGGACAACTTAATCTACATTTGGTGAATATTATAGGCTTGAGCAAGTAAATAAATAACACAGGAGTCAACCACAGGTCACAAAGCATCATAAAAGAAGAGTACCCGGTCATTTGGAGCTGCAGCATGTCCATAATGGAGAACAGAACTGCAAAATAAGCAGATGAGTTATGACATACCATATAGTCCAACAAACTCAAATACATTTTGAGTAGTGAATCGTGATAGCAACTACCAACTTCCAAGATGACTTGAGACTCGGGGCAGAGTGTCAGACCTAGGATATTATCCAGTAATGTCACAGGGCCCTATTGTTTTTAACCACAAGAGTATTCCTACAGAATTTTGCATAATCAAAAAATTGTTAAGGTATAATCCACTTAATTTAAGTGAATTCTAAAACAGAGACCCTACTGAAATTTCAGTACTCAATCGAGTAGTCTTGTTCTGATATTAAGAAAATGCTATCTGATACCACCAAAAGTTTACGGTGTTGGACAATAGTGGATACTGGATGGTGATCTGAAATTCTGATAATCCTTACTTTAACTACTCCCAACTTCTACGTACAGAATTACACTCAATAGCATTTTAGAGACATTAAAGAGTTCATGTATCGACTTGTTATTGGCTTCACATCAGACATAATATACGAACTCACCTGTTCACTCCAGTAGCACATATACATGTGTAAGAGCAATGTCGACAGCCTCCATACATAAAAACATGATGAAGAAAGATGCTTTCTAACTGATATTCCTTCATGCCTGGTCTTGCTCGTCTCATGACCTTGTAAAGTGCAATTCAAGAATCAGATCCATTTTATTGCCTCTCGAAAATAACAAGTAATGCAGTCGGTAGTTGTAACACCTAAAGGCTAGCCTATAGGGAATATTTCTATGAATTGGATGTTTAAGATAGTGGTTCCTAGCCTTATGGGTGTTGTATTTTGCTGATGAGGTGAGTTAGAACCTGCTGTGATAGGACTCCCTCCCTCCCTCTCCTCTTTGTTTGGAACCTTGTATAAACTATCTTCAGAGAGAACAGCAGTGAATACAGATGACTTGGCATGCCCAGAACCACAGTGTGAAGTGCTCAATCATAAAATACAAGCATTAAAAGGATAATTTAAGTTTTTAAAGATTTGATGGAATGAAGAACTGTTGCCTGGAAACTGCTAGGTCATGAAAAGATTGAAAAAATTGGATAAGGATAGTAGTACCAAGTTCAAAGGCTTCTTTTTGGCAAACAGGAAAAGAATCAATCTTCAGTTTGATCTAGCGCAGCAAACACAGTGTTTAGTTATTGACCAAAAGACCAGTCAGGTTTATTGATAATGCAGTTTAGGAACTAATTCCGCAAAAGGATACCATGTTAATAGTGTGCTACGATTTTTTTATCCCCCAGCTGTTGGTTCATCTTGCCTAACTACCTCTCGGTAAAGAATAGTTCCAGAAGAATTTCTAAGATACCTAGTTCCAGAAGGATTTCTAATATACCTTTTCAAAGTGAATTTTACCCATATTTGCCAAACAAGGTTTGACAAGATCTCTATCACCCATGGAAACACCACCAGAAGTCAGGACTATATCAGCATCAGAACGTAAAGCCGCATCCATATGCTCCTTAAGACTCTCTTCAGTGTCTTTTGCAATACCCAAGTCAACCACTTTGCACTGCTGCTGAATAGCAGCAGCAAGTAGCATAGCCCGGTTAAAATCACGAATATGCAATTTTATTGATTTCAAGCAGATTGGAGGTAACTGAGAAAAAAACGGTGAAGGCATCAAACCATGTAGAGTAGTTGAAATAACCTGGCCACGACTGAGAGTTGCAGTTGATGGCTGCACTAATTCATCCCCTGTGGAAAATACAAAAGGGATGTCAACAAGTCAACTGCAAAATATGAAATTTAAAGCAATCGCAGACCAGAAGTAACAGGTGAGGACCCAGCGTTAGCATCTAGAGAAAGAGAAACCTGCATTTACAGAATGACAAACTGGCTGAATGCACAATACCAGTTACCATGATGTAATTTAGTATGCAGATGGACAACACAGTAGCATAACATTAATATAATTATGGCTTGCCAGTAAGATGAGAGACAAAAGTAAATCATATCATTATAGAACGAACAACATTGTATGGCAGTCTATAGGAGATAACACCAAGGAAATTGATCTCTTGTTCAGTCTGTGTGCTTGTGCAAGAGAACCAAGAGAGTTTCTAGTTTACTTGGTGCTCATGAGGTCCAACTTGAAAAGTATGAACTGATTCCGCCCTCCATAAACGAAAAGAAAACACAAGACGGCTCAAGAAAAACAATATTCTTGTATCGATTTGCTAGTGTTTACCTCAAGGAACCAGATGAAATCACTCAAGGAAACACCCTTCTCAACAATCAGTATCTTCTCATCATTTACAAGAATCGCTGAGTGCGACCTGGGTGGAGTTGGATGTGTCCCAAGTACTGTAGGTACAACCCTGCCAAATGACCAATACTCAGAATGATTATCTACTAAAAACAAAGGAAAAATAAAAGGAGAACGTGATTAGATGACTTCGAGCCATCATCTGATCTGCTGACAACATACTGCAAAAGCAAGAAAATGTTGTTGCAATTTACCTTTAGACTTTAGAGTACTCCTTAGTAGGATAAACACTAACCGACAGCTACATCAGCAAAGTTTATTTTACTAAACATATGCACTGGTGTGGTATTAGCTGGTGCAACCAGTCAGTCAATCTCAGCTATTTCCAAGTTGGTACAAGAAGCTCACGCAATATCGGATACTGTATCTGTGCTACCTTTATCCTTTTGAAAAGAAGTGGAATAAGCAGCTCAGCTCTCCTGCCTGCTTTCAGAAGAAAAGGATAGGCTATCCTGCTTTCTGTTTGAATACTAACAAAACACATTCTTACGATAGATGTAGGCAATACATAGCTACAGAGCATGACGATTCTATGTTTTGATTCTACAAAGACATCAAAATGACGCCAGCTTACTAAGACCATCTTTTATCATTCGCAAGCAACACAATGCAAGTGACAATGGAACCGAAAGCTTATGTAAATAAATCAACTTATTCATCGAACTCACCGTCTTATCGCCAACCTCTATGGCATTCTGTTGGCAGTCCTTGGACTCCAAGGTGATGCTCTCAACACGAAACTCAGGAGCCTCTTCACCCTGTTTATCAGATCAAATCAAAATTGGGCCCTGTTAATCACGCCACCCAACATAATCTTTACAACACACACCATAATAAGCAAACTACCACATCAGGGAACTCAGAAAATAGAATCAGCACATAAACAGCTAATGAACTCACCATAAAATGCGCCATAATCAGGGGGCAGATGCTACGAGACTCGCGTCCTATTCACAGAAGCCAACATCCAAAAAAGCTTAGGATGGATACATACAAGTAGACACACTAAGACGAACAAGAACCAAGCGAAGGCATCCCATCCCAATATCCAAAGTAAGCATTCAGGACAGAAAAAATTGATCATATACCCTTCATTTAGATGGAAATTGAGGATTTACCCTCCTGGCCCACATGTCAGTGACTTATGATGACCCCACGTGTCATTGAGATGTGAAGGGTAAATCCTCAATTTCCCAACTAAAGGGAGAGTATATGATCCAATCTCCCTTCAGGACATCACCACCACTACCAAACCAAGAACCGAAACCTTTTATTAGCTCTTACATTTCAGCAATAGAACTTTCCACAGCCAGGGCACCAACCTATATTTAAGGAAAAATATAAGATAAACATTACCTTGATATTTACAAGATAAACATCTAGCTTCTCAAGGACTAAGGAAAAATGAAAGGGATGTCAACAAGTCAACTGCAAAATATGAAATTTAAAGCAATCGCAGATCAGAAGTCAACTGCGAAGGAAGCGACGAGAGAGGGGGTGGAAGGGAAGGCTAGGAGGGGGCGTCGGCGGGACGGCGCTTGGGGAGGGGTTGGGGACGCAATCACCGCATCAATGAAGGCGACGTAGATGGATGCGGGGCGGAGGCGCAGGGTGGGGAGGAGGAGGCGGCGGCGGCGCGGAGTGGGGAGGAGGAGGCGATGGCGGAGCGAAGGAGCGGGGGAGGAGGCGGCGGCCGAGCGGAGGGGTGGGGGGAGGAGGAGAAGGCGACGGAGCGGAGGAGCGGGGGAGCGGGGGAGGAGGCGGGGACGGAGCAGAGGAGTGGGGGGAGGAGGAAGTGGCGGCGGCGCAGGGTGGGGAGGACGAGGCAAGGGTGGAGCGAAGGGGTGGGGGGAGGAGGAGGCGGCGGCGGAGCGTGAGGTGGTCGACGGCAGCGGCGCCGTTGTCGCCCGGGGCGGCGGCTGAGGAGGCGGAGGAGAGGACAACAGCGATCTCCTTCTCGGCGAGGCGGTGGTTGGCGCGGGCGGTGGACTTGAGTGCCTCCAGGGGCACCCGCACCAGCTGGTGCTCCAGCCGTACCGACTCCGCCGCGCGCGTCTGCCGCCCCGCCGCTGGAGCCTCCCTGGCCTCCGCCGTCCTCCCGTACCCCCCCAGCAGGTCGTCGTACGCAGGGGGCGGTGCGTGGTTCCCCCCCCAAACACATCATCAAACCGCGTCGCGGAACTCTTCACCCCGGGGACCCGTCAAAGATGTCGTCGTCGTAGATCGGCTTGTCGAACACCGGCATGGACGAGTGATTCGGCTTCGGCGGAGGGGCAGCGGCGGAGGGTTCCTTGAAGGAGTCGAAGATGGAGTCGAGGGAGGGCAAAGGCGTCGCCTTGGGAGGCGGAGGGAGGGGAGCCGCGGGGGAGGAGGGGGAGGCGCGGGGGAGGCGGAAGGGGTACTGCAGATACATTGAAGGATCACCGTCGGATATGGTTGAGTAAGGAGAGAGAATGGAGGAGAGTTAATCTGGTGCGCACGTTTTAAGGATGGTGTATTTCTGGGTGCATATTGTGGTGTGAACGTAGTTAAGGTTATGACTGTGGAGCAGGTAATTGTTGGGTGGATGTAGGATAATTTTAACTGGTGGTTTATTAGTTTAGATGGAATCTTTTAAACTCATAAGAAAGATACCTTAAATATATAAATTGTTCTCACTACAATACAATCTTAAGGCAATTTTGAGTTTTGAAAAGGTTTTGGACAATATTTTATCGTTTTTACTAATTTTCGGCCACCTGAAATTTCTTATCTTTCGGTCACCTACCATTGCATACTACTTTTTTCCTAGGTTAGAATAATTGGATGTTTTAGTCTTTGTCCTTTGTAACAAAATCAAGACAACATTTCATGCATGCATCATAGTTGCATTCTGTTGAAGCTGAAGTATATTGTCTACATTTTCTCATTAGCTTAAGTATTTTAGGTGAACTGATTGATACATGTAATTTAATATGGTATGAGAGCCAAGTGGTCTTGGATTTAAGACACGATTGACACAATTTTAAAAAATAATTGCAGCTCACTTCTATTCCACGTATTAGGCCTAAGGGAGCCTACACGTAACAGGGAGTGTTGAATTTGAAGTATATTGTTCACGTTTCCTTATCAGCTTAAACTTTTAGATGAACTGGTTGGTGCATACAACTCAATACATTCCACATATTTGCAAATAGATTATTACTCCGCACCTACTTTGATAACTATAAACTTCACTAGGAAAAAGAAAAGGTAGAAGATTAACAATATATTCATCCATCGAAAAGAAAAACAAACCTAGAAGATTAGCAGTATATTCATACATCGAAAACGCCCTGTAGATAGTCAAATAGCAAAAAGAAACTAATGATTACTCCAAACTCCTAAGGTAGCTTCACACTCTTCACATTGTGTTGATTTCCAATGTGGATGCAAATTCTGGAGTATCTACCGCCTTTCGCTCATCTCCAAGATCAAACTGCTCGTGTTTGTGCTCTGGTTGTCAGTCGAAGTACCTGGAGAGTTGGAGGAGCATGCTCTGAGGATCGGTAGGAGTAAGACCATCTCTCTGTGCTGAACTCCTGGATCGCTTGACCCAACCAATTCCAGTGAACAGTCATCACCATTTGCGATCTCTGAGAAACCTCTGTCATCGTTGGTCTGTCATACCATTTGTCACTCACGCACTGCATGGCTAGCTCCGCGACTTTCGTCAGTGCCTTTATCCCCTCACCTTGCGCGACCTCATCGTAACCAACCACTCACACAAACGCCATACGCTAGTCGTTACGACCACATATAATATGATCGAAACCGACCACTCATACCTGTGCCATGACGCTGGTCGTTACGACCAAACACAACGTGGTTGTAACTGACCACTCACACCCGCGCCACGACGCTAGTCGTTATGACCACACACAATGTGGTCGTAATCAACCACTCACATCTGAGTCACGACACTGGTCATTATGACTACACACAACGTGGTCATAACCGACCACTCACGCCCAAGCCACGACGCTAGTCGTTACGACCACACACAACGTGGACATAACCGACCGCTCACAAGAGCCATAACCACGACCACTATCCGACCATAGCCACTCCGACTATGGTGACTTCAACCACGGCCACTCCGACCACAGTCACTCTGACCACGTTCACTTCGACCACGGCCACTCCTACCACAGTGGTCGTCCGAGCAGCGCCCGCGGTACTGACAAGCATCAAGATTAATTCCAACATTCTCCCCTTAATCTTGTTGCTTTGGCTCACAGGTCGAGGAGTCTTGCCTTCTGCCGGTGTCACAACTTACCAGCTTTCTTCACATCTTCACCGCCGGCGACACACCTTGCTGACGACTTCGATCACAATTCAAGCTCCAATTGTTTTTCACCGGCGACACGGCTTGACGGCGACGGAGACTCTCATTAGAGCTTACACACTCCTGATTACTCAGGTTTTCCTGTAGACACAGCTAACACAAGAACACACACGAGTACTCTGGACACACAACTACATAGGCACTCACACTCACATGCATCATGCACTGACTCACCTACATGCATGACCACCTGCCAGCTTCACACGCCATCGACCATATAGTGGCTTCGCACCGCTATTGGCATTGTCGGTCTCACACCGACTTCACCCTTGCAGCGGCATCACATCGCTACTGCTCGGCTTCACACCGATGCGTGGTCGTCGGCTTCATGCCGACTTCCGTTGTCGGCTTCATACCAACTTCATCTTGTAGCGGCATCGCACCGCTACTGCTCGACATCACACCGAGTCACGGTCGTCAGCTTCACACCGACTTCATCTTGTAGCAGCATCGCACCGCTACTGCTCGGCATCACACCGAGGCATGGTCGTCGGTTTCACACCAACTTCCGTTGTCGTCTTTACATCGACTTCATCCTGCAATGGCGGCTTCGACCATGGCACCGTCTAGGCCTTCGTCGCCCTGCTCCTGAGCACACAATGCTGCAGCCAAGTTGTGGCCAGCACCTGTGCACCTCTGCCTGATGCGCGCTGCTGCACACCAACGCCAGCCTCGGGCGAGGCCATCATCTCTCGGCCTAACACAGTCGCCGGCCCCGCGCCACGCCACCCGAGTCGTTCGCCAACTTGTCCTTTGCCTCTACAACCACTCCAATCGCTAGATCGATGGTCTCCCAGATCCCCTGGGCATTCATCAGCGCATGGAAGGGCACGTCGTCACTCTCCTTCGCCGCCTGCTGTGAGCTAGTCGCCATCGACTCCAGTCATATGTGTTTTGGGCATACACCGTACTTTGATACCAGATGATGGCTCTGATACCAGATGTTGGGAAACACCTCATAGGATCTGCATGCCCAAACTCAATACGACTGTTCCAGTCGTTCCTATGACTACGTGATGAAAATAGAGCAGTCTTGGGTTTGTTCGACCACACCGGTCGATACTCTGTTGTCGGATGGCGAATAATGCAGACATGAGTTACCCGTGGATGCACACTACACGGAGAAGTCGAACGAATAGGTATGAAGGAAATTTTCCGATGCGAACACAACTTGCGCCGCTCATTCGACTTACTTAGCTCTTATAGATTACATGGTATATATACAATCGGGCCTCCCTGCAGAGCACTCAACTACTCCACCGCTCGCCCATGCTGCTTTGCTCAACCGCCTACTACTACTACAGTGACCAGTCACTTGCCTATACCGCTTTGCTCAGCCACCACGATTGCTATAGTGACAAGCCGCCTATCCATGTTTGGGTAGTTCACCGACCAATGTATGGTCTGCGTCATCCACGACCACCCGTGCTGACGCCTGCTATAGTGATCGCTCCACGACCACGACCATTGCTTCATCCTCAGCTTGTCTTCGACCGCGGCACTAGAGCTTCGACCACACACTCACTGCGCTACGAACATAGTTACGCAGGAGCTTCGACCATAGCTCCTACGGCCAGTTGCTTACGACCATGGCTAGGGGCTCGTCCACGACCTGTCTTCGAGCGCTTGTCTTCGACAGTGGTACTGCAGCTACGACTACTGCAGACACAGGCGCCAAGACCCCAGCGCTTACGACTACCTCACTGGTCGCTACGACCACACAACCTGGTCGTAATCGACCACGCACACCGTGGTCGTCTACGACTTTATACAGATTGGTCGTCCACGACCACACTGGTCGTAACCGACAACCCACACAAGCGTCACGCGCTGGTCGTTACGACTACACACAACGTGGTCGTAACCGACCACTCATACCCGCGTCACGACGCTGGTCATTACGACCACACACAACGTGATCGTAACCGACCACTCACACAGGTGCCAAGACGCTGGTCGTTACGACCACACACAATGTGGTCGTAACTGACCACTTATACCCGCGCCATGACACTAGTCGTTACGATTATACACAACGTGGTCGTAACCGACCACTCACAAGAGCCATGACCACAGCCACTGTCTGACCACGGCCACTCCGGCCATAGTGACTTTGTCCACGATCACTCCGACCACGACCACTTTGACTGTGACCACTCCGACCACGGTGATCGTCCGAGCAGTGCCCGTATTCCAACTTTCTCCACCTTCATGCTGTAGCTGCAGGGGGAGTAGTTGCAGACCGTATTCTGTTTCAGAATCTGCATGTCCTCGTACGAGAAGAGGCTCTCGGGGATTGATGACTCGCAGCAGCCCATGTTCGAGCACTCCTCGCCGTCCGTCATGGTGGTGTTGACGCTGTCGCACACCGACAAGCAAGGGGCGCCGACGCCATGGTCGTCGCGCTGGCCAAGCATGAACGCCAGGGTGAAGCACCCGACGCCCATGTACTTGTTGCGCTGGTTGGAGAAGAGGAAGGCGCTCGGGAGCTGGACGGACTGTTGACCCGCGTGTACGTGTCGTTGGACGTGAAGCAGGTGTAGGCGGCAGGGCTGTAGGCGAGGAGCTCCCCGCTCCCCAGCGTGATGTTGATAAGCTCAACGCCGCTGCCGGTAGCGAAGAACGCGCCAGGGGGGTGGAAGGTGTCGTCGCAGGTGACGTTGCCGGGTTCGGCCCCATGCCGAACGGGTAAGGGACGGCGATGTCGTCGCATTTGTGCCGGCAGCAGTGGCGGAGAGAGGGGGGCTGGGGGGTGCCTGGCACCCCCAACCTTCTAATTCTCCAACTAGCACCTGACCGTTTGTAGCGTCACCTCGCACCAGTGGTTTCCCATCGCTAGCAAGTCACCGCACACGCGCAAGCCAGCCGTCGCTGCTCCCGCGCGGTAGCTCATACCTTTCCGTGCGTGTCCCTGCCATGCGCCGCTCGCCTTGATCGCTCAGCCATGCAAGCCAGCGTGCTGCGCTCTCGCGCGAGTGGTTGGCTAGCACTCGTATTGCATGATGGTCATTGGTTGCATGCAGCAGTTATTTTTGCATGCAACATGCTGTAGTGACTGTTGCGTATCATGCACTGCCACAGAAGTAGACGAGAAGGAAGGGAGCAAAGAAGAGAAGAAACGAAGAAAGCAAGTATAGCAGTGGGTGAAAGTTTAGGATGGAGAAGGGAAGAAATTATGAGGAGGGGATCGTAAATTTTGGCATAATTCACTGAGGTAACATCTAAATTTCTCTCAGTTTTGCTAATTTTAATTAGAGGTTACAAAAATCAAAACTAGAGAGTGAATTAGCAATTTCTAGACAAGGAATCAAATAGTAGATTGGTTTAATCTGCTATATGGTTGTACTGTAATTATGGGTATTATATGGTCATAATTTGGAAATGCCATTAACTAAAAAGTTGTAGGAGGTTTTGATATATTTATGTAGAATTTTTATTCATGTCGAGCAGATGAGTAGATTTTGAGATACGAATTTGGTAAGCCTACTGTCTAGTAAATTTGTTGTATTTTGGTAGCACATATTAATCTATACATTAAAAATAGAATATGGAATAATTTGAGGATCTGGTCTACAAGAAAATTGTAGGTGCTTTTATAAGGTTTGCAGAAACTCCAAGAACATAGTTTTAACATAAGTATAATATTAGTATTCGTAGAGCTAAGTTTAAGTTAAAAGAGATGTAGGGGTTGTTTGGTTGCTAGCCACATTTGCCAACAAAAATTACCACACTTGCCTAAGTTGACGTGCTCAAATTTTTTGCCACACCTTAGCAAGCCTAAGGGAATCTTGCCACACCTTTTTGAGTCATTGACGCGTGGAACCTAGTTTGCTGGAAGGGAATCTTGCCACAACTGTGGCTGCAACCAAACAGTTCCCAAAGTTGGTCAAACTTGCCTAACCTTAGGCGTGGTAAACTGTGGTTGGCAACCAAACACCCCTGTAATTTTCTTTGCATTGAAATTTGCGAAATATATTACTCTGATATGTGATTATTGGATCGATAAATCCGACATAGTTCATTAGTTCTACTCTATATATTATCTATATTGCCTCTCTATATTCAATTCCTGACTTCGCCCCTGGCCGGCAGCCTGACAGGGACATCGGCCGCGAGGTGGAGCCGTCTGCGGCCACTGCTAAGAATCCCAAGCATAGGCGTGGGAGCAGCAGCACTACTGCCGCGTGTACGATGCGACAGTGCGCGGCGCCAAGGTATTCTTTGAGCCGCGTGCAGCAGGCGGAGGTCGTCGAATTAGAGGGGGGCGAGACGCCAGATGTACGAGCATATATGGTTTTGAAACGAAGAATGATCGCATCATTTTCCCCGAAATCAACCTGGCACATCACGCTGACATTTCGTTGCCAGAAGCAGCGTATGGCCGGGCTTCGCTCTTGGGTGTTGACTAGTCTGGTATTGGTTACCAACTGATATGTCAAATCGAAATATCACTGTAATCCACACGCGGTTTTTTGAAAACCAGGATGGCAATGGCATAGGCCTTGTACTCCAAGGAAACACCGGAAATTCATCGTATGCGTCGACAAATACAGTGGCTTAGCACGGTGATTTACCGGGAGATGGTTCCGTAGCTTTCTTCTCTTTTTACGTTGACCTGTGATCTGAGTTCTGATGACGCGGATGGAAGGATAGTTTGTGAGAGCATAAAACTGGTGGTTTGTGTGTCCTTAGTATACTTCATGAATCTGTTTACTTTTCCGACTTAAGAGTCATTTTATACCTTTTATATACTCTGTATGGTCATATGGGATTACTTGACGCTTATTGTAAAATCCTGTGCTCGTAACTCTTTTTAGGATTTTTTTTAAAAAATCCTCTTCATATAGCTGATCATGGTCTTTGTGTGCACTTTTTGTTTGAATTGGTTTTTCATGTTAAATCCATATTTAATATTAGAAATAGGAGAGATTTAGTCTCATAGCGAATTAACACCAGTGGGCTTTGTATATATAAACCGCCTGATGTTTCTAGGGACTAACGTCTAAGAAATTTTTGGCTTATTTCTAAAAAAAATTAAGCACGTAGCAAAAACTATTAACACTAACCGCGTGTCAGCCAATGGTAAGGCATGCATAGTTGATAGTTGCATACGCATGGAAAGATGTCACCCAGCTTCGCCCGTGCGTTCCACGTTCCTTCGTACAGGAATTACTCTCCCATTTCTTCTTCCTCTCACGTGCATAAAGAAGCTGCCAAACGGCTTTGAAGCTATAGCAACTGTGACTATTGATTTTTGATTAAAAATGTACTATAGTGATTATTATTTTTTCTGGATCATTTAATTAAAAAGTTTTAAAAGAAAAAAAAAACCCTTATCTGAAGCCTTAGCACTGGCGGCAGATTGCAATCTGAGAATTTGTGTGGCGTCAGACTGCCAGCAAGTGATCAAGAACCTAGAGGTGATGCCTCGCTGCCCTTATATGATGATTCTTCATGAAATCAAGGAGCTTTGCATTTCTTTTGAGCGTGCTGTGTTTAGGCACGAAGGCAGGACTTGTAACGAGGGGCACATAAACTAGCTAAATTTGCTTGTTCTTTAGGGGATGGCAGGCATGTTTGGCTTGTAAACCCCCCAGTACTGCTGGATGTTTTCGGTAGTCAACTATGAATAAAAGTCCTTCTTTCCTCTAAAAAAGTAAGGTTGTCAAAATCTTAATTTTAGTTGTACATTTTTACGATCCACATTGAATGGACTAATCATATCCTAAGGTAGTCTCTTAATACGGTATAATCTTAATATTATTATAATTCTATCAAAAAACTTTGTAGAATCATGATTAAAATTTTCATACGATCATACTTGATTCTAATATTTTATTATAATTAATTATTTGTGCATGCCCTTTTAATTTCAAAATTCTATTTGTATCTCTTCATACCCATTATAATTTGCATAAATAAAAAATAATCTTTTATTTGTGCTACATTTTTTTAAACAAAAGTTCCAAATGTATAATTCTAAAATGTAGCAGTGTTGAAATACATAATAGATTTTAAAAATATTTATTTGGTAGAATTAGATAGAATCTAAAATTCTATATTTATCTTATGATTTACAATCCTACCGGAGAACTTCTGATTCGATTCAGATTCGTGATTCTGACAATCACTAGGTCTAAATGGTAATATCAACTTTCGCGGTACTATGTACTCTTTGGTAATCTGCTGGATAGGATAAATTGTAAGAAATGTCTATACAACATTCGACTATTTTTTAGAACAAAATCAGTCAGATTGATCTGAAGCGTTAGATGGAGATCCAACGGATACACCCATACAAGCCCCCCTTCAAAAAAAATAATACCCCCTCCAAAAAAATGATCTGGGACATTGGATCTCCATCTAACGGCTCAAAATCTGACTATTTTTGTTCTAAAAAATAGTCGAATGTTGTATAGACACTCCCTAAATTGTATTCGGCGTTTCGTGTGTCCTTAGTTGTGAACACAGAATCATGGCGACTAGCACAGTGTAGCCTGCATGATTAATTTTTCCCCTTTCGAGGAGCCCCGATTAGTTGCTGCGATCTTGTTCATATTAGTTGCTAAAAACTATTTTTTTCTACAGTACCAAACTTTTAAACAGAGTATCTTTTTAAGGTGAGATCTACTGATCAATTGTAGTACATACTGTAGTGACTTCATTTATACCGTCTGCGTGATCAGGCCATTCAACCGCGTCTGTCACAACGGTAGACCAACCAAACCGTCCACCCTCGTCACCTTGAACAAAAAAATGAAATCCCACCATGAACGCGAGAGCAACGGGCCAATAACTCAATAAGGGTGAACCAAGAACGTGACCGCGGATTATTCCTCCCCTACACCGTATAGTGGATTCGCCACTGGATAGAGCCTCCCTTGGCGACCACGGAGGGGAATAAGAAGTGGAGAAGAGCGGCGATCAGGAGGGGAAGGAGTTGAGGGGGTGGTTCGATGGAGTGGAGGGCGAGCCCGTTGTGGCTACGGGGGCGGGGAGATGGGAGGCGACATGGAGGAGAGGGGTAGAAGTTTGTGGAGATGAGATTAAAGATTTTGCTAAGTTTGATCAAGGTTATGTTAGATAGCAAAATAACGATCTCACCTTTCAAGTGTTAGTGCCTCCACCCTTTCCGTAGCGACGGACGAGGCAATACCACTAAGGTGCAACGCGTTTTCATCCGTAAGATCCCAGTAGCTTGGATGGCTGTGGTACTTCAACACTAAAAAACTTATTTCCGTTATTCTCTTATAAGAGCACAAAATTGCACCCCACTGCTCTAAGATCATGCTCTGTTCGTCTACATATGTACTACTTACAAATCAAGCAACAGTGGCTATAGCTGCATAGCCTATTAAAATATGCAATGAACATTGAACGATAAACTCATCGCCCCTTGCCCTGGCAGGCCTGCATCAGAGGCAGGGGCGGGTCCGA
Source organism: Dendrocalamus latiflorus (assembly GCA_017311315.1). Taxonomy (NCBI): domain Eukaryota; kingdom Viridiplantae; phylum Streptophyta; class Magnoliopsida; order Poales; family Poaceae; genus Dendrocalamus; species Dendrocalamus latiflorus. The sequence goes on along the minus strand of CM029629.1, from coordinate 7,075,490 downwards.
GAGCGCGCCGCCGACGATCTGGTCGAACACCAACTTGTTCGCCGCCTCGGTGAAGTGCACGCCGTCCCAGCTCACGCTCCTGGACGGGTCGTCGCACGACTTCCCCGCCAGCACCTTGTCGCCGCACCGGATGTCCCGGTCGAAGTTGTACTCGCCGCCGCCGTACCCGCAGCACACGAGCAGAGGGTTCCCAAAACCTGCAAATCCAACACGCACCATTCAGCTAATCAGCTCCAAACTTTCTTCGGTCCTATTTGTGTCTTGATTTGATCTGAGTAGCAGCTTTACGTACCGAGCTTGCTGGCTTGGCTTATGAGCTTGTACTTGGCGGAGTACACGTCGACGTAGGTGAAGGCGGCGTCGGGGAGAGCCGTCCTGAGGCGAGCCACGGTCTCGTTCAGCCTCGCGTTGAAGAACTGAGCGCCCTTGTTGAAGGCGACGGAGCAGCCGGCTTCGTCCTTGGGCGCGGCTATGTCGGGGCGGAGCACCACAGCGTACGGCAGGCAGCCGAGCGGGCCTGTGTTGTGCACCCAGAAGTACCTTCCTCCGAGCTTGTACACGGTCTGCATCAACGTAGCAATGCCCATTACAGTTAGAGCTCGCTCTCTCTCTCTCTCTCTCTCTCTCTCTCTCTCTCTCTCTCTCTCTCTCTCTCGTTGGTAGTGTAACTTGCTTGTGAAAAGATAAATGTTCAGCATGAACTGACCTGGATTGCTGCCGTGAACCTCTCCATTAGATCAGGGATGTAGGCCTCGACTTGTTCGGTAGTCATGTTAGCGAAGTACCCCATGCCAAGGTCGTTTTGGCCAATGTCGAACGTGTAAAGCGCCTTGGAGAAGTACTCGGATTTTGGCAGGATCTCCCTGTAGATTCCTCCTGCGTTAAAAAAGAAAACAGAGTAACCGGAAATGAAACTTGAATTTTGAGTTCTGCATGACACACTAACAGAGAAGAACAGAACTCGACTTTGCTTTACGCCTCACCTATGATGTTATAGACGAGCTGGCTCCTGTTGATGAACAGTTCGAATTCCGAGGTCTGCACGTCCAAGGAAATAGGGCTGATGCCAGAGACGAATATGCTGCCGTTGTCTGGTCTGATTGTTGCAGAAGCCGTTGCGAAATTGGCGCCATGTGTGAAGTTACTCCCTACTGAATCGAGATATGCACTGAGGTAAGGTAGCCCCAGGCTTTGAGCTGCGGTGTCAAGAAACAAGAAGTGTGTTCAGAACACATTTCACTTTGCAGTGCAGCGTAGCAAGAAACAGAGGCATCACTAATTCGCTACGGTTGTACTCTCGTACGTACCCATGAAGTCGATGGTGAGTCGGCCGTCGCTGAACCGGCCGACGGGCATGCCGAAGAAGGTCCGGCCGAAGGGCGGCTGCACCGCGGACGTGGAGAAGAGGGCCGAAAGCCCGCCGGTGTCCGAGTTGGAGTCGCCGAAGTTGAAGATCGCCGGGAAGTCGCACGAAGAATCGGACCGCGCCCCCGCACAGAGTTGCAGTATTAGCACAAATGATATCAACACAAATCCGGTGGTCACGGTGGTGGTGCAGCGGTGAGCTGAAGCCATTTCGCACTTCCCAGTGTTGGTGACGGTGAGGCAGGGAGGATGTGGAGAGGATTATATAGGTGAATCCGGCCACAGATTAGAAGAGGCTGCCAGTGCCGTCTTTGACTGGAGCTCTGATGGACAGATACGGGCAAGGTTTTTTTCTTCTAGAAGATTTTCTTTGACAAAGAACAGAATCGGGAAACTGACCAAACGACTTCAGCAGCTGATATTCAGGAAACTTGGCGAATCTTCCGCTCCTGGCTACGGGGCTGATTATGATTTCATAAGTAATTGTATTAAACTAGCAACGTGGTCCGCGTACTTGCGTAGATAGCATCTTTACAATACGTTTAAATAATTTGGTAATATATATGTAATTTTGCTTTTTAAAAAATAATTGTTGTTCATTTGTGATATTTTAATATTATATACTATAAGAGAAAATACTCATTTTGCTTCCTAATACTTATCACATGTGATCAAAACTTTTTCCCGGATACTTTTTGACGGAAATACTTCTTAGCAAACAGACATGTAGCATTACATTACATTTTCTATTTATATCATCATCTTTTTTCATTATTGCAATGTTTGTTTATATCACATGCTCATAACGTACAGCATATAGCTCACATCAGTATAGCCAAGTAAACACTCGTTAATAATCTCACTCTGCATAACTCCATCCTGTAGAGGTCCACTAAACAATATGTCATATTGTTTTTATTTTTGTTAGAACTTTTAGTAATTTTTTTCTTAGTGATTATAATTTACCTATCATTAATTTTTATTATATAATGTGTTTTGATTCCTAATACACACACATAAACCAAATTCGTTATCTTATTTTATTTTTCCTATATTAGAATATTTTTGTAATTTTAATTATGAATAAAACCAATTTTTTATTTTTCACTTAGTCTAGAATTTAAAAAACAAACGTTAATTTTCTTTGACTTTTATTCTAAATTTGCATATTTTTGGATTGCACTTCTTATAGATTTTCTTTTTTAGTTTTATATTAGAATTTATTTATAAATCCAGGTGCTAATTTTTATTTCAAATTTAGGTTATTTATTATAGTATTTGATATAGACTCTTTCTTTAATTTCAAATTTATTTTTATTTAATTTGGAATTCTAGTTTTAGGTTAGATATTAATCTAACTGCTAATTTTCATCTAATTTCTATTCTGAATTTTAGCTAAGTAGTGGTTTTTATTTGGAGTCAATATTAAAATCAAATTGTTACTTTACTTTTTTCATTCCAAAATTTTGTTATTTTTATTTAATTTCAATTTTTAGTTTTAGATTCAAATTCGGATACAAATCCAACTACTAATTTTTATCTAATTTTTACTCCGAATTTTTGCTTTGTATGGATTTTAATTTGGAGTTCATATTAAAATCAAATTGTTACTTTCCTTTTATTTTTCATTCCAACCAACGTGTATATATAATAAGTGTAACGCCCCCGTTTCCAGGGGCGCGTACGGACACGGCACTCCGCAACTATTCACGCATGAACAGTTATGGAATGTCGCGCAAGAGTATACCATTGCATGCTTACGACAAAAGTCCAGCATATATTTTACATACGGATTAACATCCATTTTTCAACAGCGGGGCGTGCAAGCCCAAAGTATAATTACATTACAGAAGCTCCAAGATCTGCTTGAGCGCGGCCAAGACCTAAAGCCACGGGTCCTCGTCGAAGAAGAGACCTTCCGGGGCTTCCTCAACGGGGAGACCTTCACCTTCGTCTTGATCCTCTAAAGAAGGGCAAAAGCAAGCCATGAGCCAAACAACCGGCTCAGCAAGTCCCAAAGGGGCCCTAACTTATTACATGCACGGAACATCAAAGGAAGGGAGTATACTTGGTTTATTAATTTGAGTGGATGCAGTTTTATTTGCAAACATTTTATAAAAGGGACCCAAAACTACTTCTCAAGATCTCAGGGGTTTTTCATGAAGAGTTAATTAACCAACTTAATCAAGTTAAAACATTTACAAAACTACTTAAGCTTTGCTGCTGGAATCACCCAAGTGACACAGCTCCATTAACCGGGAGCACGGCGTATTCGAATACCATTTATTTGACTCTGCAGAGTTTGCTCAGCTTTACCCACACGATCCCTTAACTCCCGCGACAGAGTTAAGAAAGCCAGGTCGTTTCACTGCTCAACTCTTTATATAGGCTCTACCCGGTAGAATTCACTCGGGTCTGGCTCACACACACACACACAAGGGAAAACGGTGCCGCTTCGAGTGAACTCTACCGTTGTTAGGCACCCACAACACGGCCTGCCTAACCTCACTGCTAAACCTCCTGTAGAGTTTCAATCGAGTTGAGCAGCTACTAGACCAGTGTTGACAAGTCAACTCCTGTGGTTGAGCGATCACTGTGACATTTGCTCAGCGTAAGGGTTTCAGTCCTTATATTTTCACAAGGTCCGCAACCTCACCAGGCCCGCGACCCATCCTAGGGTAAACGGTGGGTGAAAACCGTCTTGCGGCGCACCACAACCCGCCTTACCCTAACCTCAAACCTAGGGTAAGAGGTGGGCGAAAACCGTCTCGCGGCGCACCACAATCCCCCTTACCCTAACCTCAATCCTAGGGTAAGAGGTGGGCGAAAACCGTCTTGCGGCGCACCACAATCCCCCTTACCCTACCTCGTGCCCGCAAGCACTCTCCGCTCTAGGGCACGGTGTCCCATACCACCCTACCCTAGAGTCGGGTTTGCAAATTCTATTGGCCCACTGCCACAACCTTATTAGTGTAAGACTTGCATGATAATAATAGCCTACAATTATCTAGATTAACAGATAATTATTTCTAGGGTTACAAAGGCATGGCTACAAGTTTAACATGGCATTTGTCGGTGGTAGGTTTATCTACATAACATGTCATTCCAAACATTTTATTTTTACTTTGAATTAACATTTCAGAATTAGCTCAATGCAAATAGCATAATAATATAATTAAATAACATGGGTTGCAACATGATCAAAGGATTTGGGACTTGCCGACAATCTGGATGATCTCAGCTGGCTCGAACGTAGAAGCTCCTGGATCCTGCGACCGCACTTGAGCTTCTGGAAACTCCGACACTAGCGCAAACACTGAAAATAACATAAATCCGGCTTGAGCCTAATCAAGCGAGGAAAAATAATCTATTAAAAAGGAGTAAAATGCATAAATCTCCAAATGGGGAATTTTAGGAATTTAACTGGAATGAAACAGGAGGAATGGAGGCCAAAAATGGGTTCAGGACATTATTTGGAGCAAAGTGGTGAAATTTGGGAATTTTTGGGATTTTCTGTGATTTTCTAGGATTTATTTGGATTTTCTGGAATTTTAGAAAATAATAAATCTCTGGAAAGTCAGGATGAATAGTGATGGGCCGGCCTTCTGCTACAGTGCGGCCCAGCCCGAGATTCAAATGCGGGCGGCAGCCCACGCGCGCGCGACACGGCCGAGCAGGCCGGGCGCGGCCCACTTGCGCGGCGCGCTCTCCGGGTCGGGATGGCCGACGCGTGGCGACGCGGACGGCATCGACGCGGGGAACGCGGGCGGACGGGATGCCGAACGGTGGAGATCGGACGGCGGGGACAGAAGGAAGGCGGGCGAAGCGGTGAGCTGGATCGGGTGGTTGAGGGGAGGTGCGGCTATGACGATCGGACGGCGATGGTTAGGCAACATCCGACGGCCGACGTTATATGCCAACGGGAGGATCGAACGGCGGAGGAGAGGCCACGCCGTTGTCTTCTTCCTCCAGCCGTGCGCACGCAGCAGAGGGACGGAGACGGCGGCGCCTTCGCTCTCCGGCCACGGCGAAGGCTCCCGATGGCAAAGGAGGGTACCGGCGGCTAGCTCTTGACAAGGGAAACCCATTTTGGCTAATTAGAATTTGAGGAGATCAACGGAGAGAGAGGGAGGGAGATGGGAATGCCTCGGGTATTTGACGGCGGGGAGGGCCACCGGCGGCGAGAGGATCAAATCGGGGGCGGCTACACCATCTTGGGGTTCGGTGGCTTACAGTGGAGGTGGCGGTGGGAGCTGGGAAGTTGCGGAGAGGGTTGGCCACAGAGAGGGTGATGCGGCCGGCGGGGTGCTCCGACGTCAGTGCTCCACAGCAATCCTCCTGGCCAGTTGAGTTCATCAAAGTGATTAGTATATCGGGGTGGTGCTCTGGGCTAATGCAATTGAGAAATGGAGGGTGGGAGAGGGAGATCCAGGTTACGGGGTCGCCGGCGCAGGGGAGGGTGGCGGCGGCGCTCTGGGTGATGGCGCTTCAATCGGCCGCTCCTGGGGCTTCTCGGGGTGGTATGAAGTGGATGGAGGCGGTGGAGCGGTTCGGGAAACAGAAGAGTGTGCGGGAGAGGAGAGGGGGTTTTATACCCCGGGCGGAAGGGAGGGGAGCCTTAGGGGAGAAGGCAACGGGCGGGGCGCTAAGGTCAACAGGGGTGACGGGGAGCGGGTGAGGCGTCTCCTCCGCGCAGACGGGGTGTGACCGGGCGCTGAGCTGCCGTAATGGCGAGGTGACGGCACGGGGCGGGTGGAGCTGCGGCATGGGCAGGGAGGCGTCCGCGCGTGGGAGAGAGAGGGGGGAAACAGCGACTGCCAGGTGGGGTCGGGCGCAGAGGAGCGGCGACGCGTGGCGCAAGAGCGCCCACGGTTTCAGACCGCGGTGGTCGGGACGGCGCGAGCGCGAGAGGGATCCGAGGGCGGCGCTGAGGCGGTGCGGGAGCGACGCAGGCGCAGCGCGCGTGCGCGGGGAGAAGGCGGAAAGCACGGGAGGCGCCAGCGAGCGAGGGAGGACGGGGAGGCGCTGGGGCGCGGGAGAAGCGGGGAGAGAGCGGGGCGCCAACGGGGGAGGGAGGCGTTCGCGCGAGAGGAGGCCGGGGAGCGGAGAAAGCGGAAAGGAGCGGGGCGCCGGAGAGAAGAGAAGGCGCCCGGCCCAGAAAGGAAAGCGGGAACGGGGAAAACTTTCCCAAAAAGGAAAGTTTCCAAAATTCACCCAAAATGCAGCAAAAATCACAAAATTTTTGGATTTTGAATTTTTGGGGTTTTTCAATAAGCCCATCATCTAGGGTTGTGTGAGGCAAAGCAATTCTATGGTTGACATTGGGCTTACCTCCTTTCATCAGAAAAATCCCAAGTCGACCTCAAAATAGTGGCCAGTGGCCGATGAAAGTTGATTGCAAACCTCTTTCCTAAAATAACACGTATATCTATCAAAAATGTTAGCCATCGAGCCAATTAACATGACGTGCGAGCGGATGGCGTGGAGTTGATTTCTTTTTTCTTGTCAATGAAGAAATTATTGGTGGGCCATTTAGTTTAAGACTATAAAAATAACATTTGACGCTGCTATAGTTTTGCTTAATTAGGATCCACTTGATTAAGAGCTAGATGTTTTGCTTTTTGTGAGAATTTCTAGTTTTTTCTTTTTTTTCTTAGCGATTCTAAAATGCCTGTCATCGATTTTTAGTAATAAATAGATATCACTGTCAAGAGATTGGGTTGTAGGGATATAAATGTGGGGATATAAAGAACAGGATCTCCACGCACGCCGTGTAGCTCACAACTGTGGGGCAGCACTGGCCCCTCCGCGTGCACATCTCCCCCACACCCGCGGAGAGTTTGGTAAGGAGGAAGCGGCGGGCGCCGCGGAGCATTTTGGCTGGCGACAAGCGCTAAGCGCCATCTCTCGAATGTTGTCCTAAAAATCAACCAAATTTAGGGTCTTGATCAAATAAACCATCTTTCCTAAGGAGAGGACGTGGTAGGAGTGGCTGGGGAGGAGCTCTGTGCACATGGGGAGGATGGCTTTCTTTGGTTTTCTCGATGATTGGTTTCACATGAATAGATTTGTGGACACTATGAATGACCTGCATGTGGAGAGGGGAGGGGAGTTCTTTGGGGTTTTTTTTTTAAGAATTGGTTTCACATAGATCTATCTATGTATATCAGGAGGAACGAAGGAGGGGAGGAGTGTTAAATGAATAAACTCTCCAATTATATTAATAGAGAAAGTGAATTTCAAGTTGATGCTAACCGGTTCGTACAGAAGTATGAACCTGCCGAAACATTCTCTCAAGCTCTACTATCCTTTTGTAAACAGACAGGTAGGATAAGTACTGCCTGTTGTATTTATTCTCTCAGGCTCGTTGCATGCGTGCTGGTGCATATTCAAATGGAATTGGCAAAGCAGCAATACAATTACTCAACCCCAAGCTGCAACGAAACGAAGCCATGCACACACACATCGTGCCATTACGGAGCGATGGCACCTAAAATTAAATCCTTCATGATGCATTCTAATCTTCCAGATCCTCTAAATACAGATTGCATTGCTTTGCATGTGATTTCCATTTCCCTTATTACAAAAGGAAGCAGTACATATACCACAAGCACGCTCCTCCAATGTACACTTCTAAGCAAGAAGCAGGAGCAGTAGCAGCACAGCCAACCTGATGAATGGTACACCCGTAGTTCATTGCCCTTTGCTCTGGCAAGCCTGCCTCAGAGTCACGGGCGGGTCCGAGAGCGCGCCGCCGGCGATCTGATCGAACACAAACTTGTTCGCGGCCTCGGTGAAGTGGACGCCGTCCCAGCTCACCCTCTTGGACGGGTCGTCGCACGATTTCCCCACCACCACCCACGTCCCGTTCACCTGAACCTTCCCGCCGCAGCCGATCTTCTGGTCGAAGTTGTACCGGCCGCCGTGCCCACAGCAGGTGAGCAGAGGGTCGTCTAAGCCTGCAGACAAACGCCAACTTTAGGGTGATTGTTCAGCAGCCATGGCACAGTGGAGTTCATCGGTCAGGACGATTGCAATTTACCGAGCTTCTTGGCTTCGCTTATTAGCTTGTACTTGGCGGTGTAGACGTCGACGTAGGTGAACGCAGCGTCAGGATGAGTTTCCCGGAGACGAGCCACGGTTTCTTTCAGCCTTAGGTTAAAGAGCTGCGCGACCTTGTTGTAGGTGATAGAGCAGCCAGCGTTGTCCTTGCGAGCGGCGATGTCAGGGCGGTGAACCAGAGCGTAAGGCAGGCAGCCGATCGGCCCTGTGTTGTGAATCCAGAAGTACCTTCCTCCGAGCTTGTGCACGCTCTGCAGATTTCCAATCCGTTAGGAATCCTCGATGTAAGAATGTCTGCCTCCTCTGTGGAAGAGTAATTAATCTGGTGCTATTTTATTTTGTGATGAAAGCTGTACATGGATTATTGATGCAAGCCTCTCCATTAGATCTGGGATTGATGCAATGACTTCTTCAGTAGTCATGTTGGCGAAGTAACCTGTAGTAATGTCATTTTGGCCAATATCGAAGGTGTAAAGCGCCTGGGAGAAGTATTCAGCCTTTGGTAGGATCTCCCTGTAGATACCACCTACATGTAAAAAAAACAGAAAGGATAAAATATGAATCTTTAGTTCTACATAGAGCAAAGGTTAATGGTTTTTGGTTTAGTTATCACCTTTGTTGTTATAAACGAACTGGCTTCTGTTGATGAATTGTTCAAATTCCCAGGACTGAACGTCCAAGGAGATGGGGCTGAAACCAGAGACGAATAGAGATGTATTCTGTCGTCTGATTGACGAACCGGCTGTTGCAAAATTGGCTCCTTGTGAGAAGTTACTTCCTATTGAGTTGAGATATGCGCTGAGATAAGGTATTCCCAGGCTTTCGGCTGCAGTATCAGGGGAAATAGAAAAGAGTATATTACACAGTAGCACTTTGCATTTGATTGTTCAAACAGCAATGTCGTAGTTAAAGGCAAAATGGCTGAGAGCCCAAAGCGTTATAACATATAGTTGCCAGTCCAGTAACCAAAGCTATAGCGCAGAAGAGATGATATTGCCACTCAATACAGGTTAGGGTAGACTCAAACAATGCGAGATAACAGTATGAGACGAGAGACATAGATCATAGATGTATATGCAGGTAAATGGTAAAAATATATATATAGCCATGTGCGGTGTTGCCATGAAGAAAGGCAGGAATCTTAGGCCCCGTTTGGTAGAGCTCTAGCTCTAGGAAATCTGTAGATTTCCTAGAGCTGGTCATCTGTAGCTCTAGGAAATCCTGGATCTAGAGTTGCAGGCATGTTAAGTGCATTTACATGACTCATTTCATTTATATTATATATTAAATAAAAATATTTAAATTACTTTAATTTAGTCAACAAACTACAGATCCAGCATAGATCTCGGAGCTAGAGCTGTGCCAAACGGGGCCTTAGGCTGCAGCGAATAACAAGAGTCACCCAGATCATCATGCAGCTAATAATAAACAAACTGGCCTGTCTACAATGGAAGCTTTGGAACATATTGTTGATAATCAAATTTGGCTTGGAACCACAATCATCGTAAACCAAAAGCAGGTTAACAAGGGAAGGTTGTGCCTATATCATGGTCGTGGGCAGTTACGACCACGGCAAAGCTAGTCGGAGGCCAGCTGGACAGGCTACGACCACATTGGCCGTAGTCGAAGGCAGTCACGACCACGATGGCGGTCGTTACGACCACGGCAAAGCAAGTCGGGAGCCAGCTGGACCGGTTACGACCACGTTGGCAGTGGTCGAAGGCAGTTACGACCACGTTGGAGGCTACGACCACGGTGGGATCTACGACCACGTTGAGGTCTACGACCACGGTGGAGTCTACAACTACGTTAGAGGCTACGACCACGGTGGGATCTACGACCACGTTGAGGTCTACGACCACGGTGGAGTCTGCGACTACGTTGGAGGCTACGACCATGGTGAGGTCTACGACCACGGTGGAATCTACAATCACGTTGGAGTTTATGACCACGTAGAAGCCTACGACTGCTTTGAAGGCTACGATGACCACGATCAGAAGCATGGTTCGCAGTCGACGACATCAAGGTTGATAGTCGGCAGTCGAACTTACGACCACGATGAGAAGTCGGTGGCTTACGATCACGTCATAACGAGAAGCGATAACAACTCCAACCACATTGAAGGAAGTGAACGTGATCGAAAGGGTGGTTCGACTACAGAAAATTGAAGATCGCCAGCATCAATGCGTGCTCATTGAAGGTTTCGATCATGATATTTTGAGCGGCTGAAGGAAAGACAGCGTAGCAATGCAATGGAGCGGTCGTAGACTGCTACAATAAGCTTACGATCACGAAGGAAAATTGATTGGTAAAGCAATAGAAGGATCGGAACTGATCGTAAGCATCCAGAACCGGTCATAAACGATTCTAACCAGTCGTAAACGACCCTGAGAAGTCGTAAGAGACACTGAACGGTTATCGTAAAGGGTTCGACCACGCAGAGAAGGCCACAATCGCGGTGAAGGCGGTCGTAAGGAGCAGCAATCAAATCGAGAAGACCAGTACGTGCCAAAGGCGATTCCGACCATGTTGAAAGAAGTGAGCATGGTCAAAGGAATGTTTTTGGAGTGGTCGTACGGCATCAAGAGCGCTCGGGATCGGTCGTAGGCAGCGCCGGCCGGCCATAAACGATTTTGAGAAGTCATGACACGCGCGGTCAACAGTTTGGAAAGGATCAGGAAATAATCTTGAAGCTATCTCTGCCGCGCGGTAAAATTGCAACCGAATAAATTAAGATAAGTTTTATTCGGTCTGGACTCTGATTCGATTCAAATAATTGTTGTTTCCAAAAGAAGCTAGGACCAGCTTCCCCCTATATATATGTATGTAGGGTTTACGGCCGATTGATAACACACAATCGAAACTCATCTATTATACTATTTTGCAATCTACTATTTTCCTCTGCCCTATTTTGCTTCTTGTTCTTCGTTGTCGTTCACTCCGTTGCGATAACGAGTCACAAGGTCCTAGGGGCGGTCAGGCCGACCTAGGACAACCCATCGCCGCCGCTCGCCCTGACGGGGTCCCTCCCGGGCGCGTGGGGTGTCGGGTCTCAAGAGCTCTCGCCGACGTGTCCTGCGTATCGCGCTCTCGGCGAGACTCCTCCGGCGACGTGTCCTGCGTATCGCGCTCGACGCCGGGGGCACACGGTGACGTGTTCGTGTGCGAACACATATCAAAGGTTGTCTTAATCTTCCTTTTGCTATGGGGATTATTATTCTTGCATGCTGGAGTCTATGGATAACAAGGAACAGCAAAGTGTTTGAGAACATCAATACATTGCAAGGGAATTAGAAGCAAAAATTGAAGATCGAATTTGCCATGGTTATCCATAGGGCAAAGAAAATTTTATCCGCCAAATCCACTAGTGGTTTGATAGTTTCTTTTCATTCTTCCTTCTGTATATTCCTTTTCTTTTTCTCTTGTAAATGAACCTATTCCCTTACATAATTAATATATTAATCAGTCGGACCAACTTGGTCCTACTATCCCTATCAAAAAAGGCAGATCATCATACATCATCATTGTCAAAGTTGAGCTCCAAGAAGACACCATCTGTGCTTGCTGTGACATATGTAGCAATTGAAACTACAGGTCGACGTAGTGAGGGAAACTGAAACTGGGTAGTTGCACACAGTTTTACTATCTCAACTTCCTCTTAAAATCCCACTTAGCGCAAGCTAATCCGGCAATTGACCGTGACAAATTTCTATTTCTATTTCTTCCTATTCACTGTGCATTTCGTGCTTACTTAGCTTCCTACAATGTGCTAATGCTCTCTTCTTTTTCCTAACTTACTAGTAGAGTCCAGGACTACTTTAAGCTAGCGTCACACTTTATCCTTCAACACCAATCAAATTATTTAAAGCAAATGCACTGCAACCCAAGTATCTTCCGCGATTATTGCTTGGCATATATGATAGGATCAGCTTGCTCATGTCTGTTTGTCTCCCAATTTTTTTATACAACAACTACCAAGCTTTTTTTAGAGTGGAAGCCCGCCAAACTACTACCTTAAGCTAATGTTTGTTTATGTTCCTCACCTCCAATCAGCGGCCCTGTTCGGCAGGGCACAAACTGGGCAGCTTTTGGCAGCCGCTACAGTACCTAACTTTTAAACGAAATATTTTCTCAAGACGAGGTCTACAAGTTAAACGTAGTACATGTTAAAAGTCTAACATCTGTACTAGCCAAAATCATAAGTGAGTATCGATCTCTCCATAATCTGTACCGTAAACAGCCAAAATTCAAAAAATTCAGCTAAAAGTCACAGCCAAAAAGAACAGGCCCAGCATCCCAAAGCTAAAAGAGTATCTGATATTCTCCAGCTGCAGCCCAACACATGGTCTCTACTGTATCTCCCGGTGATGATCGCATGGCAATGGCGTAGGGTCGTGTCCAAAGATGCTTCTGGGCAAGTTACTAACCTTTTTGTCAGATTACAGTAAAAAGATAAATCGCGTGCCGGATGGAGTGATGGACGCATGGGCATCGGCATCATATTGCCCCGGAGGCACGGGCCGCACGGCCGCTGGAACGGAGCCAGTCCAGCCATGCTCTCGTCCGGCCGGCACGTGGTTCGAGGCACGCGTTGCGGGTCATGGCAGAGACTCGTGGGTTGGCTGGTTCTAGCAGTCAAGCTACCCAAGCCGGCCGGACCACCGCAGGACGTGAAATGGCCGCTCAGACAATCTGAAGCAATAAGCCCGTTTTTTATGCGGCTTTACGTCTTTTGGCTACGATTTAGAATACATATCTAAGTTTCTACTTCTGATTTATCTCCTCTTAATTTTGTCCTTTTTTTAGTTTTTTTGCTTTTTAGTTTTTTTCCTATTTTTTTGCATTGTTCATGATATAACTTTTTTATTTTATATTTCTAAATTTAATTACGCTAAAAAAACTACTAACAGCTACAATGCATTATGAAAAAAATCATAAGCCTAAATTTTTTAGTCCAAATAAGGGTCAACTTATTAGTCTAATAAATAAAAAGAGATAGCTAAAATACGTGGAAGCCAAAAAAAGGCCAACCAAAAGGCTGTAAAAAAACTTGGCCGAAAGCGACAGATGTCGTTTGCTTTTTCTTATTTCGTCGTGCTCGTTGTTCCAACAGAGAGCGACAGAGTAAAACAGACGGCATCGTATGCGAAATACAAGTGCTACTGAGAGCCGTGCGTTCGAATCCTCGGATCCATCCGAGCACTCACTCCCCTCTTTAGCGACTACTGCATTTTTTTCAAAACTCCAAACACTACTGGAGTGCTAGTACTTGCTTCGCGACTGCACCTAAACACGGAATGAATTAAGGCTACATTTATTGGCGCAAGTGAAGGCGGTAGGTTTCGGCTCTATCAACCCGTGGGCCCTACGTGCAGTCGTGCAGAGACGAAGAGGACGGTGAAAAAGTAAAATGAAAAACACAGTAAACAGAGACTAGTGTGATTGGCAGTAGTTGTAGTGACTGATGCGCGTACATACCGATGAAGTCGATGACGAGGCGGCCATCGCAGTAGCGGCCGACGGGCATGCCGAAGAAGGTCCTGCCGTTGGGCGGCGGCGCGGCGCCGAAGGTGGCCGACAGCCCGCCCGTGTCCGAGTTGGAGTCGCCGAAGTTGAACACGGCCGGGAAGTAGCAGTCGGCGCCCACGCCCGCGGAAATCTGCAGCACCAGCACGACCGAGAGCAGCGCAGTTCTCGGCGCGGCGGCGCAGCCAAAGCCACACGGTGCCATTTCCCCCCACGGTGTCGTAGGTGTGGGTGATGGCACTCTGAGAGAGAGAGAGAGAGAGAGAGAGAGAGAGAGAGAGAGAGAGCGAGAGAGAGTGATGAGCGAGTGAGGCGCGCGGTGGGCAGGGAGGATGGGGCGCTGGTTGCAGTGGCCGTGGACTGTGGTGGTGGGTTTTTGAGGCGGACTCACGGATGGAGGGCGGATCGGAACTGTTCAAGCAATTAGCATTGTAGCCTACTTTTTAGAAATAAATTAATCCTTGACAATTATTTTTATAAAAATAGTTTCGTATCCAAGCCTGGTAGGCTGGCTCGGCCACAGCAGGAGATAGCTCGGCATTGAAGACAGGGGTGATGCGTGACTCCGACAGGCCCTGCAGGGCTACTAAGCACCCTAGACTCGACGGCTCCTATCGAGCTCCCTTAGCTCAGCAGGTGCCAAGGTGCCTTAGCTCGAATTTTGGACGTTTTTGGCACTGTTGATACCCTAAAATTCCAAAAATAGCCTCTTCGAAAACGAAATTCCAACTCTAGCCCCCACCTGACCGCACCACTTAACGCCGTTGCAACACGTGTCCAGTGGTGCGGCCGGGGAGCGCACCACACCTGAGTGGTGCGGTCCCCGACCGCACCACACTCCCGCCGTCTGCCACGTGTATGGTGCAGTGCCGCACCGCACCACTCGCCTAATGGTGCGGCACCACACCGCACCACTCTGCCGTATACCAGGATTTTTTGCACGGGAGATTTTAATTTATACGCATTTGTAAAGTTATTTTTTTAAATAAAAATTTATGTGTATATGTGAAATAATGTGTGAAAAAATATGAATTTGAAGTGGAGTCCACTTTACTGCTTGTGTAATTAGTTGTGCAATTTTGAAAATTAAAAATATTGGTTGGTAGGGTACGAACGAAATTTGTGTGAAGTAATGATTAGTGTTTTTGTGATTTTCATATATTGCTGACCGTGAAAAATGTGTTCAACTGACAATAACAAATTTCGATCATGGTATGTTGTTTTATTGGAAGCAATTTAAAGAAAAATTTTTTGAGCACAAATGTGATATGAACAATTGGAGGAAATGAAGGAAAGTGATATTGAACACGTATGATTATAAGTTTTGTTAATTTTGTAGTTGTGAATCAGAAAAAAAAATTTGAAAAAATTGTAAAACAAGTTTATGTTGATTATATGTTGTAGATGCATAAAAAATTTGGGTAAAATTTTTTTAGGAACGATTGACCGTAGAACGGTCGATACATAAAGTGGTAAGTGAATTTTAGGGTTTGGTCTGTTGTTAGGGTTTGCAATCTCCGTGATTGTTTTCAGTTTTGGCAATTTTGTAGTTATAAACTGGATAAAAATCAGATAAAGTTGTAATAAAAGATTATGTTCATTGTAAGTTGTAGATGCATAAAAAATTTTGGTAAATTTTTTTTAGGAAAGATTGACCGTACAACGGTCGATACATAAAGTGGTAAGTGATATTTTGAAGGTGAGGACCGCTATGTTAATATTGTTAAATGAGGTGCTACGTGAATCATGGAATGCGAAAATACTAGATATTAAACTTCATAATACAGTTGGGAGTAACATGCCGCGTAGATTTTTATTACATGCATAACATATAACATGATATGCGACTAACCCACCCAACTGCTCGTACGACCTACTGTGTGGACCGGGGCCACTTTCCCTTCCTTGCCCGCTCGGCGTTGAACTCCTCCGCGGCCTCTTTTGCCTTAGCCGCAATTTCCCTCTTTCTCTCGCGCTCCATCTCGCGAGCCTCCCGCTCCCTACGCGTGCACGCTTCAAGATGAGCTTGCGTCTCGCGCTGTATACGCAGGGTGTGCTCGTGCTTGCGGCGCTCCTCCTCCAGCAACTCCTTCTCCTTTGTGACATTCCACTCCTCGAAGTCGAGGGTCCATTGGTCCTCAGGGTGGATCTCAAGATCGATCCATTTGCGGTAGCCACACAGGGGCTCCGGAGACTGTAAATACATGGGAGACATTGTTAGTGCATGTTGTGAAGGAGAAAAGGTAGGAAAAAAGGAGAAAAGATATTGTTACCGGCTGCCGATAGGTTGCGGTGTCAAAACGGCGGTTGGGGTAGTCACTGGAGTAGTTTGCGCAACCCCAGTAACGCATACCTAGACTGATGTTGTGCTTAGACTTGAAGAACTTGCACACGTCCCCGCACCAACAAAGGGGAGGTGTCTCCCCCTCAGGTGGTAGTTGTGGCGAACGCTCGGTGGGGACGTCCGGGATGGGATTTTTGCTACGCGGGCGCTCTAGGGGGGACCTTTCATCGTAGCACGATGGGCTTGTTCTACCCGGGCCTGTATCGCCCTTATTTTCTCATCGCGTGCGGCATCGCGGGCCGCAGCTGACCGTGCTATGTCACGGGTCTCCTCCCAATCCTTCACCATCTTGTCCCATTGCTTCTTCTTGCCTTTGTCCATCCCGGTTGGGTGAGGGTGAGGGAAGCGCGATGTAGTATGGGGTTTGGATGGGCAATGTTCGCTGGGAAATGGAATGCATACGAATTTATAGGGGCCGTTTTGCCTCTACTCGTACGTCTAAAGCTGGTCCGCGTGGTGGTAGTAGTGAGTAAAGATGGGAGTGCTGCGGTATCACTGAAAAAAGGTCCCGTTTTGTAATGTCTCTGAGCAAAGCTGCCCTGAATTGTCATCTCACTGAGCAAAGCTGACCTCTTGTTGTCATGTCACTGAGAACAGATGCCCTCTTTAGTACTGTCACTGCCCAAAGGTGGCATGTTTTGTCATCCCACTGAGTAAAGCTGCGCCGTTTTGTCATGTCACTGCGCAAAGCTGGCATGTTTTGTCATGTCACTGAGCAAAGCTGCCCCGTTTTGCATTGTCTCTGAGGAAAGCTGCCCCGTTTTATCATGTCATTGCGCAAAGCTGGCATCTTTTGTCATCTCACTGAGCAAAGCTGCCCCGTTTTATCATGTCACTGCGCAAAGCTGGCATCTTTTGTCATCTCACTGAGTAAAGCTGCCCCGTTATGTCATGTCTCTGCGCAAAGCTGGCATCTTTTGTCATCTCACTGAGCAAAGCTGCCCCGTTATGTCATGTCTCTGCCCAAAGCTGGCATCTTTTGTCATCTCACTGCCCAAAGCTGGCATCTTTTGTCATCTCACTGAGCAAAGCTGGCATATTTTGTCATGGCACTGCGCAAAGCTGGCATGTTTTGTCATCTCACTGAGCAAAGCTGCGCCGTGTTGTCCTGTCACTGAGCAAAGCTGGCCTCTTTTGTCATTTCATTGCGAAAGCAGACCTATTCTGTCATCTCTTACAGGAAAGATGACCCGTTATGTCACGTCTGTGCGAAGAACTGTCCTTTTATTCGTTTGAGGTGAATGCAGCAAGTTGTCTCGTTTGGTATAAGTAGCACGGTTGGGGTCCCAGTCCCAGCACATTGTTCAGTCGAACAAAGAAGTACCCTGTCTTTCGTGCTTGAACAAACCATGTCGGAAGTCGAGGGGCCAGTGGGCTTTGGGTCACCGAAGGACGACATTCCCTTAGAAAGGAGGGATATGTTCGGTCCACAGTACCGATTGATACCAAGTCGGCGTGCTCAACCAGCGTGGCCGAAATGCAGGCACAATGAGTACGCGGTCGTCCAGATCTTGGATTCCCCGAACAATGGCGGGCGACGTTTCTTCCGATGCTCACGCTCCGGGGTACAATTTAGTAGTTTTACTTTTTTGTATTTCTTATGGACCCGCGAAGTTTACCGTCCTTTTTTTGCAGATGGCAAAATGCGACTTCTCCCGCTGGATCGACCCTCCTCATGAACGGTATGTTGATCGTTATGTGGATACATTATGGGCTCGAATATGGGACTTGGAGTACCGAATGGAGAGTCTCACTGAGGAGAACAACGACCTCCGCGAACAGATGCAACGCGAGAGGGGCAACAACGAGGTCGTGAATATAGGAAGCTCTTATGATCCCACATGTTGCTGCGCGAACCCGAGCTGCATATGTGCATGCCACTACCACGACGGCCAGCCACGTCCGAGACGGCCCCCTCAGCAATTCTCCATGTGGGTGCCACGAGGCTCGTTTGGCATGTAGGTAACGAGGGTTATGGTTGTGTCGTATTTTAGTTCATGTATGTGTTGGCTGTACTACTTTCCGTAAATTGTTGGGTGTACTACTTTCCATAAATTATGTATGTGCAATGTATGTGTTGTTTCGTGTTGTAAGTGAGTGACGCCTTCATGTTCTGTGGCCTCTTTCCGTAACGATGTAATGTGCAACATTGTTAAGCATGCGATGGATTGGTTGTTATCTTTGTGGAGTTGTTATCACAAGCCACAAAAAATGCAATACTCAGCAAAGATGCCCCGTTTTGTCATCCCACTGGGCAAAGGTGGCATGTTTTGTCATGTCACTGCGGAAAGCTGGCCTCTTTTGTCATGTCACTGCGGAAAGCTGGCCCGTTTTGTCAAGTCACTGGGCAAAGCTGCCCCGTTTTGTCATATCACTGGGCAAAACTGCCCTTTTTTTTCATGTCACTAAGCAAAGGTGCCCCTTTTTGTCTGCTCACTGCCCCTTTATGTGCGTGTATCATTTGTGTTGTCTGGGTTCTTTGTGCGTGAGGCTGCCCCCCCCCACACAGCCTATAAAACGGAGCCATCCCTCACATACTCCCTTGCCATGTTATCAGTCACCTCCTGAGTTAGTTGTTCACAATCAGTGTAGTTTCCTTTCGTGCTCACTCCACCAGAGTAGGCAATGAGTCAGCTCAGCACGTCGTCATGGGCACCCACGGTGATGTGCCCAAATTGCAACACCTTGGTTAGACGTAGGACTTCACAGACGGCCGCGAATCCTGGGCGACACTACTACAAGTGCCCAAATCACTCGGTGAGTCAGATTGTTTCGGGTTCGTTGCAATCGTGGTGGAAACCATCTTTGAACATCAAACCATCAAGCACTTGAAAAACATCAAAAAAATTACAACAGCACAATTACAAGACCGGTACTGTAGGAGCACATAGCACGCCGCCAAGACCGGCTCGCTGGCCTCAGTACGCTGACAGGCATCACACAAGCCTCGGTACGTGGCACTAAGGACTGCAGATCCCCAGCTGTACTGCGGCACCTCGCCGGGCAAGGCATCCGCCAAGGACTCCGCAAGGTGTATGTACGTCGGATGCACGGAGACTCCAGTGGTCGTAGGAAACAAGACCCATCCGAACAAAAAAAGAATGTATGCCATGAGGTGCGTCCGCACGACCCCCTCATGAGCGTCCACAGGGCAGGTCATGAACTCTCGTAGCCACGAGTGTGGCACACCAGACATGTTGTCTGCGATCGGGAGACCGAATCGGGCACCCAGAGCTTCCTTCCAATTCGCCGCCCTGGGGGGTGGCACTACTGCTGCACCACGGATGGGTAGACCTGTCAACATGGACACGTCCTGAAGTGTAACAGTCATCTCGCCCCACCGGAAGTGGAAGGTGTGAGTCTCCGGTCTCCAACGATCCACGAGTGCGGACAGCAACGCCGCATCGAACTGCAACGTATAGGGAACATCCAGCATGCGAGCAAGGGGCAAAAGACCGGTGTCTCGCAGCAGCGGGATGTACCGCTCGTCTAGCGGCCAGTGCTCTCAGGGGCCCCTAAGGACGAAACACGGAGGGCCCTCAGGCATAGATGCCCACGCTGTGCATCGGTGGTGGTCATCCCAACGGGCCTCAAGCAACTCGTACGCCATGTCCTGCCGATGATTGAAAACAAGTCAGTACGCAGTGTCATGAGAATATGCAACATACATAATTTGTAGGTAATGATAATACATCGTAAAATAAATGCCACCATAACATGAACAAACGTAATTTGCATCGAACGGCAACAAATGATAACGAAATATCGGATAAGTCACAACATAACATAATTTGCAAGAAATGACTCAAACAAATTGTACACGGAAATAATTTGGTAAGATACATTCAGCATAGGTTACAGGATGCACGATACCAGCAGTGCACAATGACAATCCATGTGCTGCATACTATGGAGCGTTACTTGATGTCGGCCTGTTTGGGCACTGCCTAAATGAATGGCCAACCGTCTTGCATAGTCTGCACTTCGGGCGCCGAACCCGATCCCCACGCTGGCTATCATCCATGTCGTTACGAATGCGACGGCTCTGTCTTCGCCCACGGCCGACGTGCTTCAGTGCATCGTTCGGCACCCACTTGATCTGCCCTGGCCAGAGCTCCCTATAATGCATGTCCACCCCGTACGAATGGAACTCCGTGGTCCAGGTTTCAAACAGGTGCTTCATGTCATAGTACCTGGAGATGTAATGCATGGGCGCCTGGTTCCATAACGCGCATGCCGCGTACACGTGGGAGCATGGCTTGTGTAGAAGCTGCGGCTTGTTGCAGGTGCAAGATGCTCTATCATCAATCGTGCACACCTGCTTACGATCCCCTCTAGCCTGCCCCATCATGTACTTCTGTCTGAGGCGAACCTCAAACTTCCTCCGTAAGCCATCCATGGTCTGAGCAATATGCGAACGAGCCTTCTCCATCTTCTTGTCCATGTAGGCCCGCGCTACCTCAGAGAATTCTTTGCCTTCGTCCATATGATGCTTCGCCATCATGGCTCTATTGACGAAGTATCCTATTGAACGGTTCCAGGTCTCTTCAACGATTGCAGTGATAGGTAGGGATCTCACGCCCTTTAGAACACCATTGTACACCTCGGACATGTTTGTCGTCATGATTCCGTACCTTGCTCCGCCGGTGTCATGCAGTAGAGACCACATCTCCAGGTCAGGTGCATTGGACTGCACCCATTGTGTGAACTCCCCAAGTCTCGTGGAGCCTCCCGCCACGGCCCCCGCTTCAGACTGCTCAAGACGCCTGACATGCTTGCTGGTCTCCTTATCAAGGTGACTCCACAGGGCATCGAACTTCGTCTTCTGGTTTTGCATACAAAGTTTTTTAAACATCTTCATTAGTTCCTTGCTGTGGAACCTTCTGTGGATGTTTGCCGCAAGATGCCTCATGCACCACCGGTTCTTCATGTCATTCCACTGGAACGGAGGCTGTGTCCCGTTCTGCATCGTTCGCATTGCAGACAGCAAGCCTGCATTGCGGTCTGAGATAACACACACATCGGGCCGATCTTGTACTACGATCTGCTTCACATTGACAAGGAACCACAACCAGCTATCTGTATTCTCATTCTCTACAATTGCAAATGCCACAGCCAGCTATCTGTATTCTATTGCCTGATGGAAGGCCCAGAACACTCTGTCAAGCACAAAACAATTCGGCCCTTCCGTCTCATTAACCCGCTCGTACTTGTTAATGTACGTGCCTGGGTTTGCTGCTGCAATCTGACACAACATTCTCGGGACCAGATCATATGCCTCCTCATATGTCCCGAACATACTCCGCAGTACCTTCTGTTTCCCCCGCTACACCTTCTTGTAGCTCACAGCATACCCCACCGTGTTCGCTACCTCCGCCATGAGAACCTTGGGAGTAATGGATACATTTGCAACCACAAGATGCCTTATCAGCTGTGCAACATATGACGACGTCATGTTGTGGTGCCTAGGTAGTGGCGCCGCAAGCTCACAAGTGTGATCGTTCAGCACCGTTATCCGGAAGTCCGTGGCAGCGCCTCTGAACCGCTGCGCACGGACCTTGCTAGGGCAGGAGCCGTCCACACACTTCACAATGTAGGTGTCAGGGTTGGACCTATGCACCCGATATGTCCGGCTTATGTTGACGGCGTATGTGGCAATAGCTTGCTGTGCAGCACTCTTGTTACGAAAGCTCTGCCCTACAACGAGTCTGCCTTCATTGAATCCCCACTCTGCCTCCTCCGCCCGTGGCAGAACTAGGGATTCCGCTGCGATGTCGTCCAATCTGGACGGCACGTACACACCCTCCGTGGTTACAACACCACCTACCACACCTCCCACTGTAGGTTCCCCTTCTTCCTCCTCTCCTGAACTCTTTGTTTCCACATCGTCCTCCTCCTCACTTTCCTGCACCTGGTTCTCAAGGTACTCGTGACAGTCAACACGCGCGGCCCACCACCTCTCGGCACCTTCATTCGGCTAAAAATTCTCCACGCGCCTTTGCTGGTCACCATCTTCCATTGACTCATGGACTCCTCCTTCATCAGCATCTTCATGACCGCCGCAGAGTAATGCACGATCTACATCTCCGCCAGCACCACCAGAGCCACCCATGGCGGATGATTCTATCCTCTCCACGAATTGAACATACACCATTGGCCTGGCATATATCAATGCGTCTGGGTTGCACACGACCTCCATGTAGTTCACCCATGAAGCGTCGCTCGTCACCTTTATAAGTTGCCACACTGTCTCCCCTGCAGCACCTCCAACTGTGGCATACACTGCCTCGATCCGTAATTTGTTCCTTGCGGTGTCCCGATCGAATCCGAAACGCACGCATCTCCGTAGCTCCAACAGGCTCATGGTGTTCAGATTGCGTGCCCGGATCACAGTCCGGTCACAATTATTTAGGTTTGCCCCGTACGGCCCGTCCCGTACGAGACCACTTCCATAGAACACGAACAAGTCTTGGATGTCACCCATGGCGTACCTAACATAAGTCCAAACTGAACCCTCTTAGTATATATCACAGGCAACAACTGTACCATCAAACATAACCTACTGCGTACCACATACAAGCGTACCATTTATGGAGTGCGCTAACAAATTTCTATATAAATCAAATTACTAATGTAATGCACTTTTTTCCAATTTCTATTCTACAAATCTTAATTCTGTGCTACATATATTACAATTTTTTCAACTTCATAGAGTCTAATTTATTTTTAACTTCTCATTGTATTTTTTTACTTTATTTGCAGAGCGCGCTAACACATTAAATTCAAATTTTACTGCAAATCAAATTACATTTTTTGTAATTTCACTCCTATTTTGTATTATTATTCTACTAATTAAATCACTAATCGAGCAACTAATTTTTCATCATTTATTACTTACGATTTCTTACATCGATCAAATAACTACATTTTTTGCCAGTCTGTTAGATCCTCTACATTTCTAGTACTACTTTCTCTACATTTCTAGTACTACCCAACAATGTGCCATGCTTCATATATGCAGCGTTACACTTTAACATAGATTTTTTTATGAACATGCACAGCAAGATCTAATATTATTCAGTGATTTTGGTTACAAAATGAGTACATGTTAATACAAACAGTACATGCGCAAGTGGTCTTTCCGACTAGCTATGTGCTTCACAATGACATCATTTAAATGTAGTTATAATCCACTTAACAAACAGCAAGATTACTGGTTACAACATCAGTACAAAAACTATTCACATAAAATATAAATTACAGTACTCTACAACTACAAATATTTTATCAAAAAAAATTGCAATATACTACGACCACAAATAACTACAAATATTTTACATTACAACAACGTTACTTCATTTCTTAACATAAAATATAGAATACAACACGATAATTACATAAAATATAGACATATTGAGATCGTGTACGCTAATTACAGGCTAATCACTATAATACCATCTTAAACGCATGGAGATGATATTTACCTTTTCTTGAAGCTCACGAGAGGATCTACAACTTTCACAATTGCGAGAACTTCAGATACCTTCCAAAATTACTCCAAATCCCGTGTTTGTGTTCTTCTTTCCTTCAGTATGAGCGCCCTTTCTTGCTCCCTCTCTGGCTGCTTCTCTGTCTAGAGCAAATGCAAATGCACTGGAGCCTTCGAAAGCCATGCCACCCTCTTCCTTTTATCGCGAGAAAAAACGGTCACATGCACAGAATGAAGTAGGGGCCGGTTCTCATGTATATACACGTGTTACAATCCTGCAGAAGAACATGCAATAGCAGCAGCACGGGAGCTACTTCTAGCGAAAAAAGCCAGCAACACGCGGGAATCCTGCGGCTTTAGGCGACGCGATGGGATGCAGGCATGTGGTGCGGTCGGGTACCGCACCACCCGGCCAAATCGTGCGCTGCCCCGCCGCACCACTGCCTTGATGTGACCGCGGGAGTGTGGTGCGGTCGGGGACCGCACCACTCAGGTGTGGTGCGCTCCCCGGCCGCACCACTGGACACGTGTCGCGACGGCGTTAAGTGGTGCGGTCAGGTGGGGGCTAGAGTTGGAATTTTGTTTTCGAAGAGGCTATTTTTGGAATTTTGGGGTATCAACAGTGCCAAAAACGTCCAAAATTCCCTTAGCTCGACGGGTGCTTAGGTGGCTGACCAGTCAGATGCGACACGATGCACTCATCAATGATTTTCGTTACTTTTGGTTGGACTTAGCACTACCCCTTCCCCCCTTCTCGCGTCCGCGTGCGCCTGTGTGGACATGTCGATCGCTAACGCCTCCCCACACGCACAAAATAGCCTACATCCCTCTCCGTATCTCATTTGAAGCCGTGTAGTTGAGTATCTTCTCAGCCGAGTGAGAGAGAGCCGATGGAGAAGAAAGAAAGAGAAAGTAGAAGATAGTTGGAATTAGTTTTTCGAGTTAGTTTTGCTGCGATTTAGGAGATTTCATAGTTGGAATTTATGTGGATCCAGTAACAACCATTACGAAGAGGTGTGTTTCATAACTTTGAGCCAACAAAAGGTGCAGAGAGATGGTGGACAGCATGTATTGACTGCCATAAATATTTGGATGACCTGTTGGATGAAAGCCATTTCGACGAGGAGGATGGTGCCGACACAGTCAATAGTCGAGGCGAGGCTGGTGGGGACGGTGCATTCGACGGCATTATGTGCATTGAGTACGTCTCCTTAAGATTGGATGTTGTTGTGTTGACATTCCTAGTTCTATTGTCCGAAGATAGGTCATAATGGTCTTTAATAAAGACACTCTCGTCAAAGGGCAACGTTTCCCCAACAAGGGTGCCACGCAACATGCCATTGCAAAGATATATCGTCCACATAAGCCAGACATATCTGGTTTACAGGTCGAACCTCGATATGTATATGGTAAAATATATGAATGGTTCTTGTCTCGGAAAGGTCCGTGCGCAGAGATTTAGAGACGGTGCAACGGGCTTCCGAATAATGGTGGGGAAAGACCACACCTGTGAGTTTGTGAAGCCATTGCACTTGCACCACGATGTGATTTCATCACTCGTCATCAGCTTGATCAGCCACCTCGTGGTTGTAGACATCACAGTTTCATCAAAACTATTGATGATCGATGTCATAAACCTGGTTGGTTTTCCATGTGAGGTACGGGATTATAACGACTAACATGTCCAAGGTGTCCAAACAGTGTGTTGAAGGATATGCGCTCCCTCCTGATCACTGCAATTGTGGAAAAAGAGTTGGAACCACACCATCGGTTACTTCGTTAATAAAGGCATAATTGTGAACAAGCACATGAATAAAGGGAGGCAGCTCTTAGAAATCATGCAGGCGTATGTGGACCAGAAAATGGTGAAAGCTCGTTCATACACCACTTGGACCATGAACAGGATGAGAAAGAAGTTCGAGATCCATTTGAGGGAGAAGTACATCATGGGCCACATCAGAAGTGATCGCAAGCATGCATGCACTATCGGCAAAGTTGCAACCTGCACGTGCAACAAAGTTGATGCTCCTTCAGAAGCTTTGCTCCTATGTCTACGCCGTGTGTGTTGCATGGCAGCAGTCCTTCACATAGTACATTTCGGAGTACTATGACATCCATCATTTGTATAAGACTTGGAGCATTGAGTTCAACTCATACGGAGTGAATATGCATTACAGGCACCTTTCACCAAGAAACTAAAGTGGGTGTCGAACGACGCACTGAAGCAGGCTAGGCACAGAAGTCATCAGTCCCACCGCATCCGCAATGACATTGATGAAGTCAACGCGGCCAACAGGCGATACCACGGAAGTGCAGGCTATGCAAGACTATGGGTCACTCCATGAGGAACTATACAAATAGGCCTACTTCGGCGATCACCTCGTAGACCTGACGATTTGTAGTACTTGCACCTATGTGACGTTCATTCTTTGTATGGCCGGCATTTCCTCCAATGCAATTCCCAATGAAGTAATGTTCTGTAATGTAAATTTTGTGCGTTTTAAATTAAGTTCAGTCCTAATATTGCCATGTTTTTAATGCACATTTCGTACAGACACTCAAACATCATTTTTCTGTATTGTAGGGAATCGCACTACGGTAACCAAAGCATGACGGACAGGGCTGGAAGCTCAATATGTGGAAGGGGACGACGTGCACAGACTGGGTTTCAAGACCATGACCTTTACCTCGAAGACACGAGTATCTACGGTCTCCTAGACCCCGATCCCTCAAGCCATGATCTACCGCTCAAAACCAGGAAGTTGTACGCCCCTAGAAATCCTCTCCATGACTACCCATACATTCCTGAGCCTTGGCCGTAATGCAAGCACAACCTTTGTGCGATGGTGCAAGTTTGTGGCGACAACATATACCCAGTATGTCGATTCTTTCGTTGTCCTATGTTCATGATAAGTAGTTCGTTACCTATATATACTTGCACGTATGGAATGTTTGTACTCACCTCGTCTTGCTTGCAGACAGTGGATTGCAAGTTCACTGAGTGGGTGGATTCATTGCATTCAATACCTACACATGTTTACAACCACAAACTGAACATACATCTAGAAGAGTTGTGCGAGGAGCTCCATATCGAGAGGACCAATAACGACGAGCTCTGCAGGAAGAGGAACAACGAGGAGATGGTGACCTCGGCAGTGACTACCACCTGTATTGCTGTTGTTCTAACTCGAGCTGCAATTGTGCTTGCCACTACCGTGATAACAAACCACGTCCACATTGCCCGGATGACCACAACACCATGTGGGTCTGTACGGCTCCATATTTTCACCCTAGGGTTGTTGTAATTTGCATCTTCATTGGGAAGTGGTATGTTAGGCTACACATGATCTATTGCTATATTTTTTTTTGCAATAGTGTATCTGCACTACTTAAAGATGAAGTTGTGCTGTTGATTCATATGCCCATTCAAACCTTCCATTGCGTCTCTCTAGAAAAATTCTAACAAAATCATATATTTTTCTGTCCATAACATTAGTTATTACAAAAGAAAACGTCCAAGGGGTAAGCGGTGAACAACCATCGAGCGCCATGCACTGCAGCCAGGTAGCAGAAGCTGTCGAGCTGGGGCAGCTTGGTAGTTCCTGTTGAGCCAAGGGAGCTCGCAAGGAGCTGCCGAACTTGAGGTGCTCAGTAGCCCTGCGGGTCCCACTGGCGCCACACCGAGCCATCTCCTATCGCGGTCGCGCGCCCTGTCACAGTCGAGTGGGCCTGCCGAGCTTGGGTGGTGAACAGATCTATTTTTGTTTTGCAAAAACAGATGTTCAACATCAAATTTTAAAAATAAAAACGATACGGTTCTATATATGTAAACAGTTCGTGCATAGGCGGATAGAGATGGCGAGTGAATCCAATGCGGGCGGTCGTGGCGCGCGCGGTGCCGTGGCCGATGGCGATAGGCGGGCGCGATGGGATGGCTGATGAGACGACGGTGCGCTACCCTTGGAACGTTGTGGCGTGCGCACGGGCGGGGTCCAGCCGCGCGCGCGCTCGCGCCATGTTCAGTCGGTGGAGTACACGGTGTGCGCGCCGCGGGCGCTAGCTCAAGCGCAATCGTGCACGGTCTCGATCGCGCGGTGCGGCAGCGCGGGTCGTGCTCGTGCGGCGCGGGATGCGAGGTGGGTTTGTTGCCGCCTTGCTGCGCGCCACCCGAGCAGGAGAACGGAAATTTCGCGAGTCACGCTGCGCTTCAGAGCTGGGCTGCCGCGCCTGCGCGTCTGGAATTTTTTGGAGCGTAAGCGTAACGACTGTGGACTTGTGGAGGCTGGAGCTGAGCTACTACCTACTAGCACGCGAGGTACAAGGAACCCTGGGCTCCAGAAAAGGAGGCGGCAAAAAATGCTAGTTGTGATTTGACAGAGAGAGAAAACAAAATGGGAGTGCACCCTAGCTGTTGCCACCGTGTGTGGCATCAATGATAGTTTTTTTTTTTGAAACTGCATCAATGATAGTTTGTGGAATAGAAAACGGGGAACATGGTCGCACGTGGAGTCTATAGACGGGAATTTTGGTGAAGTGGATCACATCATTGGGCTTGAATCAGTAGTACGATGACGCATGGTTCTCATCGCTTGGATTTGGTTTTGGTTAACCTTCTGACTTTTAGTTTAATATTTTTTTGATTTTATTTTTGATTTTTCTTTTTTTGTATTCGGTTGTATTATCTGTGATAGGATAACCTATTTTTTATTTTTTAAAATTTAATTACGTTAAATAAGTTATTATCAGCTAAATTGGATATAATATAAAATAAATTATAAATCAACTTATTTCAATCAATCTGAGTGGCAAGTGGCCTCTGGTAGGATTATCAGTAAAAGAAAACCTTAGGGTCAAGACCTAAGGAGCGGGTTAGAAATCTAACAAGAAAATCACCAGTGTAGTAGGAGTTGATTTGGTCAAACTATATTAACCATATCTTAACCCACAAGTAAAGTAATGCCTTGCTTCACACGACTTTGTCTTTTGATCATTTGGAATACGTGAGCTTTTAAATGTCTTTTTTTAGATTTTGGTCTTTTTTCTTTTTTCTTTTTTCTTATTTCTTTGTATTATTCCAAAATATATAACGGTGCTTTTTAATTTTTCTTTTTTTAATCTTTAAAAGCTAACAATCGTTACCGTGCATTTGCAGCTAGAAGCTAGGGTTTTAAACCGGTCCGAGCAGCCTCTAAACTAACCCATTATGGGCCTGTTTGGGACTGCTCCACTCCAGATTTTGCAGCTCTGCTCTAGTTTTGTCTTGCCAAACACCTCCAGCTCCTAAAACTCCGCTCCGAGAAAAAAGTGGAGTTAGGGGTCAACTCCACGTTTTTTGTGGAGCACCTCAAGAGGTACTCCAGGATTTGAACTTTTGTACCTCCTCATGAAGTTGTGAAGAAATTACCCACCATTGCCATTAGTGATACCGGTTCGCATCTTTCTGGCTCCCCCCGCGCGTCCCCCATCCTCTCCGCTCCGCCCCCCATCTTCTCCGGCTCCCCCGACTCGCGCGTCCCCCATCCTCTCCGCCTCCGCCCCCCGCCCCCACCAGCGCCGCTCCTCCCCTCCCGCGCCGCCCCTTCCTCTCCGCCCCCCGCCCGCGTCGCTCCTCCCCTCCGCCCCCCGCCAGCGCCGCTCCTCCCCTCCGCCCCCCACCAGCGCGGCTCCTCCCCTCCGCCCCCACCAGCGCGTCGCCTCTTCTCCGCCCCCACCAGCGCGCCGCCTCTTCTCCGCCCCCACCCGCGCCGCCCCTCTTCTCCGCCCCCACCCGCGCCGCCCCTCTTCTCTGTCCCCCACCCGCGCCGCCCCTCTTCTCCGTCCCCTACCCGCGCCGCCCCTCTTCTCCGCCCCCACCCGCGCCTGGGATGGACAGATCGGAAGATGCTGGGGCGGGCGGCCAGTGGCCAGGGGCGGGCGGCCAGCGGCCAGGCCCTGCAGGCCAAGCTGTGGCCGCTGCTGGCCAGCCTGCAGCCGCCCAGGACACTGCCAGCCATGCCACGGCCGGCGAAGAAGCTGCAGGTAGGAAGCGTGCAGCGCCGGCGAAGAAGAAAAAGGATGATCTGGTATGCTTGCATGCAAATTTGTATTGCCAATGTGCTGACAAGTTTAAAGGTTTGATGTGAATGCTTGTGGGCATATGCGTTTGCTCTGTGATGATCATAGTCCATAACTGAGTGTGATCTTGTTAGAGGAATCGAATTTGAGCCCTATTGTTGATGTTACTGTCATCTTGTTGGGAATGCTCTGTGATGATCATAGTCCATAACTGAGTGTGATCTTGTTAGAGGAATCGAATTTGAGCCCTATTGTTGATATTACTGTCATCTTGTTGGGAATGCTCTGTGATGATCATAGTCCATAACTGAGTGTGATCTTGTTAGAGGAATTTCAGCTTTACTGATGCTCTGTGATAAGCATGCAGCCCTATTGCTGCAGCCCTATTGCTCTACCGCTGCAGCCCTATTGCTGTCTTCGGTCTGGGCACTGGCATCATATTGATCTGTTTTATATATGTGCATGTGTCTGATACCTTTGTTCGGTTCAGTTCAGCTGTTGTTTTTTAGAGCTCAAATTCTGATTTACTAACAAGATTATACATATGAAGAGATTGGACATATGCATGAGATTGGACATTGCGATTATAATATTTTACATCATATTTCAATTGGCAAAAAAAATATTCAGTTACATATGCTCCGCACATATCAAAACATACACCAAACATCATTCAGGGGCATATTGGACCTTTCTCAGGCAAACCTCACATTCTTGGAGCTGGAGTTAGACTGCGTGCCAAACAGGACCACCTGCTCCAGGAACTCCACAGTGGAGCTGCTCCATGGTGGAATTGGTGGAGCAGAGCTGGAAAATCTGGAGCGGAGCAGTCCCAAACAGGCTCTATATAAAGGTGGAATAAAGCTGACCAACCATAATTAACGCCGAGCTCCTTTTTCTACCATTAACCCAACAATCTAATCCAGTCAAAACAGTGTTTTAGATTAACTAAGTTTTTGCCAAATACAAATAATAAGTTAGGTTAACCTTGTTAAATTAAGGTTAACTAACATAATTATTTTAGTCCCCAACCGTGCGTAGCCTTGTTGTTTGGGGCCTTTTGGCCTATTTTAAGCTTAAGAAGAGAGATGATGGTTTGTTCGATTTACACTGCCTTGCCACTTAAACTCCGGAGACTCGTCGACCACTCGTACTTGTATTGAGCGTTTAAACCTACAATTTAGTTTCTTTTTTCAGAACAATTTAGGTTCTCCAAATACCACATTTGCGCCTCCGGGAGTTGCACCGATGTAGTTTCTCCATAGCGGAGAAGAGAATCCTGCAGCCCGCGGCGTAGGGGCGGAGGGCCACGGAGACGGCGTGGTTTACCCGCTTGCCGATGTTGTAGAATTATCGATGACAATTAGAGAGAGAGAGTGAATGATTATGATTTATAGCGGAAGTTTTTTCTTAAATTTTTTGTCTTTTAATCGTTTAATCTAAAAAAATAGAAAAAACCAAACACAAAATAGAAAAAATTCCGATCGCACTGAGTGGTTATTGTAGCGATTACTGTTCGGCAATGTAGCAAAGTACCGTAGCGTGATTACTGTAGCGATCTACTGTAGCACCGAGAAAAAACGCTGAAGACTGATGCATCAGAAGCTGCACAATTTTTACACAATCTTGCAATTGATTTTTAATTAAAATTAATTTATATATGTAAGCAAAAAATAGATAGAGATCAATGCATAGAAAAACCCTAAAAATAAAAAAATCAAGAAAAAGGATAATATATGCGAATTAAAAAACTCACAAACTTTTATTCAAAAATCACGAGCACTGTTCATCCATCCATCAGCCATCATGTATCCATGCATGTAGCCGCCGCTCAATATTCTTTTTTTCCACTTCGTCTTAGTGAGAGTACCTTTTTCCAACTCGGTCACGGCTTGCCGCCCATAACCAGCTGCCACGAAAACAAAATGTAATGATCCACCACTCGAAACTCTAATACAACTCGTCTAACTGGGCCTAGGCCTTTTATCTCAATCAGGTTTTTAGCTCACTATTATTCAAGGGACCCAAAACCCTTTCTAACACGGATTTTCTAAAATTCCAACTCATCACGTGTCGAAGCCTACAGGACCGTACCTCCCGTAGCTTCTCCACGCATCATCCACCTATGATCTTCATGTGCTCCAGCGTGAGCCCGACCACCTCGTGACATCCTCGACCGCCTGGACCTCAGATTTCCCCCTCCTAATCTTGGTCTTCCTTGTCATCGACCATGACCGTCTCCACGTCCAACCTGCACATGCAAAGACCAAAAAATATTTTTCCAACACAAGTTCTCTCCAACTTGACCGATATTAGTCCACATACACGCCACACACCTCAAATAACAATATAAGCAATGCTATCAATTACTCATCATCATAAAAATTCTAGACCTAACCACATGGTCTAATAGATGCAATGATGACGTGCCTCTTATGGTCTGCTTAAGCTTAGGGGTTGTTCTTTTAAGTTACGATTTATGGTTTTTAGTTCTAGTGCAAATACAAACGAACTAAAATTCGATAAACTATTTCGAAAAGACGAAGAAAAACTATTTTGTTTGTTTATTCGAAAGCCATAGACCATGAGTTAAAAAGAATATACCCTTTCTTTCCGCACCCTCCTCCACAACACACACTCTCTTTTGAGAGTCTTCCAGCTTGTTTAATAATAACAGAAGATTAAAGAATATAGGTACCTAACTTTTATAATGAAGAATCTAGATAAATAACATGTTACCATCAAATCCTTAAGTCAATGAACATGTTAAACTTCTTTATCTTTCATGATGTAAACTCTGAATCTTATAACGGCAATATAATTGCCTACCATTCTAAGTTCTTCCTAGAATTCGTGAATGTTGGGCCTAGATGAGGATGGGAGGTAGCTCATAGCTCATACAACAAGCAAGCTATTGGATCCTTTTTGGCCCAGACCACTCTATCCCTTTATGTAGGCCCATGGCAGATCGATTCCAATTCTGAGTGGTAAATCTCCGTTGCCTGCCTGTCATGGCGTTACAACATTTTGTGACCGAAGTGTTCACTTCATAGTTCATACAATCATACACGCCAAATCGTCCTAGAGTTCAACACTTCAACACCTATATATGCTTGAGCTGAAAGCTGCTACGTTTTTGAATGCACGATTGCGAAGCCATCAGCAATTGTAAGCGTGAACAGCTCTTCAAATTGAGGAGATTC
Organism: Dendrocalamus latiflorus; assembly: GCA_017311315.1. Classification (NCBI taxonomy): domain Eukaryota; kingdom Viridiplantae; phylum Streptophyta; class Magnoliopsida; order Poales; family Poaceae; genus Dendrocalamus; species Dendrocalamus latiflorus. Next base: position 7,042,447 of record CM029629.1, on the reverse strand, counting down.
GTAAAAACATTCTGTCTGCAAAAGTTCCGTTCCAAGGTATCCCAAATAAAACGCTATTTTCTCATTTGGTAAGCGGAAATTTTCTCGTTTTATGTGAGAATTAAACTGTTACCTGTAAACATTATGTGTTACGAACGAGCCTAATCGTGTAGACATCAGCTCCGACATCTGTTAAACGATGATTACGCCCAGCGGCCGTTCTCTTTCCTTCCCGCGTTTATCGCATGCGCCAATCTCGGACCATCATTCCATGTATAACACATTTGATCGTTTCCTTGTATTAGCTGATTGTTGTACAAGGCTTAGCAGCCTATTTATAGTTGGCATTTGCCATAATGGAAAGTTATCTCGTGAGTTGTAATCATGTTTTCATGGTATCAGACTAACCACCGATCCACTCTTCTCTCTCATCTTCCTCTGCCACACACCAATGGGAGACCAGCATGGCCTAGCTGCTCCGATCGCGCAGCACTCGGTGTTCACCATCAGCGCCGCCAACGTTGTCTCCTACGTCCCCAAGCTGGAGATCCACGACAACTACTCCTTTTGGCATGAGCTTTTTCTTGTTGCACTCGGCACATACAGCTTGAAGAAGCACGTCGATGGCACCCCCAAGATCCCGCCGACACCTCCTGGACGCAGAATGACTGTTCTGTCCTCACGTGCTATATGGCACCGTCTCCAACAACATCCTCACCCCTGGTGCCTCCGCCAACACGGTGTGGAAGAACATCAAAAACCTCTTCCGTGACAACAAGGAGAGCCGAGCGATCCAGCTCGAAGCTCAGTTCCACAACCTTGCGCAAGGCTCGATGTCCATCACCGACTACTGCAACAAACTCAAGAGCCTCATCGATGCCCTCGGCGACATTGATGAGAAAATCTTCGACCGCACACTCGTCCTCACCACTCTTCACATCCTCAACGAGAATTTCTCTGTTTACAAGTTAATCATCTCTCTTCAAACGCCTTACTGAGTTTTCTTCAAACTCGATCTATCCTTCTTCTCCATGAGCAGGGCTCCTCTCCCCTGCACGATAGCCTCGCCCCTGGCACGACGTTGGTTGCTGCTACCCCGGATGCCTCGCGCGGCAACTCTCAGCCCCGCACCAACACTGGCAACAAGAACCGGCGCAACAAAAACAAGGGTAGCAGTTCTAGCTCCGGTGGACACGGAAGATCCAGCAGGTCATCAAGCAACGGTCGCACGCCTTGGGCTGTCCATTTACAACCCATGGATCGGGTCTGTCCAACTTTGGCCAAGATAGCTCGGTTCTGGGATTCTCGGCCCTTGACCCGGCAGCATGCCTCAGCGCAATACAACATCAGCTCAAGCGTATGCGGCCTTCCCGCATGGCGCCCCTATCGCATTGCCGGCTTGGGACTAGACACCTCTGGCCAACGCGATGAGTACCATGGCGCTCCAATAGCCATCCGTGTCTGAGTGGTTTATGGACTTCGGTGTGTCTGCCCACCTCACGTCCGATTTCGGTAACCTGACCATTACCTCAAACTCTTCTGCACTGCCTCCACATATCGTCGTTGGCAACGGAAACCTACTGCCCGTTTTATCCACTGGTGCTAAATATGTTCACACTCCATCCCGCAAACTCCACCAACAAAACGTTCTTGTTTCACCTCACGTTGTTAAAATCCTAGTTTTGGTTCATAAACCTCGATTGAGTTTGACCCATTTGGTTTTTCTACGAAGGATCTCCATAACGAGACAATGATTCTTTGGTGCAGTAGCTCCGATGACCTATACCCCCTCTATCCGGCCACCACAACACCCTCCCACGCCATGGTCGCCTCCACCTCTCTCGAGCTTTGGCACCGTTGGCTAGGCCACATCAGAAGACAATCCCTATCTCGCTTAGTTCAATACAATGCTTTTCGTTGTAATAATCCAACCAGCGGAATGCCTCCTTGCAAAGCGTGTCAGCTTGGTAAACATGTTTGACTGTCGTTCTCGACATCGTCTTCTCGCACTAATAAAGCATTTGAGCTCATACATTGCGATCTATGGACACTCCTTTATCTAGCATTTCCGGTTACAAATACTACTTGGTTTGTTTGGAGGATTTCATTCACTACCTTTGGACTTTCCCTTTGCACATTAAATCTGAGACTTTTTACACACTCAAGCATTTTTTCCTTCGTCTCCACACACTTCCATACCACCACTCAAAATATCCAATGTGATAATGGCAACAAATTCGATTACCGTACTTCTTAGCATTTCTTCCTTAGTCACGGCACACATCTCCGCATGTCTTGCCCCTACATGTCTCAGCAAAACGACAAATTTGAAAGAATCATCTGAACCACCAACAACATCATTTGGTCCCTCCTATTCGAAGTCGACCTACCAAGAAGCTTTTGGGTAAAGGCACTGAAAATGACAACCCATCTCCTCAACCAGCATCCCACAAAAGTCCTTGCCTTCCTCCACCCCGCACCAAGCACTGTTCAGCACCGCACCAAGCTACTCACATCTTTGCATCTTCGGCTGTCGTTGCTATCCTAACCTATCTTCCATCGCCGCACACAAACTAGTCAGTGGAATGCATCTTCTTAGGGTATCCGGAACACCACAATGGCTACCGCTACCTCAACCTCTCCACCAACAAAGTTATTATTTCTCAACATGTGGTTTTTGATGAGGCAGAGTTCCCCTACTTGGAGCACCAACAACGTCCTGCAGCACACTCCTACGACTTCCTTGATGTGACTTCAACCTCAACTGCCAGGTCTACTGTAGCGCCTATCGTGGCGCCTGCCGCAACAACCGACCCTGCTGCCACGCCAGCCATGGTGCCTATTGTGGTACCTCCGATTTCTGCCCCGCCTACCGTGGCACCTACCGCAGCAACTATGGCTACTACCGCCCCTGCCGACACGCCTGCCGTAGCACCAATGGCCACTACCACACCTACCGTGGAGCCTACTGCACCAGTCATGGTGCCTCCCCCGTCTGCTGAGGCCCCTGCCGTGACAACCATGGCTGCTACCACCCCTGCCGAGGTGTCTGCTATGACACCCGTGGCCACTACCACCTCTGTCAAGGCGTCTGCCACGGTACCCATGGCCACTATCGTGCTTGCCGTGGTGCCTGCCATGGAACCCCTCATTATTGCCGCACCAGCCATGACGCCTGTCGTGGCACATCCAGCTTCTGCTGCACCTACCACGGCACCTGCAGCATCTGCAGTTCCTACCAACGCCGTCCAGATCGCACCGACTATCAACGCACACGCCATGCTCACGTGTGGCAAGGATGGGATTTGGCTGCCTCACATACCCTTCGACTTCATCGCGACGGCCATCTCGCCAATCCTGAAAACATATTGCAGCACCCTCAACAACCCCCACCGGTGAAAGATCAAGCTCCATTTAAGTTGGTTTTGGTGTTAATGACAAATGCCAATATGACATTATGATATTAATAACATATACTTTTATAATGTTTTGGTGAAAATGATAATGAATTTATGAGACTAACATGTCTATTTGAGTTTATCTTTGGTTAGTCTCATTTGGATGAAAAGGTGAAGTCAAAGAGGTATGCATTCGAAATCGCTTTCTCATTTACAAATGCATTCCTTAGATCCAAAATATAGATTGAAATCCTCAATTAGTCTAAAATGAATATGTGCATATGTCTTCACCATATACACTTGTATGCACACATTTAGGGGGAGCTCTCTATATATTTTGGAGTTTCATAAGTATTGATCCATGCTTCTTTCAATATGCATATTTTGGATCTTTACTTTAAAATACATTCTTGAGTATATATATAACTTGTATAGTTCATATATACTCATGAGTAATTGGGTTGTCATCTAGCTTCTCCATCATGTGTTAATGGATGAACGATTTTTGACAACCGGATAATTAAGCTTTGTTTAAAGCTTATCTTAGAGTATAGATTTGTTGTGTACAAGTTGTATACTCGCAAATCAACTATATATCTCATCATTTGTTGAGATTGTCATGAATTACTAAACTGGTGAAGTTTGGTAATCGATGACAATTGTTTTGTGGACTAACGGTTTCCATGAGTTGGATGAATAGGTTAGGTTCCAAAAATGAGAACGACTTAGGATGACTTCATGTGTTGAAGGTCATCAAATCAAGATGCGAGAAGAAAATGGCTTCATGTGTTGAAGGCCATCAAGAAAGAGAGGAAGACACATCATGAGTTGATGCATGAGGAGATGATCATGTGTTGATCATCAAGTCAAGTGAAGATCATCATGTGTTGATGAAGTTGAAGAAAAGGATGCATCATGAGTTGATGCATATCGAGACAATGACCCAAGGCAAAGGTATGACTAGCTAGGGCTAAGGATGTGTTCCTAGTCTTTTACCGGTCTTGGTGTTTGGTTGGAAGACCGGATTGCTAGTTTAGGTTGCCGTACTATTAAGAGGGGTCATGTCTAGTAGTTTGAGTCTCATCATGTGTTGATAGCTCAAACCTCACCACGTCTAGCTCATGTGTTGAAATCTTTGCAACATGAGACTATGCATTGCGAATGTGTTTTGTAAGTGCTTGAAGTCCATGTTTTCATTCTTTGTGATATGAGGCTTATATTTGCAAATGTGTTTTGCAAATGGTTGAAGCTCATATATAATCCTTGTGGCATGTGACTTAGGTTTGCGAATGTATTTTGCAAATGTGAGAAGTCCATGTACCTAATCCTTGTAGCATGATCTAAGTTTGCAAATGTGTTTTACAAAAGTTGGAGATCATGCATTATCCCTTGGCATGGTCTAAAATTATTTGTCGCTATTTCCTTTGATATTAGACCGTGATAGTGACTCTTTGGATGTCTTGTGATTTCTGCATTGATCTAATGTGTTTGAGATTATGCAAATAGGTGGGTTGTGTAGCCCTTTGAATAAGCTTTCCATAGAGTCCAAGATCACTCAATTCCGACATCGGAGTCAAAAGTTATGACCGTTTTTCCGAGTGTCGTCTGTGCTGAAAAACCGGAAAACGGAAGTACCGCGATTTGTACTGCGGTAATTCCGGATTTTGCGGAAGTTCCGCGATTTGTACTGCGGTAGTTCCGATTTTTCCGGTAGTTCCGCGATTCCGGAAGTTCCGGATTCCGAGCGGAATGTTTTTTTCAGAGAGCGATTTTTTGAATGACTTAGCCTCGGGAAAAACGGTAGTTCCGCGATTTGTACTCCGGTAGTTCCGGTTTTGCTGAGAAACGGCTAGTTTTCTGACCGTTGGCGAGGAAAGCGGAAGTACCGCGATTTGTACTGCGGTAGTTCTGTTTTTCCTGGTTTTTTCAGGGGTTTGGCTCCAACGGCTAGTTTTCTTGTGTGGGGTATAAATACCCCCTTGTGGCCGGTTGGAGATGTTGTTGCTTCATTCATTTCTGTGTTCTTGAGCTAGAGTGAGGCTCTCCACTCAATTGTGCATGTGTTGCACTTTGTGAGAAGCGAGAGAGGTTCTAGAGTGCATGTGTTGCATCTAGAGGTGGACTTAGTGTCCAATTGAGCTTGTGCATTCGTTGCACGTGGTGAGAGTCAAGCGAGAGGCTTGGCTTGTTACTCTTGGAGTTTGCCGACTCCTAGACGGCGTGGGAGGCGTCGTGCGCGGTGATCTTCTCAAGAAGGTTGTGAGAAGACCCGGCGAAGTTGTGAAGGTTGGAGCTCACCTACCCGGAGCGGGAAAGAGCTACCACTAGTGGATTGGAGGTGTTTCGGCTTAATTCGTGGAGCCGGTCCGATTCGTTCGGGCTAACCTCAACGTGGACTAGGGGAGACCGGCAAGTCTCCGAACACCACGGTAAAAATTGATTGTGTTATTTGTGGTTTGTTTTCTTGTGCTCTATTTATATTCAAGCAATTTACATTCATAGAATTAAATTGATTGCTTGTATATCTAGAATTGTAAACTTTGACATAGGTTAGAATTATTAGTGCACTTAGGCGTTTTTGTTGGACTTAGGCGCTATTTGAGCTAAACCAAATTGAATTTCGCTTCCGCATTATATACGTGGTTTAGGCAAATAGGAAAACTCTTGAATTGATTAGTATTAATTTGTAGAGAATTTTTAAACCGCCTATTCACCCCCCCTCTAGTCGGCCTTCTTGATCTTACAAGTGGTATCAGAGCTTGGTCTCTCATTTATTAGGCTTAACCGCCTAGAGAGTATAAAGGATGACGACTAGTGGAATTGTGCACCTAGATGACACACCTCTATTTGATGGCACCAATTATGCAAATTGGAAAATCCGCATGACATGCTATTTTAAGGCCATGAGCCCAAAAATATGGCGGATTGTAGATGTTGGCTTTTCTCCTCCATTGGATCCTCTAGCTCCAACTATTGAGGAAGAGAAATGCCTACATCTCGACGCTCAAGCAACTAACGCTTTATTTAGTGCTTTGAGTGTAGAGGTGTTCAATGAAATATGCAATCTCAATAGCGCTCATGACATGTGGACTAAAATTCAAGACAAATATGAGATGTCCACATCAAGTGATGAAGATTGCATACAAGAGTGGATGTCGGGAGAAGAATGCTCAACTTCTAGCTCCGACGATGAAGAGTCCACCATTCCCTCCACATCAACTCGATGCTTCATGGCAAAAGGTAAAAAGAAGGTAAATTTCGATGATGATGATGATGCACCTTCTTATGATGAGTTGATGGATATGCTAGAAGAGCTTAATGAATTCCTTGGGAAAGAAAAGGCCAAATTTAAAGTTTTGAAGAAAGAATATGCTTCTCTTCAAAATAATTATGATGTGCTAAAAGAAGAACATGAGTCTCTTCTATTCAAGGAATATACTAAACCTAGCATGAATATAGGAATTACATGTAATTTGCTAGATGATATACCATGTGTAATTCCTAACTCTAGCATTTCATCTAAAATCAATGCTTCCACCTCATGTGAGGATTTAATAGATGATATGCCATGTGTAGCTTCTAGCTCTAGCAACTCATCTAAAATTAGTGTTTCTACTTCATGTGATGATTTGCTAGATTTACCTTGTTGCTCAAAATTAGATGCTTCTACCTCCTCTATGCATTGTGAGACTAACCTTGTAGAGGAGAATAATGAGCTCAAGGCCCAAGTCATAAGTTTGAAAAATGACTTGGAGAAAAGCTACAAAGGGAAGGCCTCTCTTGACAAGATATTGGGTAGTCAACGAAAATCTAATGACAAGAGCGGTACTGGTTTCATCTCCAAGAAGAAGGAGAATAGCAAAACAAGGCACAATGCAAGGCATACGAAGAATGTCAAGTGTCATGGTTGCAATGAAACGGGTCACTTCGCCTCTAAGTGCCCCAACAAAGTGGAAAACAAGAAAAATCCAACAATGAAGAGGCAAACCGGCAATGAGCAAGGCAAGAAGATAAGAAGAGGAAATAATTGTCAAACTTGCTACAATTGCCGGGAAAAGGGACATTTAAGTAAGGATTGTCCCAAAGGTACCATTCCTAAGCCATCTCTATTTAATGAACAATATTTGCTTAGGAAAGATAGAAATGGCAATGTGTTTGCTAGGAATGTTAGTTTACATAAATTTAATGTTAGGGCAATTTGGGTGCCCAAATCTATTGTGACTAACATTAATGGACCCAACCAAGTTTTGGGTACCAAAATGTGTTTCAATGCTTAATAGGTACTTGGAGAGCCATTGGAGGCTTGGCGTATTCATGAAGAGCTGAATTCCACCAAATGCAAATTGGAAGCCAAGTTTGAAGATAATCTTGCCACATCATGAACCAATGCCATCTCGGTAACAAGTATCTACATTTGAATTTATATAGCCCCTAGCCTTGTGTAGGTTGCATTGCATGAAAATCACTTAAAAGGGGTACTCTTGCTCTTGTTCTAAAATTTCATTATTGAAAATTATGAGCAAGATATGAGTGGCACATTAAGGGGGAGTGCTAAATCATATTCATGTATATCACATCCCTAAGTGTGCCCATAGAAATTAAGTGCTAGTATTGTTTCTCAAAATTGAGCCATTTAGCCAAAAGTCAAAATTTTTGAAATTATTAGTATATCTTTGAAAAACTAGTTTGAAAATGTATACAAATGCATTTCAAAGGTTTTACAAAGGTTTTGGCTTTACAAAAACTTATTTCAAGTAAAATTGAGTTTCCAACCCAAAACTATCAATTTAGTATCTTGTTTTTGCTTTAAACTAAAAAATTCCCCAAAATCAATTTTAAAAGGAATTTGAAAATATGTTCAATACCAAAAACCAAGAGTTGGCTATTTCAAACATTATTGGTATTCAAAAGTTTTCCAAAAGGCCAACCAATCAAAAGTTATTTGGTTTTGAAACTCGCCCAAAAACTCAAGTTGACCTATGCGGTCACAATCTAGCACTTAAGTGAGTTTTACCGTTTGAGCTAAAACTATTGACATATATTGGCTTACAAGGGTATTAACAACTCATACATATAATTGAATGCTTAATATACCCCCAAATGCTCATTTTTGCAATCTTGAAGGATTTATTGAAAATGAGTTTGTTTTTGAAAATCGAAAGATTAATTTGCTAAAAGCTATGTTAAAAGAGTTTTTAATCTTGGCTTATAGTTGGAAATACTCCACAAGTGGTTTATGTTCCTTTGTGAAAAACTTTGGAGCAATATACAACATTATATCAAACCTCTCCTTGAAAATCAAAATTCTTGGCGTGCTCCCAGAAAAATCGGTACTACCGGCAGTCATTCTGCGGTACTTCCGTTGTCCGGAACTACCGGCAGTCATACTGCGGTACTACCGGGATTTCGGAACTACCGGCATTTAAAATGCGGTACTTCCGATATTTCTGGAAGAATGGCTGATTTGTTGCAAAATCTGATTTCCAAATTCTCTCAGCCATTTCCTCTGCTCTTCTCAGTCAAGTTGATCCTTGCTAAGCTACCCTCAAGTATTTCTTGACTCCATATGCCATTATGCTCTTAATTTGATTCTTTTCATAAAATGGCATTATCTCTAAAAGAGTGGTAGACTTTTGATCATCTTGACATCGGCATGTGCTTCACTCCAATCTTTTCAAGTGATATCAATCATTTCTTTCAAGTGGTATCCTTTAGTTGTGAAACTTAAGTGGTATCCTTATTCTTTTGGATTGATATCTTTTTCGTCCTGGCAAGCAAACATTTTTTTACCAAGCTCCTCACCTAAATGATATCATTGAGTTCCAAATAATGCTATCTTTCAAGTGGTATCTACTCTTTTAAATTGGTATCTCCTTCACTTAGAAAATGAGTGGTATCATTGTTCTTTCAAGTAGCATCTTTCAAAGTGATATCATCTTCTTCCAAGTGGTATCCACCTTTACAAGTGGTTTATCCTCTAATGATATCATCCTCCTCCAAGTGCTATTTCAAATGACATTTCTTTCTACAAGTGGTATATTCCCACAAGTGGTATCTAATGGTCAATCAAAGGAGAAAGAGATAAGAAAAGAGAAGAAAAACAAGAAAAAGAGGAGAATCTTTTGTGTGTCAAAGGAGAAGAAAGGATTGCTAAGAAGAGACCTTTGTGTAGAAGGGAGTTTTACTTTGTGAAAAACATATATTATACTTTTGTGCTTACTAAAGCAAAAAGGGTAAAATATTACTATTGGGAAAATTATTTTACCTATTTACCCAAAAATTGATTTATGGTTCTTGGGAATGAATGTGTTTCATTCTTTGTCGGTATTTATGGAGTAATAATCAAATGATATGCAAGATTACCTTTTCAAAAGAGCATCTTTGGTCAAAAATCAAAAATCTTGTTTTAAAAGGCCAAAAGTTGTGAAAAACTAAATAAAAGTACTCAACTATGTATTTCAAATGTTTTCAAAGCCTTTTGAGTAAAACTTTCTATTTTAGAAAGCAAAAGGAAGATTTGGCCTCAAAAGGATTTTATATGATCTTGATTTTGATTTAAATGACATATTTCCTTATATCAAAATCTATTGAGTTTTTGAAAAAGTGGTCAATACCAAAATCGAAGGGTTGGTCATGTCAAACGTTTCTCTAGTTCAAAGCTTTTGGAAAAGACCAACCGTTGAAAAGTTATATTCATTTGAATCTCATCCAAAAACTTCAATTGACCCGAAATGACCTATTCTTGCATATAATGAGTTTAGCTATTTGAGCAAGATTTCTTTGTGTATCTTGGCTTGAAATAGTATTTATAACTTATATGAAGCTAAGAAAGCAAACTACTCCATGAAAATCAAATTTGTTTGGGTTTCAAGCCTTTAAAGCAAAATCAACTTACTCTTTTGCTCTCAATGCGCATTTTAGCATATCTTTTGATTGGAGAAGTCTTTTTCAAAAATTCCTGTTGTAAAAGGTCACAAATAGCATCAAGTTCAAATCTGCAAAGTTTGAAAATGTTTCAAGTTAATTTGAAAAAGTTGTGACATTTTCTCTCTTGTGCAAAATGCTGAAAATTTCAGAATCTCTATGATTCTGAGCCAATTTGTCATTTTTGTATCTCTAAATGGGTTCAGATTTAGAGGACGTCATAATAATGAAATTTGATCCTATATAGTTGCTCTTCATTGTCAAATTTTATAAGAAATTATAAAGAGCATTTGATCAATGTTTCATCTCTCTCTAGAAGCTTAAGTGGAATGCAAGTCTGAATTTCAGACTTCCAGTTTTTCTGAAAACTTATGTTTTGAGCTGATTTATGATTTTTGTATCTTTAATTAGGCTCATAATCTGAGGAAGCTATAATTATGACTTTTGATCCTCGGACGTTTATCTATACTGACAAATTTTCTCAGATTTATTGGACAATTGTAAGTCAGTTTTTCAGGAAGCTTTTGAAGGCCATTTGGAACTCAAAAAACTGAAATGATTCAAATGCTACAAGTGTTTCATATACAAATGGTTTTATATACAAGTGGTAGCATATCAAGTGGCATCAAGTCTTCAAGAAGCTCTCATGAGTAAGATTATTTGAATGTGTTTCAAATATCTTTAGTTGATTTAAGTGATATCAATTGGTCTCTTGCATTTAGTTTTATACTTCTTTATGACCATATGAAATTGAATTAAATTGCTATCAAGCTCCTCATGATACAACATCTTCTTTAAATGGCTTAACTTGTCTTCTTCAGTCGGCCTCCTCGATCTTACAACCGGCACACTATGATGGAAGATGAGTACAATGCGCTGATGAGCAATAGCACATGGGACCACGTCGATCCCCCGCGCAACGTCAACATTGTGACTGGTAAATGGATTTTTCATGGCTCGTTGGATAGATACAAGGCAAGATTGGTGCTTTGTGGCTTTTCTCAAAAGCCCGACATCTATTTCAACCAGACCTTCAGCCCCATCATCAAGCCGGTAACCATTCTCATAGTGCTCACTCTAGCTGTGTCCAATGATTGGCCAGTACACCAACTCGATGTCAAGAATGCCTTCCTTCACGACACCCTTGATGAGATGGTGTACACTCAGCAACTGTCTGGCTTCATCGCCCCCGACAAGCTGAACCACGTTTGCTGGCTTAACAAATCACTATATGGACTCAAGCAAGCTCCTTGTGCGTGGTTCCGCAGCTTCGCCACATTCATTGTGTCCCTTGGATTTGTGGGATCCAAGTCGACACATCACCGTTTGTCTACCGCGGCGACGACGGCCTCACCTACCTTCTACTCTACATCGACGACATCATACTCACCGCCTCCTCTTCGGCTCTCCTTGCCCGCATCTTGCAGTCTTTGCGGCAAGAGTTTGCCATGAAGGACCTCGGTGACCTTGACTTCTTTCTTGGCATGAAGGTGACAAAGACATCTCAGGGAATTTTTTCTCTCTCAACAATGATATGCTGCAGAGATCATACAATGCGTGGGCATGCAATCTTGCAACCCGAGCTCAACACCGATTGACACCAGCTCGAAGTTATTGACTACCGTGGGTTCATCGGTGTCCAACCCAACCTCCAACCACAGTCTCGCCGGCGCACTGCAGTACCTCACATTCACCCGACTGGACATCACCCACGTTGTCCAATAGATCTGCCTTCAGATGCACGACCCGTGGGAGCCACACCAAACCATCCTCCCTCATCGTCTACTCTGACGCCGATTAGGCTGGGTGCCCTGACACGCGTCGATCCACGTTTGGATATTATGTCTTCCTCGGTGACAACATCATCTCCTGGTCCTCCAAGCGCCAGAACACCGTCTCCCGGTCCAGCGCCGAGGCAGAGTACCATGCCGTCGCCAAAGCTTGCTAGTTGCGTCAACTACTCGGCGAGTTCCATCATCCCCTTCTGAAGGCTACACTTGTGTACTGCGACAACATCATCGCGGTCTACCTCACCTCCAACCCCATTCAACATCAGCGAACCAAATATATTGAGATCGACCTCAATTTTGTTCATGAACGGGTGTCTCTCGGTGACGTACAAGTGCTGCATGTCCCAACAACATCTCAGTACGCCGACAACTTCACAAAAGGCCGACTTCTACGACAATCTCAACCTTCGCCGAAGCTCCGAGTTGATACTGTGGGGCTGTTAAACGATGATTACGCCTAACGGCCGTTCTCTTTCCTTTCCGCGTTCATCGCATGCGCCAATCCCGGACCCAATCATTCTATGTATAGCACATTTAATCGTTTCCTTGTATTAACTGATTGTTAGCTGCCTTAGTTATGATCGGTTTTATCCGACTGTTGTATAAGGCTTAGCAGCCTATTTATAGTTGGCATTTGCCGCAATGGGAAGCTATCTCGTGAGTTCCAATCACGTTTTCAACATCGATTGCTGGATCTCTGCGGAATTTCCATGCTCCATAGAGAATCTAGCGTTAGGTTCTAACGATCTACACTGTTCCTCTTGGAGTCCGATTACACAATGATGCCCGTAATTATGCGTCGTGCTGAAGAGAGCAGTCGCAGTTTCGGATCTATGCAAAACAACTCAACTTTGTGTCTTGTCCATGTAGCCTCGCATCAAATCCCTAATCATGCTCCGGCCATTGAGATCGGTGTTCGAACCAATCAACCTTTGTGGGTGCAACTAGGCGAATATGGGGGGGGGGGGGGTCCAGTTACAGCATAAAAGCAAAGAGAACATCTAAAAGCTCATGTTTCAGATAGTGTTAAGAAACCTCAAATCCACGTCAACAACCGGGCATATCTTGTAGCAGAAGCGACATAATAATTTAGATACTCTTACGGAGCTCACGCTCACCAATCATTAAGGGAGGAGGAATATGATTCTTCATGTTAACCTAAGTATGTTGGTCGCACTGCATCTTTTTACTTCACAGACCGAGAAGGACCGAAGAGGAAATGTTCAGAGTTCGGAGTTCACGTGTGCGCAACAGTGCAATGCAGGGTGTGGTGTCACGGGGCAACAGTAGCTTCAATTTTTTTTTATGTGCTCTGATTACCCAAAAGAATTTTACATCACATAATTCAGCTGACATGATCATTGACTTTTTTCGAAAACATGCAGAAGATTTGCGTGTATTTCATTAAATGTATAAGGAGTTTTGACGGTGAGCCGAGCTCACCAGACACGACCACTAAACACTTAGGCGGATATTACGGCCGTGTTTGGGACCGCGTTTGTCGACCGCGCGGTGCGGTATCGGTACCGCGGGAGCGGAGCCGCGATACGAGGAATTGGCGGTGCAGTTCATTCTCGCGGTGGCTGAGTCTGTTGCGGTGAGTAAAATCGGATCTACCGTAGAGCGTTTGGGGAGATTTTACGGGATTCTCCGATTCTCTCGATCGCACCGCAAAAAAAAGCGGTTCCAAAAATGGCCTACAGAAGAAATTGTTCTACCCAAGCACCTACTGCCACTTAAGCAAGTAACAATACACCAGGAGATGAACGGCGGCAACAGGCGCGCCCCTGCTGAGCACCGCGAGTTTGACGCGGGCGTTCCGCTCTTTCCACGGCTGCCAGGTGCCCAAGATGACCAGCGTATGATCTTTGATTTCCCTGACTAACCTCCAAAGGACAGGACCGGACAGGTCCAACGAAGTCCAGCTGTTAAAGCTGCTTAGCCAAGCTAGCCAGGCCCCTTTTTATGCTAGCTACAGTTGATGATTTTTAATTGTAACTGTTGACTTTTGGCTGTATGTTTTTAAGTGGTAGTGGACGTGAAGATACCAATACGAATGATGTATACAATTTTAGGATTTGAAAACCATTCGAAAAATCTACTTAAAAAAACGTGCTGTTTATTTTGACAGTGAAGCTAAAAGCCAAAAACACAAAAGAATAGAGCCCGACTCTAGCCTATATATACGCTTCCAGTACTGCAGGCTTGCACCTAAACACAAGAAATCTAGCCTTTCAGAATTCAGACACATTGCCAGGATTAATTGTTCATTCATGGCTACTGCATACAGCAGCCACCGCTCCCGTCACTCCATGCTCTTGTTATTCCTGGTACTGCTGGCGGCAGCCACAGTAGCTGCCGCTCAGCTGTCGCCGACTTTCTACGGCTCGTCGTGCCCAGTCGCGCTTCTCACCATCAGGACGGCCGTGACGGCGGCCGTGGTGCTGGACCGCCGCATGGGCGCCTCGTTGCTCCGGCTTCACTTCCACGACTGCTTCGTGCAAGCAAGTCACCACTTGGCTTCACCCCTCATGCAGCGTGCACTGCATGCATACCACAGTGTTCCTGCAGCTAGCGTTTAGTACACTACGTGGCATGACGTCTGGAATGCAGAAATTTTGGTGTAAAAGTTGTAACGAGTTTGTGTACATGTGCGTCAGGGATGCGACGCGTCTGTTCTGCTCGACGACACGGCCAACTTCACCGGCGAGAAGGGCGCCGGCCCGAACGCGGGGTCGCTGAGGGGGTTCGGCGTGATCGACACCGTCAAGACTCTGCTGGAGGTGCTGTGCCCGCAGACCGTGTCGTGCGCCGACATCCTCGCCGTCGCAGCCCGTGACTCTGTCGTCGCGGTACGTACGTACGGCCACCGAATCATCCCAACACCTTAGTAAATCAGCAACTCCAACGCATCAAGAACGGGAGTAATAAGTAATCTTCACCGTTGCCTTGCTGGAACTTTTCGCGCGCATGTGTGCAGCTGGGAGGTCCATCGTGGACGGTGCAGCTCGGCAGGAGGGACTCCACCACGGCGAGCTTCTCCACGGCGAACACCGACCTCCCCTCGCCGGCGTCCAGCCTGAGCACCCTGCTCGCCGCCTTCTCCAGGAAAGGCCTGAGCAGCGCCGACATGGTTGCCCTGTCAGGTGCGTCACTTTCCAACGCTAGCTGATCGATCCATCACCAGTTCGACGCATGTGCATGGCGCTGTCTTGGCATGGTCACTGAGGTGGCCATGGAGCTAACAGTACCCTGTGCCTCCAAAAGCGACGGCACCCGTACGTACTGACACACACGAGCAAGCTCATCGACTGATCACAGCTGGTTGTTGATTGATACGTGTGCCAGGAGCCCACACGGTAGGGCAGGCGCAGTGCCAGAACTTCCGGGCCAGGATCTACAACGATAACAACATCAACGCGGCATTCGCGGCGTCGCGGAGGGCCGGCTGCCCGGCGTCCGGCGGCGGCGGCGGCACGCTCGCGCCCCTAGATGTGTCCACGCCGAACGGGTTCGACAACGCGTACTACAGCGACCTGGTGGCGCAGCGGGGACTGCTGCACTCCGACCAGGAGTTGTTCAACGGCGGCTCAACGGACGGCCAGGTCAGCAACTACGCGGCCAACCCGGCGCAGTTCAGGAGCGACTTCGCGGCGGCGATGGTGAGGATGGGCAGCATCGGTGTCCTGACGGGAAGCAGCGGGCAGGTCCGGCGCAACTGCCGGAGAGTGAACTAGCTGTCATGCACCAAGCAGAACGTTTGCAGAAAATTGCATGCTACTAGCTGTAATTGCAGAATTTGAGCTGTTGATTTGTGCCATGGGATGAGTGTCAGTGTGTGTCATGCATGGTGAAATAGATTCAGGGATGCAAATCGGACGGAGACGATCACGTGCTTCTTTTCAGAGCATCCCCTCCATGAGAAGTGGTGGAACCAGAACGCCCCAAATGCGGGAATTTTTCATTATTTCCTATGGAACTAAATTGTTTCTTATAAAATTTCTTTTCCAAATGGAGACTTAGCTAAAGACGACGTGATAGCTGATATATATTACCAAGGGGTAAAGTTCTTTTTTTTTCTCTTTATGTTACCTGACAGGAAAAAAACTGTATAAGAATAAACGCACACCCAACGTTACTGGAGTCAAGCTTGCCGTTTGGTACTGTTATGCAAAATGCAAGTTTCCATTCATCTGAACAAACTTCTTTTCAGTCTCATCTAGACCTATCTGGCTGAGGTGTAAAAGATTAGCGCAAAATCATCACGGCTGTTTGGTTACAAGACATGCGTGGCCACTATTTTTTTTTTGGTGGTAGAGTTTGATGAGTATTTTTATCATCCTTGAAATGCATCAGCCGTCCATTGCACTGATATCTAATGGCTGAGAACATCAGATACCTTGTGGTACTGCCCCATGCTCACCAGGCAGAGATGTGGAGGTACCAACTCTTGAAGGGTATAATGATAAATCGATATATAACCGGTTAGACCGAACTCGATAGCCTCGATGTCTTGGCCACATTCGCATGTCCCTGGGTTCAAGGTTCAGTTCCATGTAGAGGAGGGATCAAACCTGGTGTACCTGGTGGTGCTGATGGAGTACGAGGACGAAGTGGTGCAGATGGACCTGATCTAGTCGAGGGCGGGGGCTCGGTGGCTAATTCGACCGCATAAAATTCCTAAAAAATTACATAATAACTATTACTGCATCGGGAGGCTTCACATAAAATTTTGTAATTTCCGGAGCTCGTTTGCTATATGTAAAAACTCGTAAATATATCAAAATTGTATGAATTGTTGAGCAACATTCGCCATGGATAAAATTCCCCAAAAATTACACTGCGAGGAACGTTGTGTCGGGAGACTGTACATAAATTTTTGTAGTTTTTAAGCTCATTTGATATATTTAAAAATTCAAACAAACACTAAACAGAAAAAAAATAGATAGGTAATTAAGCCGGCCTAATTACCTACCGCCTGCTTCCTAGGCGGCAGGCTGCCTGCCGTCCAATGAGGGGGCGGCAGCGCCACGAGTCGCCTCGCGAGCGCTGCCGTCCGACCCCCGACAGCAAAAACGTCATTTTTGTCAATACAGTCGGCATACCACTATTTTTATAAATACGATACGAAACAGTGTCAAAAGTAGCTTTGATTCCAAGAACTAGGGGTGCAAACGGGTCGGATTCGGACGGATATTGTTGTTACCATATCCTAACCCATATTTTTTCTCCGGATTCGGTACCAATCGGATTCGGTGCCGGATCGGTCGGGATTAACCCGTTTGTAAGGAATGCATGCAGTACAACAAATGAAGTAGGAGGACGTACTGTCAAGAACTTGATGTTACTACTTAATAGGCTGATGTGGAAGATTTTATTTTACCATTGCAAAAGAAAATAAAACGTCAAATAGTAGCACTAACCTGAAATCAAATTTGAAGACGTATCGGATTCGGACAGATATTGCTGTTACCATATCCTAACCCATATTTTTTCTCCGGATTCGGTACCAATCGGATTCGGTGCCGGATCGGTCGGGATTAACCCGACCCGTTTGCACCCCTACCAAGAACCACCTGACCAGGTAGTGACTTGGTCACACCACCACCAAAGCAGCTAGGGAGGAGAAGAGGAGCCAACGAGAGGGAAGTGCACTGAGCAAGAGGTGGAGAAGAGAATGTTACCTAGAGCTGACCAAGGGAGCAGAGCCAGCGAAGAGCACGTGAGCACAAGCACGAGCATGTAACGTCGGCCGAACCATCGCCAACAACGAGCACGCGACCGCGACCAACAGCAAGGTGCTTCCACATCTCCATCTCAACCAAAGTCCATGCACACACATAAATTATATGCCATCAATATGCCACACATTGTCACCAACAATACCCCCAAATTGCTAAGCTAGAAGTAAACATCAAGTAATTAAACAGAGGAAGAATAACAAGATAGTAACAGAAACAAGGATTTGAAGCATGTAAAAATGCATTCGTAGCACTGTTACTAGTAGATAGCCTCAAGATTAAATAGAGGACTTAAATCATGTAAACATGGCAAGATTTGGAAACTAGGAAGCATAGTCATTTCAGACCTTAAAGCAATATTAAAATGCTAGATGATTCTTTCAGACAGAGCATGCTCAGAGTCAGTGGCGGAGGACTCGATAGGGCAAGGTCTGGCGTGCGCCAGACCTTGATGCGGGCGGCGGGAGGCGGGCGGCGGGCGGGCGGCGGGAGGCGGGCGGGCGGCGGGGGGGAGGCGGGCGGCGGGAGGCGGGAGGCGGGAGGCCGGCGGGCGGCGGGAGGCGGGCGGCGGCCGGCGGGCGGCCGGGCGGCGGGCGATCCGCCCCACCTCATTTTTTCCCCGTCCTCCGCCACTGCTCAGAGTGTTCTGCCATTAATCTTGATGTAATGTGAATTAGGAACAAATTAGTTTGCTTGCTAAAACGAAGATTTAGGCAGCAACATTAAATATGCTAAACGGTAAAGGTTGTTCTAGTAATGCTGGCGCCACAATAAACAGGAGTACAGGACGTATAAATGTTTAGGCCTAAAGAAAGTAGGAGAGCAAGATTAAAACACTTGACAACTGAACACATGTTAAATTTATTCATTATATTAAATCAGTAGAAATCATACTACAGAAATAATTGCATCGGTAAATTATTTTGGACTACCAACTAAGGAGTAGTCTCAGTAGTATTGGGAGCAAGAGATTAGGGCAAGTAGAGTAGAAGAGAGTAGAACGAGTAGCAGAGAGAGAGAGAGAGAGAGAGAGAGAGAGAGAGAGAGAGAGAGGAGGGGAGCTGGCCTGCGGCGTGGCACCGCCGTTGACGCCGCCATGGTGTCGGGCGAAGGTGGTGGGATGAGTTGACGCCCGAGTTGGGGAAGGCCGAATCCGCAAGCAGGGAGGCCGGAGAGGAAGTGGATGCGCCAGGGAACTCGTCAGTGGCGAGCATTCCGGCGAGGCCGAGCTAGGGTATGGAATTTAGGAACATGAGAAGGCAAACTCGAGAGTAATAAATGGGGTGCGCGTTAGGGCAGAGCATGGAGTTGCATAGTGGTGGCCGGAGTCAAAATCCGCCGCCGTCGATGTCCATCCAGGCGGTGGCGATTAGGGCTGTGCACATTTCAACCGAACCGAAAAAACCGGACTAAAAAATCGAACCGAACCGGTCAACTCGGTTTGACCGGTTTTCGGTATTCGGTTCGGTTTTTATATTTTAGGTTTTTTTGTTGTTCGGTTTTTTCGGGAAAAACCGATTAAAAACCGAAAAACCGAAAAAAACCGAACAGCGCAGGAGACTGTGCCGCGCTGGCGGCCTGGCGTGCTCGCGTCTGTGCGGCTGTGCCCTACTGCCCTTGGTTCACGGGTCCGCGCTGGCGGCCTGGCGCGCTCACGTCTGTGCGGCGTTGCAGAAACAAATATTCAAACGGCTGCCATCTGCTGCCGACGGGCATAAAATATGTATCATGTATGCACAGTACACCATCATTCATGCCATCCTTCTTCACTCTTTAAAAAAAGAGAAGCCACTCTACTCTCTACGTGACCAACTCTGCTCTTCTGGTTTCTTCTTCTTTTTGATTACTTGTACTACTCGTTAATTCTACACCACCTTCCTCTGAATATGAGCCACACCCCCTTTCTATCTAATTAACCCGGTCAGTAGCAAAGCCAGATTGCAGTTACGTGAACAAATGCACATATATACTTGCCTACTCGTCTCGCTAGTCACTATATCATTTATAATTTGCGTCAACTTTGGTAAATATGGTATTTACCGATACCGCACCGAAATAAATTGGGATTTACCGATACCGAACCGTATTTTTTAAAATACCGTATACTACCGAACTAATAATACCGTATTTACCGTATATACCGAACCGATTTTACCGAACTAACCGAACGCACAGTCCTAGTGGCGATGTAGTCGAAGTGGGAGCAGAGGGATGGCAAGATAGGGAAAGCAGAATAATAGACTAGTAGTAGCAGGTCTGCAGGGAATTTTTAGTGGATTTGGTTCTATTGGACATAGTATTTATAAAAATAATAATATACATATCGTATTTGTAAAAATGTTATTTTTATTATCCGGTAGACGGGCGGCAGCGCTAGCAAGGCGATGCATGGGGGGCCATCGGCGGCAGGCGCTTGCCGCCTCGCCAGCAAACAACAGACAGCCTGCCACCCGGTGAGGAGATGACAGGTGTTTAAGCCGGCTGATAAACCAGTTTAATCACCTGTCCTAATTTTTCGTTTAGTGTTTGTTTAAATTTTTAAATATATCAAATAAGCTTAAAAATTATGAAAATTTATGTACAGCTTCGCGACACAATGTACTTGACAGTGTAATTTTTGAGTTATTTTTATCCGTTGTGAATGTTGCTTAAAAATTCATACAATTTTGATATTTATATAAGTTTTTACATATAACAAACGAGCTCCAAAAATTACAAAATTTTATGTGAAGCCTCTTGACACAGTCATAGTTATTGTGTAATTTTTTGGGAATTTCATGTGGTCCAAATTTATTACGTTTATTTAGATTCATTTAATCATGAATTTAACGATGTTCAGGCATCTTTCAAGTGGCTGACCTATGTGCTTCGAGCATGTGTCGGCCAGATCGTGCTATATTTTTCTTCCTGTTGTGCCCTTTGCACAATTGCCACTCTATGTGTGTCGTGCCTCCTCGTGCGCTCCCTCGTCCGCATTAATGTCGTTATGTCCATGTCGTCCCCTCTCGCCCGCTTCCTCATTTGCACATTTATCAGTGTTACCATGCCGTCTCCCCTCACCCGAAGTGCTGCTCGTGACAATGGGTCCTCAATCTACGGGGTGAGTGTATCGGGTTCACTTTTCGCTCGCCCATAAATATGAACCTCTCGCAGTTCGTCATTGCTCACCTCAGACTCTCAGTTGCTCATTGCGGAAGCTTATTCTCGCGGTCGTCGCTCAAAATTAGGAGTGCGTAGCTAGTTATTTTGAGAAGCCAGTGCATAACTCATTAAGGACGTGGCAGTGCTGATTGCTTCTTCCGAAAGACAGGTAATTTTTTATGGCATGCTTTCGACGTTATTCCTGTAGTCCTAGTCATAATTACTATTATTTAATTAGTCATAATTAATATAGTTTATACTATGAAGTAAGTTTTACTATCATTATTAATTTTTGCACTAATATTTGGTCTATCCTATGTATTGGAAGGTATGATTTTACTGGAGCTTTTCGAACAGTTGTACGATGAGAAACACCGTTGCTACTCATGGCTGATGAGTGACGCGGCTGGCCCTTTGCCCTTCAAGCTGTCGGGGGGTCTGTGGGCGTTGGACGAGCACTACATCCCAACCCTGCAGGTCACGGGCTTATTGCCCTTTGCGAGGCTAGTCTCCACCAGACACGAGTTCACCATTGACGATAGCCTGCTCGCGGCATTGGTGGGCAAGTGGAGGTCCGAGACGCACACATTCCACTTTCAGTGGGGTGAGATGATGGTCACTCTGCAGGATGTCACGTTCTTGACCGGTCTCCCTCTTGGGGGTGACGCACTTGTTCCAGCCCCTACACCAGCCGACTGGAAGGAGAGGTTGGCGGGCCGGTTCTGGCCGGGCTATCCTGGAGAGTGCATGTGGTGTCTCCCACATTTGGCTGAACAATTTTAGTGTGTGCCCGCAGGATGCACCATCGGAGGTCGTTAGGAGGCACCTCGTCGCATTTCTTATTCAACTCTTTGGTTGGAACATGTTTCCGGCCACACACGGTGATATTTGTAACGCTAAGTTCATCGGCCTCGCCGAGTTTTTGGTTGATGCAGAGTTTGGGGCGATACCTGGGTACATCTGGGGATTAGCGGTCTTGTGCGTTTTGTATCGGGGGTTATGTAACGCTTGCTAGTGCGCAACTGCTGGTACCCCCAATCTGGCTATCTACTACGTGCTCGTGCAACTATGGAGTTGGGAGCACTTCCCTGTCGGACGTCCGACCATCGTGATGCCAGTACACCCATTCAGCAAGTTCACCGATCTTACATACGGGCCCACTATGGGCATCCGATGGACTGCTGCCCGTCTGCACTAGGCGAAGGGCAAACTGTCGAGGTGCTACTTGCTATGGCACAATGAGTTCGAGTCGTTGCACGACAGCGACGTCATGTGGGGTCTATGAGCTGTAGATTTTATGGATCGTGTATCGCCGCACGAGCTGTCCCTGCAATGCTTAGAGGACGTGGAACTATGAGCGATGACACACCATCTGGTGTTCTCATACATGGTGGAGGCTTACGCGCCACAGCACGTGATGCGACAGTTCGGTTTGCACTAGGCCGTGCCCCCTTTGGATGGTAGGTTCCTACCGTAAGCCGTACACCGTTGAGTCAAACCCCATCCGACTAATGTGTACATTTTATATGTCTTGCTATGTAACGTCCATGATTCTGGAAATGTAGACAATCAAGGGTTAGTCGGCATGGTACGAACTGGCGGGTACTGCAATAACAGTGGTGGATAGCATGGATGGATAGGGCGCACCTTGATTTCGTCATGGAGCAACGTCCGTACGACGAGTACCTGGAGTGGTATGTACCCCGGTCACACAACAGACTCACCATTCCTCTACCAGATCGCCCCGAGTAGATCACGCACAAGGAAAGTCTGCAACGCTCGATCGATCTCCACAGCTCTTCTTGGCAGCATGATAGCGTAAGACAGTTCTAATTTCTTATCATTTCTATTGTAGGGGTGGCCCCTACCTAAGCCCAGCCGGCCTGATTAGAAGGTTGTAAAGCTTGAAATGGGACATGTATAATGACAGAAGTGCCCTTGAGAGGGATACTTGGGTGTAAGGACACAATTGTAAAATACTCCCCATGTGAATATATATAAGGCCATCCAGGCCATGGGGAGGGACCCAAGCATTGCTCACCTAACTCTCCACTACCACACCTCTCTCTCTCTGTTTGGTCTGTAACCACAACAGTTTCATTTAAGAAATTCGTACTGGTCATTATTGAAACTGTTTCATATGCCACTTCAGCTGAAGCGGGTGCAGCGCATCGCAAGGGCGTCCAAGGCCACCATCACCAGCCCGGAACACCATAGGCTCTGCAGAATACTTTGAAGTACATCCTAAAGCAGGCCAAAAATAGTACACAACCTAAGCTGCAGCCATTCCATAGATCACACTGTGCACATAAGCCACCCAGTGGGGGTACTATGATCACTCGCTAGGTCATCGCAACTTAGCGAGTTTGGTCGGCCATCGCAATCTACCGAGTCTGTCTGGCATCGTAGTACTAGCCGCCGATCATCCGTGCGCCGTATCAACGGGGAGGTAACTTATGAACAAACATATATTTTGTCTTCCTATTAGGCCTTGCGTTTCACTAACATCATGGTGTTCTTCCACCGCATGTCCGTCATCGAGATGTATCACTTTTGACGTCCACACTACCTACACAGACTACCGCTACCCGTTCTTCATCTTCGTTGCACATTCGGGAGGTATGAGATTCACATTATACATCCGGAATATTTATTGTGACTAATATCGTTTCATCTTGCAGCCTCCAATTCAATATGGGGGTGACGATGAGTCTACCGATGATGATATGGGCCTCCCAGATGCTTCTAGAGAGCACTACACGGCGCCAGGGTTTGCAGCGTACGCAGGGTAGAGCTCAACATTCACAGCATACCCAGAGTTTGAACACTTCGGTAGGGAGAGCTCCTCCGGCTTCGCTGCCAAGTGATACAGTCAAGGCAAGAGCTCCTTCGCACAACGAGAGGGATTTCTATAGTCCTTCGTTTACAATATTATTACGGACGGCTTGCAATTCGGTATGTCTCAGTTGGAGGACATCGACCTTTACCGGACCCAGCCTACTGTACCTGAGCCTACTGAACCACCACCGGCCACTGAGCAAACAGAACAATCTCCATACCTCCTCTGAGCTGAGACGCAACCTTCGGACCGACTGACATACCCCACGGGACATGCTCGTGCTCAACGGAAGACAAGACTACATACGGGGTTGGCAGTCGCAGCGAGGAGGTAGCAGAGGCTCAAATGGGTGAGCCATATCGCATCCAGTGTGATGCATTTCTTTACTACTACATTTACTTTTACTTGTACAAGTATTCCTAATGTATAAAATTCTAAAAAAAGAAATATTCATAAATCCATGATTAAATTAACCCAAATAAATGTGGTAAATTTGGACCATAAAATATTCTTAAAAAATTATACAATAACTATGACTGTGTCAAGAGGTTTCACATAAAATTTTGTAATTTTTGAAGCTCGTTTGCTATATGTAAAAAGTCATACAAATATCAAAATTATATGAATTTTTGAGCAACATTCACAACGGTTAAAGTTACCAAAAAATTACACTGTCAAGTACATTGTATCGGAAGGCTGTACATAAATATTCGTAATTGTTTGAGTTCATTTGATATATTTAAAAATTTAAACAAAGACTAAGCAAAAAAATTATGGTAGATAATTAAGCTAGGTAATCAGCTGGCTTAATCACCTGCCGTCTCCACTAGATAATTAAGCCAGAGGTTGGACTGCCCATTGGACTCCACTAGTATAGCTTGTACAGTCTGATGCCATGCCCAAAGGTTGAGCGGCAGAATAGGATGTGATGGATCGAGTTGAGCCCAAGCACTTGTATACATGTAGTTATACTCTAAAGGATTTGGCAAAATAATTATTTCCTAATATACTGGACTTTAGGAAATTTAACAGGAACATGCTTAAAGGCAAATATTTGTACACAATGTATTGTGTTTGACTGTTAGCCTGACCACCCTGCCACTTAAATATTTGCACAGTGTACAAAGTAGATTTTCAATTTAATTAAGTGAAAATACACATGTGGAACTACAAAAAAAAAAGACCGGAGGCGGAAGGCACGGTAAGAACGTGAGCTTGGATACTCAGGCAAGCTCTCTTTGATCCTACCATTGACGATGACCACAACCTAATTAAAAATTAATTTCAAAACTATCACCCCAATACTTACATCAAAATACTATGTTCTAAAATAAATTGAATGATGACATTCATTTGGGAACAAGCCGGTCGATGAAGCAGCTGGTTGATTTTATTTTAATATGGCGGGTGGAGGGAGCTCATGAAAGATAATGAACGATGATTAAATTATGGAAGTCAGGCTATCTCTGTGTATGGTTATATATATAAGGACTAAACCATTCTTACTCGAATTGACACGCCGTAATATTAGTTTCAACCTCGGACCTGTCCACTTGGGCTGAGTCCATTACCCCTGTCGTGTAGCATTTGCCTCTACATGGATAGTAGAAACAGGTAGAAGAGGCAGAAAGCAGTTGTTTTTAAGAGATCAGGCAAAACATGTGATTAAGGCCAGTAGATTTGCGAACACACCCAAGTTGGGCTAGCCGGGTGGAGATATAAACGGTACAAATTCGATAAAGCTAAGTATTCTAGCCAATCATGTGTCCAAGAAACACACGAGTCATGTATGACACAATAGGCCTAGAGTTCTCTGGGTAAAGCGATACCATCTCTGCAGAGTTGTTAAACTGTGATCACGCCCGGCCTTTAGGATTAAAGGCTATTGAAACCTACATGGGGCTATAGTCTAAGGCACGGGTAACTAGTAGCTTTCTAAATAAACTTGTCTTTTCCAATTAAATCTTATTTTAAAAATCTTGAGAATTAAGATGAGACTTATTGATTGTATAGTGGACTTATGCATGTCATTTATTTTATAATTTATGGCTGCTTAGTATATACTCATTCTTTCTATTAATCCCTTTGTCTTAGAAATGACAAATGAAGATCGGAGGACTCCGTACCACTTCAACTGTCGAGGCAAATTACTTCAAAAGCCTATCCTTAGGACTGACAAGTGCGAAATAAAGGAAGTCATAACTATTTCTCTGTCGCATCACTCTAATTAGGATCACTACTTAGCGTAGCTTTGTTAGGTAATAATTTTTAAGCTGGTGTCATTACTAAAGTGGTGATGGCACACGTCCTCACAAAACACTAACAGGATTTATTCATTTTCTCTCTCAAAATATGGTTACCTTTTGTTTTCACACCATATGTACCTGATAATATCCTTGTATATTTGACTTTTTGAGGATGCCAATGCATATCTGATGTCCATGGCAAGACCTAGCACATGTTATCATGCCTATCACTTTTTTAACAACATATATCACTACAGTCTTACGACGTCACATCTATTGCACATGGATCACTCAACTTGGGGTTTTAAATACTCTCTAGGTATGTATATTCCGAATTTTTTTTTTCTATTTTAGCCCTTTTTTTGAAAAATATTCACATTTAGACCCCTGGTAGTTTTAATTCCGATTTTGGACCCAGGGGGTCGGAGCCGTGACCCACGGCGCCGAGGTAACACATCTCGGCGCCAGGCCCGCACCAGCGTGGTGGCCTGCGTGGCGCCGACGTGGCAGCACCTCGGCGCCAGGCCCGCACCAGCGTGGTGGCCTGCGTGGCGCCGACATGGCAGCACCTCGGCGCCGTGGTCAGTGGCGCCGACCTCGGAGCCGTGCGTCGTGGCGCCGAGCTCGGAGCCGTGGATCTTGGCGCCGAGCTCGGGGCACTTATCCAGGCGCCGAGCGCATGCCTGTTCATTTCGCCGCCCGACTCGTCAGCCCCCGCCTCCCCTGCCGCCACCGCCTCCCCGCCGCCTCCCCGGCTGCCACCGCCTCCCCGGGCCGCCAGCGCCTCGCCTCCCCGGCCCCGCCGCCTCCTCGGGCCGCCAGCTCCTCCCCGGCCCCGCCGCCTCCCTGGCCCCCGCCGCCTCCCCGGGCCGCCAGCGCCTCCCCACCGCCTCCCCGGCTGCCACCGCCTCCCCGGGCCGCCAGCGCCTCGCCTCCTTCCCGGGCTGCCAGCGCCTCCCCGGGCCGCCCGCCTCCCCTCCTCGACCGCCTCCCCGGCCCTCGACCGCCTCCCCGGGCCGCCACCGCCTCCCCGCCGCCTCCCCGGCTGCCACCGCCTCCCCGGGCCGCCAGCGCCTCGCCTCCCCGGCCCCGCCGCCTCCCCGGGCCGCCCGCCTCCCCTCCTCGACCGCTAGTGCCTCAAGGTGACGACTTCTCCAAAATGTTCGTTTTTGGCGCTCAGATGTTTGTGTAGTGAAGGTCGTAGGGTGCCTGTTGCTGTGTGTCCAGGTGGTTTTGGTCTGGGTCTAGATTGATTGTTAAGCGCCGTTGTAGTTTTTGAGGATGTGATGTCGAGTGGGCTGATGTGTGGTGCTATGAATGTCTGATGCTTAGGCTGTTTATCCCTTATTTATCACTGTCGCTTGGGCAATGGTGCTGTAGAATGGAAGGATTGTTTGGAGTATTGGAGTCGGCGATATGGCTCGCTATAAGTCAAGTTGATTCTTTTGCGACAAGAGGACTAATGCTATAGAAATGTGTTGTGTTGCTGTGATATTCTAGGCTCTGATAGGTTTTATCATTCTTGAACTTTGGGGTTGCAACAGATAATGAACGTAGTACTACCTTGTTCCTAGTGTTGGATTTGGATGGGATTGTAGTATTACCTTGTTACAGCGTGCTTCGATTATGTCACAGATTTGGATTGGAATTTTACATTAGCCACCTAGCATCAATTTCGAATAAAGGTAGCATTTAGTTAGTGACTAGGGACTTATTAGTTACTATCTAGTATCCAATTTCGATTGAAGGTATTAAGTTTGGTTTTCTGTATGAACTAGATGGACAACCTAGTCACCCTATATCATGGAGGCAGTGTGACAAGTGATGATTATGGAAATGTTCAATTTGTTGAAATGCAAAGGGTGCCTTTGATATTCAGTGATCGGCCGTCGTTTAGTGAGTTGGTTGCTAGGGCCCGGGAGGAGCTACATTGTCATGCAAACGAGGAGAGCATCACAGTGGAGGGGTTACTTCACTTCGGTTCGAAAGACACAATTCTAAGGCGGTTGATCTTAATTGGTTGTGAGGATCAGTGGGACAAATATGTCAAATTGGTTATGAAGAATGAGTTCCAATGTTTGGACCTTGTTGTGCGGAAGGTGTCCATTGATCCCACCCCTCATGGTTATTCACCAGAACTAGAAGATCAGGCACCATTTGACCCTCCGTTACCGGACCTTGTGGTGGATGTGGAAGAAGTGCCTGAGGTGCCCGATGCTCTATCTGCCCCGAACGAGGTTCAGATTTCTCAACCAGTTCGAGTCGAATGTCGGACTGATGATGTCGTGGCGGCCCCTCAGGAGATCCCTTCGAACCAGAATCATCCCAGTAAGAGTTGAGCAACACTTTAGCCTTTTCCCGTCATTCCATTCTTTTATCTCAATCCCATCGTTTTCGTGCTTATGATGCAGGAGACATTCCTGATAATGTGGGTGTTCCTTTGTCGGGACCCCGGATTTCCGAACCCGGACCCTCTGTGTAATACCGCACTAGTCCCAGATCAAAGCTAGTGCACACAGTTAAACAGAATGGATAAACATCACCAACAGCGATTTATTACAATAGTTGAGAACACCGACCGAAAGGTCTCATTATTACAATAGAGGTTTAAGACCTCGCACACCTAAAACACAGCGGAAGCAAAAGATAACTCGATGACGACCCATCAATACGCCACAGGCAATTGACTGGGGAAACGCAACCTAGTTCTCCGGAAAGCCTTCGACGAATCCATCCACGAAGTAGTCGTAGTCCACCTCTTGAGCTTCGATCTCCTCTGAGAGTTAATTTGAAGTGTAGCACGTGAGTACATAAAGTACTCCGCAAGTCTTGGGAAAAAATGCATAGATGCAAGGCTTGACAAAGGAAGGCTATATGGCTCTTTTGCACAAAGCAATATTTTAATTTCAGTTACTACTAATTATTTTCGAAGGCATCAATTAAATAAGGTAAATGATTTTAACAGAACTAACAATTATACTCTAGTGAAGGTTCCATCCACCAACACTAGCTTAATCATTTCCAACTGAACCAGTTAATATTGCGGGTTACATCCACCCTCTCTGGCTCCAACCGCCAGGATTCCCTTCCGAGAGTTCCCTCCACTCTCGGAGTACAATTTTTTGATTTTAAAACCAAAACCAGAAAATCTACCATGTGAATGCATTCCTTGCCCGCCCTTGACCGTGGGCACGGCTATTCGAATAGTTTTACACTCTGCAGAGGTTGTACAACTTTACCCACAAGAGATAAATTATCCTAAAAGTCAACACGCTTCCTTTGGCATGAGACCCAGATAAAATATCAGAAAGCCTTTACCTTACTCTAATCTAGCTAGATACCACCCGCTGAGGTTTCACCGCAGGTAGGCTAACTGCCCGAACCGAAGCCCCCTCTTGCGCCATATGAGTACAGTAAATCCCTGTCCCTCACTGTGAATAACCAGTCCATCCCTGGCACCCACTTTCCACTGGTGGCACCTAAACTAGACTATCATAAGTTAGTCAGTTAGGTCGTACCCATATAGACTTGTGGTTGTACGGTTAATGCTCAGTCTGGACAAACACAAGCGTCGGTCCTTAATTGACTAGGGTGGAACATACACTTTACAAGATCTCGTGCTTCCTGCACCACACCAAACCAACCATCCACCCTCATCTAAACCAACTTTCACATTTTATTTTATTTTAAAATCACAGTGACAACTCCAATTGCCACTTCATTTACAAACACAAGGGTTCACTAATAAATCATAATTTCCCATTTTCAAGATTTTCCAAAGTTATTAGATAGCATGAGTAAGCATTATTCTACCATTCTAATATTCACAAAGATTAATAGTAACCTCATTATTGAGACAAAGGAAGTTCTAGGGTGACAAGGTACATGGCAATCAATGTCAAATGAGGGCATAACAAAGTTGGAATAACTAATTCCTAAAGATTTGAACTAGTGATTTTATGTAAATAGCAATGCACATAATTTAAAATATTTTAAAACATTTCAAAAGCATAGGTTCAAGATGATCAAAGGAGACTTGCCTTCTTGCAGGTTCTCTGAGTCTTCTTGTTGTTGAGTGGAGAGATCTTCGACAACGTTGGATTCTACGCGCGAAAAGACAGAACATCAAAACAAATAAATTCAAATAAATAAAAAAAATTCAAATAAACTCAAAAATTCAAATGGAGGCCATATTTGGATAGATCATGATTTTAGACGAATTCAGAAATTTGAATGGCTGAAATCGAAGTTAAAATGAGAAAGTTATGACCTTTGGAAGTTTTAAATCGGAGAAAAGAAGATTGTCTTCGGGAATCAACGTGGTCGGAGAGGGAGATACGACTACTACAATGCAGTTGGAAGAGATTACGACTACTCTGAAGACTTACGACTACAAAGGAGACTTAAGACTACGAAGAAGACTTACGACTACTCTGAAGACTTACGATGTTTACGACCACGTAGTCGTTCACGACCAAACAGTCGAGATTACGACCGCAAAGTCGTTTACGACCACGGAGAATGAGATACGAACACGTAGTCGAAATTACGACCATGAAGTCGCTTACGACCACACAGTCGACTTACGACCACGCAGAAGCTAACGACCACGTTGCCGTTTACGACCACGGCAAACGCTAACAGAACGCGGGCGTAGAGATGCTCGATCACGTGGAAGGCCACGACTTCAGCGGCGATGGTTGTAACGAGATGCGACCACGCTGAAAATACCAGTACGTAATTATAAACGACTACGACCGTGGTGAAAGAAGTGGACATGATCGATAGGGGTTTCGACCACGGTGAATTGAGTGGCTGAAGCCGAGTGCTGCTACAAGTCTTACGACCATGACTCAACGTGATCGACAACGAGTTTAAGCGGTCGTATGGTATTGCAGACGGTCGAAAAGGACTCTAACATGGTCGTACCGGATTCTAAGGGTTTGGATTTGATCGTAAACAATCTAGGGCGGTCGTAAGACTCTACGGCTACACAGATCTACGACCACACGGACCTACGACCACACGGAAGATTTACCTTCGGAGATTGGTCGGCAGCGGGGTGGTCGGAGGGGAATGGAGATGGTCGAAGACGCGATCCTGACGCAGAGTCGAAGTCGAAGACGGGTCGGAGGGGTTCGGCGACGAGTGGAGACGGTCGGCGACGAGAAGAAGAGGCGGCGCGACTCGAGTCCAAGCGGTGACGGGGCTCTGGGGCACACGACCACGGCGAGGGCGGAGGCGCAACTGATCAAAAGGTGGTCGAGGCACGCACGACAACCGTGGAGATGGAGCGGGAGGAGGAGGAGGCTGAGGGGGTATATTTATAGGACTCGGGGAAGGGGTGAGGCGGCGGGATTCCTCACCGAAGACCACGGCTTGAGATCCTATTAACACGGGAATAAGGCAACGGAGCGGCGCAGAGTTTGAAAATCAAAGAGATAAGGAGCTCATCTCTTCGGAATTCAAATTCCCGAACGAATCGAATGAAGAGATAGAATTCGGGTAGGAGTCGATTGCCGGGGTTCTCGGAAAGAAGAGAAAGGAGAGAGAGAAGCGGCCGGGATGGACCAAGCGGCGACGTGGACGACATCCGTCCGTCCAAGTGTCAGCTGAAGGAAAGGGTTGGATTTTTATTTTGATTTTACAATTTCAGAAAAGGCTAGAAAATTATTTAGGCCTCAGAAAAATATGAAAATACCTCCAAAAATTCCAGAAAAAATTCACAGAAGCTTCTGGACATATTTTGGACTAAGCAAAATTATTTCCAACTGCTGTTGGTAAATTATTTTCATAGTTTGAATTACCCTTTTAATTTTTAAAAATAGGTTTTAAATTCCAGAAAATTCAGGAAAACCAAATAAAATCCAATTACTTTAAAATACTTTATTTGAATTTAAATTTTTCCAAAAAGCAAATTTTGGGATGTGACATCCTTCCGTTGCTCCATCCGGCAACGTTGAAGAAGTCTGCAGGGACTCCAATGGTGTGGATGTTCAAATTGTGGATGATCTGGAGCCTTACGAGATCGCAAGGGCCGTTGATTCTGATGATGACCACCCTTTTGGAGAGCTGGCCGAAAGTGATATTGAGCTGATCAGGCGTTATTTCCCTGGCCGGGATCCATCAGTTCATGAATTCTGTGGCCTTGCATAAGTAAGTGCCATGCAATTTCAATTCTAACCTTGGATTCCAATTGCACAGAGCTTTTTCTAAATTTAACGTTTGGTTTACGTAACATGCAGATTTGATCGTCAGCGACAGAAGAAGGTCACTGACTTCGAGCACCACCACCACGTGTACGTTGAGGAGTGGGGACACTTTCAGGACCACGTGGACGACAACGACGAGCCGCACAGCAACGAGCACTTCCGGCGGTACCAAGTTTGGTACCAGCGTGCGACGCGGTCCAAGCTTAAGGGACAATGGACGGCAGATGACTATGCCGACATTGAGTCCTCCGACGACGAAGACACGCCCTACGACCAGTCTACTCGACTTGGGACGCAGGTGGAGATAGCACCAGTCCTGGACCGTGTGGTAATGTTCAATCTCATTGCTTATTTTCCAATAGACATAAATACCACTACATATAGCAAATTATCCATTCTTTTGCTTGTTTGCAGGGCAACACCCTGAAGCAGTCCGTACAGGACATAGAGCGTTTCTCCAGGACAGTCGGCGACGTCAGGACGCGTAGCTTCCTAGAGGTAAGCTTCGACAACGCCACTCACAAAATTAGTACCTAATATATTCGTATCTTGTTGGTTAATAAAATTTTGGATGACAGAGGCTAGCAGGTCGGCTACGTCGTGCGGCTGGTCATTGTGGTTGCAGCACAGACGCGGCGAGGGACGTAGACGTGCCTTCGTCACGACTTGCAGACCCGACGCGGCGAGGGTCGTACACGGGACAGAGCTCGTCCCCCATCAAGCGTCAGGAGAAAGAGCTTCAAGCTCGTGAGGCAGCTCTCAAGATCAAGAGTGACAGGAAGAATGATGCAGCGGAGCCATCCTCAGGGCCCAATAAAAAGGGGAAACAACCACGCTACACCCAGTAGACAAAATGTAATAGACCCCACGCCATCTACGGTCTATGTAATCCTATTATTATGCACTGTATTGTGTTTGCCTAGCTGTATCGACTGCACTTGAGACTACCGGTATGACGGTATTGCGTATCGGTGCTTCACAAAACTACAATTTAATAGAGTGCATAATGTTGCCCACCCATGCTTGCTCCAAAGAATGTCTGCATAATGGATTAGTTTGCATATAGAAAAGAACAGGGAAATCATGCCTACTCAGTTCAAAATTGTAAATCATTACATGGAAAATTCACATTTTCAAGCACATAAATGCCTGCAAAAGAACAACAAGACATTAAACTATATCCTCAACTTCGCAGATTATACCATGTGATTTGAGTTAGCAACATAATTACTTATGAGCAATATAATGGAAAAGTCTAATGTACATAGGTTCTTACCTTGCCCCATTTTAGCTCTTTTGAATTCCATGAATGTTTAAAAAAATGTAGCAGAAAATTGTGTTTCACACAGTTCATCAATTTTCTGAATATTTTCAAAAGCTACGGATTATTTTGAAGGCGCTGAGCTGGAGCGCCACCGGTCACGGCGGCATTTCTGAATTTTCACAGCTCGGCGCCACGATCCACGGCTCCGAGCTCGGCGCCAAGACCCACGGCACCGAGCTCGGTGCCACGACCCACGGCGCCGAGCTCCCTGCCACGTCGGCGCCACGCAGGCCACCACGCTGGTGCGGGCCGGCGACTTCGGCGCCGTGGGCCACGGCGCCGAGACGTGTTACCTCGGCGCCGTGGGCCACGGCGCTGACCCCCTGGGTTCAAAAACGGAATTAAAACTACCAGGGGTCTAAATGTGAATATTTTTTTAAAAAAAGGCTAAAATAGAAAAAATTCGGTATGTATATTGGCCCAAGTTTTCTTTTGGGCCGTAAACTAATGGGCCAAAAAGCCCGAACAAGATAAAGCCGTTGACACACAAATGGGTTGGGGCAAAAAAAAAAAACAGCCCAGTGAGAAAAAACCTGACCCATTAACATGGAACGGGCAGAAGGAAACCGATTTTTATTGTGGGGAGTCAGATTACAATCGCACGGCTCAAGATTCGAGTGTCCCAAATACAAAGGTACTCAAAAGCTGCCTACACACTCCAAAAAAAAAAAAATCAATTTGCATAGAACCGGTTCCCACGACCAATCAACTTGTGGCTGAGGTGAAAAGCCCAAAAGGGTCGAAACAGTCACCCCCTTCGCCCGAAACCACACAGCCCCAAGCGGGCCCCACCTCCCATAGACCGAAAGCCTGAAGCACATCCAATCCGACCGTCTCCATCGTCCTCCGCCCGCAGCAAGGCTGCGTCCGGTGGGCGTCCGATCCCCAAGAAGAGAGAGAAGAAGAGAGAGAGAGAGAGAGGAGGCTCGCAGCCGCGCCGCGCAAGCGCAACCGACGAGCAACCCCTCAATTTCCACGACGCGAAGGCGACCCGCCCTGCCCCATCATCGAAGCCCTCCGTCTCCTCTCTCCCCAGATCGCCCTCCCCCAAATTCCCATCGTCCTTTTCCCCACCAACCTCAAAACCCTCGCCGCCGCCTCCCCTCCCCGCAACCCCGTGTTCCCATGGCCTCCGCCGCCGCCTCGGAGGAGGCCGTCAAGGTGAGCCGTCTCTAGCCCTTCCCCTCCCGCTTCGCCCGGGGGGGGGGGGGGGGGGTCTGGACTTCTGGGGATCTCCCCGGCCCTTTTTTTTACCCCGTCGAATTTCGGTGCGCCTGGGGGCTGATGCGGCTGGTTTTGTTCGTGGTGCGCGCAGGCGGCGAAGGTGCTGATGGTCGGGGCGGGAGGCATCGGTTGCGAGCTGCTCAAGACGCTCGCGCTCTCCGGCTTCAGCGACATCCACATCGTGAGTCTGCTAGCTACATGCTTCCTCGCTCCTAGTTAACACTGCTCC
The DNA here is from genome assembly GCA_017311315.1 of Dendrocalamus latiflorus. NCBI lineage: Eukaryota > Viridiplantae > Streptophyta > Magnoliopsida > Poales > Poaceae > Dendrocalamus > Dendrocalamus latiflorus. The sequence continues at coordinate 7,007,400 of CM029629.1, read as the reverse complement.
TAGGTTTACAGCCGTGTTTCTCGAATCGAGCTTGTGCATTAGCTGGGTAGATAGTGTCGCGACGGATGGCTGGTGCGCTTCTGAGTTAGTAGTGGGATCTGCGATAGGGATAGCGTTGACCACAAGCTGAAAAGTGGATAAGTAAACCCTGTAGAGCATGAGGTTACTATCCGCTACTCTTTTGAGGGTTTTTCTGTAGGCTGCTCTTACTTGCAACTATACTTGGTAAGGGTTGTATTTATCTTTAGGACGAAGGTCGCTCTTTGTTAGCATTGTGCATAGGGTCTTACTCTTGGCCGGTAGGTGATCTGCTGTGCTGCTACTCACGTTTGTTTTGCTGTTGGTGCGAAGGCTGCCTCTTTACGGTAATTCCTTAAGGTTGGTCTACCTTGTACTCAAAGCGGTTTGTGAATGGACACGATGTAGTCTTTGTTCAGGTAACCAAAGCTACACAAATCAATGTGCTTGAGATGGATGCGACACACTTGGTTGTTATTCATGGGCCACTTGCTAGGTTATTATTCACGTCTTTATCTCGCTTTCTCTTGGTTGGACTAAATTGGTAGTATGGTTGTCACGGCATCACCTAGGTGACACCAAGTCGTCCTGGCAGCCGGAGGGGGACGCCATGGCTCGTCGCCTAGGGTTGAGGAGCTAGGCGGCCACCTCTAGGCCGAATCCGGCCGCCTCTGGCTCTCACACAGATATGGCCACCGCCTTCTCAGATCTGGAAGCGGCCGCCTCTTCCCGCGCTGTCGCTGCCTCATCCAGCGCTCTTCCCGAGCCGCACCCCCGTGCTGGGCTCCATCTCCGCCGTCCTCGGGCCTTGCCACCACCGGATCTGAGCTACACTGCCCGGATCCGGCAGAGGAGGAGGTAAGCGACGTTGGCGGGGAGGAAGAAGCGGTGGGTAGGAGGAGGAGGCGACGGCGGATAGGAGGGAGGAGGCGAGGCGGCGGAGAGGAGGAGGTGGTGGGGAGAGGAGGGCGGAGGCGAGACGGCGGGAGGGGAGGCATTGGATAGGAGGGCAGAGGTGAGGCGGCGGACAGGAGGCGACACACACAGGTTTGGGGAAGAGATGCCGGGCTCGGGCCGGAAATGGCCGGCGGTTAAATGGATCGAGATTTTTTTGGTCTTTTTGTGATTTAGTCCTTGTAGTTCCTGAAAATTATGAGTAGACCCCTCGCTCAATAGATTTTTTCTAATTTAGACCTCATAAGACATGGTTATTTAGATAATTTATGCTATTATGTCGTCTAACTACTATCATCTAACTATCACCATCGCGCACGCCTAGTTGACTAGGCGTCCAGGCGCCCCGGTCTCGCTGCGACTTGCCGGAGCGCCGTGACAACCTTGATTGGTAGTTCTATTTACAAAGAAAAAAGTATGCATGGGAAACAAAACCTTTATCTTACTGCATTTTGGCATGATACAGGGAGATAAAATGATTCCTCATTCATTCTTTCTGCATTTGTTTGTTCCATTTCTTTTCCTTCTTTCATCTGCTTTATCATTTAATCTGATTCGCTTCATGCTTGTAACATATTAGTTCATGTGCCATTGCCAAGGGTCATTTTACCCTTAGTGCTGATGGAACTTATGAAAAAATATGTCAATTTCCTGTCAAATGGTGTACCCAAGGAATTTGATCTTTTTCTCTGCAGATTGACTTGGACACAATTGAGGTCAGCAATCTGAATAGACAGTTTTTATTTCGCAAGAGTCACGTTGGACAGTCAAAAGCCCATGTAAGTACAATTTCTATCGTATTGATCTGGGGGCTTTCTATTATGTATTTCTTGTTTTGACTTGATTATGGCTGTTCCTTATGCTGTTTGTATAATTGATCTTGCCAGGTTGCTCGAGATGCTGTTCTGAAATTTAGGCCAAATATTAAGATAACATCATATCATGCAAATGTGAAGGAATCACAGTTCAATGTTGAATTCTTCAAGCAATTTAATGTAGCTCTGAATGGCCTTGATAACTTGGATGCTAGACGGCACGTTAATCGCCTCTGCCTTGCAGCTGAAGTTCCTTTGGTTGAAAGTGGAACGACTGGGTTTTTGGGACAGGTGAGGTGATCAAATACCACATTTATTGTCTCAGCAACTCTTGTGCTGCTATGCATGGAGCTATAATTCCTAGTGGCTTATCATCATGCTGCTAATTTGTACTGTTAGTTTATAGCTTTCCCGCTCTCTGCATGTGTCAATAATGCAAGGTATATATTATCTACCGATGGCTGTGAGTACTGGTATGTCAGCCTTTCTTATTTCGCTGGTAGTATTCCTGTTACAGGTGACTCCCTGTTATTAAATTGTCGGCCAGTATGCAGAACCATGTACTATCTCTGAAGGAAACCCTTGGTCGTTTATTTTCTTTTTGTTAGTGACAGCAATAATATTTACCATAGGCATACATCCATTTGGTTGAGTATTTGTTTTGCGACTGGCCATTGTGCACCTCATGGCTGAATCTTTGGCTTGAACCATTGGATAATTATGTGATGGGGTCCATAGAGGGAAATGTGTGGTCGTTTCTTAACTATGCCTTTTGAGTGCAGATAAGCTAATATGGATCAGAGAAAGTAGGCATTTCCCCCTTCCACCAAATCTGCATGTGCATCTTTTATATATTAACGGTGTATCAAGAAATGGAAATTGTGCAGAATTTAATTTCAAATATTCTCCCTATACGACACACAAACATCTACTGGTGGTAGCTACACTAAAATTTGTGTACATTCCACATGGGCTACATTACATACAAGTGCATATATTCCTTTTCGTAGTGTGTAGACTATAAAGTGCCCAAGAAATTCCATAATTTAGCTACTTGGACATTGCACAATTTTGCAGTGAGCATGAAATATATCAGTTGTTGGCATGCGATGCATGGACACTGGTTATCAAAACTCAAGAATTCTTGATTTGGAACACATATCATTTAATGGTTGGATCTTAGTATACTTACAAATGAGTTTTTGCGTTGTGGACTGGCAACAGTGTTGTTGTTGAAACTATCCTTGTTTATTTTAATAGTATAGCATATCTGTCAAGTGTACTAAAAGATAAGCCACCAATGTTGACTAAACTAATCAATGAGTCCCTGCTATAAATAGTTCAATACTTTGCTAAAAATACTTGTCATTCCATATGTTGCAGGTTACTGTTCATGTCAAGGGTAAAACTGAGTGCTATGAGTGTCAACCAAAGCCTGTCCCAAAATCATATCCTGTCTGCACAATTACAAGCACTCCATCGAAGGTTCCTTTTGCCACTCTTGTTGCCCCACTTTCGTTTTGCCTTTCCCTTCTTTCAGTTTTTTTTGTAAGCTGCATTTCTTATCATAATTGTGTTTCTGTTCTTGTATTTCTGCCAAGACTAATTTTGTACTCTTGCAGTCTTTTGTTGGTTTGGACTATTTGTATGATGCAAATTTTTTGTTAAATATGGGAAGGGGCATTTATTATGTAGTTACTTAGTAATATTTGTGTATTCATGGCCTGATGCCCCTGTTTATATATATGAAAATATGCTTGTTTACTCGATCTTTGGTTACTTGAATAATTTCGATGGAACCTGGCAACTGACCTATTGGACTTAGTTATAAGGACACTTATGTTACGGAATCATCTATGTATGTTGAATATCTTGGAATCCACAAAATGTGAGTTGCATGCACAAAAGTTGTATTCTTCTAACAAACATTCATCCCCTTGTTTTGGGAAATTCTGTTGTTAGCTTGCTAGTTTTGGTAATACTTTTGTGAACTCACAAGCTACTATAGTACCTGATCAGTTTTTAATGCTAGCATTAATGGCTGATTTTGTCTCTTTGCAGTTTGTTCACTGCATTGTTTGGGCAAGGGAACTGCTTTTTGCGAAGCTGTTTGGTGATAAAAACCAGGATAATGATCTTAATGTGCATTCAAAGGACGGTACCAGTTCAAAATCAGATGTATTTGAAAGGAATGTAGGTGAAGATCTTGAAAAATATGCTCAGAGGATCTATGATCATGTATTTGGTTACAACATTGAAGTTGCTTTGGAGAATGAAGAAACTTGGAAGAATCGAAAAAGGCCAAATCCAATATACATCAGAGACGCATTACCTGTAGAAGCTATTCAGCAAAATGGTTGCCCACGTGACTGCAATGATGAGGAGCAGGAAGAACCATCTGCTATGGTGTCTCTAGGTCTTAGAAATCCACAAGAGATATGGACTCTCGCTGACAATTCAAGAGTGTTCTTGGAGGCTTTAAAATTATTTTTTGAAAAAAGAGAGAAGGTTTGTATGAAATTTGTTCTGAGTTCTATAACCTTTAAAATTTACTTTCCTTTATATAATTGAGATTTTCTGGTTTTCAGGACATTGGGAACTTGGTTTTTGACAAGGATGACCAATTGGCTGTCGAGTTTGTTACTGCTGCAGCTAATATCAGAGCTTCCTCTTTTGGAATACCACTGCATAGCCTTTTTGAAGCTAAAGGTGTTGCTGGGAACATAGTACATGCTGTGGCAACAACAAATGCTATAATTGCTGGTCTAATTGTTATTGAAGCAATCAAAGTGCTCCAGGGTGATTATCAGAAATATAGGTGACTACATTCTTAATTTGTTACTTGACATTGTTTTGCCAATGTTTTCTACCTAAGATATCACAGTTCAGTCTAATTACCTGCTTTCTGGATATGTTAGTTTCCAAAGAGTCCTGCTGATGCCAATTTTCTAGACTTTAATGTTACTTTTTTTAATATGCTATTGTATCTTATTCACATGTGTTGCTTTGGATTTTCCATTGGTAGTATAAAAGCATTATAACTTCATTTATTTACATATTTACAGAATGACATATTGTCTTGAACATCCTTCAAGGAAGACGCTCTTGATGCCTGTAGAGCCTTTTGAACCTAATAAATCATGCTATGTCTGCTCTGAGGTATTTTGCACTGTTCTAGGATATATGATGTTCTTTTTTTGCTCTCTTTTGGTTCTGATCTGAAACTAAAACTGAATGCATCAGACCCCTCTACTTCTGGAGGTTAACACTAAGACAACAAAGCTTAGGGAGGTCATCGACAAGATTATAAAAAGCAAACTTGGAATGAACCTCCCTTTGGTAATGATTGGCTTGACGCTTGTTTTTGAGGATGGTGATGGCTTAGAGGAAGACGAGGCTGCAAACTATGCTTTAAACCTTGAAAAGGTACTACATCAGTGTTCCCTGTTCAAGCCAGGGAAATGATACGCTCCATAGCATTTATTTCTTTTTTAGCCCATGGTCCTTTTAGTTGAAAATTGTTATTGCCAGCTTAGTGTTGATCGATTATTACAGGTCTTGGCTGAACTTCCAGCTCCAGTTATTAATGGTACAAAGCTTACTGTCGAGGATTTTCAACAGGAATTATCATGCAGCATTAACATCAAGCACAGGTTCATAGCTGTCTTTTCTATACAACTTATGCTTTTTAAAAAACTTTGCATGTTGGCCTCTTTGTGTGTCAGGCATGACGTTTAAAATGGTACCGTAGCTGTATGCTTGTATATAACACGTAATTTTCTGGTTCCCTGTGCCTTCCAAAAATCTCTTCAAAAGGTTGGAATCTTGCCCGAGGTATGATTGCTCTGGTACAATTAAGTCCTAGGTGGACGTGGATGATAGTTAGCTACTAGTGTATGATATACATAGATCGCTTATATTTCACATATTTTCACTAGATAAATTTAGCAAATGATGGTCACAAAGTAGTATGGTACCAAAACTGCCGTTGTTTTATACAATGCTGTAACATACAAATTGGCTCTAACAAATACATGTATATAAATTGCTTCTCATTCTATGCCAGATATGAATGGAAGCTGCCTGCTATAATTCTGTAGTAGTGCACGCATACAATTCATTACTCTTTCAAGGGGTAGACATTCATTTATTCAGGGATCAATGCAGGGAAGAGTTCGATGAGGAAAAAGAACCTGATGGAATGGTTCTATCTGGATGGTCTGCTCCAGTGGAGAAGCAAGTCACCAGTAATGGGGAGAACAAATCGGTTGCTTCTTCATCCAGTGCACATGACGCTGATGATGATGTTGAGGATATATCCGCTAAACCTGGAACGAAGCGCAAGCTGGATGAAATATTAAAAACAAAGGAAAATTGTGATGCATCCAGTAGCGCTCAAGTTGTTGAAGACGACGACGATATTGTTATGCTTGATGAGGACCCAAACCTAGTCAAGAAACAGAGATTGCAGTAGCAGCCATTTCGTCTCACACTCTCACTGTACCAGAGATAACAGCTGTTGACTACCGCTGTCATGGCTAACACATTGTTCCAACGTGACATCTTTTGTAACTTATGTGGTGGTGTTAGGCTGATGACGTCGAGCTATCAGTAACTATACCTAGGGGACATTTTTTGGCTTTACGAATGTAATTTGTAGTTTTTAGGCACAGGAGCGCTAATGCGCTGCTGACAGTCAGCTGTAAGGTTGCATTTGTGTTCCTCAAGATTTGGGCAATGGTGATGATTTTTCGTTCACTTCTGAGTGTACCATTATCCTTTTATGCCTTTTAGAATCCACCTGTACTCGCCCGGTTGCTGCTAGTGGCTTAGGGCGAGAACCTAATGGTAATACCATGACTGAGTTCATAAACATCTGACTTTGGTTTTTGATGATGCTTTGGAAGAGCCGGGCAGGCAGATCGGTGCACCTGAGACCTGACGCAGCAAATGCTTAGGTCTGGGAGACTCGGCAGCAGAATCATTCGTATGTTATCCACGGAAAGATATGTATGATATGAAAGCAAGACGTGACAAGACCAATTTTCAAGCACCAACAGATACATTGCAATTTTCCAGCTCTTGTCCAAGAACAAGTTTACAATCTCGAGTAGTTCAATCAGCAAAAAAATCACCTCAAGAACAAGAGGAAAACAAGAACCGCAACAAGTAGAAGCCAAGAACAATACGATCAAATCGTCTGAACAATTCACAATCTCACGTCCATACAGAACAGTTATCGCATAAGGAAACGTAAAACTTCCACCCCAACTCCCGTCCGACGCAATGCACCTCACGAAGCCGAGCAGAGAAGAAATCAGTCAGTGCAGCAAAATCCGCACTAATTTCCGGCCACCGCCCGTCTTCCCGAAGCCTTCCAAGAACGCCACGCCCCTCAAGTGGCAGACGAGCGCGCAGAACGCGATCCCGAGCAGGAACGCCGCGATCCTCCGGAGCCCGCTTGTCCTCCTCCTTCCTTTCCTCCACACCGCCGCCCAAATGCCGAGCGCCTGGCCCAGGCCCGACGCGTTCCAAGAATCCGCCAGGCCGGCGAGCTTGTCGCCGAACGCCAGGGAGAGAAGCAGCGCCGCGGCCTCCTCGGCAGGCACATTCCTCCTTCCCCGCCCGAACCATCCGCCGCCGAGGAGGCGCGGGCGTGGGAGGAGTCGGCGGAGGGAGGAGGAGACCAGGCGGCGGAGCGGCGGAGGGGGGAATGCGATGGGCTTGGGCTTCGGCCGGCGGCGGCGGCGGCGGCTAGCGGCGGCGCTGCTGCAGCCGATGGCGGTGGAGGTGGTGCGGGTGAGGGCGAGGAGGGAGAGGTGTGCGGGTTTGGGGGGTTGGGGCGGGAGCATCGTGCCGTGCGACCGATGCGTAGAGCGGAGGGGAAGGTGCTCGTTCCTGTTCGCGAGTCGGTGGAGCGGAGAGGGTATCTACTATCTAGCTCGGATGCGGTACGTATGGAGGCGCAACTGCACAAGGACGACGTCTAAATCGCAGGATAACCTTGTGGTTGTATCAACGTGCAAACACGTGTTCTCATGTTGTTCTGTTTTCCGTAAAATTTATTTACGGTAAATAGGGTAGAACCACACTCTTCCGAGAGAATGAATCGTAGCTAGCAAAGCAGTCGGCTGACTGACAGAAATTTTGTGGATTCACATAGCTTTGACGATATGAAGGAGAAAAGCTACGGACTTCGATGGACGCAACGAAAGACTCAAAAGAAAAAAAATAACTGATGACCGACTAAAACGCGACTCACTCAACCCGCACGACTGGATCTTCACCTCCCTCGCCACTCTCTCAGTCTCTTCACTCCCTCACTCACTCCCTCACTCGCCCGCGAGAGAAAAAGGAGCGATGGGCTCCTCGGGAGAAGGCGGCTCCCCGGGGCCAGGCGACGGCGACCACAAGAGTGGCGGCAGGATCCGGCGGCGGCTGGATCTAGGAGAGGTGGCCGAATCCGGGAGAGCGCCTAGCAGGCGCGGCTGGATCTAGGCGACGGTCAGATATGAAGTGGTCCGGGCGGTGGCGGCGGCCGGGAGGAGGCATCCGTGCGACGGCGGCCGGATCCGGCGTGAAGGCTGCTGGATTCAGGCGAGGCGAGGCCAGATCCGAGCTCGGCGGCGGCGAAGACGGCCGGATCTGGCCCGGAGGTGGCTGGATCTGGACTTGGCTGGCGACGACCGGATCTGGGCATGGGCGGGCCAGATTCGATCTCAGATGCGACGAAGACGGTCGGATCTGGAGCGAGGAGCCTCCGGCGACCGCCCGAAGAGGCGCAGCGGTGGCGGCGCCCGGCCTGGCGAGGAGGCGACCTGATCTAGCCGGTAGAGCCTGGATCTGGCGGCAGGCATGGGCTAGGGTGATGGCGCGCGCGAGCGCAGGGAAGGACCAAGAGGAACAGAGGCGAGTGGTGGCTGCCCCCGGGATTAGCTCCTCCCGGGGGTAGCAGCGGAAGACTTGAGCTGGAGGTGAGCTAGGTTTGAAACCTAGGCTCTGATAGCACATTAAGTTTCATGCACCAGCCAATTCACCCAAAAACTTAAGCTGATGAGGAAAGATAGGCAATTCACTTATACTTCAACACACCCCTCACGTGTATGCTCTCTTAGGCCTAATACGTGGAATAGAAGTGGACTGTAATTAATTTTTTTAATTGCGTCAGGTAGGTTTTGAATTCGGGACCGCTTGGCTCTAATACCATGTTACAAAGGAAGAAGCATGTATTGCAAAGAGGCCCATAAGGCATATATAGTACATAAGACACACAAGAGTTACCCTAGATAATGGGAAAAGACACTAATACCCTTAACAAGTAGTACACACCTTGTGTACATTGGTTAACGATCATAGATGCCCCACCATGGCAAAAATGTATTTCTGCAACCTTTTTTGAAGCACAGACATCAAATGTGGCATGAAATTCAAGTACAACCTTACTTGAAGGCCCATTACATGAAGAATGCACAATGTTCAGGGTAAGAGAGGCTTTTCACAGATCCATTCTTTAGTTCTATAAAAACCCATCAAATACAATTGCTACTAGTCCTGCTGTTTTGTTTTACAATCATCATGAATAACGAATCAACACTTCAAAAAATACAGTTGTTTTGAAACTTCTAACTGAATTGCTACTAGTACAACATGCAACTGGATTAAGAAAAGAATCCTCTTTATTCAATCGATGGTGGAGGAGCGCAGCACGCTCTTTGACCTTTATGCAATGCACATCTCTTCCTTCCTGCAATTGGCTGATTCTTGCAAGGTGAACCATCTGATGCTCGGGCACCACAGATGGAAGGCCATCCCGAGCTTCCGGAAAATGGTACAAATGAAGCACCAGCGACCTTTATTCCTTTGTGCTCCTCGCATCTTTTTGTTCCTGCCATTGGTACCGTTTTGCAATATCCATTATCCGTCACTACGCAGATATTTGCTACGTCGTCTGTTACTCTAGTCAAACATCCTGGGCCTCTTGATGACAGTGCGCTGGCCGACTTCTGTGCTTTGAGCAGCTCAAACCACATTCTTCCAGAAGGCTGATCCTCCTGGGACTGAGATTCAGCATGAGATGTCTTCTCTCCACAGAGTTGGTCGCCTGCCTTGCTGTGTAGCTTATCATCATTCTGGAGCAAATCAATGAGTCCAGATGAAACAAATTGAACTTCTTTCAAGCCATCATGCAGCTGACACCTTTTGCTTCCTAACATTACTTTGTCATTGCAAACAGAACTGTCACTCATTTTTGCTCCACAGGTAACAGCATCACAAGAGGTTTCATATGTTCCATCTTCTGCAGGAGCTTCTCTGGTTTTCACCTCCTTTGCTTCAAAGCTATTCCTTTGCCTTGACGATTCCTTCACAGTCGTAGGCAAATTTTTGGACAGGTGTCCACTGATTTGCTTTACTTGATGTGACCTGATTGCGTTTTCATTTAGTTGAGGTACGGATTCAACAATTGGAATCTTAACGTGGCAAGTGTAGCTAGAAGAGGAAACTTTAGGATGGCCTGTGATTCTTCTACCTTTGTGTAACTCACACCTCTTCCTTCCTTGCACTGGAGGCTCCAAACAAGAAGAACCATCTTCCAGAATTACTCCGCAAATAGAGTTAGAATCTTGTATCGGCACAGTTCTTTGTTTTATAACATCGATCTTTTTGACTTTGTATCCTTCGGACCTTCTTCTATATGCTTGTTTTTTACCACAATTATTACCCCGGTATGTGTTTTTCCGGTGAATGTCAATTGCCTCGTCTACATTGTCACCAGAGTTAACTAACTGAGGTCTGAAGCCAACAAATGTACAAACTCTTGGAAGCATATTGTTCATAATGCCGGATGAAACGTCAACAGTCCCACTTCTACTTATCTTTATACCTGCTTTCTCTCCAAACATTTTCTGCTTGAAGTGCCATACTCTGCTAAGCAGAGATGATCTATGACTGAGTAGTCCCTGTTCTAACTTGAGCAGTACTTCTTCACGGCGGCAAGCACCATTCTGAAGCTTGTTCCATGCATAATCAAATACTCTCAGCAGCTGAGCCTCAGTCTTCTCAGCTTCTTGTTTGTTGCCCATCTGTTTGTTTCCAAGTAGCAAAGACAAATTAGAATGGAATGACAAGTATATTCAATAGAATAACATAATTACGGTGCTATTTGCTAAGGATGAATATGACACCATAAGATTCATAATTGACGCATTTCGTTTCCGTAAAAGCTACTAAAGAAAAATCCAAGGATCTCCCTTCATCCATCACGAGTGAAGAGGTAACACCTTGACCTTAAACCACTAGTTCTGAAATACGGCAAAATAAATCTTTACGCCCAAACATTTTTCATGAACAATTAAATTAGGTGGCCATTCATGAACAACCACATAATATGATAGTTCCAACTACAGTTTCAATGTGGTGCTGATACTTCAGGAAACAGTGAAAGGTAAGAGTAGAAATTACTAGGAGGAAGTGTAATTATCCTTTACCACTTAAATCATGGACTAAATACACGAACTATGATAGTATACATGTCAACTGAATAACTAGAAAGATTAGTAAAAACTCAAGGGAAGCGCATAATCAGTTAGAAACACTCTACGATGAAGTGACCACACGTAACCTTTGTCACTGTAGAACATGTAAATGTCCACAGCATGAGCAAAATAATCTGAAGAAACTACAAAAGGGAGCCCTCGACACAATATCAACAGAACATAACACTAGCTACTTTATAGGAGGCTATGCAACTGTTCTTGACATCTAAAGCGTAGGCGTACTTGCAGTTCTGCAGACTTCAGACTTGGTTGGCATTCTCTAACAACTCTACTATAGGCCATGGCTTCCCTCGAGAAGATTTATGTGTCTACTGAACCTACTTCTTCTTTTATTTCACTCTACAACTTCTTGTGTAGTTGTATGGAGTATAATTCAGATATGAGACACCTACGATTATAATTCAGATATGAGACACCTACGACCTCAACCGAACACTACCTAGTGTACACTTGTACAGTGCAACAACCCCTTTCTGAAGAAAGGAAAACGAACATGAAAAACACCTACCAGCGCACATCGAAACACCACGGAATAACCTCTGGAGAACACTTCTCTGAACAATCCAGTCCCCGCCGGGAGCGTGTTCGTCTCAGCTTTATCAGCAGATGCCAATGAATTCCCAGTGTCCAAGTGCGACCCTGTCCGGCCGTACTGCTGGAGCCTCGCCCTGACATTGTCAGCCTGCCCGAGGTACACCACGACGACGCCACCCGATCCATGTCTCCGAGCCCTGACACCTTCATCAGAAGATCTTGCAACGCCCAGCTCGTAGAGACCAGGGAAATTCTCCGGGAGGTTGAGTATCCGATATCTCTGGACTCCCTCCTTGCCGGTGGAGTGGTCCTCCCAATCCGACGCCCCGACAAGAACCTGCCAATTGGAGAGCTCAGGAGCAGATCAGGCTTAACTTCAAAAGAGGAGCAGATCAGGCTGGAATCAAGAATCCAAGATTTACCAATTCGATCCCGGAATTCGAGGCACAAGGTGGCAATCGGGACAGTCCGATTGAACGCCACGAGCCAGATCTCGTAAACTATGGTCCAATTAAGCAATCTCGTGATGGCGCCAGTAGCAGATGGCAAGGAGCAGATGGGAAGTGAGGAGAGCAAGTACCTTCCATGGGGAGAAGAGGGAGTCGTGCTTGGTGCGGGGGCAGTCCTCCCGCTTCAGCCTTGCGGAGGCGGGGGCGGAGGCCGCAGGCATCGCTCGGCTGCCTCTGTCCGATGCACTCCCGCAGTGGTAGGCAGGCAGGGCAGGCTCAGCGCCGCCACCGCGCCGGCCGCATCGCCGCCGGGAGCTTGTCGTGTTTTGAAAACTGGGTGGGCCGTGCGCGCACGGTTCGACCCGACCCGACCTTTAATGCCCGGTCCGGTCGGTCCAGCCGCCCAGGGTCCAGACGCACCGCGGTCCGCGTACACCGAATTTGGCGTTGCCGCGTGTGCATGCCGTTGCTGTTGGATAGATGATTGGTGGTCTGGATCAAACAGTGGGGAAATAGCCAAACTGGGGTGGTTGCTACGGTGCACAACGCATGCAGTAGTAGTTGTTAAGAAACCTGGGCCTGGGCCAGGAATCTTAACCTATGGTGGGCAGCTCATCGGTAGACTATAAATAGGGAGCTGTACCGGTAGATTTTGTACTTATGCAATCAAAGCAATAAAGAAAGAACAGAAGTTCTCTCTATTTCTCTCCGTGTTTTCAATCTGTTATTTTGTCTTCTGTGATTGATCTCGTTTTGCATTAAGCAGAAGAATCGATCGGACTGGTCGCCAGCGATGGTTCCTCAACACGTTATCAGCACGAGCCGATGCCAGGGCCCGCCGCCGCCACAAAGAAAGTGGGTAGGGGAAACCCTACCGCCCGTGGGGTTAAGTCGGCTGGGTGGGCCGTCTGGCCGATGGGCCGTGTCGGTCGAGAGAAGAACAGGCCGTATGGGCCAAGGTGTGATGGGCCGAAGGAGGAAAAGCCCAGCCGAGGGACGGGCCCGGCAACTTTGCAAAAGAGCCCCTAAAACTCTGTAAATTACCGATCAACCCTTGGATTTTGCATATGGGTCTCGATTTTTGTAGAAAGGCCTTTGTAATTCCGAAAATTATGAATAGATCCTTAGATTTACGAACGGGTTTCGAATTTTACAGAAAACCCCTCGGAAAATCAAGAAATTATGCTAAATTTTTCTATGAACTGAAAATCAAAGCAAAGTTGTCAATCCGCACCTCCAACTCTAATATCCAGTCCCACAATGTATCCATGTACATCACAACATGGCGTTCATGGGGAGGATCGATCTAATGGACAAAGTTGTATTTTACCATCTGCTGGAAAGGAGGGATAACATGGAAGCTCTATTAGCAGTAAAACAAAATAAAGTATTGCCTAATTGTACCCCAGAGTGTGGGCATCAGAAGAAACACCATCTACTGTCGAACTGGCCGTCTGCGACTTGCACGATCGCATCCACTTTGTGTATGCATTTTGGTCATACCAGTTGAGTACTCTTGTTTGGCATCAAGCGGTAGTTAGGGTCGAAATCCTCCCTCGTTTCAAGGGAAAGGTCTTGCCTAGGTGACTCTGGTTGGACTGGCCCCTCGGCATAAGCTATGGTATGTTACTATAGAACGGAGAATGTTCTTCTTTCTACGATTGGGAGGGTCAAGTGCTCCTACTTTCAGAGTATGGGGTGTGCATTTTATAGCCCGTGGGGCAACTTTATGCAGTGAGTACACCAAATGGGACAATTTTGCGAAGTGAATAGACCAGATGGGCCAGCTTTACACAGTGATAAGACCAAACATGACAACTTTTGAGTGGTGATAAGACCAGACGGGCTAGCCTTATGCAATGACAAGACCAAAGGGGGCAACTTTATGCAGTGACAAGACCAAAAGAGGCAACTTTATGCAGTGAAAAGACCAAGGTGGCAGCTTCGTGTCGTGATAAGACCAAAGGGGGCAGCTTTGTGCAGTGACAAGATAAAATGGAGCAGCTTTACGCAGTGACAAGACCGAAGGGGGTAGCTTTGTGAAGTGACATGATGGTACACTGGTCCACGGATCGTCCGGCGTGCGGCTGCCTCGTGGACGCTAATTTATCCAAATCGAATTAGACTTGCAAAGTGTATGTCACTTCGGCTAAGCCTACAAGTGATGCCCCTTCTGCATTGTGTTTCCTACACCACGGCTGCGACACCACATCCCTACCATGGAGAAGCAATGGGAGGAGGTCACCCAACACGCAAGGGTTGCAGCAGTCCACGACGAACAAGCGGAGTGTGCCAGGAGGGCACTTCCCCGAAACGAAGCCCCCATACTTCCAACCCCAACCCATACCTAAACGTTCCCACCGAGCGTTCGTCGTAAGGCCCCCCGTGGGGGGTGATGCCCCTCTCTGTTGGTGCAGGGATGCATACAAGTTCTTTAAGTTGAAGCTGTCGAGCTTGGGTATGCGTTACTGGGGTTGCCGTAACTATGCCTAGGAGGCTGGGACTATGCCGACCGGCATTGGGACACGAACTACTATCAGCAACCGGCAAGGATGGGTTACAGTATATTGCTTTACCAGTTCTCTTCTATGGCACTCAGTGACAAGCTTTCCCCTCATCCTCTAGTCTCCGGATTCGCTTTGCACGTACCGTAAATGGATTGACTGTGAGACCCACCCGCACAACTAATGGGAGCTGGACTACGAGGAGTGGGACGCATAGATGGCACATGAGAGGATGGAGGAGCGGCGATGTGCCGATGATCGAAGTGAGTGCATCCACCAAGAGATGGAAGCTCACTTGGAGGCATGTAGGCATAGGGAGCATGAGGCTCGCGAGGAGGAGCATGAGAGAAAACGTGAACTGACAACTAAGGCCATGGTGGCCGGCGAGGACTACAATGTTGACCTCAGGAGGAAGGGCAAATAGCCACGGTCAACACAGTAGTTCCACTCTTTTCGTTCATATGTTCCATGTATTTCTAATTCTATAAAGGCATACGTGTATCATCATTGGTTTGTTAGTCTACATGCTATGTAACCCCCTTATCGGATCAACTGTCGTGTTATTATCATTACGCCATTTATCCAAAGTTTTCTGTGTATGAATTCCCTATTACATCATAATATCACATATCTTCGTATTTACGAATCATTGCCACCTCAATCATCCTAAGAAAATTCTTCAGAAATTTATCGCACTATAATAATATACAACGATCATAAAATATTATTACGAGTCTAGTAGATTTTGTATCCTTCAAAATCCATGAAAAATCATAAACGAACCAACCTTTTTTGTTTGCCCTTTTATTTTCAAAAAAATAAAACATACAAATAAGATTTCATACATGTATTACATACAAAAATTGCTCTTTATTCCCCGTAATTATTTCCATCGGATCAATCCAAAAATATTGCTATTATTTTTTTAAATCGGTGAACCGATGCGCGATTTGTTGATGTGTCGCCCACCGGTTGAACGAAGTTATATTGCTGTAATTTCGAATGAAATACATTATTTCAAAAAAAAGAAAGTGATGCGGCGCTTCACGAAATCAATTTTATTTTTGCAGCTCATTTTCTATACCTAACAATTTGTACACTTTTTTTAAAAAAATTTCTATTCCTGCAAAATCAGTATAGTTCTTTTTCTTTAAAAAAATATGTACAAAATTTTTAATATTTCTATTTCTGCAAAATTAATATAAATTTTTTCTTTAAAAAAAATTCTGGGGAGCCTCGTACGTCGGGCGGCCGCGCCAGAGAGCTCGCGTGCCGGGTGGCCGCACTACGAGAGCAGGCACGATGGGGGGCGCCAGGGGTGCGTACAGTGACTATTCTTGTCTTATTACCATGTGTTTGGTTGCAAGGACTAGGTGGGATGGGATGAGATGTACCCATTTTTGTAGGTGTTTGGATGGGAGACAAGCAGAGTCAAGGACATCCCACTAGGAATATTCCTTGTAGATCCGGGATCAGGCAATCCTCTTTTTTTTCATGGGACGGAGTCATCCCACATGGGATAGAGTCATCCCACCTCTTTGTTTTTTTAAGTACTGTTTTGTTTAAATTTTTTTTAAAAAAACTCAAAGGCTTATGTGTAGAAACATATCAACAATAGCCTTCAATTTTTTTTAAAAAAACAACTCAAATGCCACACATGTCCCACCTTCATCCTTCCATCCAAACAAAGGATGAGATCATTCCATCCCACTTTATCCTTCCAACCAAACAAAAAACAGGAATGACTCTATCCCCCAACCAAACAAAAAATAGGATCATCTCATCCCAAAACCAAAACCAAGTACAGGACCATTCCATCCCACCTTGTCCCTAAACCAAACACAACCTTAGCGTTCACGCGTCAAGAGACACTCAGATTTTGAGATTTTTAGTACATACAAATACTACTGCAATGAAAAATGCAACCTAATTCTAGAACGCAACATAGCGGTTATAACTATATATGATGTACAACGTAACAACTGACAAGATAACTATGCTACATCAGCATTTCGTCAACCAGGCAGCAGCAACATAGCGCGGTGAAACTGCATCACATAAGAAAAATGTCATCAGAATAAAGTCTCTATTTCGCCGCAAAAAAGACTCGAAATGAACTATGCTGTATCTTACAATCCTGCTACGAAACCGCATCTGGGCATTGGAGGAGCAGGAGGCTCGTATGGCGACGGAGGCGACATCGGCTCAGGAGGTTCTGAAATGCAAAATGCGACAAGATGAAGGGAACGAAAGGTGACTATTAACATCGGAAATGTTGCTTAAGACTTGAGAGTTAAGAGTCCGTTCAGAAAACATATTGCTTGGAAAACATGTTCAGCATTTGTCCCTAACGTGCACAAGCAAAGAAAAAACTACATTTGTCCCAAGACCGTTTTCTTTGTCAAATTCGATGAAGTTTGCAAAGAAAACCCAAGCAAAAGATGCTGCTTTTGTCAATGGGAAAAGAGACGGGAAAACAAATCTGAAATTGTTACCTTGTGCCCCATCGTGATGAAAACTGTTCCGATGCTGCATCTTGAGAAGCCGTTAGTTTTGCAATGGAACTATGCACGAATGGTATCAACAAATGGAGAGAGAGAGAGAGAGAGAGAGAGAGAGAGAGAGAGAGAGAGAGAGAGAGAGAGAGAGAGAGAGAGAGAGAGAGAGAGAGAGAGAGAGAGGCACAGAACACAGGGAAATCTCAAAGCCAGAAACGTTTCTAGACGAAGAGATCTATTTATTCGACCACGGCTGGTAACGGTTGGTAAGTTTCACCTGGCGGTTACAACATTCTTTTTTACTGTTATGAGCCGTTGGCACTTTTGGTGTAGCACCTGTTCAATCTAACTTTTGTTTACGGTTACATTTTTCATGTGCTCAACCTAATTTTGGCACAGCACTTTGTCCCCCCTCCCTGTAACGTACGTACAGGCGAGATGCTGCACCCAACATAGGTAGTCCTCGTTGTGTGGATGCTGTCCTGATTTGCGATTTCACTGTGAAATGCGCGTGTCGCCTGCGTGCGCCTTCGTGGTTGCCAGCACCGGCCACGCGCCCACGCGGTTCTCTTCACCGGTTGCTTCGCCATGCTTCTCCGTACGTTCCCCCATTGTCAAATGCGAAAAGCCACTCTTTCTTCCTTTTTTTCTCCGTGTGTGCGTCGCATGTGAGCCGTGCGAGAGCACAACTTGGTGGCGAAGTAGAGTTTCTTCTTGTTTTTTTTAAGCCAGTGTAATGCTCACCGACGGAATCAGGTCTGGTAGAGACGTTATCTTGGCTGAATACTCGTATAGACGTGTTAAGAGTTTCATGAGCTGTTTCATGTTTCATGTAGTAGTACTAGTTTATACAAAGCAGAGAAATTGGGCAAATTAATCCATGAACAATAAAGCTGCCTTAATTTTTACAATTAACAGTGCCGAGCGATTAACATGTACAAAGCAAGCATGCAGGCAATCTATTCTAAGCCGTGCACCCTCAGGTCAGATGCTTATTTGTTTCGTTGAATTGAATTTTACAAACTGAAAGATAGATATACGTATCGCCGATCGCGTAGGTACAGTTCTGTTCAGCGCTTCAAGAAAGTCATCGTCGATCAGCTTCGGTCTCTCACAACCTCCTGCTGCTCTCGAGCCTCGTGTAGCCGAGTATGCAGTTGGCGTAGGCCACGTTCTTGAGCGCCTTGCCGTGCCACCGGCCGACGGCGGCGACGCCGGAGCGGAACGTCTTGAGCAGGCAGTCGGCCGTCCTCACGACTCTCCGGACGCCCGTGGGCAGCGAGAGGTAGGGCGCGTTGAAGAGGTGGAACTCGAGCGACGCCTGCTGCTGCTGCCGCGGCGCCGCCATGAGCATCCTGGCGACCTGCCGCGCGAAGCCAGCGCCCAGGGAGTGCCCGCAGAGGCAGACGTTCTCGGAGCCGAACCGGTCGATGGTCGTCCTCAGCGCCTGCAGCGCGCCGGCGAGCCGCGCCGAGCCGCGGAGGCTGTTCCGCGCGAGCAGGCGGAGCTCGTCCTCCACGTCGCGCCGGATGGTCGGCGCGCGCAGCAGCGTGCCCCTGAACGCGATCACCGCGCTCGGCGCGCCGCTCGGCCTGTCCCCGCCGTCGCCGTCGAGCAGGTGGTGGTCCCACTCGAAGATCGCCCCAAACACGGAGCCGTCCCTCTCGTCCACCAGCTCGTGCGCCAGCCGGTAGCTGAACGGCTTCCACCACCGCTGCGCCACCTCCGCCGCGTCCCGCCGCTCCTGCCTCTCCAGCTCCAGCAGGTACACCGCCTCGATCAGGCACGCCATCACCATCCTCCTGTAATCATCGTCCCTCCTGCAAACAACAAAGCCACATGCGTACATCAGACACGCGCGCATTTAATTCTTGGCGCAAGAAACAATCCAAATCAAATTATCAAGGTACAAGAAGCTAGCACTTACCAGCTAGTGTGTGTGAGCTCTCTCCAAGTAGACGAGCAGGACAAGTTGGCATGCGACGCCATTGCCATGGCTAGCTAATCACTCGCTCACTACCTCCCTCCCCTAACGCTGTGCAGTGCAGCTGTGGTCGATGGGGTAGGGAAGGTGTGTCAGGGGAGGCGGCAAATATATACGCGGAGCCCTGTGGGTGGTGCAGAATTAAGCCGAATTTGCTACCAGTGGAGCAGGGCTCTTCTTTAAGCTTTCTTTAATGGCCGGGAATAAAGCTAGCAAGCTAGTTCCCACCTCCGCAGTTTCCACGACTTGGACTCGATCGGAGGCTCGGATGAGAGCACAGAGATCGATCCAGATCTGAGGTGGATGGCAACGTGCTGCCCGTTGAAGCGAACGGTTGCGTCCAGCCTGAAAGGCGAGGGCTCGGACGGACTACGTCGATTGCAAGCTTTAGGGTTAGCATATATTCCCCTCGCCTAAACCAGTGGACCATGCAGCAGCTTGGATGGCTCGTCCCAGACACATTATTAAGGATCGAATCTCACAATCTTCCCTCCCTTTCACATGTCTCTGTGTCTCCGTCGTTGGTGCGGGAACAGCTAGAGAGCAGTGGGATATCTGAGCGGTCGCCTTTTCTGCTTTTGTCAGGAGGAAGGGTGGCGATTGATTAGGGGCGAAGTTTAGCGGGTCATTTGGGCACGTTTTGCACTAATCGCGGGAATTTGTTCCCTCCCGGCCTCGTTAACCCGGTCGTGCTCCGCGTCTTGATTCGTTCACACCGATGCCGCGTGTGCGTTCCTGCTCACGGTAGGCCTGAGCAAAACCCGAGCCAAGTCACGCCATGCCCGGGGTTGCTGGAATAAAGGCATGATCTTTTCCTCTGAAGCTGGCAGCTTTTGGTTTTTACTATAGTACCTAACTTTCAAACGGAGTATTTTCTCAAGACGGGGTCTACAAGTTAAACGATGTACACGTTAAAAGCCCAACATCTGTATCAGACAAAATCGCAAGTGAGTATCTCTCTCCGTAATATGTACCGTAAATAGCTAAAATTCAAAAATTCAGCCAAAAACCATAAACCGCAGCCACAGCCAAACATGCCCAAAGCCTCGATCCTTTTGGTTTTGGGCCAAGCCTAAACTGGGGAATTTTGGACGTTTTTGGCACTGCAGTCGCCGGAAATTCCAAAAATGGCGTGACTGAGAACAAAATTCCAATTGTAGCCCCCCGCCGACCGCACCATTCAACGGGAAGACGACACGTGTAAATGGTGCGGTCGGGGAGCGCACCACACCGGAGTGGTGCGGTCCCCGACCGCACCATTTGGTCCTGCGGTGGTGCAGCGCACCATTTGCCGAGTGGTGCGGTCCCCAGGCGCACGACTCGGCGAGTCATGCGGCGCCCGACCGCACCACTCGGTGCTACAGTGCTAGGGTTAGGGTTGCCCGGTCAGCGCGCAAAATAAATTGTAAATTTATTTTTTATGTTTTGATTAGATAGTTAGATAAAATAAATATTATGCATACACATGTAATATATTTTGTAAGAGTGTGGAGCAAATTTATAATATAGAATAGGAGATAAAAAAATATGAAGTTTATTTTAAAAATTCGTTATTTATTGCGGATAATACATGTATGAATTATTTTTGTGTAGATTTTTATTATTGAAATATTTTGGTACGTTGTTAATGGTGTTTGAAAAAATATGTATTTGATGTGGAGTGGAGTTTGCTGGTAGTGTAATTTTATTTGCATTTATGAAAATTAAGAATTTTGGTTGGTAGAGTATGATAACGATTAGTGTATTTGTGATTTTCGTACATTGCTGACCGTGAAAAATATGTTGAACTGGCAATAACATTTTTCGACAATGTTATGCTGTTTTATTGGAAGAAATTAAATGAAAATTTTGCATGTGATGCGCCCCCCACCGCACCATTTGCATGTCTACTGTGCACTCCGAGTTAGGGTTAGGGTTTTGCAAATTACAAGTTTCAATTATGGTCTTGATTATGTAGTTACATAAATATTATGCATATACATGTAATTAATTTGTTTGAGTGTGTGCAGCAAATTTGTAATATAGAATATGAGATGCAATAAAATATGGAATATATTTTGAAAATTCGTTATGTATTGCAGGTGATACATGTAGGAATTATTTTTGTAGAAAGTATTGTTTGAAATATTTGGGTACGTTGTTAATGGTGTTTGAAAAAATATGTATTTGATGTGGAGTGGAGTTTACTGATAGTGTAATTTTCTTTGCAATTATGAAATTAAGAATTTTGGTTGGTAGAGTACGAACGAAATTTGTGTGAAGTAACGATTAGTGTATTTGTGAATTTCGTACATTGCTGACCATGAAAAAGATGTTGAACTGGCAATAACATTTTTCGATAATGTTATGTTGTTTTATTGGAAGAAATTAAATGAAAATTTTTTTGAGCACAACTTTGATATTAACAATTGTACGAAAGGAAGGAAAGTGATATTGAACACGTAGGAATCATTGAGTGCGAGAAGACGAGATAACTTGCTGGGTCTATTACATTTTGTCTACTGGGTGTAGCGTGGTTGTTTCCCCTTTTTCTCGCGCCCTGAAGATGGCTCCGCTGCATCCTTCTTACTGTCACTCTTGGTCTTGAAAGCTGCCTCACGAGCTTGAAGCTCTTCCTCCTGACGCTTGATGACTGCTTCACGCAGACTTAACTGCTCCCGCCTCCTTTGCAGCTCATCCTCCTTGCCCTTCAGACGGATTTGGTCCACCCTCACGCGGCGCTCTTGCTCAAGCCGCATATGTCGTTCCACCTCGCGAGCCTGAATCATCCTGACAAAGTATTGTCCTTTGTTTTCCACCTCCATTGGCCGGTTCCGTGGCCATGCCGGCGGCACCCGATCCACCCATTCGATGAACTCGCAAGGCTATGTGTGGCGTGGTAGATGTCATGGATCAAGTTGAAAAACGATAACGAGAAACAAATGATTTAGTTGTCATCGTTACCATGAAGTCGTCATCCAGGTCTGGACACTTGAAGAACCTACGGCCGTAGTTGGCTCGTTGTACTGGATCCGTCTAGACGCACAACATCGTCCTAAAGCCGCAATGGCACTTCGGACGCTCATGCCACTCTGGCACTCCAAATGGGTCGGACCTCCAGGAAGACATTGTTGTGTAGTAGTATTGTGATGGCTTGAGGAGGAGATGTGGTATGGAAGACATAGGAGGCCTTTATGTAGACAGGTTATCTGGGGCAGTGGGCATAGTCCATGGAGAGGACGACATGGGAATCTTTTCGCTTTTTCAGGATCCCAGTGTAGCAATAAATGTCCCTATGAAGGCTTTTCAGAGTTTGGACCATTCAATGTATTTGGTACAACGTAGCCTTTTTAGTCGTTTGCAGGAAACAGTCCATACAGGTTAAACTACCACAAATCTATCATGGTCCACAATGTCCAAGCAGTCCATACAGGAATTGTGGCCAATGGGGGTGCTGTGATATCACTGCAAAAGGGCTCGTTTTGTCATGTCACTGGGAAAGCTGCCCCCTTTTATTATGTCACTGGGCAAAGCTGCCTCGTTTTGTCATGTCACTGGGCAAAGCTGCCCCGTTTTGTCATGTCACTGGGCAAAGCTGCCCCTTTTGTCATGTCACTGGGCAAAGCTGACCCCTTTTATCATGTCACTGGGCAAAGCTGCCCCTTTTGTCATGTCACTGGCTAAAGCTGCCCCGTTTTATCATGTCACTGGCCAAAGCTGCCCGGTATTGTCTTCTCACTGGGCAAAGCTGGACGGTTTTGTCTTGTCACTACGAAAAGCTGGCATCTTTAGTCATCTCACTGAGCAAAGCTGCCTCTTTTGTCATGTCACTGCGGAAAGCTGGCCTGTGTTACGGAGCCTGCCCCCCACAGCCTATAAAAGGGAGCCATTCCTCACCTAGTCCCTTGCATTGTTTTCACTCACCTCCTGAATTAGTTGTTCCCAATCTGTGTAGTTTTCTTCCGTGCTAACTCCCCCCGACTAGGCAATGAGTCAGCTCAGCAGCTCTTCGCATACACCCATGGTGATTTGCCCGAAATGCAACACGGTTGTTAGACGTAAGACATCACAGACGGCCTCGAATCCTGGGAGGCACTACTATAAGTGCCCCTATCACTCGGTGAGTAAGATTGTTTCGGGTTCATTCAAATCGTGGTGGCATGTTTAAAAATCTTCTTCTCATTGAATCGCAGGAAGCCCCCGATGGTTGCCGATTCTGGGTATGGGAGGATGAAATGGGCACTAGGACATACAATGTTCGCCAGGAGAGAGTTGTCGTGGGGGGTTGCGACCCCGTTGGGATGCGGCATCATTTCGATAGATTGGAGTGGAAGATAAATTTAATGTTGTGTGCTATTTTCTTTCTTGTGTTTATTGTTATCCTCAAGTTGTAGTGCTGGAGGTACTCGTGTATGTTGGTAATGTTGTGTGGTATGTTGTACCTTCTGTTTGTTGCTGTCGTGTCTTCTCGTGTATGTCAATGTAATGCAATGAAGCCTTAATTGTACTTGAAATTATTTGCATAAGCCATGCGAAACACAGGAAACCATGCGACGTCACAACATCACAATTACAAAAATTCATTCATCATCTCGTCGTCGCCGCCTCAGACGACGTATCTGATCCTCCGAGAAGGTGAACCTGCTAGGGGAGCGCGGTGCATCTCGAAGGTCGTAGTGCGAGGTCTGCCCCATCATGTACTTCTGTCTGAGGCGGACCTCAAACTTCCTCCGTAAGCCATCCATGGTCTGAGCAATATGCGAACGAGCCTTCTCCATCTTCTTGTCCATGTAGGCCCGCGCTACCTCGGAGAATTCTTTGCCTTCGTCCATATGCTGCTTCGCCATCATGGCTCTATTAACGAAGTATCCAATTGAACGGTTCCAGGTCTCTTCAATGATTGCAGTGATAGGTAGGGATCTCACGCCCTTTAGAACACCATTGTACACCTCGGACATGTTTGTCGTCATGATTCCGTACCTTGCTCCGCCGGTGTCATGCAGTAGAGACCACATCTCCAGGTCAGGTGCATTGGACTGCACCCATTGTGTGAACTCCCCAAGTCTCGTGGAGCCTCCCTCCACGGCCCCCGCTTCAGAGTAACATCCTGAAAAATATAAATAATAAATTATGGAGCTTTTGGATTATTTTATTTGCTTTACATTTGAATTTGGAGTTTATTGACTTTTTGTAAATAAAAAGGAACTTCAAAAGTAAAGAGAGGGAAGAAATCCACACATAAAACGACACAACCTGAACATCAAATAAAGAATCTGAAAAGTTGATCCATAAAATGCCAAGGGAGAATATTTGGTTTAACCATGAAATCTCACCTCTAAAAATAATGGAATAAATAGTAAAGGAGTGTACAAAATAAAAATGTTAACAAATATGAATATATGTGTATAGGCATACAAATATGCATAACATGAAAGTGGTCTCTACAGAAATTTAAGAGAGCAAATAAAATTAGAATTATATATACAAGTATATATGCATATATATGAATGAAAATGCAGAAAATAAAAATAAAAGAAATAAGAAAAGAAAAGGAAAAAGGAAAGCCGGGTCGGCCATCACCCTGGCCCAGCCTTCTCTCCGCACGCGGTCGGCGCGCACGCGCGGCCCAGCGCGCCAGCGCCCCGCAGCCTAGCCCCGCGCGCGCCTCCACCGCGCCTCACGCCTCTGTCACGCGGGCCCGCGCCCCCGACCGCGCCCCGCGTCTCGCTGCCGCGCGACCCCACGCGCCAGAGCCACTTCCTTCTGACCGGTGGCCCGCCCCCAACCGCGCTTCTCCCTCTGCGCCGCGGGCCCGAGCGCCCCGCTCTCCTTCTTCTTCCTTCCCCGGCTCCTTTCTTCTCCACGCGCCAGCTTCGCCTCGCCTCCGCTCTCTCTCGCGCTGGCCGCAGCTGATCGCTCCCTCTCTCTCTCACCCCTGTGGGCAAGATTCAGCGCACCCCCTGTTCTCTCTCTCCCGCAAAATCTCGGAGAGATTTCGTCCATCCCCCATCGCCGGCGCAAACAGGGCGGAGCGCCAGGTGCCGCCCTCGCCGCGTGCCTCTCCCGGCTATAAAAGCCCTGCCAAGGAGCCACAAATGCGCCGCAACACTTCACTCTTCCCTCCCCTGGCCGCAATTGCACCATAGCGCCCTAATTCCCCCGCCGGCCCCTCCTTCTTCCCGAACTCCGGCGCCACCCTCCCCGCCGATCCCGGCCGCCTCCGGGCACATCCCAGCTCCCAGAGCATCGGGGAAGCAAGGCGAAGCCATCCCCGGTCTTCCCCGCGCCTCCCGTGGTCTCCACCTCGCCGTCACCGGAGCACCCGCCCGAGCCGCCGCCGTCGCTCGCCGCCAGCCCTCTCCGGTCACCGTTGCCCTCGGCCGTCCACACCAGAAGCATCGCCATCTCGTGGAGTTTATATTCCACGCAGCCCCGGACCCTTCCCGGCAGTCCTCGCCGCCGGCCACCGTCGCTCCCGACTCCTCTGCCCGGCCGCCTCCGCGAGCTACTTCAAAGGGAATTATTACCCTTATAGGGTAAGCATCGCTCGGGCTGACCGAGTGGCTTTCAGCGCTATTCTTTCCTGCCTCCTGCTCCCGCGGCGCGCGTTCGAGTCCGTCTCCGCGCGTAGCGGTTGAGCATTTCTTTTAATTTTTCCCCACTGACAGCTGGGCCCCGCCCGTCAGCCGCTGTCGGCCGGTAGGCCGGCTGACCTCTGGGTCCCGCCTGTCAATGCCGCCGCTGACATATGGGCCCCACTGGCCATAGACACAGAAGGAAAACAATAAAAGAAAAAGATAAAATTAAGAAAATGACATGTGGGACCCACTGTCAGAGATTTTTTGAATTTAACTGAACCAAAATATTCAAAGGAGCATAACTTATTCATTTTAACTCCAAATTGGATGAGATAAATTTCTAAATTCATATAAATTCAAGATCTGTCCAGTGGAACTGAAACCATAAATTTTAGAGGTCCATTGAATTTTTGGTGATATTTAATGTGGTTTGCATAAATAAATTGAAAAGACTAAATATTAGTTAAGACGTTGATAAAGAGGAACAACTTTGGCTAAACATCTAAACTTAGTAAAGATGCTCTTAAATCATAAATTAAAACATAAGTTCAATATTAATCATAATGTCACCTAATAAATCTCAGTGATATACCTTATTAAATAGAATAATAGAGTACTACCTTGTACAGAGATCTCTGCCTAGATTATAACACCAGCTTATTTCATATATACCTATAGATTAGTTATCACATATGAATAAGTAATATTTAACTCAAGGACTAAATGTTAATTAAAGGCATTAGTAAAGAAAAGTATCCTTGGTTGGTATTGAAATTTAGTAAAAGGATGTCCATTGAAGTTAGAGACATTCATAAGCAAATGAATATAAATAAATAGTTAGAAAAATGTTGATGACATATATGCGCCATTAGTAAATATGTTAGTTCAATTTTTAAACACCTTAGGCCTTATTGAAAATATAAACCCTAACATTAACATATTGCCGACCCCGAAATCTGAGGTAGTAGTTTTAATTTAGTAGAGGTAACAAAATGTAATCATGTGTAGCAGGTTTGAATAGTAAAGGGATGCAAAAAGTAACCATCTAAAGTATGGCTATCATTCCTACATCCCTAAAAGGCCATATTAATATAGAGATGCTAAAATATAATAGCACTAGGGCATCAGGCGTTAAAATGACCTATCTAATATAAATAAACATTCCCAAAGTAAACACTTAATCAAAAAATTAATAAAGGTATCCAAGTGTTATAATACTTTTGACTAAAAGATTTATAGAATAAGTATAGATCTCATCCATCAGTCCAGTTTGCTCTTACCATAACCTAAGTTGCAAGGAATACTTACCTGAAGATAAAATTTATACATTAAACTCCTACGCCAGTCTATAGGTATAACCCGACTCATGGAATTCCCTTGATAAATGCAAATCTAATAATAATAGAAGTTAGTAATAAAAAGATCGAACCTCGCCTTTCTCCAATCAGCTACGTTTGGCCACTTTTCCAAAGTAGACAATTCCTGTAGATAATTCCTCACTTTTGATCTCTTATTATTCTAAAATTTTTCCCTCACGGTAAAGTTATTCAGATAACTCGTTCTCTCACTCAGGTCCAGCTACCACAGTGTTTGTAACACACTAATCTGAAACATCCTTCTATTCGCAAATCGTAATAAGTGTATAAATTAAATTAAATCGGCCATTTGAATTAATCGGATTTATTTGGATCTTTTGAGTTATTTGCCTTTATTTGGATTCAGTCGCTTATCGCGTAGCTAGAAATTGGAGTCCCGAAGAATCCATAGATCAAGCAAGATCAAGAACAAAGTGAAGATAAAGACCAGAAGCTCAAGAGAAAGCCTTGTGTGAGCTCCAGACAGCGGTAAACCGCGCCAGGTGAGTCAATACTTTGATCATGTTGAACCTACATTTCTGCAAATTACTTTGTTTTAAATTAACAAATTGCATGCTGTTATTTTTATGCAAATACATGCTAAATTTGATATTCTAGTTATATGCCATTGTTTACCTTGAATAATATTACCCCCTCCTTTGAGTAATTGAATGTGTGAACCTTGTCGCCCTAGCAAAATTATAATAGTAATGTTTTAAAAATAAGTCCCTAGCTATATGCTATGCTTAGTTTTGCATAGATACTCAGGGGGCGCTGAAATGCCCCATACATCATGATCGCTTTTAATGATGAGAAAAGGGTTTGGGCAGTCATGACGGGAATGACTGGTATATGTTGGTATGATTACTTTATGTTCCCAAAAACCCCAACATGCTTGAATATCTGGGCGGATTGGTTCGAGGGTGTGTGAGTGTGGTGTAGTGGAAGCACAAAGTGGGTTAGCGGTAGACCGCCCAGATAACCCTAAGAACTGAATCTCGTGATGATCTCCCAGTGTACCACAGTACAACCACAAGCTGGCAAAATGTAGGCAGGGTTAACTAATTTGTATGGCTCTAAGGTGGTTACGTGAAGGTGTGAACACGAGCAAAGGGATGGATGGTTGCATCCCCGCCTTTGCCCGTGATGGCTCACGGGGGACCCTTCTCGAGGGATGTGCGCATCCTACAGAAGGCAGAACCTAGCGGGCGTAACCACAGTAAGACTATACATTGTAAAGGTCCTGTGATAGTCTACTCAACCGCATGGCTAAGGAATCATGTGGGGCAACGAGTGGATCTATCTCTTGTGGGTAAAGTGTGCAAACTCTGCAGAGTCTAAAACTATTCGAATAGCCGTGCCCACGGTCAAGGGCGGACATGGGAACTTAACCAGATATAGTTCTATTTCAAAATGCTTTATGATGGGTTGGAAAAGTGGAAGGGCAATGTAAGGCCCTAGTTTGGAATTGTCCTGGGTGTCGTCCCAGTGGTAAGTTAAGCGGCTATAACGCTGACGAATTGCTATATGGTGCAGATGCCATGTAACGGTGGATGGAATCTGGATCGCTATTATTATTGCATGTTCTTGAACAATATGCTTTTGTTCAAAATGCTAGGTCTTAGGAATTTTTATATAATTGTATTCAAAAGCACTCTTCGCAAAAATAAAATAAACCTAAGCCATCCTTTGGTTAGCCATGCATATTATCTACTTGCATTCCGTGTATTGGCTCGCGGAGCACGGGGTCGGAGTGCTCACGCTCGCTTTTACGGCAAAATTCAGAATCAGGAGTCAAATCACCTCGCCTCAGCAACAAGAGTGGACAAGCTGGCAGATAAGATGAAGATGAAGATGTCAAGGGCTAGGTCGCGAACCTCCAGTTGGCTGCCTGTGGGCATGTCCGGAAGGTCCCACCTGTGTGCTTCGTTCTTCCGCTGCTGCAATTTATTGATTTCGGCCTAATCGGCCCATGAGTAAGTCTACTATTATATTTACGTTTCCGTATGATATGTACTTTGATATTCAGAACTGTAACTGTGTGTACTATCTACTGATCCAGGGAATAGTACAGTTAAACACAGTAGATTCCGGATTGTAAAATCTGGGTCTGACATTCAGCCTGCTCAAGACGCCTCACATGCTTGCTGGTCTCCTGATCAAGGTGCCTCCACAAGGCATCGAACTTCCTCTTCTGGTTCTGCATACAAAGCTTTTTAAACATCTTCATTAGTTCCTTGCTATGGAACCTTCTGTGAAAGTTTGCTGCAAGATGCCTCATGCACCACCGGTTCTTCATGTCATTCCACTGGAACAGAGGCTGTGTCCCGTTCTGCATCGTTCGCATTGCAGACAGCAAGCCTGCATTGCGGTCTGAGATAACACACACATCGGGCCGATCTTGTACTACGACCTGCTTCACATTGACAAGGAACCACAGCCAGCTATCTGTATTCTCATTCTCTACAATTGCAAATGCCACTGGGAGTAACTGGTCATTTACGTCTGCTGCAACCGCGGTCAGGATTGTACCCTTGTATTTGCCAGATAGGAATGTGATGTCCATCGTTAGCACTGGACGGCACCACTTGAAGCCTTCTATTGCCTGATGGAAGGCCCAGAACACTCTGTCAAGAACAAAACAATTCGGCCCTTCCGTCTCATGAACCCGCTCGTACTTGTTAATATACGTGCCTGGGTTTGCTGCTGCAATCTGACACAACATTCTCGGGACCAGATCATATGCCTCCTCATACGTCCCGAACATACTCCGCAGGACCTTCTGTTTCCCCCGCCACACCTTCTTGTAGCTCACAGTAAACCCCACCGTGTTCGCTACCTTCGCCATGAGAACCTTGGAAGAAATGGATACATTTGCAGCCACAAGATGCCTTATCAGCTCTGCAACATATGACGACGTCATGTTGCGGTGCCTAGGTAGTGGCGCCGCAAGCTCACAAGTATGATCCTTCAGCACCGTTATCCGGAAGTCCGTGGCAGCGCCTCTGAACCGCTGCGCACGGACTTTGCCAAGGCAGGAGCCGTCGACACACTTCACAATGTAGGTGTCAGGGTTGGACCTGTGCACCCGATATGTCCAGCTGATGTTGACGGCGTATGTGGCAATAGCTTGCTGTGCAGCACTCTTGTTACGGAAGCTCTGCCCTACAACGAGTGTGCCTTCATTGAATCCCCACTTTGCCTGCTCCGCCCGTGGCAGAACTAGGGATTCCGCTGCGATGTCGTCCAATCTGGACGGCACGTACGCACCTTCCGTGGTTACAACACCACCTACCACACCTCCCGCTGTAGGTTCCCCTTCTTCCTCCTCTCCTGAACTCTCTGTTTCCACATCGTCCTCCTCCTCACTTTCCTGCACCTGGTTCTCCAGGTACTCGTGACAGTCAACACGCGCGGCCCACCACCTCTCCGCACCTTCATTCGGCTGAAAATTCTCCACGCGCCTCTGCAGGTCTCCATCTCTCATTGACTCATTGACTCCTCCTTCATCAGCATCTTCATGACTGCCGGAGAGTAATGCACGCTCTACATCTCCGCCAGCACCACCAGAGCCACCCATGGCAGATGATTCTGTCCTCTTCACGAATTGAACATACACCATTGGCCTGGCATATATCAATGCGTCTGGGTTGCACACGACCTTCATGTAGTTCGCCCATGAAGCGTCGCTCGTCACCTTTATAAGTTGCCACACTGTCTCCCCTGCAGCACCTCCAACAGCGGCATACACTGCCTCGATCCGTAATTTGTTCCTTGCGGTGTCCCGATCGAATGCGGAACGCACGCATCTACGTAGCTCCAACAGGCTCATGGTGTTCAGATTGGGTGCCCGGATCACGGTCCGGTCACAATTATTCAGGTCTGCCCCGTACGGCCCGTCGCGTACGAGACCACTTCCGTAGAACACGAACAAGTCTTGGATGTCACCCATGGCGTACCTAACATAAGTCCATACCGAATCCTCTTAGTATATATAACATGCAACAAGTGTACCATCATACAGCAGGTAGGTACCGCCTAGCAGATACAACCGTAATATTTTCATCTGAATTTCGTTGTTCTACCTATCCCATACAAATATGAATGGTACTTTTTTATTTGTAAATGTAATTTTTAATTAATTTCCGGAGTGCCCTAACAAATTCCTACATAAATCAAATTTACTCGCTAATTTATGCGATAAAAAAATTACAATTTCTCCAAATTTCTCTCCTAATTTCTATTATTATTGTTCTACTTAATTCACCAATCCAACTACTCATTTCTCATATTTTTTAACTTCTTAATTCTTATGTAAATTAAACATCTACATTTTCCCCTAATCTTTCATTTATGGAAGCACGCTCTCTCAAACATGCACAACAAGATCTAATATTATTCAGTGATTTTGGCTACAAGAATGAGTACATGATAATAAAAATAGTAGCTACGCAAGTGGCCTTTCCGACTAGCAGTGTGCTTCACAATGACATCATTTAAATGTTGTTACAATCCAGTTAACATTTTTTTAAGTTTATTGTTCACAAAAGAAATACAAAAATTCTTCACATAAATTATAAAATACATTACATTACAACTATACACATTTTATCAAAAAAATGCAATACGCTACAACCAAAAACAACTACAAACATTTCACATTACAGTGGACAACAACAGTGCATAATTTATTCACATAAAATATAAAATACAACACAATAATTACATAGAATATAGACATATGCAGAACATATACAGAACATTTACATTAATTATAGACTAATCACTATAATAACATTATACACGCATGGAGGTGATATTTACCTTTTCTTGAAGCTCACGAGACGATCTACAACTTTCACAATTGCGAGAACTTCAGATACCTTCCAAAATTACTCTAAATGCCGTGTTTGCCGTTCTTCTTTCCTTCACTATCAGCGCCCTCTCTTGCTCCCTATCTTGCTGCTTCTCTGTCTAGCGCAAATGCAAATTCACTGGAGCCTTCCAAACGCAGGCACTCTCTTCCTTTTATCGCGAGACAGAGAACGGTCATATGCAGCGAATGAAGTAGGGGCCGGCTCTCAATATATGCAGGGAATGAACGCGTGTAAAAACATTGCACAAAGCAGCAGCACGGGCATGCATGCAGGGCAGCACGGGCGAGGGAATCCCGCAGGAAAGAATCAATGCACAGCACGGGCGGGGGAGCTTTCGGCGGTGACGGGACGTTGAGCGAGTGGTGCGGTCTCCCACCGCATCACCACCCGAGTGGTGCGCTCTGGCGCCGCACCATTCGCGGTGTCGTAAGCTCGGACGCCGCACCACTTCACCGACGTGATGGCCAGGCGAGTGGTGCAGTCGGGGACCGCACCACTCCGGTGTGGTGCGCTTCCCGACCGCACCATTTACACGTGTCGTCTTCCCGTTAAATGGTGCGGTCGGCGGGGGGCTATCATTGGAATTTTGTTCTCAGCCACGTCATTTTTGGAATTTCCGGCGACTACAGTGCCAAAAACGTCCAAAAATCTAAACTGGGAGGAGTTGAGCCGGATGTCATGTAGCTTAAGCGGACGGGCTAAATCCGGCCGGGCATGACACGGCGCGTACGCGAGACGCGCTAGGCTTAGGAACCGGGTGTTGGCCGGTTGTTGAAGACGTGAGAGTTCCACCAGGAGTCTAGAACTATCAAAATGTCCACTTTTATGCATGGACGAGTGTGTTCTGGGTGAAACTACATGCTCTGGATCTGTGAGATCACGGATCTATTCGTGGCCTTTGCAATTACAAGCACGTGCTAGTGAGTGTGCACCGTGGGCATGCACGTATGCATAGTTATAAGAAAGTCCTGAGCATGGATCCTATTAGGAGGCTGATAGCCCCGGTTGGTTTGCTGTGAAGCAGTGGTGGATCTAAGTTTTTATCATGCTCAACTTAAATTCTAGTAGGCCAGAATTCTAGAGCTAACATTAATTTATTAACATGTCACTTTAGCTCGATACTTCAATATAAAACACAATAAGAAAAATATGATAAACATAAATAATATAGCATAGTAGAGATACAATTTGACTATCTAAACAACGGAGATTTGCTCTCTATCATAGCCCACAATTTCTATATCAAGTGTAGGACAAGAACCAAAACCTAAGATGGTATCAACTGTTTCTTGATGAAATTGGTTAGTCTGTCTCTACTGAAAAATAAGATGGCAATGCCTTGGTACTTCTTATTTTGTATCCATTCCTACGTAGAAAATGCAAAATACATGGCATTCGTTTCATTTTGACATTTAGATTTTAGATCAAAGATTCAAAAGCTGAGGGAGAAGTAGGGAGTAAGTATTGTATCTGAGCGTGCTTGCAGGTTGCGGCCCTACCCTCATGCGGCTATGCCCCTATGGTTGCCGTGCGTGGCGTGGTGGCGGCGTGGGGAGGCTCGAGCCGCCAATTGTTGGGTCTTCGGTCTTTCCTCTTCACTCTTCAGGCGATCGATTTGGAGCGAGGCGCTGGAGGCGAGTGCCAACTCCCGAGTAGGGTTTGGGCCATGTGCGCTGTTGTTGCCTGGTGTTGTTTGTTTGAGGTTGAGCCGCTAGGGGCTAATCACTGATGGAGTTGGACCACTAGGGATTGATCATTAATAGGCTACGGGCTGCTTGTAGTTAGTTGGGCTAAAACTAAGATGGATGGGAGGAAGAGTAGGGAGAATGGAGCCTGCTAGACTTAGCCTCGGATTGGGCCACGATCTCGGACTAGGCCATTGATCCATGCATTTTACTAGGTTTATGCAAGAGAGGGTATTAATAAAATTGTTAGGTTTTGGGCTATAACCCACTTAGCCGGAGACTTCAATCCATCCTTGCGGTGGAGTCCAGTAAGTCATTTTTTTTTTGTTATTGTGTTTTTTTTACATTGAGACGTTAGTAGATCCCAGATTACTTCACGTTAGCAATTTAGTGCCTCACATCTCCGAAACCGGTCAGTCTTATGAAATCCCAAAACCCATTGAGATTTGGAACCTGGTTGGGATTGCTTTTGGTCTACAACTCTACTCAAAGTACTAATCTATAGCTTCAAAAAAAAAAGGGTACTAATCTAGGAATTTTTGACTGGGCATCTTGTGATCATCCGCTGGTGTAGACATTAAACATCAGCATGATCACGAATCTAATAATCGTGATCTGAACCAAACATAAACACTAATATAATACATTATCAGGCTATTTCTTTCGAGGCCCAGGTTCGCTAACCGTCACTGGAAAGTGGAGCAGCCCTTGTTGACGTCAATTTTTTTAGCACGATAATCGAAAATTTTCCTATCCCATCTGATGCCTTCGTACGCAAGTGGTGAGGAGGAATCGGTCTGAACGTGTGACATGGTTGGATTTTGATGTTCGAGACAATAAGCTCCCCCTAACCAGGGGACACTTGTGTCATGGGCATCAAAGGCAGTCTACGAAAGGCGTATTCGATGAGATGTGTGGTTAAAAAGATTATGAGCAGATGCAATGACAGCCAAGTTTGGTAGAAACGAGAGGGATCTGGTAATTGTGTAAGCTAGGACTAATCAGGAGCAGAATCATCTAGTTTAGGTAGCTGAGCTACAAAGTGCTGGAAAGATAGAGAGTAAAGTGAGATCAGTGTAAAAGTAGTAATTGTTCCTGTTTGTCTTCAGGTGTAGGGAAAATATTTATCTTTGCGAGGAATATGTAATGGGAATACTGACGATGCTTGATCGAGGATGCGATGGCTTTGCTGTTGCTTCAGTTCAATCGAGGAGACCTGGCTCCGGAGTCCTGACTCGATGGGAGTCTCGCAGTGGTGAATCCGGAATGAGAATAGAGGGGGAGCTCTACTGTTAAGGCTATAGCACAACATAAATATATCAAACTATATTTACTAGTCTTTTGCCATTGAAATATCAAATTCATACATAAATAGGAAGAGAACAAATTGAAAATATACGATACAATAAATTTGGTACCTTGCTAATGGATAATATGCCCCCAAATGTTCATAAATATGTGAGTACCGATCTGTAGATAAAAAATATCAAATGTAGTTAATAACTGATTAAACAACTTGGCTAATTGGTAGAACAATAATAAAATAGGATTCACATTCACTTACATTCATAGAATAGTCAACAATGGACCAAACTAGACAACCAGTGAAACTGTGAAACCACTGTCGCCGATCGGCCGTCGGTCCCCACGGAGTCACGCGTCACGGAGTCACTGGCTCAGTGGCTCACTGCACAGCGCAAATCATCACCCATAACTCCATAAGGCATCGCCTCGCCACAGGAGTTCCTCACTCCTCAGTCGGTTCAGTCAGTCCTCAACTCCTCACCAAATTCGCCTCGTCCTCTCCGTGACTCCGTCTCTTCAACTCCGAGACTCCGATGCTCCGAATCTCCGATGCCGGCGTCCGAACTCCGAAGGCACGCTGCCCCGCGCGCCGCCCGCCAGGCGCTAGCCCCACTTCGCCGCTCGGCCTCGCCCGCGCGTGGCCGACTGCCTCCCCTGGCCGGCTGGCCCCTCTGCTCCACCGTGGAAGAAGATCCGGTCGGCGGTCGCCCAGGCTGATGTCATCTTCCTTGGTGCCATCGCACCCCCGTGTCCTTGCCTTTGCATGTAGGTTCTACACCGTTCTGCATACTCGGTGCAACTGTTGTGGTTACGTGCCAAACAATAAATAGCGGGGGCTACGGGAGGCCACAAAGGGGCTCTCTAGAGCCTAAGAGTCATGATAGAGAATAGTGTAGGGAACCAATACCACTCATAGCTTTTACTCAGACCTTTTATCCTCTAAAAGTGTTCTTTCCCTCCATGGTGCCCTAGAGGCTATATTTATAGCCATGGGGAAGTTGTTTACATAAATGCCTCCTTGGGGTCTATAATAGTAAGGGCAAACATATCATTTTCTTAGCATAGCCATATTGGGTTTGCCGCATGATTACACGCATAATGGGCCTTTTGCGCAGTGGGCCAATTGGGCCAAGGTGCGGGCCACTCCCCCAATAAAGACCAGGTTTCCTTTGCTCTTCTTATTAGTACCGACGATCCAATTAATTTTCAGGAGGCAATTACAAGCCATGAGAAAGATAGATGAATGACTACGATGACAGAATAGATGGAGTCTTTATAAAAGAATCAAACTTGGGAGCTAGTGTGTCTTCCTATGGGAATGAAAGCAATTAGGTGGAAGTGAGTCTACAAGAGAAAACCAGTAGTATCAGAAAAAGAAGGGGAAATTCACGGCTTGGATAGTTCCAAAAGGATATTCACAAAATAATGGGATTGATTATGATGAGGTATTCTCTTTGGTTGTGAGCATACTTCTATTAGGACAGTTCTTGCATTGGTAGTCAGGTGGAATTTGCACTTAGAACAAATAGATGTGAAAACAATGTTTTGCATGGTAATCTTGATGAGCAAATCTACGTGGAGCGGTCAGAAGGGTTCATTGAACCTAAAAATCATCACCTGGTTTGCAAGTTAAAGAAGTCATTGTATGTGTTGAAATAGTCACCAAGATAGTGGTACAAGCGTTTTGACTCCTACATATTGAAGATTGGCTATAGGTGATATGAGTATGACAATTGTGTTTATGTTCGATGCCTTGATGATGGTTCATTTATTTTTGTGCTACTGTATGTTGATGATATGCTAATTGCTGCAAAGCACATGATTGGTGTGATTGGTTTGAAGGTTTTGCTAACTCTGGAATTTGATATGAAAAATTTAGGAGCAGCAAAGAAAACATTAGGCATGGAAATACAAGGGATAGAAGCTCAAGAAAATTGTAGTTATCTCAGCAAGGGTGTGTTGAGAAGGTTTGATATGAGCAGGGCCAAACCAGTAAGTACTCCATTAGCACAACACTTTAAATCATCTTCTACATTTTGTCCTGTAACAGATAAGGAAATTGAAGAGATGGCAAAGGTTTCTTATGCTAGTTCAGTCTATTGTTGCATTGTCTACAACTGAGGCAGATTACATCGTTGTCGCTGAAGCTGAAAAGAAAGTGTTATGGCTTGCAGGACTGCAGGGCTAGTGAAGGAACTGAGCACTGAGAAAGGTAGAGTTCGGGTTTATTGTGATAGTTAGAGTGCAATCTATTTGGTGAAAAATCAGGTATATTATGCCAGGACAAAGCACATTCATACAAGGTATCATAGGATTAGAGAGTTGATTAACTCTGGGGAGATTGATTTTATGAAGGTATACACTGATGATAATGTTGCGGACATATTGATCAAGCCCATCACCACTAACAAGTTTGAGAATTGCTTCAATTTGTTGGGAATCACAAGTTATTGAGCATGAAGGTAACCTGTAGTTCACAGGTGTGTGTGAGGAGTATCAAGGAATTTTCTTTATTCTTCAAAGTGATGCACTCATCAAGGTGGAGATGGTGTTCTTAAATGTGGTGTATTCGGCAAGGTGAATATTTATTATGTAGGGCTCATATATGCAAAAAATGGGCTATGTCCAGAAAAGCATAGGGAAACACATTTTGTATGGGGTTACAAAATATTATAGGCTTTGAGGTGTGGAGGGCCTTGCCCCCTGTGGTATGGACTAGGTGTCTAAGTCGAATATGTAACTGGGGAATAAATATATATCACCAATCTCTTGTAACCCTAATCGTAAAAACAAATTCCTCATATGAACGGAGCCGCTAGGATTCGGCTCCTAGGGACATATTGTCGAATCTCGTTAACAAATCTTCGTGTCTCTTATGTGATTTTATGCTTACTGCGATAGTTATCTCGTGCTAGGCTACTGCCTGTTTCAACATAGTGAAAATACAATGCCGGTGGAACTAAAGTTTTGCTATGTCCGATTTAAACATGGTTGGTGTTCTAGAGATGTTTGAAAGTGTTGGAATAGAGGTCGCACCTCAAAGCCTTTCATCCATATGGCATATATGCGTGTATAGGTTCATAACCAACCGAATTACATGGGATACAGATACAATCGTATCTATGCTTAACAAAATAAGAAGATTACAGACGTGCATGCGTACAGGGACTACTATACAAGATATGCTATACAAGGAAGGAGAAGATACATATCTTGACACTCCCCCATAGTCCAAATGGTAGCATCGTGAATGTTTAGACTAGCGTGAAAATCGTTGAAGATAGAAGAAGGCAGCCCCATAGTGAAAATATCAGTGAATTACGACGAAGATGAGACATGCAGAACATGGATGTGCCCCAAGGCAACGTGCTCACGAACAAAATGAAGATCAATCTCAATATGTTTAGTCTGTTGATGTTGCACTAGGTTACTGGTCATGTAGACATCACTCACATTGTCAGAAAATATTACAGTGGCTTGCGGAAGAGTCGGTGCAATTCGTGTAGTAGTTGTCAAACCCAACAAGCTTAGGCGATAATGTTGGCAACCACCCGGTATTCAGTCTCGGCACTAGAGCGAGAGATGGTGTGTTGGCATTTAGATGACCAAGACATAAGGTTCTCACCAAGGAAAATGCAATAGCCAGAAGTGGAGTGACATGTGTTCAGGCACTTGGACCAATCCGCATTGGTATAAACTGAAAGCTTGGTGGGGGGAAGAGCGAAAAAGCTATAGACCATGATGCAAGGTGCCCTTTCGATACCAAAGAATATGTTTGATGGGTAAAAGATGACCATCACGAGGACCGTGCATGTGTAAGCAAACTTGTTGCATGACATAAGTGATATTAGGCTGAGTAAATGTGAGGTATAGGAGGGCACCAGCAAGACTCCAATAGGATGTGGGATCCGCCATAGGAGAACCGGCAGTGGCAAAGATTTTGGCAGAGGTGTCAATGGGTGTGGGTGAAGGGCGACAATCAGTCATGCTGACCCTATCCAAAATATTAGCTATGTATTTTGCCTGGGACAAAGGAGCTAGAAGAATTGTGACTAATAGAGATACCCAAGAAATAGTAAAGATCTCCCATGTCAGTCATAGAGAACTCGGTGTGAAGAGTGTCAATGAGACGTGTGAGCAACCGAGAGGAAGAGGCAGTAAGAATGATATCATCCACATACAAAATAAGGTAGGTCGTGTGGACTCCATTGTGATATGCAAAAGAGAAGTATTAGTTTTGGAGCAAGAAAAACCAAGAGAGATAATATGTGTGGAGAACCGATGATACCAAGCTTGGGGAGCCTGTTTTAGACCATAAAGAGAGTGATGAGATAGCAAACATGATCGGGATGAGAGGAGTCCACAAATCTAGTAGGTCGTCGACAAAAAAAGTTTCGGAGAGGGTGCCATTCAAGAAAGCACTCTTGATGTCAAGTTGGTGAATTGGCCAATTTTAAGAAAGAGAAAAGGAGAGGGCAATTCGAATGGTGGCCAGTTTTACAACATGGCTAAAAGTCTCATCGAAATCAACATCTGGTTGTTGAGAAAAACCACGAAGAACCCATTGTACTTTATATCACTCAAGGGATCCATTGGGCTTAAGTTTGTGCCGAAAAATCCACTTGCCAGTGACAATATTAGCATTGGATGGAGGAGGAACCAGTTGCCAAGTATTGTTAGACAAGAGAGCATAAAATTCTTCTATTATGGCAGCATGTTAGTTGGAATCCTTGAGAGCACCATGGACTGAGACTTTGGAAGAGGAGAAATTGGGTTGGCCAATGCTAGGAGATTGAGTCGTACAAGTGGAATAATTGGAATGCCCAGACGTGTGCGAGTCATATAGGAATGAGTGGGGCAGTGGCAGGAATCGGTGGTAAGGAAGAAACGCTAGTAGCAGAGGAAGATGCGGCAGCAAGAGGCATGTGAGTAGATGGTGCTACTACAAGTGCAAGGTCATCGTTTGTGAGAGCAGGAAGTGCTATCACAGGTGGAGAGCTCACAGCTAAGCAAGGAGGAGGTGCTGCCATGGGATAGGAAACCACTGGTGGAGAGTCATGCACCAGTAGTGATTGTTTTGGCAGTGTGAAGGAAAATGGAAATGTGGACTCATAAAGAATGACATGCCAAGAAATAATGATGTGTCAAGTATCGAGATCCATGCACCGATAGCATTTAGGTTGGAGGAATAACCCCAAAAAATGCACCGAACAGAACGGGGTGCAAGTTTATGAGGCATGGAAGTGGTGATGTTTGGATAACAAAGACACCTGAAAACCTGGAGATGAGAATAGGAGGGTAAAGTCTGAAACAGGTAGTTATGTGGAGTGGATAGTTTGAGGGTTTTTGAGGGAAGCCGGTTAAGAAGATATGTGGCAGTATGGAGTGCTTCGGCCCAAAAACTAGAAGGCATGCTAACTTGAAACAAAAGAGAGCGCACAATGTCATTGACAGTGCAAATTATACACTTAGCTTTGCCATTTTGTTGGGAGGTGTAAGGGCACAATGAATTGTTATCAAATTCTTGGCCATTGTCACATTGTATGGCAATAATGTTGGTGGAGAATTGAGTGGCAACATAACTGTGAAAAGAAGAAAGGTTAGAGAACGTGTCAAATTTGTGGTGTAAAGGAAAAGTCCACAAATAGTGAGTAAAATCATCGAGGATGACAAGAAAGTATTGAAACCCAGAGATGCTACTAACAAGGGATGTCCACAAATCACAGTGAATTAATTCAAAAGGACGAGTAGTGTGACTCATCGACACGGAGAAAGGAAGGCGAACATGGTGTCCTAATTGACAAGCATGACACAAAGTGTTGTCATTTATTTTGTGATTACATGGAATAGTAGATGAACTAGCAAGATGATGAAGAGCATGATGACCGGGATGACCAAGTCGATGATGGCAAAGGGAGGTACTGTTGATGGAGGTGATGAGAGCGTGATGTAGTTGAAAGGGTGCAAAATAGAAGGGGTAAAGATCCCCCATACTATTGCATCTGAGAATCTCGCTCTTGGTTGAAGATTGTCAAATTCAACAGTATAATTATTGTCATGAGTGAATTGTCTAATAGAGAAGATTTTTAACAAGTCGAGGAGTGACAAGAACATTGCTTAGAAATAATGGACAGTTAGCTTGACAAGAAGAAAGAGTCGTGTGACCAACAACAGTGATAGGTAAGGAGGACCCATCACCAACAATGACACAAGTAATAGATGAGGAGGAGGAGAGGGAAGATAAGTTATCAGCATCGGCAGACATGTGGGCGGTAGCGCCGGTGTCCATGACTCAATCAGTGGAGGAGGGCAGCTGTAGGGTCATGGTGCTGAAAGCATGAACCAAACCCGACAATCCCAAGAAGGAGCACTGGTGTGGGAAATCGAAGGGGAACCAGAGCTGCAAGACATCACCATAGAATGTGCAATGCTGTGGTTTGGTAGCATCTGTGTGCCTGGTTGGAAATACTGTAGTGCCATGGCAGAAAAAAGACCATGCGTCATGGTGGTTGGGCGTGACGTGGCAAACAGTCGTGGCCCGAGAACTCCAGCTAAAGCTAACGATGGATTCTAGCCAGAAGTTGGCCAGAGCTGAATGCCAGTCCAACAGTTACAAAATAGTGGGCCACGGTGCGGAAGAGGAGGCACCGCTCTTGCCCTTACCCTTGTTACATCTGTTCCTGCCACCATGCCCACCGTGAGCGCCGAAAGCTTGGCTGCCACTACCATTGCTGGTGCTACGAAGATTGGTAGGGTGTGGTAGTAGACACCCTGCAGGTGGAGGACTACTGATCCTAGCAGGGTCTGCGATCAAGGCAGTGGCATGGGCGCTGCTCTTGGGAAGTTTGAGCTCCTTGAGAAGGAGAGACCTTGTTTGCAGAAAGCTTGGAAAGGGTGTCAGTAGCGGCACCAAAGTTGACACGTGACTGTATGTAGGATTCAACCCTTTAATGGTGGTGAGGACAAGGGCTTCATCGCTAACAGCATGGTCATAGTCTCCAAGGGAGTCGGTGAGTGCCTTTAGTCGACGACAATAGTCCATGACTAACAAATCACCTTACACCATGTTGCTGAATTCGGCCTCAAGTAGAGGGCTTGAGCTTTTTGTTATCTTTGAATAGGTTCTCAATGCTCTTTTAAACCTCAATGGCAGTGGCGTTGGCCTTCATGATGAGCTCGAGGATCTCGTCGGAGATAGAGCCATAGATCCACAAAAGCACGGTACAATCCATGCGCCTCCATTCATTGTTGTCCTTTTTGCTATTGGCCTGAACATGATCCTCAAGGGCAAACTTTCCAAGGGTGACAGAGAAGAGGCTGTGCCACATGGAATAGTTGGAACCCTGAAGATCAATAGTGATCGGCACAAGAGATTTGATGGAGGCAACTATGATGGCTTGTGCCCAGAGATGGGCAAGAGGATTAGAAGATGTTGGGAGGAACCTGGATCAACACGCCCAAATCAAATGGAAGAGACACTGTCTTCAAATGATGAACAACTAAATACAAAGAGCACGGAGGAATAGAGTTGCATAGCTCAAGTGGAGAGAGTGTTTGGGGCAACTTTTTTCGTTGTATTTTTCTTCAACTTACACATCGACTTTTGTACAGATTCTAGACTCACCGAGACCTGGCTTCTCTGGCCTCAACTACCCCGCCGACTGCCCACACCATGTAGTACAATGATGACTGCTATAGAGCTTTTTAAGGACCATGTAAGATGGTCCAGGTTAATATTGTGATGAACAATTGCAATATTTGTGGAGTGGTTAATTGGCTTTGCAAAGATTGCACTCTATCAGGATTAGTTTGGGCAGAATTTGAGGATTTGAGATTTGAGTCATGGATTTACTTAGGTTGACCTGAGTCATTAGATTAAGGTTGCATGATGCATTTCTTGGCTAATGTAGGTCAAGTTGTAAAGAACTTGTGCCTAAAAACGAATTCTTTGTCTTTGGATGTGTAGGGTTGCCTGGAGTTAACCGTGGTCAAGGGCAGTGATTGGGGCTAGACTAATGGAGGAGTCGAGGCCCAGAACGATCAAGGATGATGGGTGAGATGGTGAGCTCAAGCATGGCACAAAAAAGGTAGGAATGTTGAAGACGAGTTCAAACGGTGGGATGATGCCAGATGGCTTGCACAGGCTAAGTGAGCCGTGGTTCGATGGAACCAGGATGGGAGAGACTTGGCAGTACGTGGCAAGCTAGTGGTGTACCTACACGTGGCAAGTATGATGATTCTTTGCAAAGGATGGTGATGACTGAGCCAACAAAGGGGCATTTCGGTATTTTGACCAAAATACCAGAAACCATCTTGGATCAAAACCACGACGCATAGGTGATGTGTTAGAGAGTGGTTTAGGTCAAGATAGAGCTGGTTTGATCAAGGTGGATCAAGGCTAAGGATTTAGCGGATGCACACTTATGCACTCTAAAAAACGTGCATAATTGAATTTGAGTGAGTAAAACCAGTGTGTGGGGTTAATGAGGTTTTTCATTGTAATAGTGGATAGGATCTATTTTAGGGGTAGGTGGCTGGTTGCCCACCTATAAATGGGTTGGGATGGAAACAAGTAGGGTTAACCATCCCACCCCTCTCTTATGTACTTTCTTGTTTAGGGTTAGGGTTTTGAGAGTGGAGCACATGATGTGCTCTTTGTCTTTCAAGGTGGAGTGGCTATAAACTCAACCTTCTTAAGTGAGTAATACATCAATCTTTGCATATTTCTATAGATCCATCTTGACTTGGTTTTTTGCTCTTGATTTGGCCTCAAAGTGCGATTTCTTGATCCAATAGTTTTTGAGTCAATTTCATTGGTGTTCTAACTTGCTGTGACA
Organism: Dendrocalamus latiflorus; assembly: GCA_017311315.1. Taxonomy (NCBI): domain Eukaryota; kingdom Viridiplantae; phylum Streptophyta; class Magnoliopsida; order Poales; family Poaceae; genus Dendrocalamus; species Dendrocalamus latiflorus. The sequence goes on along the minus strand of CM029629.1, from coordinate 6,963,474 downwards.
TGTGGGAATACATCTAGACTCATCTTGGCCATCATCTGCCCACAAGCTAGTTATATTCACCGATTTTGATTTTGACTCGGTTTTGATGTAACCTTCCAACAAACTAAAAAATATCTCATGTTTGACCGTGATTTTTATGATTGTTTATTGGAATAGGTTCACAATACCCTAGAGAGGATTCTACAAAGTTTCACATCATTTAGATTTACGGATCAAAAGTTCTAACTATTTTCGTTTTTGAATCTGAACGTCGATCAATTTTACGACCACATTGGTTTCGACCACGGTCAAATTCCAGACTGCATCGCACTGGTTTTGACCACGTTCACTCTCCTGACTGCTTTGCTTTTTCCTACCGCATGAGATTTTCGACCGCTCACGGATCCTCGTTTTCACTGGTTGGTTTTTGATCTGATTCGACCATATCGGTCGCAGATCACTCGTTGACCTCCAACCTTGTTGGTTGTTCAACCACTCGTTGGCTTGCAACCACGTTGATTATGACCACGTTAATCATTTCGGTTGCCAACTGGTTCCAACCATGTTGGTTGTTTAACCACTCATTGACTTACGACCACGTTGGTTATGACCATGTTGATTATTTTGGTTCCCAACTAGTTCTGACCATACCGGTTGTTCGACCATTCGTTGGTGTCCAACCATGTTGTTTACGACCACATTAGTTTCAACTACATCGAGTTTTAATCACGTTGGTTTTGGTCTCGATGGTTATCAACTATGCTGGTTTTCGACTGCTCCCTAGTCGTCGATTGCGAGAGACGATTTTCGACCACGTTGGACTTCCGACTGGTAGTTGAATTTATGATCACATAGTCAGCCTTCGACCACGTTGTCGAATTTTGACCACGTTATCATCATTTTGACCATGCTACGTTTCTTCGACCACGTTGTTGGCATCTTGACCATGCTGTGTTTCTTGCCATCCAGTTGTGTTAGTATCTGTTTCTTTGGTTTTTCAGTGGGATTTCAACCCTACTCTCCATAGCTTTGTAGATATCAGAGAAAAGGAATAAATGAAGGCACCATTCACCCCTCTATTGCCTATCCGGTCCTACAGCTTTCCTACCACGACTACTGCCCATACCGCGCAGTCCACCATGTGACTAGAACAGTGACCATCGTATGCTACAGTGACTACCGACTGTTACAAAAGCTGGTCGTACCTGACCACACACAAATTGGTTGTCCACGACCACACACTGATCATACCAACCACTCACAGACTGGTCGAAACCAACCACACACAAGCTGGTCGTAATGACCACACACAACATGGTCGTAACTAACCATGCACAATCTGGTCGTAACACCACACACAATCTGGTCGTAACCACCACGCACAAACTGGCTGTAACCGGCCATGCACAAACTGGCCATAACGACCATGCACAACCTAGTCATAATGACCACACACAACATGGTCATAACCAACCACGCACAAACTGGTCGCAATGACCATGCACAAACTAGTCATACCCGACTACACACAAACTGGTCATCCACAACCACACACTGATCATACCGACCACTCACAGACTAGTCATAACCAACTACACACAACATGGTCGTAACCAACCACACACAACATGGTCGTAACCGACCACACACAATTTGGTCATAACAACCACACACAACATGGTCTTAACGACAACACACAACATGGTTGTAACCGACCACACACAATATAGTCATAATGACCGTGCACAACCTGTGGCTAGTTAGGTTTATTTGACCACATTCACCCCTAAACCTAACTCGGGTTGTGAGGTCTCTAACTCCGATCAGTTCCCGCATTTCACTAAACTTGATTCTGGAAAGTGTCTTCGTAAGGATGTCGGCTCGCTGCTCCTCTGTGCTGATGTGCTTCACATTTATTTGTCCTCGTTCCACACATTCTCTAATGAAATAAAAATGTGTGTCAATGTGCTTGCTTCTTCCATGAAACATCGGGTTCTTCATGAGTGCAATTGCCGACTTGTTGTCCACGTACATGATCACTGGTTTGGGCTTCCTCCCGGTGATCTTGCTCAGCAAATTTCTGAGCCAGATCACCTGACAAGCTGCGCCTGTTGCCACCATGAACTCGGCCTCACACGAGGAGAGGGCAAATGTCCTCTTTTTAGTGATCTCCATGCGATCAGGCTTCCAAAGTGGTAAAAGGCGAAACCACTCGTGCTCTTCCTGTCTTCTACATCCCCAGTGAGATCACTGTCACTGTAGCCTTTCAGGTGTCCTTCGTCTCCTCTCGCATACTCCAAACTAGAATTGATGGTGCCCTTTACATACCTCAGGACTTGCTTGACTGCCTGGAGGTGCGACTCCTTGGGTGCTTGCATAAACTTGCTCAACATTCCCACTAAGTAAGCCAAATCCGACTGTGTGTGTGAGATACCTCATAATCCCAATTATGCGGTGGTAGTCAGTGGTATCTACTAATACTTCCTCCTCATCTTTGCTCAAATACAATTTTGGTTCCATAGGGACCTTCGCCGGATTGCACTCCCACATACCGGCCACTTGCAGCACCTTCTTGGCATACACTGATTGCTTCAGGAGAATATGTCCTATCTTCTATTCTACCTCTATTCCCAGGTAGTATGAGAGGAGTCTAAGATCATTTATCTCATATTCATTCATCATTTGTGTCTTTGCTTGTGCCGGTAACAATCAGATCATCTACATATACTCCCACCACCAACAGCTCAGAGCCAATATTTCTTTTGTAGAGAGCCTGGTCTTGGGGGCATTTCTGAAAGCCGAGTTCCTTTAGAGTACTATCCAATTGGATGTTCCATGCCCTTGGAGTTTTCACAAACCATATATTACCTTGGACAATCCATACACATGGTGCTCCTGATTCTCAATGGAGAAGCCCTCGGGTTGCTTCACATAAACCCCCTCTTGGAGTTTGCCATTTAGAAATGTTGACTTGACATCAAGGTGGTGAACCTCCTAACTCTCTTGAGCCGCCAGTGCCAACAATAACCTCACTGTTTCCATCCTCGCCACCGGTGCAAACACCTCTTCATAATCTATTCCTTGTCTCTGCACGTACCCCTTTGTGACAAGACATGCTTTGTGCTTGACAAGGTTTCCATTTGAGTCTTTCTTCAATTTGAATACCCACTTAAGACCAATTGCTTTGTTACCAGCTGGCAACTCAGCAAGCGACCATGTCTTGTTCTTCTCTATTGCCTCTATCTCCTTCTTCATGGCATCCTGCCACTCAGGTGAATTCGTAGCCTCTTGATTGCATTGTGGTTCTTCAGTTGCTAGTAACAGTAACTCTGCATCGAGTTCGACCAGTTGTGTTTCTGCATAAACCTCAAAGAGTGCTCGGTACCTTGTGAATCCTTCCTCTGTTGCTATAGAGGAAGGGCTTGAGAGGCATGTGCAGTACACCCAAAGATCCTCACATGTGCCAGGTTTGGTTTCCTCCCTATTCAGGCTTCATGTGGAGTGACCCCGACCAGGGCCTTGGTCAGAATCCGGTTTAGTAGGTAGATGGCATAGTGTGCTGCTTCTCCCCACATTATGTTTGACACTCCCATGGTCTTCAAGAGACTTCTGGTTGTTGCCAGCACGGTTTGGTTCCGTCGCTCCACCACCCTATTCTGCTGTGGTGAGTAGCATGCGGTGAGGTACTGGCGGACTCCTGCTTCATCACACAGCTAGGTAAACTGGTTCGACATGAACTCACCCCCCCGGTCAGTTCTGAGAGTTTCATATCATATCCAGACTCCTTTTCGACCAGCGCCTTAAACTTCCTAAAGGCTTCGACTGCTTCACTCTTCGACTTCAGTGTGTACAATCACATCATTCAACTAAAGTCGTCAATGAGAAGTAAGAAGTACTTGCTCCCGGCCTGTATCTGAGGTGTGATTGGTCCACACAAATCTGCATGTACAAGTTCTAGTGACTGCGCTGCTCGGTGCACGACTTGTCTTGGAAACGGCAATCGGCTTTGCTTGGCTAGCAAACAACCCTCATAAATTTGTGTAGAATGTTCAAGCCTGGGTACTCCCTGCACCATATCCTTGTTGACCAGCAACTTCATTGCTTGGAAATTGAGATGCCCCAACCGGGCATGCCATAACCACTCCGGTCTGGCCATACACATCACAAGACAGACTAGCACACAAGTGTGCAGTAACACCTTGTACAGTCTATTTGCTGAGCGTTCCACCTTCATCATAAGTTTCTCAGTCCGGTCATACATTTGAAGCAGGTTGTCTAGGAGCATAATCTTGGTGTCATCCTCTATCAATTGTCCTAAACTTATGATATTATTGCAGAGGCTAGGAATGTAGTATACCTCTGTCAACTCACTCTCCCTACGATGCTTTCATCGAGCTCAGTGAAGAACGAGCGTTGTCCGGTCATGTGGTTACTAGCCCCGTTGTCCAGATACCACAATTCCGACGTTTGCCATTCCTGAGTTACGACTTGCTAATCGTCTTCTTCACACAAGTCCGATAGGACATGCTGCTCGTTCAGGAGTACTAGATTGCACGGCTCCTTCGCACATAGTGTCGGCATCAAGGCTGGTTCTTCCTCTTTGCCTTGCGTTAGGTTGACCTCTTCTCGGCGCATACTACGACATTTAGAGGCGTAGTGCCCCTTGTTGTCGTAATTAAAGCATCGGATGTGGCTTTTGACCTTGCCACCTCCAGTGCCATCCTTTTGCATCCTACTAGGACTGGCATAACGCTCTTTGTTGTGCCGGCGGCCACGTCCTTGGCCACAACCTCTGTTCTGGCCGTGTCCATCTAAGTTTCCAGCGCCTCGCCCTTTGTTGGTTGCCGACGACTCCCCACCGCCGCTCTTTTGCCGCACCAACCACTCAGTGTGAGTGAGGAGGAGCTGTCCATCGGTGCTGGCATTTCCAGCGTGATGTCAGATTCTTTCCTCATAGGCCTTCAGGTGCCCTATGGCCTCCTCAAATGACATTGACTCCAGGTCGGAGTACTGCTCGATTGAGGCGACCATCGGGAGGAATTTGTCAAGTGCTGAGTCGAGGAGCTTCTTCACGAGCACTGGATCCTCCAGGGTTGAGCCAAGCGCGCTGTTCTTGCTCGCCATCCCGCTTAGCTTTCCGGCAAAATCACTGATGGACTCTCCCTCCTTCATGCACAGTATTGCAAACTCATTTTACAATATTTGCAGACGCGTCTTTTGCACCCGATCAACCCCGAGATATCTGGTTTCAGAGAATCCCATACCTCCTTGGCTGTTTTCTTCTTGGCCACCTGCAGAAGAATGTCTCTAGGTATGGCTTGGAAGATGAAAGCCCGCGCCGACTAGTCCTTCTTTGCCTCCACGACCACTCCGGTCGCTGGTTTGATGGCCTCCCAGATCCCCTGGGCATCCATCAGTGCCTCCATCGTGATCTCCCACACAGTGTAGTTAGAGGATGCCAGCATCTGGTTGCCATCGACTCAAGCCGTATGTATTTGGGCATGCACCGTGCTTTGATACCAAGTGTTGGGAGGAACCTAGATTAACATACCCGAATCAAATAGAAGATACACTGTCATCGAACGATGAACAGCTGAATACAGAGAGCAAGAAGGAACAGAGTTGCAGAGCTCGAGTTGAGAGACTGTTTGGGGCAATTTTTTTGTTGCATTTTTCTTCAACTTACGCATTGACTTTTGTACAGACTCTAGACTCACTGAGACCCGGCTTCTCTGGCCTCAACTACCCCACCGACTGCCCACACTACATAGTACGTTGACGACTACTACAGAGCTTTCCTACCATGACTGCTGCCATACCGCGCAATCTGCCGCGCGATTGGAACAGTGACCACCGTATGCTACAGTGGCCACCGACTGTTACAAAAGCTTGTCGTACCCGACTACACATAAACTGGTCGTCCATGACCACACACTGATCATACCGACCACTCACAGACTAGTCGTAACTGACCACACACAAATTGGTCGGAACGATCATACACAACATGGTCGTAACCGACCGCGCACAACCTGGTCGTAACGACCACGCACAACCTGCGGCTAGTCAGGTTTATTCGATCACAGAAGATGCTCTTTCAACCATGGTGACAAGTTGAGGAACCGGCAACCCAGAGAGAAGGTGGACAATCAGTAGGGGAACTACGACTGGGAGAGAAGGAAGTGATCAATAGAAAAACGTCGATCGGCATAGGAAGAGTAGGGCGTTACGGGAGGACCGGAATGCTATCTAATACCATGAAAGTGTTTGGAATAGAGGCCACACCTCAAAGCCTTTCGTCATATGGTATATATTCGTGTACATGGTTCATAACCAACCGGATTACATGGGATACGGACACAACCGTATCTACGTTTAACAAAATAAGAAGAGTATAGACGTGCATGCGTACAGGGACTGCTATACAAGATATGTTATACAAGAAAGGAGAAGATACATACTTCGTATATTATGACCGGGGGAGTTCCCGGTCAGCGACCGCATCTACGTCGGCTTCGCTTTCCCTGTGGTCGACGCGTGCACGCGCTCTCGCTTGCGCTCCGCTGCCGCGTGTATGCGTTCTTTTTACTGTTTGCCTCCCGCCTGCGTATATACGTGGTCACGTATTTAAATTTGCTGCAGGAGCACTCCTGCCCACAGGTAGCGGGCCGCGGTTTCGTCGTGTCTGGAATCCACGACGCGGTTTGCCAGCTAGCGTGTGCAACAGACGTCATCCTCATCCCTTTTGGCTTCTTCATGCATGCAAAATCAATGGGCTTAGAAAGTCCTTCACGTACTGAATTCCCATGCATGGCACCTTTTTTTCTTCTTCCATGCAACATGCTTCACTTTGCTTCACACGTATTGAGCTCCAGATGGCATGATTCGTGGCTTTCTTCACGCTTAAATTTTCCAAATGATCAATATCCTAAGACTAATTAAAATACTAACATTAAACAGTAACCGATTCTTATATAAATTAAAGCTAAATTTAGTTAGGAGCGAGTCCACCTGTTGATTAATCTTTTTAACTCGCGCTCGTGTAGTCGTTCCAATTGGGATGTCCTCATTATCTTGTACACTTGAAGTGATGGTCCCTGCTTCTCGCAAACAAATCCCTGCCAGGTTTTTTCCCGGAAAGCACCCTCCACTTCACTGATAGCGCCCCGCAGTTTCTAAAATTACGTATATGTCCTTGTTTGGTTATGTACAGGTCCTTGATTTTTTTGCGAAAAAACCCTTTGGTTTTTCAGAAATTACGCATATGTCCTCAATTTGTTTTAAGAAGCTCCCTATGAATTATCATCTTTTTTTACTTCAGTCCACATGGTAGTTAGCACGACTTGACACCGCGCTTACGCAGCTAGTATCCTAACAATGTTAACCCTGCAGGTCTTTTGCCCGCATGACTGCGGGTCTACGGCCGGTGGTAGGAAAGGGGATGGATGATGTCGTTGAACATCGAAGAACGGGAAGAGGACAAAACAGAGAAAAAGACACCGGGCAACAGCGGTTTTATATAGGTATGCGTGATTGCTTTTGAGTCCTGAGACAAATGCGTGATGATGCTGTCGCCGTACTTTGGCTTCCTTTGGTTGATTCAGAGGAGGAAAAGAAAGAGAGAGATTCCGGCATGGCAGCCAAAGCGAGTGCGTCGCATTCGCATCGGGCATCGGCAACCGGATGAATCCACTTCAGAGATTCTCGTCATGATTGGGATGCAAAGCTGGTTCAATTTTCTCCAAGGAAGATAGATGCATTAGATTCCAAGATGTTAACATGCCATCGTCTGAACTTTGCTTGGCAATTAATTGGCTTTGTAATCCTTCAGGTGGAGCACAGGACTAATAAGAGGGAGAATCACAATGGAATTGTCAATTTGTGAGTACCAAATCGAAGAAAACAGAGGATTTAGATAAGAATAGTTGCAACTCTGGAATAATGGATTTTTTTCTGTCGTTTTTCAATCCTATTTGTTGGTTTGTATGATTTCTCTGGCAATCCAAACTGGACATGGAAGCTAGCCGGGCTCACTGATCATTGGACTGAAAATTCCATTTGTTGGATGTACAGTTATAACATACTGGTATACATGCCACGTGCGGCTGGAGTACGCCATACCGGGTGAAAAATGAAACCAGGCAAAATCCATTCACATGGCGTCCATGCATGCTAAGCATCCTTCTACGGAAGCGTACATAGTATGAGATTTTTGTCACTTTTCATCTCCATCTACGACGGCATTAACCCATGTCGACTCCATGATCGAATCAAAGTCAGTTTTACGACTGTTTTGTATCGTATTTACAAAATAGCAGTATGTGATACGTATTGACAAACATATCATTTTTGCCATCCGCGAGCCGGGCGACAGCACCCGCGAGGCGACGCGTGACGCTGCCACCAGCGGCAGCAGCCTGCCGCCCTCTCACTGGATGGCAGGCAGCCTGCCGCCCGGGGGCTAGACGGCAGGCTTGCCTGCTGCCCAGGGAGGAGGCGGCAGGCAATTAGGCAGGCTAATTAGTCGGCCTAATTACCTGCCCTAAGTTTTTTTGTTTATTGTTTATTTGAATTTTTAAATATACCAAATGAGCTCTAAAAATTACTAAAATTTATGTATAACCTCACGACACAACGTACCTTGCAGTATAATTTTTGGGTAATTTTATCCATTGCGAATGTTGCTCAAATATTCATACAATTTTGATAATTTTATGAGTTTTTACATATAGCAAACGAGTTCCAAAAATTATGAAATTTTATGTAAAGCCTCCCGATATAGTAATAGTTATTGCATAATTTTTTTGAAATTTTATGTGCTCTAAATTTGCCATGTTTATTCATGATAATTTTATCGTAATTATCGGCCCGTTGGTGCTATTGTTTCATGTTAATTCAGTCCTCCTTTGAAGTGTGTGACCTCTGTCCTTCGCACATATGTTGGCTCGTTGTTGCTATCTTTTTTTGCACTACGTGCTTCGCACAAATGTCACTCTGCCCGTGTCGTTCCGCCTCGCACACTGCCTCGTCCGCACTGATGTCGTTATGTCCGTGCCGTCCACCCTCGTCCGCTCCCTCGTCTCCACATTTGTTACTGTTTCCATGTCGTCCCCCCTCGCCAAAAGTGCTGCGCATTAACAAAGAGTCCTTAATTTGTGGGTTGAGTACACCGGATTCGCTTTGCGCTCAGCTATAAATACGAACATGTCGTAGTTGGTCATCTTAGTTGCTCATCGCTCGCAGAAAGGCTGGTAGTTTTTTCAGATTGGTAGTCAAATTGTAAGTAATTAATGAACTATTCATATTGTAACATCCTGAAAAATATAAATATTAAATTAAGGAGTTTTTGAATTATTTTATTTGTTTTCCATTTGGATTTGGAGTTTGTGGAAATTTTCTAAGAAAAAGTTGATGGAAATTCCAAAAGTTAAATAAGAAATGAACATGTTTAAATAGTAGAGAGTTAAAATCTAAATTAAGAATCTGAAAAGATGATCCAGAAAAGGAGAGAGAGAGATTTGGCTTAGAACCCTCAATTAATAAATGATTGTAAAAATAAGGAAATAAATATAATAAGAAAGTCATCAACTATGGATATGTATGCATACAATTAAATATATCAAGAGAAACCAATAAATTAAATACCAAAAATAGTGAAAATATTTTTATTAAGTCCAAAAGGTCATCCAGAACTTCTGTGAATTTTTCTGAAATTTTTAGAGGTATTTTCATATTTTTCTGAAATTAATTGGATTTTCTGGCAGTTTCTAAAAGCTAAAAATCAAATTAAAATCTCGACTCACCCTCCGGCCGCCACCTGGACGGCCGGGATCAACCCACGTCGCCGCCCCATCCCGCCTTCCCCTCCTCCCGGGCCGCCACCTGGCCGTTCCCGATGCGCGACGCGTCGCCCGTCTGCACCCATCCGCCGCCCGCTTCGCTCCCTCGCTCGACCGCCCGATGCGCGCCTCGGCCCATCCGGCCCGTCCGCCCCCTCGCGCTCCTCCCTCTCTGGCCGGTGGACCCCAGCTGCCAGGGTTGTCTCCCTCCTCCTTCTCCACGCGCCCGCGTCGTCATTCTCCTCGCGCTCGCGCCTCTGCCGCAAGAAATCCCGCTCTTCCTCTCTCTCACCTCGCAAGCAAAGTTCAATGTACCAACAGGAGGGGGAACGCACCTCGCCCGCCATCACCCTCGTGCGCAATCTTGGGGAAGATCTCGTTCCTCCCCCTTCCTCGCGTGAACAGCGGCGGCCGAATACCGCTCTCGCCGTGCGCCGCTTCTCCGACTATAAGTACCTCACCTGGGAGTTGCAATCGCGCCGCAATGCCTCTTTCTCCCCTCCCCTGAAAGCAATTGGTTCGAGAGCCCCTTAACGCCGTCGGCCCTCCCCTTCTTCCCCAACTCCGGCGCCACCCTCCCCGCCGATTCCGGCCACCTCCGGGCGATCCCCAAGCTCCCAGAGCTTCGCGGGAGCGCGGTGAAGCTAACCCCCTCCTTCCCCGGACCCCCCATCACCGGAGCAACGCCGGCGTCGATCACCTTCCCGAGCTTCCGCCGGCGCACGCTGCCAGCCTTCTCCGGCCACCGTCGTCCCCGGCTGCCTACACCAGAAGCTTCGCCATCGCGCCAAGGTAATATTCTACGCAACCCCCGAGCCTTCCCGACAACCCTCGCCGCCGGCCACCGCCGTCTCCGACATTCCTCTGCCCGGCTCCCTTCCGAAGCTGCTTCAAAGGGAATTATTACCCTAATAGGGTAAGCATCGCTCGGCTTGACCGAGTGGCTTCCTGCGCCATCTCTCCCTCCCTCCTGCTCCCGCGTCGCGTGTTCGAGCCCGGCTCCGCGCGCGCGGTTGAGCATTTCTTTTGATTTTTCTCTCAGGCTGACAGGTAGGCCCCACTTGTCGGTCTCTGTGACCAGAGCGGCCGCTGACCGCTGGGTCCCACCGGTCAGTGTGACTCCTCCACTGAACCCCTGCTGACATGTGGACCCCATGAACAGTAGTTGGACCCACTTGTCAGCGGCACGGCAAGAAAATAATTAAAAGAAAATGACATGTGGGACCCACTGTCAGAAATTTCACATTTTTGGAATTAATTAAAACTGAGAATTTCAAATAATCATAACGTATTCATTTTAACTCCAAATTGAGTGAGACCAATTTCTAAATTCATCTAAAATCAAGATCTGTCTAATGGAACTGAAATCATGAATTTTAGAGCTCATTAGAATATTAGTGCTATCTACTGTGGTTTGCATAATTGAATTAAAAGGCTAAAATGCAAATTAAGGGAAGTAATAAAAGAAATCTATTTTGGTTAAAGGTGCAAATTTAAAGACTACCAATAATTATAATTAAAATCTATGCCCATATTTGACATGCCTCCATTACATAAAATTTTAGCCGTAGGTTTTGTCAGTTAATAAATATTGAAATACAACTTTGTACGGCAAGCCTTGTTATACAGATACGTTTATATTAAAACTAGTAACAACTAAAATGTAGAGCCTTACTAAGCAAATGTATATATATATATATATATATATATATATATATATATATATATATATATATATATATATATATATATATATATATATATATATATATAAGCATCTATAAGTATATGTAAGTAAGCGGTTAAAGAAATATGGATAGCATGTATGCAACCCATTACCAATTATGTTAGTACAATTTTTGTGCACCTTAGACCCTATTGAAAATATAAACCATAACGTTAGCATACTGCCAACCATAAAATCTTGACACTAGCTTTGGTACACGGTACATAATAAACATTAAGTGCAATGGTATATAAAGCAAGCTGGGATTCGTACCAATGGATCTTAATTTAAATTAAACTTAAATTAACGATAAAACATAAGGCATGATAATGGGATTATTGAAGATTTATAGAATAAGTACAGATCTCATCCATCAGTCCAGTTTGCCTTTACCTAAGTTGCAAGGAATACTTACCTGAAGATAAAATTTATACATTAAACTCCTGCACCAGTCTATAGGTATAACCGACTCATGGAACTTCCTTGATAAATATAAAAATAATGAAAGAAACTATTAATAAAATGTCAAGACATCATTCTCTGCCGCCAGCCTTGCCTCAAATTACCCAAATCACCCAATAACTCATAATAATACAAAAGTTGAATTTACTTGGAGTTATTTGGATCTTTTGAGTAATTTGCTTTCTTTTGGATTCAGTTGTTTGTCGCGTAATTAGAAACTGAAGTTCGAAGATTCCACGGATCAGGCGTGATCAAGAGCGAATCGAAGGTTAAGCCCTAGAAGCACCAGAGAATCCGGATCCCGACCACTGTGCCCAAGGCGAGTCAATACTTTGATCATATTGAACCCACATTTATGCAAATTACTTTGTGTTAAATTAACAAAATGCATACCGTTATTTTTATGCAAATACATGCTAAACTTGATATTCTAGTTATATGCCAATGTTTACCTTGAATAGTATTACCCCTCCTTGGGAATGATTGAATGTGAAAACCTTGTCGCCCTAGCAAAAGTATAATACTAATATTTCGAAAATAAGTCTCTAATGATATGCTATGCTTAGGGTCGCATTAATACGCAGGGGGCGCTGAAATGCCCCATACATCATGATCGCTTTTAATAATGAGAAAAATGGTTTGGGCAGTCATGGTGGGAATGACTGGTATATTTGACATGACTATTTTATACCCTCCAAAAATCTCAACATGCTTAAATATCTGGGCGGACTAGTTCGAGTGTGTGAATATGTGGTGCAGTGGAAGCACAAAGTGAGTTATTGAATGTGAATATGTGGTGCAGTGAAAGCACAAAGTGAGTTATTGATAGACCGCCCAGATAACCCTAAGGACCGAATCTTGTCATGTCACCCGTGTAAAACAGTACAACCACAAGTCTGTAAAGTACAACTTGGCTAAGTAGATTTATCGAAAATTCTGGACTCATCTCACTAATAGGGGGAGAGAAGTGTTTATGCAAGGGCAAGGGAGGGCCCAAAGGGACACCGAGTGGAGGGTGAAGTTTCCCAGTCGTGCTAGCGCAGAGGGGAGTGGAGCCCGTACGCTAGTAGCTGTGGGGAACATCCCGTGCAACATATGGGACCCACCGCAAGTGGGCAGTCTCCCATAGGGTGAGATGACAAAAGGGTCTAGATACTTTGAAAAGTCACTGTGATGGTCTGCTCAACCACATGACTAAGGAATCGTGTGAGGCAATGAGTTGATTGTCTCTTATGGTGAAAGTGTACAAACTCTGCAGAGTCAAAACTATTCGAATAGCCGTGCCCACGGTCAAGGGCAGACATGGAAACTTAACCAGATATAGTTCTATTTCAAAATGTTTTGTGGGATGGAAAAATGGAGGGCAGCGGAAAGCCCTGATTTGAGTTGTCCTGGGTGTCGTCCCAGTGGTAATTTAAGCGGCTATAACGCTGAAAAATGTTATACGATGTGATGTCATATGTATGGAAAGTCATGTTAGTATTCCTTGAACATTATGGTTTATTCCAAAGCTGCTAGGTCTCAGGAAATTTTACGTATCGTATTTCAAAAAGTGGCATTACTAATCTTATGAACTAAAATATGGGTGAAATAAACAGGGTTGTGAGAAAAAGAGATAGGTGTTGTAGTATGCACATAAAAGTATTGGTAGATTCAGGTCGATCATGAATAGGAAATGCTAGTGTGGGTTCTGCGAAAATAAATTAGTGGGATCCAGCTGAATAGATAGGCTAGATAAATGATCTAATTGGATTTTCAGGAATTTGGGGGAAATGATACAAGTATTGGATTATAATTCTTGATTAGTGATATTCTTGATGGATATATAATAGTGAATTGATTTTGGAGAATTAGAGAGTGCAAAGGTAAATTGCTAGAATACTACACTAATGATTAAAACAAATTCTCGGAAGATATTGGCGATAATGAGAAGTAATAGGAGTTGATCAATTACTAGAGGGATGAGTTGAATTCTGAGAAGATTAGAGGATTCATAACAATTAATGGATTATAATCTTGGTAAATTGAATTGTTGTAGAGGTATATTTGTGGATTAGCTAGTGATAGGTAATAAGAAAAAGAGATAGATTACTGGATTATGATTTTTGAATCAATGACGAAAAGGATTGAATACGAATGATATCGGTGGATTGGAAAGTAGTTATGTTAGAGAATCTTTAGAATTCAGGGGTGATGAGCTGATGATTAGTAATGACAGGTTTGCGTTATTAGTAATTCAGGATGCAAGGTATGATCGGTGGATTAACTAAATGATGGCACCTGCTGTTTGGAGTTTTAGGCAGCAGACAATAAAGAAAGCGTATTTTTGGGGGATTAAGTCAATTTTGACAATTGTAGAATAGAGTTAGGTAACAGTAATAACACTTTGATTATATAAGAGTAATAATGCTGCTAAAAGCGATTTTTGGCAAATAAAATAACCCGAGCCTCTCCTTGTTAAGCCATGCATACTATTTACTTGCATTCTGTGTATTGGCTCGCGGAGCACGGGGTCGAAGTGCTCACGCTCGCTTTTGCGACAAAATCCAGAATCAAGAGCCGCATCGCCACGCCTCAGCAACAAGATTGGACAAGATGGAAAAGAGGGTGAAGATGTCAAGTGCTAGGTCGCGAACCTCCAGTTGGCTGCCTGTGGGCATGTCCTGAAGGTCCCACCTGTGTGCTTCGTTCTTCCGCTGCTGCAATTTATTGATTTCGGCCTAATCGGCCCATGAGTAAGTCTACTATTATATTTACATTTCCGCATGATATGTACTTTGATATTCAGAACTGTAACTGTGTGCACTATCTACTGATCCAGGGAATAGTGCAGTTAAACACAGCAGATTCCGGATTTTAAAATCTGGGTCTGACACATATGTAGTTACACATATGTAATTATATTTGTTGTAATGCTTATTGCAGATCTGGTTGTTGTGGCTTCAGATAGTCGCAGACATGGAACACTTGGTAATGTTCTACGACGATGGTCTTGCACGGGCTGGACCCAATGGGTTGAACCTATCAATATGACTGAGAGAGAGACTCGGCATCATGAATATTCATAAGCTACGAAGTTGCATTTGAAGAGAGTTCGCTATGGAGTCAATGGCGATGAAACTTGCCATCGAGGGGATCACCTGCACCAATGACGTGTGGAAGCTCGTGAAGGTCAATGGCACTACAGCATGGAGGTAGTACATGCAAATTGCCTCCTAGCCTGAGGCGGCCATTTACGGGAGGCCGATGGTGTATCTAAGTTTCACACACCAGGAGTCTGGAAACGTTGATGAGTCTGGCCCCTCGACACCCGGGGAACCACAAGTAGAGCTTCAAGATGATACCACTCAATGTGTTGTATCGGAGGGTACAGTCGCCCTGATTTCGTAAGGAATAAGGGGTCGGGCATCTGGTGGTCAGCTCAATTCAACTGCCACGAGTATCTACCGAAGTAGCCGCTTGGGTTGGAGTCCGACGAGGACACTAACCCAGGCTCTGATGATAGTGAGGATGACGGACAGCAGACGGCTAGTCCACCCGGGGGAATTGTATCATCGGAGGTGCCCTATGTGTCCTCTAGGCACGATGATGTTGTGGTACGTTCCCTCATATTGCCGCATAAAGAAGGGTCCCAGTGGGGGTTTCAAGCTGACACCCTCCTAGTTGGGCAGCACTCCCTAGCAAGGCAGCTGTGCAACAAGCTATTACACAGTACGCCTTGTCTATCAACCGTGTGTATCGAGTGCATCGGTCGAACCTAGCCAATTACGCTGTGAAGTGCGTAGTGGAAGGCTGCTCCACAAAGGTTAGCGCTCAACGAGCTAAGATTTTTGGCTTGGCCTTCTCGATCAAGACGATGATCGACCACACTTGCGTGCTCAGCGAGCCCCTGCACCATCATCGGAACATGACTTCTGCATATGTGGCAAGCATCATTAGCCGCCTAGTTGTGGCGGGCGTTTCTGTCTCCCCGAAGATGCTCATGTCAGAAGTCGCCAATGTGGTTGGCTATCCAGTCAGCTACAGTAAGGTCCGACAAGCCAAGCACAAGGTCATCGAGTCCATGTATGGGACGTACGAAGAGACGTACAACCTTGCGCCAAGATTGCTTCACCAGATAGCCAAGTCAAACACTGGCATGTACATAAACAACCTTGAGCGTCTAGATGCTGACGGAGGGCCCAACTGCTTCATATTGGACTGGCTATTCTGGGCTTTCACCCAGGCCATTGAGGGCTTCAAGTTTTGTCGTCCTGTGCTCACGATGGATGACACTTTTCTTACAGGGAGTTATAAGGGAACCATTCTCACCATGGTGGTGGCCGATGCGAATGACCAGATTCTCCCAGTGGTATTTGCCATTGTGGAAAGCGAGAACACGTCCAATTGACTCTAGTTCCTAGTGAACGTGAAGCAAGCAGTGGTTGGCGATCGACCCAACATTTGCATCATCACGGATCGCAATGCTAGATTGATGACTGCGCTGAACACCATGCAGCAGGGGACCAAACCCCTCACCAGTGGAACAACATGTGAACCTGATGATGCATGAGACATCTTGCATCTAACTTGTTCACACGGTTTCGCACCCAGGAGGTTGTGAAGATGTTCAAGGCATTGTGTCCGCAAAACCAGAGGTGGAAGTTCGAATCCATCTAGACAAAGCTAGAAAGGTGAACTACGGAGGGAGAGCAACCCCACGATGCCACAAATTTCTCCGGGTGGATTCATCGGCACGCTCCTGAATTATAGAGATGGTCCCTTCTCTATGACATGGATAGTGCAAGGTATGGATTATAACGACCAACATGTCCGAGGTGTACAACAGCATCCTGAAAGGCATGCGGTGCCTCCCTCCGTAGTTCATGGATGAAACATGGACTTGCACTGTTGGTTATTTCATTAATAGAGCCGCCGCAGCCAAGCGTCAAATAGATGAAGGCAACAAATGGTCTGAGAACATGCAGAGACATATGGAACTAAAGATGGAGAAAGCCCGAATGCACGACATCCAGGTAATCGATAGCCTCCGGAGGAAGTACGAAATAAGGCTTCGGCAAAAATATGTGAATAGTCATGCCAGGGGTGAAATAAAACAGGCATGCATCCTGGGTGATGTGGCAACATGCACCTATAACAAACCGACACTTCTGCACAAACCATACTCACATGTGTACAAGGCATGTGCGCAAATGAGGCAGATGTCCGAGCCATATACTTCAGAGTACTATGACATGCAATACCTTTTTAGTACATGGAGTGCAGAGTTTCACATGTACGGCTTGGACATGAACTATAGAGATTTTTGGCAGGACATACTACAATGGGCCCCCAATAAGGAGTTGAAGATAACTAAGAAGGGACGTCGCCAGACACGACGCTTCCAGAACAACATGGATGTGAGCCAACGTACCAGCATTTCCCGCACAGTGAAATACTAAATATGTAAGACCTTCGGACACTCATAGAAGGATTGCTCCAACAGATCGAGCTCATATGGTCGCCACTCAGTGTCATAATCTCATATATCTTTTACTGTATCATATTAATTCATATTTGTACCCATTTGAGATGTATTTCATAATGTTTGTTCAATGCATATCGACCCCTCTAGCTTATATAACATGACACAGCATTTCAACAATCCACTCAAAAAACAGCAACCGCAACGACGCGTACACCTTTCACTGACATGCCTTACAACATTGAACATAATCACGAGCTACATGCTATAACCTTCTCTAGTGCATGTCTATTAGTAGAAGGTGCCTCGTGGTACCCATATGGAGTGTTGCTGTGGGGGGCGCCTCGGACGTGGCTGGCCATCGTTGTAGTGGCACACACATATGCAGCTAGGGTTCGCGCAACAACATGTGGGATCATACGAACTTCCTATATTGACGACCTCCTCGTTGCCCCTTTCGCGCTGCATCTGTTGCCGGAGGTCATCGTTCTCCTCATTGAGACTGTCAGGCTGCGCCTCCATCTCTAAGATTCGCTCCCACAGTATATCTACATACCTCATAACATAGTGTTCTTGGGGAGAATCGATCCAGCGGATAAAGTTGTATTTCGCCATCTACACGAAAGGAGGGTTAACATTAAAGCACTTTTACCAGTAAGACAAAATAAACTATTGGTTAATTGTACCCCAGAGTGTGGCCATTGGAAGAAAATATTGCCCGCCATCGAAATGGCCATCGAGGACCTGCACTACTGCCAGTTGAGCCCCCCTGTTTGGCCTCAAGCGGTAGTTACGGCTGAAGTCCTCCCTCCTTTCCAGGGGAAGATCTTCCTTTGGCGACCCCGCTCCGACTGGCCCCTCGGCCTCTGCCATGCTATGTTATTGTATGACGCAGAAAGTTCTTCTTCCTACAAGAAGCGAAACGAAGTTTACATGAGCGATGAGCGATTGCAAGAGCTTCGTATTCGAAGCGAGTGAAAAGAGAATCCGGTGTGTTCCCACTGAAAATTACGGACATGTTGTCGATGTGCACCACCACTAGCGACAGCGGATACCACGATAAAAGTGATATATGTGCGCACGACGGAGCGGGCGAGACGGGGCGACATGGTTACACTAATATTTATGCCGATGAGGGAGCGAGTGAGGGGGACCATTATGTCAAGCCAACACATGTCCGAATGACATTAGTAACATGACAATTGTGCAAACCAAATAGCATATGGCACTTTAAAACATGTGTGAGGATCGTTACATTCATGATTAAGTTAATCCAAATAAACGTGACAAATTTGGAGCACATAAAATTCTTAAAAAATTATGCAATAACTATTACTATATCAGGAGGTTTCACATAAAATTTTATAATTTTTGGAGCTCGTTTTCTATATGTAAAAACTCATAAAATTATCAAAATTGTATGAATTTTTTAGCAATATTCGCAATGGATAAAATTACCCAAAAATTACATTGCAAGGCACGTTGTGTCGGAAGGCTGTACATAAATTTTCAAAAATTTTAGAGCTCATTTGATATATTTAAAAATTCAAACAAATATTAAACGAAAAAAAGGTAGGCCTGCCATCTAGCCTAATTACCTGCCTCCTCCTCCCAACGGCAGCGCCACGCGTCGTCTCGTCGGCGCTGCCGCCCAGCTTACAGACGGCAAATGACATTTTTATCAATACGTCTCGTATACTGGTATTTTTATAAATACGATGTGAAATAGTGCTATAACTGACTTTGATTCCTCCATGATCTGATAGTATGGAAACATATACAGTTCCATTACAAGTACAATTTGCTATTGCTTTTGTTTTTGTAACTTGTACTCAACTGAAGGCCACTTCCTATGAAACTTTGTGCAACCAACAGATCCTACAATGAACTTTTTTTGTTAGTCTGACATATGTTTGCACTTCGTTACACAAGCCAAACCAGTGGCTAGCTAGCCCAATCGATATAGTAAAGATCACAGGTCTAGTCCCACAGACAATTAAGTGTGCTTATTCGGGGATTTTTCGGGTTTTGATATTGGACTTTCATTTGCTTAATATTGTTGTGTTATAACCAACTGCTCATCCTAGCTCATGATCGACCCGGAATCTACAGGATCTCATCAGGGTACAGTAGATGATGGACATGAATTTGCTTATTGCTGGTAGTATGCAATTCTCGAACTGTTTGTGCAGCAGTACCTTACAAATTGTCGTATGCCAGTGAAGCCATGACCCACGAGTGCTGTAATAACAGTTCTTCAATGTTGTGACTGACAGGACAAGCTGGAACCATTAAACAAATACCCAAGACCCATGGATACGAGGGAGAGAGAGTGCGTGTTTTGGAGTTATTTTATGCAAGGAAGTGACTGTAGGACCAATATTAGCAATCAGATAGTAAATGATTTTCAAAAAAATTTCTTTAAAGTTATTTAAAATCTTCACTCAAATAACTATAATAATTATAAAGTTTATATCACACTAACTAGGCTAAGCAAAACACGGCTAAAGACCTAAGATAACAAAATCAGCCACCAACAACACAAGACCAATCAGACCATCATGGATTGGCCGGTGTGACCACAAGTGCAACGACAGTCTGACCATAGGTCCAAAACCAATATGATCGATCCCCTGTTTTCAGACCTGAAAGCCTCTTAGGACAAAACTCAAATCTCAACAACTTACTCAATTCTCATTCAAACACTTTTAAGTTTTGCATAAGACTTGTTTAAAACAATAGAAACCTAAAATCACAAGGTTCTTGGGTTCGGGTTCACTAAATTTGAGAGAATCAAATATAGGGCACAAGAACACCAAAAATCGTAAAATACTTCTTGCTTGTAAGAATCTAAGGTATGAGGTCTTTAAGATTTATCCTCATATGTCTTAGCAAGATAAATTAATGAAGAGTTCAAGCTAGAACACCCACGAACACATGTCTTAGCAAGATAATTTAAGCAAGACAAGTTACATTCATTTGACTCACATTAATCAAAATCGTGCATCATGCAACACAACACAACCAACTAACAACACTTGCGCCATGCACACACTCATCCAACTCAAAATCCATTTTCACTACCCTCTGGTCGCACCCACCGATCTGGCCGTACTTCCCATACTAGTTAGACCACCGGTCACTGGCTGGTCTAGCTGCTTAATAACACTAAAATACCCTCTCTGAAATTTCAATTAAATTCTATCTAGTTTTAACTCTTGTTTCTAATTCCAGTGGCACATAGTGCAAACTCATCTCCAAACAAGCCTACAAGTGTTTGGTGTTCATTTTTACCAAAAGTCTATAGCCGATCTGACCGCACGCCCCATGGTGGTTACCGCCAGCTATTAGCCGGTCTGACAGCTTGAACCCTGACAGCACAATTTGAAATATAAATTTTTTAAAACTTTTATAAAATTCAAATTCAACTCAACTAAAGTGGCAATTGTTCATTACAAACATATACTAGATCTCTACATGGTCTCTTAGTGCCAAATGGCTGGGGTCAGATTATTCTCTGAAAAGTTTATCCCATCAAAGTTTTTTCATGACACGCCATGCCTCCTCCAGTTCAGTGATTGAAAGTCTAAAACTAACCAACATGATCAATCAACGGACCCTCTCCCTCTTCCTACATTTCAAAACCATCACCAACCAAACCATCAAGGTGCATGGTCACTAGACAACGCAACGGTCAAATACTTAATCTCAAGCTCTGTAGTATCGGTATGACGAGTCAAAGAGGGTGAATAACTATTTCAAAATCTTTCCCAAGGATTATCAACAACACACAACGAAAGCACAAACTCACAATCTCACCAAAGACAAGTGCCAATGATCACAAAGATCATCCGAGACTTCTATATCAACCAGTCTAACCGCCATCCTAGAAGTGGTCTGACCGTGCCGGTTTGACTAATTGGTTCCTTGCAGTCTGACTGCTTGGCCAAAGAAAAGAGCTAACTTTCAAACCACCGATCCAAACATAGTGAAATCTGGTACAACCTTTCTAGGATATCAGGAACCTATTTCAATCATGGATTGTAAAGACCAATGTCTAAATTTCGACATTTATTCAAAACAAGGAGAGTTGCACTAAAATCAGGCAAAAGTGAGAAATCTTGATTCACTCTTACTAGTGAGTCCTAGATGATCTAGATGCCCTTGGATGGATTCACACATATCATAGTAAGCTAGATCACAATGCAAACTCAAGCCAAATCACTCACAAGAGCAAAACACAAAAATCACCTCTCTCTTGAGGAAAACCGCGCAAACTCAAGAACTCTTCCTAGAAGATGCCTAGAGGGATGTGATCTAATCTCCAAGAGATATCTCCACCTCTTACATGTCTTTGGTACCAGAAAAGATCAAGAAGAGAGAAATCTAAACAAGAAAGTCAAGCAAATAAAAAACACAAGGAATGATCTATGACACAACCCACTTGGACAAACTTTAGATGTTTATTTTACTTGAAGAGGAATATTTTACAACCATTCTCTTAAGATGATAGAGCTCTAAGCCTAAAGTGCACACACAAAAATCTCCACACAAAAAAAACCCTAACCCTATCTCTCAAGTATTTCTTACTCTCTTCACACACAAGAGCTTATATATTAGAGGCTCTCACCTCACATCAAACTCTAACACTAGCAACAGTTAGTGGATATAACCACTTACAAATAGAAAAACCCGGTGACCTACACACATAAATAGATTTTACATTTCATACACTTACATGCTTTTCAAAGCGAACTTCTACATAGCTCCAATAGCCCGATACAACACTTTATCCTCAAAGGCGTGATCTAAACCACTTAGACCGATGCCGTAGTTTTACAAACCGTCAATCCATCCAGTATTGGATAATTTCCTCAATTACCATCTACAGGTCTTCATGAAGATGTGATGCCCAATGACTCATCGCGATGATCATACGCCTGCTCCGAGACCATCACCACTTGAAAGGCCTGAGGCCTATGGCATGCCATATCACACTATAGTTCGTGATACTCAATTACTTGCCGCTAAGATTGTACGTCTGTTCTGAGAACTGTCATCACTTGAAACACACAAGTCCAATTGGCACACCACATTCATTCACTCGCCTTCTCACTATCACTGCCTTTCTCTCGTGCTTCTCTGTTTGAAATGATGCTCCATCCAACATTACGTGACACGTCATGGCCTTAGGACCATTTTCATAGCCATTGTTTTGTTGCTAACCATAACAATCATTAAGTACCTGCACATCAAAGAACAAACAAGCAACCGATTCGAGTACAAATAACATGCACTTGACTTTCATTACCAAAACATATACATGAACACACTATGACTCATACTTGCATGGATACCCTATGAAGCTATGACTAACACTTGCATGGATACCGCCATGATTCACAACCAAAACCAACTCAACTTAGCACAGGGCCTGATCTGATCGCGGTAACCATGCTGGTCAGACCGCCCAACACATACCAATTAGACCGCCATGACAAGACCAATCAAACTGCAAGACTCTGGTCATACCGCAACTCCAAAGCCGGTATTATCGCACCAAGTCACAACCCAAAACCTTCAAGATACATTCTCTAGAAAATAGCTACAGCTAACTACGGCCCAATGCTACCATACACTGGTTAGACTGCCACCACGGTTGGTTAGACCGCCACTTAGGAATCGGTCAGACTGTTGGTAACGGAAAGCAATAGGTAAAAATGTAAATACTCAAAATTAAACTTAAACAATAATAATAATGCACAACAAAATCAAATACTCATCACAAATATAAATAGCCTCTATATGATCTTACAAACTCAACACATAGCAAACACCAACTTCTCAATCAGTACTTGGCCTACCTCAACCCTGCATTTCCATGACCCCATCACTGCGCTTCACAAAATATTAGGCAAAGAGAGAGACAAGGGGCAGCTAGCACTAGCAACAGCTGCTGCAGCAGCCTGCAATGCATGCAGTTGTGGGCAGCACAGCACAAACGAGACACACCAAACATATCTTTTAGGAGCCGATCGAGAGGCTAAGCGAGCAACCTAAGCTCGTCTACAGTGCCGGCTGGCATCGTGCTAAACGATGCAAGCTAGACAAGTCGGTCTTTTTGATCTTCCAAAGGGAGCGAAAATGGCGATCAATTTGCGACGAAATCCAAAAGAATTGCCATGTATCTAGGTCCTTTCTCTAATATCTAGGAGGAGACATAAACGAATGTGTTTATACGACTGGCCGGCCAGCCTCGATGATGGTGGTGGCGGCCACCGCACGCTGTGCTCCAGCTTCTGCTTCTTTCTTTATTCATTTTCCAGCCATGCATCTACTTGTTTTTTTGTGAGCCTTTTGTTGTGGAGTGGCCACCACCATAGCCCAAACGGCTCACGGCGCCAGCAGGACAAACCGACAGTTTCATGAAAATCCACAAGATCAATGAAATGGTATATATGCTCCTAGAAAAATAGACTTAAATAGGAATATTTATGTAACTTCAGATAAGAAAAATGATATGCATGCCCCTATAAAGATAGAGATAGGTAGGGATATCTGTGTGACTAAGCTTCTATGGCTATAAATACATGCTTAAGTGCGCCATAGGAAAGGCCAGAGCACTCTTATTTAGCAAGGGGTTGGATATCTCCAACTTCCAAGATACTAGCACAGACTTCTACTGTCATCTCTAGTATGTATAAGGTTACGGGTAGCCTTTTCATGGTCTTCCCATCAGTGACAGAGTCAGGATTTTGATGATGGGGATGCGAACTTAAAACATATCGGTAATTATAAACAAAGGGGAGTAACTATAAGCATAACAAAGTTTCGTCAACCTAACAAAGAATGAACGTAAAGTAATACAAGAACTACTATTAGTCCTAGAAAGACTCACATCAGGATGTGAAGCTACCTACATAACATTGAAGTACTGAACTAAAACAAGAAGCAACTATGGTATCGCTAGATTCCCATGTGGTTAGCCTTCAGGAACCTCAAATGACAAATGTTTGCTCTGTTCTCTATCAAGAACAGCAATCAGGTACTAATGTACCACAGATACACTGGTATTCTGGTAATCAGGCACCTATACATGATTTATATAGTAAATAGTAAAGGCAACCTATGTCCTTCAAAAAGGAGTTAGCACCTGATAAATCACCTTCACTCTTGTGTCTTCCTAGCTATGAGCAGCATTGTACCAAATACAAGATAATCAGATACAACAAATGCTAACTTCTAAGCTCCACTAACTTAGTAACCCTAGTTGAGATCTCATTTCAGTACACTGAGTCATTGTGTCACTGATAGCCTCATCTCTCGTATTTCATATTTGACTCATTTGAGAATAGAGCTATAATACACAGAGCTACATTTGAGAATAAACATGAGTCATGCCGATGCCTATTGCTTGTTGGGCCTAATGGAGTAATGGGCTACCAGGTGTATATATAGACATATAGTGTATATGAGTATATGTAGTATATACTGGATTTTTTGGTAAAAATTTTGAAGCTGCAATGTATCCCAATACATATACTCTCCCTCCACCACTGCTTTTCATAATCCTCTTTCTTTACTGTTTAGTGTGTAACCATAACACCTTTATCTTATGTTTTGTGCATGTGTGTACTGCATGATTAGTAGTAGTACTGCTTCTGCGTAGAGGATGAGCTGGAGAAGATTATAATTCCAAATTCACATCCCGAAGGCAAGGCATGCAAGATGGGGAATATATAATTTTCCATGCCTCCGCAGTGGATGCCTGACAAAGCCCTCCAAGGTTGCTGTCATTCCGGCCCGAACGGTCATTTCAGACGCGCACTAGTTCTTGCTGCAATGCAATTCGTCCCAGGATTGTTGGGGCCAGCATCTGTACGATACATTACATACCTTCGGTTCTTATCCTGAACTTGAAACGGCCAAATTAATGTGTAGTGAGGTTGATTTTGAGATATTGGATATCACTTGAAACGGCCAAATCAATACATTATATGTACGTATATATGGCATAAATAAAAAGAGCGCACACGAGTCGCTTATTTCTGTTTCAGCTTCTAGTTTTTAATTTACTATTTCTTTATTTTGTTTATTTTTCTTTTTTTGGTTTTTTGGTTTTTCTTTTTCCCGTATTTCTTCGTATTGTCCGTGATGGGCTAATTAATTACGTCAAATAAATCACCATTAGTTACAGTAAAAAAATAAGCTAGTTACAGTGAAAAAAAGATATAAGCCATCGCCAAACTAAGCACCACCTAAGACCCGTTTGAACATGGGATTTCTGAATTTTGAAGGATTTAAACTGTTCGTGAAAATGTCTTTGTGAAATTTTCTTTGTTTCAGACAAGCCTTAAATCGTGAATATAAATTCTCTATTTCAGACAAGTCTTAAACCGTGAATATTTTAAGATTAGGGTTCTTTACGGCATCTTAAAACAAATATAAGTCATATAATATTTACCATCCAATAATTTAGATTAGTTAGGATTTAGTTATAATACTATCCACACTACTAACAGTAAAATTTCTAAAATATTAAAATTATAAACGAGCGGTCAAGATGAATGTGGCCACTGGATGGGATCGGCGGCCTGGACACGGGGTGTTCGGCGTGGGTGGACTTCCCGTCGGGCGTGCCGTGCGGCGTGACGATCCCGGAGCAGTGCGACCCGACGGACGCGGCGGCGAACAGCGCGTGCAGGGACGTGTGCCACTACGGCGGGTGCAGGCGGGGCGGTCAGTGCGTGCCCCTGGGGCTCGGCAGGGGCCGGGGCTGCCATTGCAAGTGCTGAACTGCTGATCCGTTGAGTTTCAATCAGAAGACGCAGCAGCAGGAGGAAATAAACTAATGGGAAGGCAGCAAACAATCGAGCTAACTAATTGTGCTGCGGTACGCTGTAGATGGTAGATGCATGGATGCTTACTGTCCAATTGCTGTTGGTGCTACAACGCCATCTTGATAGCACCTGCATGACCGCCCTGACCGCGCCTGCAGAACTCCGGCGTGCTCGCCCACGGGTAGTACACCACCTCGAATGGTTGTCCGGCGGCGGCCATCCTTGCCACCGTGACCACGTCCTCGATCGGGACCTTCTTCTTGTATAGCACCATAAAAAATAGGAATCGTCTCTATCTCTCTCCCCCATCTCCCATCTCTCTCCTATCTCCCATATCTCTCTCTCCGTGCAGCCAGCGGCTTACGGAGGCGGTACAAATGGGGCAGGTGGCTGTGGCACCGACGGCAAGAGGTGGTGCCGGCAGGCGGCGTCACGGAGGCAGGCAGCGTGGCTCGGGCAGGTGACGATGTGGTAGCTTGCGGGCACAGCTAGGCCAAGCGACGGCTGGTGTAGGTGGCAGCGCAGGCGGGGGAGCAGGCGCACGGCACCAACGTGCAGGCAGGTGTCCGCGTGCAACAGTGGGCTCGCGGTGGCGCGACGGTGGCCAGCGGCGATAGTGGCATGGCCGGAGAGTGGCCGGGCGGCCAATTTCCACTGCCACGCGATTCGACTTGTCGAGGGCATAGCCGAATCGCGTTTCGCACGGTGGTTGCAAGTTCGCGCTGCGTCTGTGGTTCGAATAACTGAACGGCGATTCACTCAGCCGAACAGCGATTCGCACAACAGAAGGGCTAGCGAACCCGTTTCTTTCGACCGAGCGAATCCTTGTCATCTCTCATCAATTCCAGCTGAGCTGTACCTGATTTACTTCTGTCCCACCTTGCAGGTTCGCATGTGGCCTTTGAGGAAACGTTTGGACAGTTGTGCATCTCGGATCCTTTGTGCAGCAAATCCGTCGAACGTGCTCAAGGCAAGTACCTCGCAGTCATAACCTCTCCGTTTCACATTCCATATCTTACATGACTATTTGTTACCATTGCTATTGTGTACAATTATCATATCACTAACGTTTACCTGGTTATTATCATATCACTAAAACTTATCTAGCTATTATCATATCAATGAAGCTTGTCTGGTTATTAACATATCACTAAAGCTTACATGGCTATTAATGTATCGCTCATACTTGCCTGGTTATTAACATATCACTAAAGTTTACCTGGCTATTATCATATCACTCATGCTTACCTGGTTATTAACATATCACTAAAGCTTACCTGGCTATTATCATATCACTCATGCTTGCTTGATTATTATCATATTACTAATACTTACCTGGTTATTATTGTATCACCCATACTTATCTAGTTATAGACTTCTAATATTGTATTCAAACCATGATGTTCTAGGTTATCTTGTTTTATGTGCTTTTATGTTTATTAGGATACTTAGTTATTAATATTTAGAATTTATGCTTAAATCATTAATAGGGGCAGCGGATGATTATGTTGTAGACTTAGGTTTAAACCGCTAACAATCTTTTAATAGCAAAGCTTCTATGTTTTATCTTTCCGATATCATGATGTATGACTAATAATTACTTATCACGTAATAAAACTTAGTTAGTTGTCAACCTTAATGTGAGTTATGTTATAATATCTCCTTTAGAATAATTCCTAGACCGTTATCATAATGTTAGCATTCCACATCACCATCTATCGGGATCTAATGCCTCTTCATTCCAAATCTTTAGTGAATCCTTTCACTTATCATAACCTTGTCTTAGTCTTCTCTTAGTTCCTTAAAATTCATACCATATAACATGTTAACAATATCAAAGTTACCTGGCTAGGGGCTACTCACATATAGGAGAGATTTTCACCCACGTGGTAATGTATGGAGGGTCGTACACTTTCATTACTCAGGATATTACACCCCGTCTGCTTATATAATCGAGGGCAATGTTATGTCTGACTACTCTCGTATAATTGGGTATGTGGGAAGTGACCGCTGGTGCCATTGCTACAATTTGCTAAATAACAATTATATTTAATTTCACTATTTATGTTATTTCTATCCCTGATCTTTACAAGTGGTTCCAATAACCTAGTTTCATTATATTTAACCCATGTCAATTGCTTGTTAGAATTACTTGACCTTTACTCATTTTGTTGCGGCCGTTGTTGGATACTTACTGAGATTTTCAAATTTTACGCTTGCTTTTTCCGTTCTCAGGTAAAAGGCCAGTGGAGTGATTGTAACATGCATGGGTGGGAGCACTCGAGTTTTCAACACCGTGGCTTGCCACTATTTATGTTTTCTTATTTATACTATATTTAATTAGAAGTTGACCGGTTCCATGTTTCAAATATTATTTACATCTTCCGCTAGTTTTCTAATAAAGTGCTAATAAAGTTTTAATTTCTAATGATTTCTATTGTTACTTTTACTTGTTCTTTATTTTGGCTATTACGTTCAATAGTAGTATCTCATATTATTATGTGAGGTGCTACACCTTGGCGCTCATGTCCCCGCTGCTCGAGCTCGCAATGCCCCGCATGAGGCCTCTGCATTGATCCCATCTAGGCAACGCGGAGAGGCCCTCGTTGCCCCGGCGTTGTAGAACCCGTGCTTGTTGCGTCCTCATCGCCCCATCGCCCCCGGCGTTGTAGAACCCGTGCTTGGTGTGTCGGATGCCGATGTGGATCTCGCCGAAAAAAAGAAAGTTAAAAAATAAAAGTCTGTAATACCTCATAAATCAATGATAAGATTTTATTTCTACTATCATCTTTCGCTATTAGTCTAATGTACTGTAAAAAAATCCTAAAATTAAACTATGTGAAACGATAACTACAATTTTTATTCAGTTCGTACCTGATTATGATGGGTTATACAAGTACATAACCAGCTGGTTTAGCATCAGGTTAATTAATCGCAAGCCCCGGCCATTAACCATACATATGATTTGTGGTACAGGAAGCATATATGTATCTTCTCTCATCAACAAAAGGTAGAGAACGGAACAATACTGGCAGAGTAACAGTTGGCCAATCCCTGCACTAACAAACGTAACAATCTTGAGTTCGTTCGTTAGCCAAAGCCAACAAAAAAACCTAAAAGCAAGGCAAGCTCGGCAGTAAGATCGAGATGGAGAAAGCGAAGGCAAGCAAAACCCACACACCCACTGAACCACGCACACCGCTGCCTGCCTGCTGCCCCAGTAGATTTAGTGTCTGTTGTTTTTGTTATGACTGTGACATTGGTTTTTGATTAAAATTCTGAATTTTTGGGCTATTCGCCACCGAGATTACGAAGAAAGATGTTCGCTTATGATTTTAGTTGGTACAAATGTTGAGTTTTTAATGTGTACTATAATTAACTTATAATCCCATCTTAAGAAAATAATCCCTTAAAGAAGCTCTCCAATTATAAGAAAACATCATCTCATCTCATCCCTACCCTTTCCCCTCCCTCCCCTCATCGATCCGACCAAAAGCACGGCAAACATTATCGATCTCACCAAAAGAGAAGTGCAACTGGTGGAGAGGAGGCAGAAAGAGAGAAAGCGAGCGCATCACGCAGTAGAGCTTTTCCCACTCAAAAGAATACACGCTTAGATTACTCGCAGTTTACATAGGTTGGCCTCCTAGATACTAGATAAATCGATAGCTAGCTAGCTCCTACGCAACGCACTGCTCAGCTCGCCATCAAAATCCCTTGATACCACCCTGACCCTTGTAACAACGACGGGCGCAGAGGCCTGTGGTAGCAGTAGTACGGCTCCTTATGCTGCCTCCTCGCCGTAGCTTACATGGATACGTTGTTTAGGTTGGTTAGCCTCCAAGCCTCCGAGCAGCAGCAGCAGTCGGCTTCCTACAACTCCAGGAGCACCACCTCGAGCAGCTCAAGGTCGTCTTCCCACCAGACCAACGCCTCCTACAACTACTACTACCACAGCAACAGCGGCGTCGGCGGGCAGTATTACTATAGCCAGCACCAGCACCATCAGCAGCCGTACTACCTGGAGCCGTACCAAGAGGAATGCGGCAACGCCCACAACCACCCTTACATGGATGAAGACTTCTCCTCCTCCTCCTCGTCGAGGCACTTCCACTGGCACGGCGCGCCGGTGCAGCCGCCGACGTCGTCCACGCCGGCTCCGAAGGCGCCGACGCCCTCACTGTCCACGTCGTCCACGGCGGCTGGGGCGGGGCACGCGCTGTTCGAGGCGGCGGACCTGTCGTTCCCGCCGGACCTCAACCTCGATTTCTCGTCCCCGGCGTCGTCGTCCGGCGGTGGGACAGCGTCGTCGGCGGCGGTTGGGGGCGGGGAAGGGAGCAGGTGGGCCAGCCAGCTGCTGCTGGAGTGCGCGCGCGCGGTGGCGGCGCGCGACAGCCAGCGCGTGCAGCAGCTGATGTGGATGCTCAACGAGCTGGCGTCGCCGTACGGCGACGTGGAGCAGAAGCTGGCATCCTACTTCCTGCAGGGCCTCTTCGCGCGGCTCACGGCGTCCGGGCCGCGGACGCTGCGCACGCTGGCGGCGGCGTCCGACCGGAACACGTCGTTCGACTCAACGCGGCGCACGGCGCTGCGGTTCCAGGAGCTCAGCCCCTGGTCGTCCTTCGGGCACGTGGCCGCCAATGGGGCCATCCTGGAGTCCTTCTTGGAGGCCGCGGTGGCGTCGTCGGAGCCGCAGAGGTTTCACATCCTCGACCTGAGCAACACGTTCTGCACGCAGTGGCCGACGCTCCTCGAGGCGCTGGCCACGCGGTCCGCCGACGACACGCCGCACCTGTCTATCACCACCGTGGTGTCAGCCGCGCCGTCCGCGCCGACTGCGGCCGTGCAGCGAGTGATGCGGGAGATCGGGCAGCGCATGGTGAAGTTCGCGCGGCTGATGGGCGTGCCCTTCTGCTTCCGCGCCGTGCATCACGCGGGGGACCTCGCGGAGCTCGACCTCGACGCGCTCGACCTGCGCGAGGGCGGTGCCACCACCGCGCTCGCCGTCAATTGCGTCAACTCGCTGCGCGGCGTGATGCCTGGTGGTGCCCGCCGGCGCGACGCGTTCTCCGCAAACCTCCGCCGGCTCGACCCGCTGGTCGTCACCGTCGTAGAGGAGGAGGCCGACCTGGTGGCGTCCGACCCCGACGCATCCGACGAAGGCGGCGACACAGAGGCAGCATTCTTGAAGGTGTTCGGCGAGGGCTTACGGTTCTTCTCGGCGTACATGGACTCGCTAGAGGAGAGCTTCCCGAAGACTAGCAACGAGAGGATGGCATTGGAGAGGGGAGCAGGGCGTGCCATTGTCGACCTAGTCTCGTGCCCGGCGTCAGAGTCCATGGAGCGGCGGGAGACGGCGGCGGCATGGGCGCGGTGCATGCGGTCGGCCGGGTTCTCCCCGGTGGCATTCAGCGAGGACGTAGCCGACGACGTGCGGTCACTGCTCCGTCGGTACCGGGAGGGCTGGTCGATGCGCGAGGTCGGCCCGGACGACTCGGCAGCCGGAGCAGGCATGTTTCTTGCGTGGAAGGAGCAGCCTCTCGTGTGGGCAAGCGCGTGGAGGCCATGACCGATCGAGGTCGAACTCACCAATGCAAATGCAACCTCGGTGAGTGGAACAGCAGGAGAATGGATGCATCCATGCATTGGGACGTCGCACGCACGCACGTACGTACGTACGTGTGTATGTCCAGCTCTTGTGTGTCTTGAAATCAATGGCTCACACACAATGTAGGGTTTGGAAGCAGCGTAAGCGAAGGAGGCTACAGGAATGGCTCACGTACACATTGGTTGAAGCGAGGTGATCGAGGAGGAGGAGGTGATCATAGTTCGTTTAGTTTTTAGACTTGCATCGATTTTTAATCATCGATCGTCACAAGTTCTTGGCGTGATGATTTTGATTTGCTTGTTTTTCCATTTTCCCCCTTTCGTCTGTTTTCTTCTTGTAAGGTTAACATTTTTTTTCTTCCTTTTGGAGAAATTTACGTGCATGGTTTTGTCATACGGCCGGCATCTCCTAGCTACAGCAAGCTTCTTGCATCGATGCTAGCTTTGCATGGTTGTTGAGATGTTACTTCTTGTCTTCTTGGTGGAGGTTTAGGACAGACACTTGCACGGCCTACTACTTCTAGTCATCAAACATCAAGGACTAAAGCTTGCTACACCATATGAGCCATTACTTCATATTTCTTTCTATGAAAGATGGTTAAGTAGCGCTCTTTTTTTTGTGTGTGTCATTGTATTTTCCCCTTTCGCATTAGCAACATGAAAGAAAAGCATATTGGACAGCTAGCCTCAATATACGTTTGGTCAAAGAAGATTATGTAATTTACTTTACCTGATCCACAAGGGTATGATTAGGTCGATATTTACATGATCTTTGAGGGATCGGATTGATGCTAAAATACGAGTAGTATAAATTAATTTCTAGCCAGATGCCCCTCATCTTCCAGCTATGACTTATGCCAGCTTAAGTTTTCAGAGAAAAAAAACCGATTTAATTTGAGATTGAGAGTGACAAATGGCCTTATGTTGGTTTGGCAGACAATAATCTAAGGGACCATTTGGATTTTAGAATATCTAGTGAAAAGGTACACACATCTGCTAATAATTTGGTGTCCGTATTTTTGGTCCAAGAAGCCGGATCAAATTTGTTGTGTCTATTGCAAGCTCTAAGACCTTTGAAATCTTTTTGAAAACTGACCCGGCCTGTCGTTGACAGATTAGCTTCTTCGCTTTACTTAATCTGTTAATTTAACTTAAGTTTGATTCTAGTACAAGACAAGATCAAGAATTGTTACGAGTTTGCAACAAAGTGGGCAGTGACAACAATCATTGGCATTATCAAAACAGAATATTCCATCCGTTTCTCTTTTTACTTGATATTTTTAATTTTTTTTAAGGTCTGCGAGATACGATTTTGATGTGACTTTTAACCATTACTTTTTATAACTTTACATCAAGATATACTAATAAGATTATAATATTATAGTAATATTTTTAATATAAATTTAATAACATAATTTTTGTATAATCAATCTATATAATTTTAAATTTACCGATAGTCAAACTTTAAAAAATTTGTCAGTATAGATTCTAGAAAATAAGTAAAAAAAAAAGAACCGGAAGGAGGTCGAGGAATAGGATAAAAAGAGAACCATGAGGAATGCCAATCTCTCAGAGGTTTAGGTGATGGGGGTGATATCATGATCAGCTCAGCCATTTCTAGAAAACTCATAGTTTGCACACTTCCCTTGTCCTCTTGTTGCAGAAGCAAAACTAGCTGTCCCATTGTCACATTTCAATCTTGACACACACACACACACCTCCCCTCCTTTTACGTTGGCCTTAACTTCTTTTTTTTTATGTAATCAGTTTCACGAATAAGTTACGGCCAGATAACTAAAGCACGCAACTTGTGGTGAAGGCACAAAATCAAATCACACTGACCGCAACGGCAACTCATCGGTGAGATTCCATGCGTGGCGTATGTGTTTCATTCATGCATATGTAGGTACGCACACTAGGTAGTGGCAAGCAGGGCGGAGCCACACCTCGAGCAGGGTAGACTCCAGCTCGGGGTGTAGAAAAATATTTAGTGTACAGTTTAGGTAAATTCAGTTCAGTCTAGGTAACATTTTCATAGTTCAGCTTAGATAGTTTAGATCATTCTATCACTGAACTCGAAGTGTAACCAAATCCTAGCTCCGTCACTGATTGGTTGCAAGCACCGGCCGGCGATCGAGAGGCATGGGTATATATGCCTACGGCCTTTCCGACGAGGTGATCGTTCGCAAAGCTAAAAAAGGCCAGCGCGAGCGAGGAATGGGAAAGGTGACGGGGGATCAGGCCGTGCGAGCGAGCGAGCGCGCCGGGTCGTGATCGCGTGGGCGACCGAGCCGCGCGACTGCGCGAGCGCGGAGAGAGGGGGGCGGAGCGTGACCGTGCGAGGTGTGGAGCGCGGACGGGCGGAGTGGGGAAGCGAATCTTAGGACGGGCGCTGCTGGAATCTAACAAAAGAAGGTGGCCTCGGACTGGCCGGCCGGCCGGCCGGCTAGCTAGTGGCCTGCCTGCCTGCCTGCCTGCGCGTACGTACGTACCGGCCCCCCACGATCTTTACCTTTCTCCCTTTTCTCCCGCGAAATTATTACGCCGACCAGCTCGAGCTCGCACGTCCCGGCTCATCCGTCGACAGCGTCGCTGTCTACCGCCAGACCGGCGCCTCTCCCCTCTGGCGAATCAACACTTGCGCTACGTACTTACGTACACCGACTCATCTGCCCATGATCCACTGGCCGATCGAGATCCAAACGAATCCGCCTACTGTATTTGTGTATATACAAGTGGATTACAACAAGGCGAAGCACTGTAACGCACCTATCCGTAGTCCCACGCTGTCGGTTAGCTTAGATGTTAGCGCCTCCGGGTCAATCATATTGTTTTGGACCAAACGCAAGTGAGATGTTACGCGTGTGTTTTTTTTATGGGTAGACGCGCGCACAACCCACATATATCATTCACATGCACACCTTACGCACACGTATGCGTGTCACTTACACACACTAGGAGATTAAGCGGAGGTCTTTAGGCCTCTGGAACACAGAAACGTGTTGTCCTACTTAACACGCATATATATATATATATATATATATATATATATATATATATATATATATATATATATATATATATATATATATATATATATATATATATATATATATATATATATATATATATATATATATATATATATATATATAAACTTATTAGGTAAACGTGCATGCCGAGAGGATTCAAACGGGCTAGGAGTCGACGCCACGCTCCTGCCAACTAAGCTACGCTCAGTTCTCTATGCGTGTGTGTTATGGTAGGCATATGTCCCCTGTGTGGATTGGACTTCATGCGGATTTTGGACCTAGCTATGGTGTTACAGGTAACTAGTGCTTTACTACAATTTTTTTTAACAAAAAAACTAGTGTGTTACTAGTATGCATGTAAGTATTATCATGCAAACTCACACGTGGAGCGCTGGATGAAATTTGGATGTATAAGATGTGTTATCATGTGGAGGTTATTCTATGGTATTGTAATGAGTATTTAATTTTGTTATGTAAAAGTTATCAACATTTGAGTTTAATTTTAAGTGTTTATAGTTTTCAGTATTGCTGTCAAGTGGTAAGCGGTCTAACCGGCTATGGGTTGGCGATCAGACCGGCTTTGCCTTTTGGTTTATGTTGTCTCAGGTGTGAACAATTTGACTAGCACATGGGATGCAGCCAGAACAGTGGTTGCAGTATGGTCGAGCTATGGTAGCCTGTTGCTTTTTTAGCAGATGGCGTGTTTTGGAGTTGGGCATGTGCGGTCAGACCGGTCGTTGGTTGGCGGTCAGGTCGGAGTTGAGTTGAGTTTGGCTGCGTGATTAGCATTGAATATACGGTCATATCGGTGTCCTGATACAAAGGAAGGTTTTAGGTCAGTTTGGGTGAATTGGATGGCTGTTAGACCGACCATGGGTTGGTGGTCTAATAAGTGACCAACATATAAAATACGGTCAGATTGGCGGTGAGTTTTCAAGATGTAGTGAGCTATGGTTTTGAGCTGAAATTTGAGAGTTGGTCCTAGAAGGTTGGGACTAGTGCATATAGATTGCAATATGCATATTTGAACTAATGTCGGTTAAGTTGTGAAGAACTCGTGGCCGAAAATGATTGTTTGGCTTGTTGTTGTGCAAGTGACTTAGAGTTAACTATGATCAATGGCATAGAGGATCAGGACTTGGTTAGGAGAACCAAGATCCAGAACGGTCATAGATGCCATATGAGATGGTTAAACTCAAGCAAGGTGCAAGATTAATAAGAACCATGGAAGGCAAAGTTTTAACAAAGATCTTTTGAGGTAAAGTGGTGCTTCCGAGAGCGAAGCATGGAGGTATGTGTTCTTGGTTAATCAATTGTGTCAATTGATGATATTATGTATTGTGTTGTGCTACGCGATGGGTTTGCATGTTTGTGATGGATAGGACTTCGAAGCTATGTTCATGGTGAGACGGAGGGGACTAGAACTTAGCTAGTTCTGCCGGAAGATGACCGAGGCTTTCAAAGTGGTGGACATGGCAGGTAATGGCAAGGTGAACCGGGACTAAGCTTGGAGAGGAGCTGAGGTCCAGAACAGTCAGGGAAGCTAGGTAAGGTCATGGTGCAAGGTGAGGCATATGACGCTGTAACGCCCTAGGGTCCAAACCGGCTCAGACCTAACCACATTCTGGATAGGCCACACACACGTAGCAACCCTCTTGCACTTTCGTCCTCGCTTCGCGCAAAACGGTTAACCGGGGGTGCTACCATTGAAACTCCTAGGCTTATATGTAAGGGATACTCAAGTTAAGCTAGCAAGGTGGGATTAACCCAGAAATTCATGTGCACACACACATGGGCCAACATGGGCCGGGGTGTCACATACACCCCCTTAAAGGACCCAACGTCCTCGTCGGACCAACATACCCACACTGGGGCAAATGATAAGGATCTCCCCTCTTGGCACATGTCCGTGCGTTCAGTGCTAGTACATATGCCATGCCGTGTGTCCACTCCGGGCCCACACGCACCATGTGCCATATTGCCACGCCCCTAACCCGCACGCGCCCATGTAACCGCGAGAGTCGGCTCTGATACCATTTGTAATGCCCTAGGGTCTAAACCGGCTCAGACCTAACCACATTCTGGATAGGCTACGCACACGTAGCAACCCGCTTACGCTTTCGTCCTCGCTTCGCGCAAAACGGTTAACCGGGGGTGCTACCATTGGAACTCCTAGGCTTATATGTAAATGCTTTTCAAGGTAAGCTAGCAAGGTGGGACTAACCCAGAAATTCATGTGCACACACACATGGGCCAACATAGGCCGGGGTGTCACAGATGCGCCAAGTGATTTGGGTCCATTTGCAAACGAGTACGATTCGATGGGTCCATACACATGAAAGGCTTGGCAGGAAGTCATTGTGGCCACCTGAAAGGTATCAGAGCATAGACGGTGATAAAGGATTTGGGAAATGTTGATGAAAGGGCATTTTGGACATTTACCTAATGAGATGGAGGCGGTTTCCAAAACCACGATGAGGCATAAGTTGTTTATGTCATGAAAAGGAGGGATAAGCAAGGTTAATCGGGCAATTGGAGACAAGTAGAAGCGACACTTTGAGAAACTTGCGTGTGTATGTGAAAACCTGTTATGTGTTGGGTTATTGGGTTTGCCCATTTGTTGGTGGATGAAATCTACTTTGTATTTAGATCTAGGATTTTGATATGAAATGGTAGGTTAGCCTCCGCCATAAAAAGAGGGAGAGAAGATGGCTTAGAGGTTAAGCCAAGTGGAGAAGAGTTAGAGTTTTTGAAGAGAATTTTTAAAGATGGGGTGAGGCTCTTGTGCTTGAGGTTCTTATCATCCTTAGGCTCTATAAGTGGTAAGGGAGTGATCGTAAATATTCATCTCCAAGTACTAATAGATATCCAAAATTCGTCCAATCCATCTCCTCTTTGCTCAAGTATTGAAATCTTAATTTGGTTTAGTTTTTGGTGTTTCTTTCTCCTCTCTTGATATTTCTTTGTGTCAAGAACATATAAGTGATAAAGATATCTCTTGAAGACCAGATTCCATCCATCTAGGCATCTTTCTTTGCAAGTTTTTGCATTTGCCTGATTTTGATTCAAGAAAGGGTGATTTAGGGGGTTTTGATCTTGGGATTAGTTCTTGCTGTGATTTGAGGATGCTAAGACGTGTGGGAAGCCATCCTTAGCCATCTTGGCTCGATTCTTTCTACAAGCTTCTCTCAATCACCATTTCACAATTTTGCCTAATTTTGGTGCTTCTCGTGCTCAAGTGAGAAAAGATCGCAACTTTTGCAAGCACTTAGAGAAATTCTTGTTTGAATAGCTTTCTGAGATCTTTATCTTACTATGTGCCAAGTTTCATTTCGTTTGAAGGTCTAGTTTGAAAGTTTGGTCATTTTGTGGTTTGAAATTCATTTTGGTGCAGCAGAGCTTTAAGAGTCAAAAGGTTCTAACTTTGTTTTTTTTTCTTGCAATATATCTTTGTGTTTTAGGTTCCTAAGGTTGTCATCTAGCCTTGAATCAAGTTTCAAGTCATTTGGATCCTTCGTGTGAAAGTTGTACCCTTTTAAGTATTTAAAATCATGTTGATTTTTAATTCTGTCCTGAAGGAGAGATTAGACCATCCCTAATAGATAAGACCGGTTGCTAGTTGGAAGCTAGACTAGCCGGGGCTTATCAAGATTTATTTTGCTCAGTTTTTCTTAAGATTTCTCTGTAGGTGTCTAAACTCTGATATTCACATCTTGACATAGCTTTTAAACACTATTAAAGTAAAGAGTCTTCAATTCTCCTTGAAAAAAGATTTTGCAAAGAACTGTATTTGTGTAGGTTCCTATTCATTCTCCTTAGTCATCGTTCTCAGTCTTACCAGATGTATTGACTTTTGAGGTGGTGGCATACCCTCGTATATGAATTTTCAATCCATCAAGGGTTATTTGCAAAATGTTCAAGCCTAACTAAATCTAATCGGATCAAATACCATGCAAAGTTACATACCGTGAGTCTTCCTAGTAGCACCCAGGATTATCGAAACCGGTTTTAAATTTTACGGGAGAGTTCGATAGGATCAGCAGCACCGATTTTGGAAAAATTTTGGTAGTTTCTAGGCCAACATTCTCAAATAAAAATCGGCCAAAATCATTCTAAATTAGTGTAAATTGGAGAAACATCGGAGTAAATCGGATGAAATCGGAGTAACTCAAAGTAAAACAAAATATTTGAGACTGATTTGTATTCTAAGTGGTGTGCCAATAGGACCGATTCACCGATTTTGTGGTGATTTTCGGTTGATTTTTATAACCCCGATAGCACCTCGATTGATATAAGTTAATTTGCGCCAATTAATTTATTGAAGTCTTGCGCTAATTAATTTATTGAAGTCTTTTCTAATAATCAGGTTGCAAGTTTTTTAATTGAGAAGGATGGAGGGCGTGATGGGAACGTCCTTGATATATACTAAGAAGTGCGTGGAGTACCATCAGGCATCAGCTCGACACATAGCTTTCTTATGTGTGGGTCAAAATGGGCCATAAGCTGAGCGAATTTTCAATCCAATTCTGAACAAATCATGATACCGGCTCGGCGGTCCTACTGCAGCCTTTGTAATAGTCGGGACTGCATGCTTTTGGTTTTATCCAAGAAGAACAAGGGTAAGCTTTCTCTGAAGTCCAGTGGAGTAGATTTCTCTTCTTTTGGGTCATATATATTGTACTACAAGAAAACTTATATCCTATACTGACCTGGTTCGTTGAGAACTTGCTCATAAGGTCTTTCACAACCTACGATTGTTGAGCCGTATAATTGCCGTCATAAAATGTGCAATTGATAGTTAATCAGCAAGCAACTTGTCCAGCCCCTTGGTTAAGTGAAGGAACCTCAACAGGAATTCAAGCAGATTCGATGAGCAAGACGAGTTTATGAAGATACTGAAGGTGATAATCTTCATATGATGCTTACATTAGTGAGATCAGATAAATGAACTGAAGCGACGCGATACCTCTATATAGAAGACTTTATCTGAACATCTCTGCACTACATGTACATGGGCGTGCATGGCTGATGACTGCTAGCTCTTATACGAGAGAGTTAAGGAAGCACAAATGCAGGAGACGGTTGCACAAGTTAGGAGAGCAGTTTTCCAAGCTAAAGTGTCAGCATGTGATACTACGATTAATTCTCTCTTGATCCATGGTGGATGGCTCTTTGCCAAAACTTCCATTCCATTAACTTCACTAGGCTGTATTGCTGTACTTAGAATATGCATGTAAAGTAACATGTCAGTAGATGACACTTGATGTTGCATTTTATGCAAGCAAAAAGAGAGATTAGGGGGTTGTTTTTCTGAGTCTTGATATAGGGCTCTATCCCCACTAGCAGTCTAGCTAGCAACAGAAGGAGAGGTTAGCTGCTGGCTCCATGCTAGCAACAAAGGAGAGGCTAGCTGCTGGCTCCTTGGTATTGAGCCAAGGTGGAATGGCCGGACAAGCACAAGCTAGGTCTTGGACCAAAATAGGAGCGAGGAACAGATAGTGGGAGCTCCTTTTGAGGGGGGTGGGGTGAAGGTGTGGGCATGGAGAGACATGACCCCTCTTTTTCCGCCCCAACAAGCACTTTGCACAGGCCTTCTTGTAGGGCACGGGGTTAATACTAGCTTCTTCTTGCTTGTACATGCTGGTGTGCAGGTTGGACATCCACATTCTGCTATGTTTTTCCATCTAACTTCACAGCTAGATCAATTAACAAGAGTCAATCTCTCCCCCGGTCAATTTCTTTTTCTTGAAGGCAGTGTTCCATGAAGCGCGAGTGGAAGACAATCATTCACCTCTGCATGCTTCGAGCGATGTATAGCATACATATTGCTGCATATATGCTACATTCCCTTTGGGAATAACGTTCTCTAGCCAGCGACAAGCACCGTGCATGTACTTCCATACCTACGTCTAAACGACGGATTCGAGACAGTGCAGCTAGTGCTTCTTGAGCTTGCCAATGGTCTGCATTCTCCTGTGACCATGCATGAGCACATATAGTATTCAGTACTCAGCATGCAGATCCATGCCAAACCTTTGATCCGTAATGATACAATTGCGCCCATGCATGCATCGCTAGCAGCGCGGGAAAGACTGCTTTATTAGGTCGATGAACGAGGCGATTAGCTTGTGTGTTTAAGAAAGCGAACTTTTTGTACGCTCGATGATGGCCATGGCATGGCCCATGGCCCAGTTAAGTGAACGCCTGCAAAAGCTGAGTGCGTGCGTGGTGCATG
The DNA here is from genome assembly GCA_017311315.1 of Dendrocalamus latiflorus. Classification (NCBI taxonomy): domain Eukaryota; kingdom Viridiplantae; phylum Streptophyta; class Magnoliopsida; order Poales; family Poaceae; genus Dendrocalamus; species Dendrocalamus latiflorus. The sequence continues at coordinate 6,922,290 of CM029629.1, read as the reverse complement.
CATGCATGCGAGGCCTTTTTGTCAGGCAACTCAAACTGATCTCAGAAAAACCGACAACCATCCAGCACGAAAATACATGCAGCGCAGTGGATTCTTTTAAACTGTAGACTATGGCTTTTGCCTTTAAATTTTAAGAGAGTATAAAGGTAGACGGTTACGTATAATTTTAACAGATATAAGTGAAACTGGTATAGTATTTACTATAACCGATTTGTAGACCTCACTTTTAAAAATCATGTTATTTAAAAAAAATACTTACTATAGCATAAACAAAAAGCCACAAGCGGCAAGCCCGAAATACCCAGCACAAGTCCCCGGCACTGCACATTATGCATCCATTCCATCGCCAATGGGGCTATATCATCGCCAATGCGTGCATACTAGCTTATTACTAGTAGGATATGCTTTCCTGTACTTACATGCATCGATCGTTCATTCACCCTTACTGTTCAACGAATCCACTGTGGCATGTGGAAAGGGAGGGGGGATCACATCCCCAAAGGAAAAGGGGAAATAGTACTCGTGATGGAATCATGCAGGGCAGGAAGAAAGCAGGCATGGAGGGAGGGCACTGTGCAAAAGTAGCGCACGCACATTGCCGCGCGGGCCCCCCGCGGCCTGCCGAATGATTCCATGCAAGAGACGCTAACTACTTGCACCATCGACATGTCGTGCGTGCCGGGCCCTTTTCAATTTTCAATCGAGTAGCTTCCAACTGTTAAGTACACGGAGGACGTCACGTCTGAAGTTGATATCTCAGGGCTATATGCGTGCAGTGTTGATACCCCCGTGCAGCGCACATGGATGGCACTTCGGTTATGAGTTCTGATTTGAGTGAACCCAGGGGCGGAGCGCTGCCCAGGCTTGCCGGCGACCGGCCATGGACCTCCAGTTTATTCTGCTGTCGGCGGACGTTATGAGAGCGAGCTAACCTAGACAGGCAACCGTTGCGGTGGGCTTAGAGAGCTGTGCGTTGCGTCTTATGAGCATACGGTGGACCTGTTTTTTTTTTTTGCTGTGGTTTGTAATTTTTAGGGTGTTTATGTAAGAAATTACAGAGTAACAGAAACTTACGTGCAATTTTTGGCGATATAAATGAAGTCAGTAAAGTATGCACTACAATTAATTAGTAAATCCTATTTTGAAAAAATAATTCGCTTAAAAGTTAATTGCTGTAGAAAAACCGAAAAGCCGGCAAAAAGAGAGGCGCCATGCGCAAGCGCTGGGCCGCAGGTGCGCAACCACTGTGGTGTGTCCGGGGTTCTAAAAACATTTTGACACTGTTACTTAGTGAATCCACGGTGATTTTCAACCGTACAATGAGGAATAATGGTGATGGCGATGTGGCGTCGAAATGAATGGTTTCCGTTTTTTCAGGTTAATTCTTTGGTTTTCGATGGAAATAACGGCACTGTGAGGCGGTTTGTCGTGCCTTGTTTGAACGTTGTGGCTACTGGCGAATGACCACAAGACATGTCCAACAAGGCAGACACTGACCCTTGCTCACAACGCACGTGCCGGTGCTGCACATGCAGATCGACACTTTAGCTCGCAGACGATCTTTATCATAAGGGGAAAAGAAATTGCAATTCCTTCCACGATAATAATAGTAGCATGCATATGCATGGATGCAACAGATTAGATGGCATAAGAAGGGTAGGATAAGTCAAGCGAAGCACGCACCAGTGTGGCGCCTGGCGCGTTGTTTGTGTTGGGGATTCGTCGCTCGCAAGTTCAATTCGATTGATTTTTTTTCTATATAAAAGGAGTGGATTAAATATAAAATAATCATAGAATAATACAAGAATTAATAGAGATATAAGAGTCTTGTTCTTTATTGCTTTTCTTTCTCAAAAGGTACAAGTGATGACAATAAAGACTCCCTATTTATAGACTATCACTACTACAGAAAACCTAATACTAGACGGTCAATCACAGACGGTTTGACAAAACCGTCTGTGATTGACACTAACACAGACGGTTTTAATTTGGACACCGTCTGTGTTAGTGGTCGAGTATCACAGACGGTTTTTTATTAAAAACCGTCTGTAATAATATGGAATTATCACAGACGGTTTTTAATAAAAAATCGTCTGTGTTGTATAAATGTTCACAGACGGTTTTTGACAAGAATCGTCTGTGATGTCCCTTTGTCTGTCATTTCTGTTCATGATCAGAGGTTAATATATAAGTACACATTGCTTCTAATAACTGAACTTCAGAACTACTGAGACAAGAGATCACAAATTAAAGACAATTTTATTAATATCAATTAGACGCAAATTTATTACAAAAGTCGCACAGGTAAAGAGCTTCCCAGATTGTAATCTTTTGGGCTTCGTACGCTTCTTCTTCGACTTTGGGACTTGGAGGATCAGCCGCTGACTTCTCGAACGCCGTTAAGATTGTCCTTGTCCTCAGCACTTCCTCCTCCAGCCTGGGCAAAGAATCAGTAGCATAGCCCATAATGTCGTAGAGGATAGCATGAAAAGATTCCTCAGAATCTGTCGTTTCTGCTTGATTGGCAAGGCTATCCATCAGTCTCTCCAATGTGTGTAGAGCTTCTTCCGCTTTGCGCACACTGTGGAGAAGAACCAGGGTAAGGGATGTTTCCCTTTCTTGAGCGACAGCGAGACGCCTCCGTCGACGGCGGATGATCAGGTCAAGCTGACGGATGCAAGAAAGTCGAGGAAGGAGAGCAGGGCGTGTGCGGAGAAGCTGCTCCAGATGCAAATTGCTGGCCGCCTGTGTAAGGTTCCGGCCGAACAATTCTTGATGAACAGATGAGAGGAAGGAGATGATCACAAGAATAGTAGAAGCTATATTGTACGTACGTAGAAAAGACCTGGATTAGGCGCGCATATTTAACCTTTAGCACAGACGGTTCGTATACCCAAATATTAATGATATAGACGCTTCGTATAACGATCGAGAGACGTTAATTAGACGATCGAAACACGAAACGTTCTGACATAAAGCTTATGACAGTCGGTTTTTTATAAAAAATCGTCTGTGATAAAATTTATCACAGACGGTTTTTAAACTTAGAACCGTCTGTGATATTAATATCACAGACGGTTCTACGTCTAGAACAGTCTGTAATAAGCCTCCCTATAAATACCCTCTGGTTAGGGTTTTTCCTGTATGCTGCAGTTATATTCTACATCTAAATCCCGATCTGTCTCGTCGCCGCTGCCTCCCCGAGCCCTCGCCGGCCGCCTCCCCGACGCATAAGCACTAAGGTACCCTTGTCTGGCCTTTATGTATTACTGTTGTTTGCTTTGGCCACAAAACTGTACTATATGGTATTGTTGAACTATTGTATTATATTGCTTATGGACTGTATGGTATTGTTGAAATGTATGGTATAATGGTGGATTGTTCATACTGTTGGTATTATAATGGTGAAATGTATGGTATACTATTGTATTATATCACTTTAGGTGTTGTTACTCCAATAATGATTTTTACACAAGTGTGTTTAGCCTACATGTGGAGTAATTCAAACACTTGCCATAATTTTTTGCCACACTTTTGTGGCAGTGAACCAAACAATAGCCATAAAGTTTTTGCCACACCTTAGTTATCAACCAAACACCTTAGTTATCAATCAAACACCTTAGTTAGCAAGTGACACACTCTAGTGTATCCGGTTCAATGAACCTGATACACTAGTTTGTGTCATTTGCTTCATAGAACTTTGTTTAGAGACCTTGTAGTAATAATATATGCCACATAGACCTTCAAAGGGCATGAAGCAAGTAACACATTCTAGTGTATCCGGTTCAATGAATCTGATACACTAGTTTGTGTCATTTGCCTCATAGAATTTTGTTTAGAGACCTTGTAGTAATAATATATGCCACATAGACCTTCAAAGGGCATGAAGCAAGTAACACATTCTAGTGTATCCAGTTCAATGAACCTGATACACTAGTTTGTGTCATTTGCTTCATAGAACTTTGTTTAGAGACCTTGTAGTAATAACATCATCGCTTGATCTGCTTGTTTCAGAGGGCATGGCTAGCATTACCTGAGGCTAGCCAATAAACAGGAATAGTTTTAGGGGTAGGAAAGAATATCACAGACGGTTTTCAACTAAAAACCGTCTGTGATATCTGATAATCATAGACGGTTTTTAGTTAAAACCCGTCTGTGATATCTGATAATCATAGACGGTTTTTAGTTAAAAACTGTCTGTGATTATCAGATATCACAGACGGTTTTTAGTTAAAAATCGTCTGTGATTATCAGATATCACAGACGGTTTGAAACCGTTTGTGATAATCTTCGATTATCACTGACCCATAAATTCAGACGGTTCACAAAACCGTCTGTGATGACGTTTTTGAACCGTCTGTGATGACCTTTTCTGTAGTAGTGTATGTAGAGGGTGCCCATCAATGGGCTGGGCTTGGAGGCCCAGGCCCAGGTTTTCTAACCCCCCCCCCCCCTCCTTGGGCACTCATTCGACACGGTCATGCCTTATGAAAACTCCATAAAAATCCAGTGGAAAAATTTAGAGAAAGAGTACATAGTACATGTAATGTTGTGTTGCACGAATTGCCTCATTAAAAACCTTGGCCGTGAAACTTCAGGAAAACTCGTCAAGGGAAAAAGAGTACAATCCACCTAATTTCATTCAATCTATAGGATTTATTCTTTGGATACTCGATCTTCGTGATTAAATTTTAATAGTGAACTCGTAAAGAGTATCCCCTGAATTCTGTACTTCTCTAAGTCTCATCATTCCAATTTCACGTACAAATCTTTCAAAATTAGATGCTGGAAGTGACTTAGTGAATAAATCTACAAAATTTTCACATGACTTAGTGACGCCGGAAGCGGTGCGCCGTACGCTGCAGCGGAACAGGTCCCACGGGTAACGATATAAATGGAGCAAATATTTTTTGTCCGACCAAAATAAATAGATATTCGGTACTATTCGTGTCCAACTCTAACTCCGAAAAATATAAAATAGAATACAGAATGAGTGATATATGTCCGTATATATCCATATGTCTAGTGATATGAAAAAATCTATTGTGACTTCACTTACGAACAAGAAATATACAGATGGATTGCACATCTAAGCATACGAGAAATAATGAGTACTCTTTCTTTGACATCTTGGTGATTAATCTCTCTATGTTTACTCGATTGCACCCTACTGTCCAATATCCTTTGTATGGGTGGAAAAGAAGGAGATAATTTTTATTCAACCAATCGTCGGAAAGTTTATAAAACGAATACGAAATAGAGAAATAGGTGGTGATCGGTTCGGCTGAAAAGCTCATGGCTTATGCTGAAAACACTGTAGCTGGCTGAAAAAAGCACTGTAGCTGACAGAGGCTTATTTAGCATAATTAAATTTAAAAAAATTTAAAAATATAAAAAAATATGTTAGCCCATTACGTATAATACAAACAAATACGGGAAAAAAAGAACCGACAAAAAACCTCAACAAAAAGCCAAAAGTTCAAAAAAAGACGAAACTTATGAATAGTAAAAAATAAGTCAGAAGCCGAAGCCGAGTTGATCAGGGCCTATAAGCATATAATATTATCTATGTCCAACTTTAAAAATATAAAATAAAATACAAAATAACTAATATCCATTGATATCCACTTTGATTAAATGGCTACCCACCGGCCACGAATGCACGCCGGAAGGCGAATCGAAAGTACTTTTTTTTTTTTGCTCCCACGAGAGATCGTTGCTTGCCCGTGCTGTTCTCGTGAGACTGACGGTGCTCCGAGGAAATTTAGCCTATCCACGCACGGCCAAGCCCGATCATCGAACCCATCTGAAGCGGCTGCTCCCAAATTTGCCCAACTATGTTGAGGCTTGGCGGCCACTAGGCCCACTATGTAAGGCCTCTGTTGTACAAGCCCCGGACCGTTAGGCCTAGATCGTCGTTGTCCTTAGGCCGAAAACACGGCACTTCACCTCTAAAACGCGCTCCAGCCCGGTCTCGGCACTTACCGAGTCTTCTCTTTTTTTGAAGAAGAAGAAGTCAACTCAACCTCCGAACTTTGGCATTATAGCTACTTAACCCCTGAACTACAGAAATAGATATCATACATCCTGAATTACTAAAAGAGTGTTGCTACTTGCTAGCGCCTGAACGTACCATTGAAAACTTCCCATCTTACGTTCTGGTACAACACCTTTATATAATATATGCAATAATTTTAATCATTGTATGTAACAAAATATTTGATAAAAAATCTCAATGTTACACTAGTTATTGCTGATTATTGCACACATAAAATTAAAATATTACACACATAAAATTGATAGCCAGATTCGCACGAAGCTCCACCCAAATCACCTAAGCCCAAAATAAGCACACAACTCAGCGGGTTCGACCAAGAAAGGGATCTACTAGTTTAAGTGTAGCTCTGTACGATCGGACACAACATTTTCTACAACATATGCAACAAAATTTAACCATAGCTACAACAAAAAAAATCTACCCCCGTAAAAAAATCATAGCACAATACAACAAACGGTTGCTACCTATGTAATAAAATCTCATTCTGACTACAATATCCCATTGTAGCAATTAAATGATGTAATAGCATTGCAAGCAAAAATCAAACGCATAGGCTATGAGGTTGCAACATTTTGATTGAACTCATGCAACAAATTAAGTAAACGTTCGCAACAAATCTAGCAAACGCTTGCGAAGGAGGCCAATATCGGAGAATACCTATTGCAACAATATAAAACACTTGATACAACAAATTAGAAGTAATATCCATAATAAATTCAAAAAAATATCTGCAACAAAGCAACAAAAACCATTAGAGGAAGAAGGTAGTGCCGTGGTAAGGAACTCAACTCGAAGTACGAGGAGGAGCGGCTGGCCAATCCTCGTTGTCCAGAACATCACCAACAAGCCTTGCTTCGAGGTAGAACATGGCGGAGAAGCATGGGTCTCCAATTGCTCTACTTGCTTTTCTTTCTCCCAATTCAAAACTCCTTGTATGCACATAAACGTCTACATTGAGTGGATACTTAGGTAGATTAAAAGATGGAGAGTCTAAAAACCATACATGCAAGAATCGATTTTGGCATTTGATTTGTATATTAGGGGAGAATAGGGTTGGAGCGAAGAGCGTGGGGAAAGAAATAATAAGAGACAGAGAGAGAATTGCAGGTATAGGATGAAGAGCTTGGGGAAAGAAGTGAAGAGCTGGGGAAAAGATGAGGGTGTGCAGTTATTAGAGTGGGTGGGGCTGGTTGAAAACAATAAGACCCCGTTTGGCACGGCTCCACTTCACAAGTGGAGCTGTTTTTTTTTTTTGGCTTCAGCTCCACGAACAGCTCCACCGGTGGAGCTGGAGCTGTTTTGGTAGACTGTTTGGCAAAACAGCTCCACCTGTTTTATCATGCATGGTTGAGAGATGTCAATTGTCCAATATACCCCTGTCTATTTGGCTTGTAGTAACATCAAGAGCTGTATGTTTCTACATGATTTTTCATGCGAGTAAATTTGAATTAAAAAAATTAAAATTTAAAATAACACAAAGTATTAGCAACCAATATTTAATGCGTTTTTTTGCATAGGAATGACCCGTTAAAACAAATATGCATGACCTGTTAAAACCAATATTTAATGCGTTTTTTTGCATAGGAATGACCCGTTAAAACCGATGGCAGATCGCGTAAATTCACGAAAGTACAAGGGCAGTGGCATGCGGGCCTGCAGATGGAGCCGGGTGGAGCTACTTTTTTCAGCTTCATCTTGTACATATCTTTTGTCTCAGCACGTTTTAAGTGACTCTTTGGGTGAAGCTATCTTGTTTTACCCTGTTTGGCACAAAACGGTTCCAAACAGCTCCAGAAGCCGGTGGTGGAGCTATGCCAAACGGGGCTAAAAAAGAAGTCCCATTGAGTGGTGAAGCATACAGCTGGAATAGTTATAGCATATGTATAGCGATTTCGTTATTAAAATTGGATCCCCATAAAATGGTTTTCAATGTGGCTTGGCCAGTGTGGGCGTCGACGTGGAGATGACATGACGATTAAAAACTCCTTAAACTCTTTGGCCCGCATGTAAGGGAGTGCTACCTGTTTTCTTCCTCCTTTCCTCTTTCCCATTTCTCCAACCATTCTCTCTCTCTCTCTACACGACCTCGAGCTCGTCGTCGCTAGCTGCCCCTAGCCATCAAACACTGCCAACAAGTGGCATCGCTAATCGCGCCGCCTCACTGTAGCTTCAGACGGCGGAGCAAAATCACGTGTCCCAACAATTAGGATGACTGTTAGTAATCTAATTTGGGGGACGATGGTACTGAATTGCAGTGACACAAAGTAAAGAATGTATATACGCAGCTTTGGGTCGAGCCGGAAAGTCGCAAACAACTCGGAGCAACCTTCAACAAGCTGAAGGCCCTCGTTTTGACTGGAATTTTTCGTGAATGTGACCTCTAGTGGACAATGTTCCTTGAAGCGGCACCTTCCTCCGAGGAATTTATACTCGAGGTACATGTTGTCAGATACTCTAATCTCATTAGAATATCATCTTTAAAAAAAGCACAAATTTTCTCTGAAGATATAGGTTTTTCTTTCTCTGATACATATAAACACTGTATGTGAACCAACATGAAGCGGGTGTGGCACCGAGTGAGATGTACGGGGAAATGCCGAAGAGGAACGACGTGCCATGGGACGTGTGACTGATTTCCAGCATCACCATCTGAAGCATCTCGAGTTGAGTGGCTTCCGGGAAGAAGACATGCATTGGGATTTCGTAGAATTTGTCAAGGAAAGAGCTGTGAACCTGAAGAGCATTGCTTTGGATGCTGGATACGAAGGCAGCGATGCTGTGGCCAAAATGTATGCTCTCTCTGGAGGGATCAAAAACAAGAAGCCCGTGTTGTTATCCGTGTCACGGAAGAGCGAATCTCCCATCCTCAGCCTTGTATAGAGGGCGTACCCGGTGCGTCCGAAGGTGCTCCTATAAAATTATACTCATTACTGCAAAACCATGTCAATGGTTATGAAAATATGAGTGCATAAATAAAACGATCAACACGCCAAAAAAAATTTGAAATCCAAATTGAATCAACAGGAAACAAAAAATGAGATAAATTCTACTGGAAGGTAATTCCAATAAAAAGAAAAGGATAAAATTAAGTTGCTATTCGCTTAAATTTATCATTTTTATTTCTCCTATTGTACAGTGTGATCACTGTTTCTTCTGTTTCCCTTCCCGTTCTCTTGATACCTTGTGTTAGTAGACCAGCATCTATCAAGATACCGCATGTAGATAATAATGCGAGACAACTGCATATATCGAAAAGCAATTGCGTATTATTATCAACTACAATATTAAAATGTCTAGTCAAATAAAGTACACAAGGTATGAAGACTGATATTTGCGTCATACATTTTGACGACAGAACTATTCAGGTTAGACGCTCAGTGAAAGCCTATATCTCAAGCACAATGGATCCAAAATGACAATGTATTCTTTGTAGAAATCACTATCTGTGCTTTCATTCAGAATTCCAAGAACACCAAGTACAAAGAATGGCCATTTGCTGTGCTAGAAAAGCTGCAGTTTATTATTATGATCCATCAGGGAAATGTTCAAGTGCATTTTGTTTTCCATTAACATAAAATTCAATAACTGCTTTCATGCGATCCAACTTGTCAGGATGGTAGTTTAAATGCACAATCACTGGCTTCAACTTCCGCAGTTGAGCATCTTTCCTCACAGTCTTGAAGAGAACTTTGCTGTTCATAAAGAGGTCAATGTCCATGGTTCTTTTGGATGCATGAAGACCTTCATAACCAGGATGTGAGGGGGAAAACAGTTCCTCGTTAAAAACTGCTTGGTCCCATGATTTGGGTTCACGAGAAAGGCGACCGGCTACCCTATCCAAAAGCTCAATTGAAGGAATTGTTGGTCTTATGAAGAAAAATCCAGAATTATAAACCCATATGCGCATCGTGTGTGCATATCTTGCCCAGCCCATTGAAGGCTCATCAAACACATCATTGAAGCCATAAGCTGTCATATTGTTGTGGCCATCGCTCATGGACTCTACATCAGAATCTCTGTAAAGATAGTCAAAGGGATTTTGGAAGAAAATAATATCGATATCAGAGAGGAGAACACTGTATCCAAGCTGCAAGAATTCCCTCAATACGCAAAACTTCAGTGCAGAAACAGCATGGTTTCCACCTGTCTTTCCAATGCTGTCAACATCTTCATCAGGATCCCATCGGTAAACTGGGACATTTTTGGACTTGCAGAAGTTCTCTATGTTTTCATCTAATGCAACAACTAAATAATTTGAAATCCCAACTCGTTTGATGTTAGTAAACCAAATCTCAAGCATCTCTTTCACATTAGAGTTTGCCAATGCGACAATAAGTTCTTTCTTTACAGCAACCTGCTGCAATATCTTGGCCAATCTGGGATTGATGGATTCATCAGGAATAACTGTTGGATTTGTTCTAAGAGCCTTCACAGTACCAAAAGGACCAGCCCTATACAGAACCTCGCTTTTTCCTTGTCCAGCCATTTGAAGCTTCATCGATAGTTCATTGATCTGATTCCTAAATTCAGCATTTTTTCTCTCCAATGATGCCAACTGTGAATTTAGGTTGGCAACTCCCTCAGATGTCTCACAAGCAACTGAGTCAGCCTAAAGAACAATGAAAAAATAGTTGTAAAAACAGTATGCGATAACAAAGAAAACATTCTTCAGCAAGATGCATCTAATGTTCTAATCAAATTATTAAACGATCAACAAGGGACATGTAAATGTATAAGCTATGAAGGAAGATTATAAATATTTGATTTTCTACATAGATGTGCACGATACTGAACAAAATGACTCTGGCGTATCCTGCAACACTGCATACAAACCAAGAGCAGACAAATATATTATTGCACCTTATAAGTCATTGGCAATTAAATGATTATACGACTATCTCAGTGCAAGAAGTTTAAAGATTCATCGGTAACCTTCGCAGCATTCACTTGAAGTGGCTTCCCCCATTGCCAAATGTGTGCTCATTACTCAATGGTTTGTACTTCAACAACATTTTACATTTACATTACTATGTACTATGTTCAATGCTAATAATTGATCTTAAATAATACATGTTTATAAGTGAAATGATAGGTTGTATACTTTTGAAATACAAAGCGGTAAGTTACAAACAATATACATTCAAAAAATAGTTGTGAAATAAATTGTAGATCGTAGAAGTCCAAAATGCTCTAAAGCGCAGCCTGCTGTAATTATCTTTTTTTTACTTAAGAATAAAGCTACCACCACCACCACCACCCTTGTTCCCAACAAAAAGAACACTCTCGGAAAGAAAACAGTGCATATAAAAATTAAAAAACTGCTAATGAAACACCCACAAGTCAATGCCTTCAGAACCTAATATTTTGTTTTTAAAAAAGTTGCCACCAAATTAAAGTCCATAACAAAGCTGACAGAGGGGTGTTTTGTTTCTTTTAGACCCCTGATGAAATTACAAGAATGACAAAGATCACTATTAAGACCCATGGCATTTTAGAATCTGATAAATGCAAAAGCCAAAGAAAGATAATCTTAAAGTTTATGCTATATATCTCAATCAGTGAAGGTGAGAATTTAGACTACGTGGGCATGGTCATGCCGAGTATGAGCAGTGGCGGACTCAAAAATAAAAGTTAAGTCGGACGATATGTACCTATAGTATTATCTAATAGTAAAGCAAGATATGCATAATTCATACTGTAATCACACTATGCATGTAAACATGTAAGAAGGAAGGTACGTTTTATCTGTATCTGCATGTGAACAAAACCATGCAGGTCCCAGTCTTGGTGCCTTGCTCGTTTCCCGCCCACCTTGCTGATGCCGGTTGACACCTCGCCATGATGCCTACATAGACGTGCCCCGTGGCCCAGTGCTCGCAACAGCCTCTCCACCGGCTCGCAGACGCACCACACCTTTCTCGCTTCTCGTCGGCTTGACGCCGCCATTGTGTTGCCATGTCGCGCGCGCCCCCTTAACCCCACCTCTAGAGTCCAAAATGATAAGACGAGCTAGGGTAAAACAGTGTGTTTGTATGGTAAATATTTAATTGTTGCGTGATTCCTATATGTCGCACAGGTGGCAGGGAGCCAAGTGCCTCCCACCCTACAGCTCATGGCCCACTCTCACTCTTTGAAACACAAAAAATAGCAAAAAGTAAGACACATGGGTAGCACCAGGATCACTCGGCCACCTGGACGGTAGGGGCACTACGCGCAGCCTAGGCGGCATATAGGAGCTCCCCTAATTGATATGCCTTGTATGGTTATTAAGCCTTCGCTATATCGACGATATATCGTCATCATATCGCCGTGGCGGCTCGACGGCGATATGCGGTAAGGCGTCGTCAGCGGACGCCATAGAAGGGGTGGGGGTTTGGGAAGCCGAGGAGAGGTCTCTGCCACCGCCAGAAAAAGTGAGGAGAGGGTCGCTGCCGCCGGATCTGCTGTCGCATCTGTCGGATCTGCCATCGCCGCTATCGGATCCACTATCTCCGCCAGATCGGGTCTCTTCCGCGGCTCCGCCGTGGCGCCGCCTCCTGCTTCATCGGGCGGCAAGTCTTCTCCGCTACCTCCTCTGCGGCTCCACCGCCCTCTCAATTTTTTGAAATTGCAATAAAGTCCTTCTCACTTTGTATTTCTTCTGTTTGGGACCTCCGAAAGTCCGATATTGTTGTGTGTATGGCATCGCCACGCCGCACGCTATAAGCGATATTGTTGTGTGAGTCACCGCGCCTCGCTGCACCGCCTTAATAACCATGGTGCCTTGGGGCTTAGTGGGTACGTCCAGTGGGTTGCCTCATGCAACAATGGCCCAAGGAGCGAGCCATCTCGCTAGGCCTAATGCACAGGGCAGCGCGTTGCTTCTTCTTCCTTCCTCGTCGAGACAGGCAGACAACAGAGCTCCTATGCCATGGCGAAAGGGGGAGGGGGTCTGGCCGGCGGGGCAGCTCGAGCGGCCGCCCAGGCTTGCCCGAATGCTGGGTCTGCCCCTGGGTATGAGTGTATGACAATGGAATGAGAACCTTGGGAGCACCTAGAAGTTGAAGTTCACACTTTTGTTCTCTATCCTCTCAGGTTATTTGCAATTTGAAACTCCCATTGCTAACTAGTTATGTGATTTCCCTGTTTCAGCCTGATTCCTTTAATCATATATGACTTGCTTCAGCTCACTGCACTACCTTGAGTGTACTATAGGCACCACAAAAAATAATACAACTGCTTGACATATTGTCTGTTCGTAGATGGATAAAAACAATAGATGTGTCGCTACAAGAAATACTAGAACAAGCTACAGGCTGCAGGTATTGACAAACATAGTAGTGATTGGGCAAAGGTCCACATGCATCGCTCATTTCTTGCAACACAATCTAGCAGCATGTGCTGCCAACATCGCTAACAAGCATACCAGCGACCAATCATTTCACCAACCACTTCACTAGATGTAATAACCAGCCCCACCACATTCTTGAGTACTCACAAAGCATAGCAGCATTCAGAGAAACGGAATAAAAATGCAAAATCTTGTTTTTTTCACTACAATAATAATCTCTTTGGATGTACTACGGCAAAATCACTTGCTTTCTCTGAGCATGTCCTTATCCAGTTTAAGGTTATATGATCCTAGCATTTGATTAACTATGTTTTCTGCTTTAATCTAGGCAATTACCTCCATATCACTGCACTGCATCCTTTTAAGCGTTCTTCACAGTTAGCTCTTAATTGTTCTGGACCAGGAAAATGCACACCATCCTCAGTTCTCACGCATAACTATGGTTAACTTAGAATTCTATGTTCATTCATTCGCCCATCGTTACTGTTGCATTCGTCCAAAAGGAATCGTACACGAACAAAAATGGATTTCGCGTTAAGTAGATCAACATTGGAAAATTTTACAGCCAAAGAGAGATCCCAAAATCGCTAATCACTGACTCAACTCAAACCCCAAGAATCCCCGACTCGTCCACGCAGACCCCCGCGTAACGAGAAAGCAACAGAGGGAACGGGGTACGAGCGTACCCGGCGAGGCCAACGGAGGGTGGAGTCGGAGGAGAGGGAGAGGAGGCCATCGGGGTAGAGGAACGCGCAGACGCAGCCGAGCGCGACGCCGACGGCCACCGCCGCCGCGATGCGGGACCCGCGCGACAGCGGCTGCCCGCCGCCGCCCCCGCGGCCGCGCATCAGTGGGCCCTCTCGCCGGCCGGCCATCTACCTCGGCGATGCCGCCGCCACCGAGATCGGAAGGGAGAGTGGATTCCTTTCTTTTCTTCTTCCTCTCCGGATTTCCCGAACTACTCGTTACTGTGCTCCTCTGGTTTACTAGTTTCTCTGAGGAGAAAATTGATCATTTGCCACTTTGAAGAGTGGGCTTCGCAAAATTGCCACTTTCAAAATTGGCTTCGCAAAAATATCATACAGTACATTTACCTCTTGATTACTATGCCATTTGAGCCATTTAACTCATTTAATATTTTTTTTTCTAATTTCAAAAGCTGAAAAAGACATTTCTACCCTTACAGAGTTTGGGTGACGAAGGGTGCAGCCTTCTCGCCGACGACCACTCCTCGTTCTGGATCGCCAGCGAGCGCGTCGTCACGCTCGGACGAGTCGGCCCCGCCGCAGGTTACCATTTCACCTCATCGCGTTGGCCTCCTCGCCACACTATCGCTGCGGTCAAAAATAGAAGAATGAGAAGTAGACTGATGCGGCAGCGGAAAGCTTCGGTTTTCAGAGTCCCTGATGGTTCTTGTGCTGTCGTTGCTATGCGCAGTGGAGGTGAAGGGAGGACTGATCAACGCCATCGCCGTAGGGGATTACCGGAACTTCGTGCTCCGGCGGCCACTCGTGGATTACGGGGACGCGGTCATCATGCCCGGACTGATCGATGTGTAAGCCCTCTAATAACCTGCCAATCAATTGCGTGGTAGTAACTAGTGAGGCTTGCCCTGAAAATAATTACTGTTGTGATAATTGTCTCTGATTTGCCCACTCTTTGATGGTCTTGACTCTCTCTCTTCAGCCACGCGCATCTTGATGAGTCTGGACGGGTTGAATGGGAGGGATTCTCCACTGGTACAAGAGCGGCTGCTGCAGGTGCAACTTCAGTTCAGTACGTCTAAATAGTTAGCATGGTTCGGTTTGGTGCATGTGCACCTGTATATATTCAGACATGCTTAAAGGGCAGTGCAAAACTTAGCAAGGGTAGAAAGGTCTTTTTCAGCCTCTGAAATTAAAAAAAATTAAATGAGTTAAATGGCTCAAATGGCATGGTAATCAAGAGGTAAATGTACTGTATGGTATTTTTGCGAAGCCAATTTTGAAAGTGGTAATTTTGCGAAACCCACTCTTCAAAATGGCAAATGATCAATTTTCTCTTTCTCTGAGTCAGAGCGGCTGGCTCCTCTCCGGATGTGGAGCAGTTCGGTTCGGCCGAGACGTGGCGCCGCTCGGTTTGCTTTGTTTAAAGCCCATTTGGGCTGCGAGCTGTGCGGATGCCGCCGGCGAATTGCAGCTGATCTTGGTGGGTCAACTGTGTACGCGTCGGATTCGGATTTATCCATCCGGAATTCTCAAAGAAACACTATATCATTATCTGAATTAGCACATAGTACTCAGATATATGACTAAATTATTTTATACATAACATAAATCATACCATACATTAATATTACATATTAGAGTTTAAATAGACCACATCAGGTCAAGTTTACAATAGAACCGATTAGGCTAAATTGATGCATTACATAAAACCGAAGTGTACATAAGATGGAACCGTTAGCAAAAGGAGAGAGCACATCTTACCATAGGCAAGAGACTGCTGGGGTAAGAGCTTAGACTGCTGAGACTATCCTAATCTTCTCTATCTTCTCCACTATTAGCTCCTAAGGCGTCGTAATTCGCTTAGTGACTTTGATCCATAGGCTCTGAGAGATTTAGTGAGCGACGGTGAGTATAAACAACCATGCTCCATGAGCCAACACAAAGAATACAATATTTATACATACAAGATTCAATAAAGATAGACTCATATTCTTTCAACAAAGATAGGCTTATGTTCAACAAAGGTGGGATCCACAGATTTTAAATTTATTTTTGATTTATTTTCTAAAAGAAAAAAGGTTTAGGGCTGACAGGTTGGACCATTTACTGTGGGCACAGTAAAATGGGGCCACTTGTCAGTAGCTCTTAAACAAATGACCAGTTTAAACAGGGTTTTAAAGCAAATGGAGTCCACATGTCATAGAGTCAACTGCTAACTTAATGAAATGGGGCCGCATGCTAGTGAGGATTGACGATGCTAAGCACGGTCATTAACACTAAACTATTACGCATTTAAACTTAACGACCAGTGAACAGTAGCTTCATCTTCTCGCTGAGAAAAGCGAAACTCATCGCCAATGAGAAGAACCACGGCGGCAGGTGGGGAGGGTAAAAATGAAATCCTTGCGCTAAACCACACCTAGTGGTGAGGATGGCACATGTTGATTTAGTGGTTGTGCTAACCTATATAAGTGGATGAAACTTAACTAGATGTGTTGGTTATGGTTTCCCTTATAAGTCTCCATGTATAAGGATGGAAAGATGTGGCTAGGGTTGAACTTTTGGGGAGAGTTTAGATCTAGCCTTGGAGAAGAGTTAGGGTTTTTATAGAGAATCTTGTATGGAGATGTGAGAGACTCTTATGGCTGAGCTTTTTGTTATCCTTAGACTTTGCGTATGTGTTAGACCATATGGATAGATCCGAAATATAGTGATGATAAATAATTAACATTTGGGTTACATTGGAATTTGTGTGTTAAAAGTTTCAGTTGACCACCATTGGTAGTCGGAGGCATCGACCATGATCGGTAGCTGGTGGTCCAATCGGTCTTGTGTTGGATGGTCCGATCAGCCTTATGTTGGGCGGTCCGATCGGCAGATCGACCATGGCAAAATGACCACGACAGGTCAACGATGGTAGATCAACTATGACAGGTCGAGCACGCAGAACGACCATGACTGAATGACCACGATAAAACAACCACGGGTAGTCGACCATGCCTAGTCGATGATCTAAGCTACAGTGAATCAGTCGTGAGCTACAATAAACCAGTAGGAGATCAGAAGCTATAGTAACCAGTTGGAGGTCGTAGCTCGAGTACCTGGTCAATGGTCATAGTTACAATACCTGGTCGGTAGTCGGTATTGCAACGACTAATCAATGGTTGATTGTCGTAGGCTTCGAGGGCTACAATTTTAGTGATCTTCGAGTACCCCAAGTACTCATAAATTTTGAGTACTCATGAGTGTGGTCCAGCGATCTAACTGGCCTATGCATAGCGATCAGATCGGTCTTATCGAGTGATCTGAGGTTGATTGTTGAAAAGCATGGATATTGAGGTTGTGGATGATTTGGTTTGTGTTTATGGATGGATAAGGGCATGTTATGTGTGTGTTGACTAATGTTGGTCAAGTTGAGAAGAATTTATGCGGAAAACGTTCTTTGGTCTTTGCACGTGCAGGTTAGGCGTGGAGACGGCCATGGTCGATAACGAGGAGAACCGGGACTAGGATGGGAAATTCCAAGGTTCAAGCGGTCGAAGATGTCACGAGGTGATCAGGTTTACACTGGAGCATATGGAGATCAAAGGTGGATAATGCATAGAGAAACTACGAGATATGCGGTCCTAGAAGCTTTGACATGTGATGAATTGGAAGAAGGTATAGAAGGTGTCCGTAACTGGAAGATTTAGAGATTTTGAAAAAACCTGTATTAGGAAGGGTTTTTGGTCCCTTGATTTTTAGAATCGGATAGGATTTCGTATCCGTGTTGATGAGGACACGGTTTAGGGCTCTAGTATCTAAAAGGAACAGAGAGATTATGTGTTTAAGGAGCGCTTTTGAGGAGACAGCTTCGAGAGTTTGTGCTAGGGTTTGAGGAATGTCATGAGGACACTTTATAGCCACAGAATATGATTCAGAAATAAAAGAATAGATCTATTTCTGAAAAGTTAGTCAACGCCGGCAGCGTGTTTTTTGAGCATCGTTTTTGGTTTGTTATCATTATGAGCAGTACGTGGCGAATTAGCGTTC
This sequence comes from Dendrocalamus latiflorus, assembly GCA_017311315.1. Classification (NCBI taxonomy): domain Eukaryota; kingdom Viridiplantae; phylum Streptophyta; class Magnoliopsida; order Poales; family Poaceae; genus Dendrocalamus; species Dendrocalamus latiflorus. The sequence goes on along the minus strand of CM029629.1, from coordinate 6,904,163 downwards.
CTCCATCATCCATCGACTTCACTTTCCTCGATCATACGTAGAGTTATCTACTCAATCGTCACCAACAGTATCATGTTGAAGCATTCAAGCGGAGTAAGATTACGACTACGTGCAAAGGGGTCGAGTGAGCGGTCGAAACCTTCATCGAGCGCTAAAAGATTTCAAAAAGCGGATACAAGCATTCACCCCTTTTGATTGCCATCGATGATCCCTCAGTATGGCTTGGGAGTGGTTGTAAAAATTCATCTCAAAATATTAATATATCTACCAAATTCATCCAAGTATTTCCCTCTTGTGCCTAAGTGATGAAATCTTGATTTAGCTTGGTTTTTTGTGTTTCTCCTCCCCCTTTTGATCTTGCTGTGTCAAGGACATGTAAATGATGAATATGTCTCTTGGAAGTCATATCTCATCCATCTAAGCACTAGTATTTGCAAGTTCTTATGTTTGCCCGATTTTAGCTCAAGAGAGTGATTTTGGGGTTTTTAACCTTGATGGCATTTTAGTTTTTAGTTAGTGATGTGATCTAACTTGCTATGGCATGTAAGAACCCATATAAGTTTATCTAGATCATCAAGAACTCATGAGCAAGAGCAGATTGAGATATCCCTCTTTTACCAGTTTTGATGCAATCTTTCTTCAGTTAAAAAAGTCACAACTTTGATAACGATTCTCTCGGTCATGGTTGGAATAGGTTCATGACATCCTAAAGAAGGTACATGCCAAGTTTCAAGTCATTTGTGTCTACGAATCAAAAGTTATATGCATTCTTGGTTTTGAAATAGTGTTTTTTCACTGAGCTGATTTACTATAGCAGTTCCACCGATTTTACTATAGCGATGCTATCAGTTTTACTATTCATCGATATGACCATATTTTGCTAGAGGTATGGCAGGTAGGGTTTTGAATTTCTTGGTTTTTTAGATTCTTGTTTTGATGTCTTTTGTATTGCCTTTTTATCCTAAATCTTCATAACTTTGTACTTATCGAAGTGAAGAGATTTGTTTTCTCCTTTTGGAAAAGATTTGGAAAAGCTTTTAATCGTGTTGGCTTCTATTCACCTCCCCTCTAGTCATTGTTCTTGGTCCTACATCAATGTACAACCCGGTATATATCACGGTCTCTAGATAAGATTCCCTAATGAGAGCATCTACACTACGCTATACCGGCGAGAGTTCCCCCGATGGTATAGCCTTCTCCCGCCACCCCCCCCCCCTCTCTCTCTCTCTTCTGACATTGACAGCAGCTTTGCACCTCTCCTCCGCCTCCCTCATCCCCTTCCTCCACCACTGGTGGCTGGTAGCAACCTTGCCGCCATCTCCCCCTCTCCCACCGTCCCTACTTCGTCCAACCTAATATTTAGTTCGTTGCCTCACCGTACCTCCCTCCGCCGCCGCTCATTATCGGACCACCGCCTCCCAGCCTCCATCTACATTCGAGAGGGGCGGTGGACCTGTCGACAGCGATGGTGCCCCTTGTTGGCCATCGCACGAGAGTGAGAGTGAGCAAGGGAGAGAGCAGTGGACTAAAGAGAGAGCGTACGAGAGAGAGGGAGCGATGGCCAAGAGTGAGGAGCAAGAGAGAGTGGGAGACCCATGGAAGGATGAAGAGAATGCAAAACGGTATACTGTTTTGTATTCTTTTTCCTCTTCCCCAATTGGTATATGATGGTGGTGTCGTGTGGAACTGTGGATGCATAGAGGAGAGGACCGGATCTTCTTTTTTGGGGGTACATACACACGCAACAACGCAACACAAGCACCAGTGGCGGATCTAGGCCCAGGGCTGCCTGGGCTTCAGCCTTGGGCCTAAGATCAAAAGCCCATTGTAAAATTTAAAAAGGTACCTCATGCGTAGTAAGTTCCATCCATGATGCACTGTACAGCTCAGGACGTTGCTCCAATCTAGCTCCGCTCCTGACAAGCACCATTGTTTTGACCTTGACATATCCGCATTAGCTTCCTGAGGTAGCGGCATTTGGCTATCTTCAACCGTTGTAAGCTTCTGTTGGTACCAAAAGGCAAGAATGGGAATAGGCTATGTCATCAAAGTAATCGTAGCAGTTCATCTGACTAAGAATGAATCATGGCCACGAGCCACTGTTTTGACGCATGCCCTCACCTTGCATTGTCTCTATATTAACCTCATCTTAAGTACATGGATTTGTCTATCTTGGACCGGTGTAAACTTCTCCCTATTCTTCAACGAAACCGAATGCAACTGTTCTGCATTCTCGAAGGAAAAAACCTAGTCCCGTTTGGTGCGAAGATATATTACATGAAACAAGTATAATCACACATGATTCCTGTAATATTCCTGGACTCATGTGAAATCCATGCATTCCAAACAGACCAGTAAGTAGTAGTAGTGAACACGATATCAGTACGACAACATGTTAATCACGTGCTCTAAGGGCATCTGTAGTGTATATAACCCAAATGGCCTTAAGGTGGGTCACATCTAAACCTTAAGGCTGACTCCATAGTGTATATAACCCAAGAGGCCTTAAGACGGTCCCACTTGGCAGATAAAGAAAAATTGTATTTTAATGCTTGTGGCCAGGTCTTTAGCTTGAGGACCAGCCTTAAGCCTTTTTTGCTTATAGCCTGCTTAAGGTCACCCCTGTAATGTATAAGGTTGACCTTAAGGTGGCTTAAGACCCTCTATTTTCATACACTACAAATGCCCTAATGTGTGTGTTACTTGAGTTGGGACCGCAATTATGATTTAAGCAGATGCAGTTGGCGCTATCATTCTTTTTCAAGACTGAAGCTAGCACCATTATCAGCATGACACAGCAATGCTCAACGCGCCTTAAATATCCTACAGCCCACTCAGTTAGATGGAAAAAAAGGTGGTTTATAGCTAAAATTACACTGTAGTTAGTTAAATTTACATTGTAACTGACAATGACTTATTTGATGTAACTAAATTTAAAAAAATTTAAAAATAGAAAAATAAGTTAGCTCATCACAATTAATACAAATGAATACAGAAAAAAAACCAGCAAAAAACTTAAAAAAAGAAAAAAAAATTAAAAATAATAAATAATAAACTAAAAGTTAAGTCGGAATGAACGGCCCTAATCTTCTGAGAGGTGAGATTCATGGGTCACGTGATAGATAGAATTGACCGTCTGCTTTCCTGCATGTCAATCCAATCAGACCACGTAACCACGCACCCGATTGTAAAAGAGATCATTCTACCAACGAGCGGCCAGGCCGGCAGGTGACGGGGCGGCAACCTAGTTGCTTTGCGAGAAATTACATCGTGCACGGAAATCACGCGGGCTGTGACCCGGATGACGTGAGACAAGTCCGTGGCTGTGACGTGGAAGCCATCATTAGCCTGCTAGTTTTGACCCGCCCCAATTCATTCTACCGAGTTTTTTGTACTGGCGATGCGTTATCCAGTAGACCAGTACAGACTTTTCCTTACGTTCAGGTGTCGATTTTGTTCAGACTTCAGAGGATTCAGTGACCACAGAACATGGCTTCGGCACGACTGTGTAGCAAATCCCTAATTAGGCTAATTCTGCGTAACAAATGGTAATGATACATCCAATCAGGATTAAACACTGTGAAGCTACAAATGTACAGTGGAACTGCAGGGCACATAACATTCAACCAGCTGGCGGCACAGAAGAATAGTAATCACGCAGTAAGACGGGCAAAATAGCATAATATTATCTTCCTTGCAAAAACTGCAAGAAGTAGCAGATTGCAAGCACAATACTTATGAGTTGCATTCACCACGCTGAATATCCAAACAGACACTAGAATTCAGAACTTGGGAAAACAGTAACAAACCGACGATAAACAACGACTGAATAGAAGCACAAGGCAACAGTTAGCTATAACGAGCTTTAGCCGTTACGTACGGTAACTTCTTAGACATGTTACTACGATGATGGTGACTCATAATCATTTGGTATCAAACTCCCCCAGCATAGGATGAGGCTGGCCCACGCCCATCAATCTCTGGATCTGAAACAAAGGGGAGGAACAGTCAAAACAAAACATTATGACGTAAAACAACAACCAAAATTATAAGTTACTTTGCCAAGGCAAGAAATAATCTGCATACAGCTGCTTTTGAAGTGTTACTGCGTAAGCAGAGCAAAACCGAGCTGTTGCAGCTGTGGCGTCCTTCCATGGGCCAGCACAGTCATGTGATTGGCTGATTGCTAATCGGAGTCTTCATACAAACCCTCATCGTCAGAAAGCTCATCAAAAGACCTGATATCTAGCTGGTAGCGCAACATACCACCAATGCCACCAAAGCCTCTACAGAACTGCGATCCCTCTTGAGATTTGTTAGTGACAAACTCGAGCGAACAACCAAACTTCTTGTACTCATTAGCAAACCATTCCAAGAGAGACATTTTTTCCTGAACTTCCAATTCAGCATTAGTTGCTGGATCACGGAAATGGCTCTGATCAGTTTCCTGCTCTTTGTTCAAATGTTTTATAACAGTTTCCCCAGAGGCACTGTTCTTGAGCACATATCTGTTGACATCCAGATTCTCCCACACTATCAGAGTCTCAACAGCACCCATTTCAAGAGCCTTAAGAGTGTCATCAACACCAAAGACATATTTCCCAGTATCTTGACTGATCTCTTCGAAATACTTGCCAATTAGCTTCTTCTCCTGTATGAACTTCACGTTTGCTAGAATCTCAGCTGACAACTCAATAGCTTGGTTGAAACCATTCTCACCACCATAAGAAACATCAACCACATTAAGTATCTTGGCTTGCAGTCGCTGATCAAACATGTCAGATTGGCTCAGCTCTGTCTTAAAATCAGCAGAACCAGCAAGAATTAGTCCTGCAACATTAGGCTGACTGGTAGCTGGATTAATGAAAAACTGAGTAGCAAGCTCAGCTGTTTTCCGGACATAGTTATGACGTTTTTCCATCCGAAGCCGAGCAAAACGTAGAGCAGACTGCCCTCCTCTACCATGCTTCTTTGGCAGATCAACAGTGAATTTGTGAAGCACTTCACGGGTATTGCCACTTAGTGTGCCAAAAAGAGTACCGTTACCATCCATAACAATGAACCCAAACTTGTCATCAGATTCCAAGAGCTCATTTAAAGCCTCAGTGTGGAACTTGTTGTCACAAAGGTACAATGATACATTAATAGGCTTGAAGGGCTCAAAATCAATAGTAACTTTCTTTTCCTTTCCATCTTCAGTAACAATGGTTCCTGTGTAGAGAACCAATCCATTGGGAGGAACTTTGTTATACAGCTTCAGCCTCTGCTGAGCTGAGGTGATGGCAGCCAAAACAGATTGGCGATTAACTCTACTCTTGATGTTTGAAGCAGTACCATATTCATCACCTAACATCTTAGCCACTCGAGCAATCTGGTCACGTGGAGGCATAATAAGAGAGATCATGCTCGTGCCATTGCCTCTAGCTGACTCCAGTGCCTTGATTAGCTTCTTAATCTTCCAGATCTCAATGTTCCTATCAGTTTCATGGCTGTCAGACATCTTGACAGAGCCTGGTATGAGCAGTTCACCTGTGGACTGCCAAATACAAACACAAACAGAAATATTACAGGCTTGAAAAAAAATTAGGTACCCAGTTCCCCCATAGGAAAGCTTGTAAATAAACTTAATGAAAATGGAAAATTCATCAAAACAATTCGCTGTGTTATGAGTTAAAAATAAGAAACAATACTCATGAGCACATATAATTAAAACAATAAAGATTAACTAAGTAATTTGTTCGAACCAACACACTTAAACATAACATGGAGTGAAAGAACAAGCAAGACAACCTAAATTTTCATCAACACGTCTTTGTAGACCAAAGTTCACCGCACAAAATATTCCAACAACAAAATGGATATATGCAAGATTTCTGCAGCAATCAACTATAAGAGTATCAGACCACCACAATTCCCTTCAAACATAGTTAATATTGTTTCTGAGTGGCAATAGTGAACTACACCAGGCTAGGAAAAAAGCTAAGTACAATGTGCATGTGAATAGAGAGTTCCATTTGCAGGTAACTCAAATGATTTTGCAGCCAAGATAGAACAATCAAGCATATACACTTATACAGACAAGGTTATCTGTAGGTTGCACAGTGTGCAGCAAGCATTGCATAAGGAAATGTCTTTTTGATTTGGACCAAAACAAAGTTGACGCAGCCAGATAACCCCCAAGGTAACAGTAGTACATAACCATGCTTAGTTTAGATCTGAAAACACCTCCAGTAAAACAATACTAAAAGGTTAGAATGTACAGTCACAAAACAAATGAAGAGCAGTCCTACGAGGCTAGGCCCTAGCAAAATTGGCTTCACAAAACCATCAAATATAAAATATAAACAGTCAAAAAAAGTAGCAAACATGTATTTGTCAACATGGTAAACAAAACTTACTTCGTAAGAAACTCAAAAGAATAAAGGAACTGCTTCATCTTTGGAAACTACTAGCACAAAGCTTTGGCCCGCTTATCATAGAAGATTCCTTTTAACTGATATAAGTTACCGTATTCACAGAGTGGACAACCGACCTTGACAATCGTTCTAGCTCATGTCCTACTAGCACATACACCCTCAGCCTCCTATCAACCTCCCATTCCCAAGGTAGAAATGTACAACTATTGCAATCGCTAACTATGAAGTTTTAGAATTTTTAATAATTATAAAAGTTCAGAAATAAGAGAGCTGAAACATCAGTATATTTCCCGTTGCACATAGTATGACTGTTTGTATTAGTCTAGTGAAACTACACGATGGCATCACAAATGAAAAGGAAATAGTCAGGACAAGAAAACATCAAACAAGTGAAATGCACGTAACAAGGAAGAAAGCACAAAGAAGTAAAATGCACGTAACAAGAAAGAAAACACAAATAACCTGAAAGTACTCCTAAAGCTAGACGAACTGCTTATACTCGTTGCCTAGGTAACACCGTGGGCACTCTTACGGGAAAGGCTCAGCTAATATGACCTTAACTTTAATCACCACGGAATCAAAACAACCACAATTCATATAATCGAAGAAAAGAAAAGGAAACATCATCCCAGGACACATGTATTTAGGCCTCTACCCAATCCCCCAACTCTTCTTTCACATATCCCACAAATCAAGCCAAGTCCCCAACAACCAAACTCAACAGAGCATGGATCGATTGATATCCACCTAAAAGCTCGCGGCCTAACTTGGGAAATCGCACAAATCAGCCGACCACCGCACTCCCCTCGCACAGATCCAGAAATCACAAGGAAGCATCCTCACCGCGTGAGCTAGAAATCTCGCCCCCCCCCCCACCCCCCCAATCAAGTCAGAACTAGACACAATCAGACCAAAACCACATCGCGCTACGATTACTAGGGTTCCAACCTCTAATCGCAACCAAATCTAATGAGCACATAAACAAACAACAAGGGTTCCAACCTCTAATCGCAACCAAATCTAATGAGCACATAAACAAAGGAACGAACAAAGCAAGCAAACGGCACGATTAGATCGGATCCGAGCGACCTCCGATCCGCAGGCTATACAGCTCCAAAGGATCGAGAAAAAGAGTAGCACTACGGCGAGATCCAATCGGATCGAGGAAGCGTGGATCGGGCTAGGGTTCCTTACCGAGGAGGGGGGGGGGGGGGGGGGGCGGGGGAAGCGCCGACCTCTCGCGGGTGGGGAATGCTCGCCTGGCTGTCGGCTGTTTTGGAGCGAAAGGAGTTTAAGGGCTGTCCGGCGCGTCGGCGCGGAGTATACTGACCGTCCGATCGCAGCGAGGTGGGCGTGCATGGCGTGGATCAACTGTCATCCGACCTAGAAACATTAGCGGACGTTGGATCGGGCGAGGATGAGGCGGACGGCAAGATATAGACGAGGTTTATTTCGATAGGACATGAAGGTTCTGTTTGGAAGAGCCATTGCTTCCCCGAAAAGCCGTTTTTGGCTCTGAGCTGAAAAAACAGTTGTAGCCAGTGCTATAGCTTTTTCTGAAAAATTATTTGTTAACCTGGTTTTTGGTTGGACTGCTTGCCTGTTGCAGCTATGGATGAATGATGACATGCCTGAAATACTCTTAGGGTTCTCAAGGCTAGTTTTGTGCTAATTTAGTGTAAATATTGATGTTTTTTATTCTTTTTTCGAAAATATTTGTTAAACAACTAAATTTAATTAAGTTATGAACAATTGAGCAAGATTTTGCAAAATCACATTTAGAAGGTGAAATGCACATTTATGCAAATCAATACTAGCACAAAAGGTGCAACACCCACTATCACAACCAAATGCCGAACACTGCAAACAAATGCTCGTATAGCAAAACACGTTCCTACTCAATATTAGCCATCAAAGAGTCAACTACGAAATATCCCCGAGGGAAGGTTGTTTGCGTGCTGATTTAGTGTAAGCATGGTTTTTTTGTGTAAAAACTTGGGAGATCATACAGAGATCATCTTATAGGGTGTGATGAGTATTTAACTTTGTTATGTAAGTGTTGCCAAAGTTTGAATTTAGTTTTTGAAAATTGCATTTTTGGAGTTACTATCTGCCTCAAACTGGCCTGCAGAGGTGGTCTGACCAACTTGTGGTTGGTGGTCAGACCGGCCGTGAAGGTTTAAAGCGTGAGTTGGTTTGAGCTGAGCTTGGTTGAGTGTCCACAGTATGGGTATCGTTGCTTGGATGCATTCATAGCGCATGATGTATAATTTTGATTAATATGAGTTGACTACATGAAGCTTATACTCGACATGGTTGCTTCGTTTACATGTGGCTTGGAGGACGTAACAGTCGGTGAAAATGGACCGGAACTAGGTGAGGGAACTGAGATCCAGAGTGGTCATGTAAGTCCAAGTGAGACTACGTTGCTCATGCAGGAGTACAGAGAAGGCAATGATTGTAGAGAGATGAGTTGGTACATGTGGTGCGTCAAGTGATAAGGCCGATACACATAGAAACGGTTCGAGGGAGTCCGAATGTTTCAAAAAAGAAACGGCTAGTCATTGAGCACTACGAGCTGCGTGTTAAAGCATGTGACAATGCTTTAAGGTGAATGTAAGGATTCTTGGCTCATCAATTGTGTCAATTGCTAATTTTGTATCGTGCGGTGTTATGTGATTGTTTACTTGTTGTTGATTGTAGAACTCTGGAGCTAGGTCATAATGAGGTGGAAGGGATCGGGACTAAGCCCGATCAAAGTACCGCCAGAAGATGACTAAGGTTAGCGGAGTAGTTACAAGTTAGAAAGACAAGAAAATAGAGGGGGAGCTACCGGTGGTGGATGAAAAGGCATGTGGCGCACTACGTGACTTGAACCCGTTTGCAAGCGAGGACAATTCGATGGAATCTGGATGTATGAGAGGTTGGAGTCAAATCATTAGGGCCACATGAACTTAAGGACGAAGTATGGGGTTGCTTCAAGGCAAAGGAAGTGCGAAGTTTCATGGAAGACGAAAGAGAGGTATTTTGGTAAATTTCCTAATACCAGAAAATGACGGTGTGCGAAACGCAGTAGTGGCCTAGGTGATTTAGTCATGGATGTACTGAAATTGTTTAGTGAATCAAGTGTTAATTTACCAATAGATTAATGGTTGTATGCGTTTTGAGAAGCGCACATGTGGAAGTGTAAAACCTGGTATCGTGTTGGGTGTAACATCCCAAAAATCAGATGTTTGAAAATGTAGAAAATTTAAAACTTTTTTGTTTCTTCTTGTTGCATTCAAATTTCTTCTGAAATTTTATTTGGGTTTATCTAAATTTTGTGCTATGAAATTAATAACAGGAAATAATCCCCAAGTACAAATAATAATCATATTAATAAAAGAATAGAAAATTGAAATGATGAAATGTGAATCCAAGAATTTAAACTCAAATTTAATTTGTTAACATAAAACCTAAATTTAACTAAAAATTGAAGGAAAGGAATTTTGACCCGAAAATTTAATTTGAAACTAAAAATTAAAGAATGAAAATGTTGCATTCTTCAAAATGTTGATAAGAGAAAAATTCAAATTGAATCCAAATTTGGATTCCAAAAACAAATTCAAAGCAAAAAGGAAATAAAAAATCAGAGCATCTAAATCAAGCTTGGCCTATGTACCCCTTTTCCTTCCCTTTGGCCCAACCAGTCCACCAGCCAGCCCATCTCCCACCTCCCTCTCTTTCTCTCTCCCCTCCCCTATCCTTGGCCAACTCGATCGGTCGCACGCTGTGCCCGTCTGTGCGACGCGCCTGCATTGTGTCGTGTGCATGCGTACCCTTGCTGACAGGGCTGAGCCTAGAGATGGCAACGGGTACCCGAAACCCGAGTACCCGATGGGTTTTACCCGATAAGGAGGCGGGTATGGAAAGATATCTTCACCCGCGGGTATGCTAATGGGCAAAAATCTCTACCCATCGGGTATGCGGGTGCGGGTGCGGGTGTATACTACCCGTACCCGCATACCCGCGGGTAAAATATACCCGGCCGGGTGTATATTAGATATAGCAACAGGTACATATACCTGTGGCCCGTATATATATATATTCGAAACGAAGCCGATGGAAATACCCGCACTCGTATATACCTGTGCCCCGTATATACCCTTATCAATTCGGGTATGGGTTACCCGTCGGGTATAAATACCCGCGCGGGTGCGGGTATGGGTAAGTTTCTATACCCGTGTGCGGGTACGGGTATTGTAGCGGGTGCGGGTGTGGGTATCGGGTACGGGTATGGTTTGGCTATACCCGACGGGTATTTACCCGTTGCCATCTCTAGCTGAGCCTACGCCGCCCTTGCCCCAACCCATGCCTGTGCCCAAGCAAGTTGTGTCTATGTCGTGCGCGCCCCAGCTTGGCCCCGCGTGCACTGGTGCATTCGCACATGCCTAACAAGCTCCGTGTCACAATGCATGACCACCGCGTCACCTTGCGCCAGCACATCGCGTCGCAGTCACCTCGCCATGATGCCGCCATACCTTGCGTCGGCCTGCCTTGTCGCTGGAGCCACAACCAAAGACCACGTTGAGACAACGCCAACACCCATGATGTGCTCTGTTGCCCAGCCGCCGGCTACAGCACCACCACCCCGCATGGCTATAAAAGCCCTTTGGGAGCACACCTTGCCTTCCCACTTCCTCCATCTTCCTCCTCCTCCTTTCCTCTTGTTCCCCGAGCTTGGCTCGAGCTCGTGCGTGTTGTGCCTGCGCACCAACTGCCACCTCCCCTCGCATTCTGGCCACTCCGGTAAGCAAATCCAAAATCCTTAACTTGGCATGTTCCACCACCTCATCACTATTTACCATCTCCCAATTTCAGAGCTATGCCACCTCACTCACTGGAACTTCTTCTTCCCTGACTCCGGCTGGAACCAACCGCCACCACCGCTATTACGTCCACGGCGATACCCGGTCTAATTCCTCCAAGGTGGAGCACCTCTACATCACCCTCTACCTTCCCCAACCCCAATAGGAGCTTTTCTTTACCCCAGGTCACCACCACCATTGGCATGTCCGTGCCACCCCTAGCCCATGCCACCAATTTGCCTCAGCTTCTCCTCACCATCGTCGATCACCATGGTGAGTTCATTATGACTCGCTCCAACTCGTGATCCCCTCCCTTTCTTCCTCCTCTCACTCTGGCATGTTGCCCCTTCCTCCTCCCTGTGCTTGGCCGGCATGCGCCACTGCCGGCTCGCCTAGGTGCCGCTCGAGCCCCAAAACCACCTTCCCTTGCCTCCTTCCCTCCCCAGCATTCCATTTTAAAGTTGTCGCCGCCTCCTCAGCCGCTATTTGTCACTGGCAGCTTGCGTGGCCTAGCATCGCCACCTCCTCTACCTTCCCCTGTTTCTTGTCATGCTCTGTTTCCCTAGAGCCTTTCTCTCTGAGTTATATGAATTGTGGATCCTGAGTACTATTCATGGCCCATGTGTTAGTGTCTATTTCCTCTTTCATTTAGAAAATAATTCAAGGGAATCAAAATAATTAAGAAATATTTAATAAAACCATAACAGAATATAATTTAATGATAAATAAAAGTAAAAATATGGATAAAATTAATTATGAAATTAAAGTAAGGTTTAACAATTAGAAATTATTTAAAGATTAAATCTTAATTAATTGCATATCAATAAGAATTAAGGAATTGATTAATATAGGGTTAAGCCATATAGTAGTAGTATTAGTAGTAGTAGTAAATATTATTTCTAAATCTCAAAAGTCATGAGACCCCTTTTTCAAAATAGTGATTAGATAATTAAAGTAAACAGTTTGAATATTCGGTCACTAATATTTAACTGTAAATACAAGGATTTAAATTAAATATTACCTTTATTATGATTAGAAAATTCTCAAAATTAATTAGTGTGCCATTAATATTTTTCTTAAGTGTGCATCTGTAAAGCGCGACGTGAACCAACAAGCCAGCTTTGCATAAGACATGACCGAACGAGCCAACTTTGCATAGCGACGTGATGCAAGACTGCAGTACAGTTCCTCATCGTGCTCGCTACCTCGTGGACACCAAATTAGCTTCAACCGAATTACACTCCAACCACGTCCACCGATCCGCATCAGTATTTAAGTACTACCTCAATGGGGTACTCCTGTATCATGACTGCAACAATACCTCGCTCAAACGGAGAACCAGTGGGATGAGATCCGCAGGCTCACAAGGGCTGCTATGGCTCACAAGGGCTGCTATAGCCCACAACGAACAAAGGGAGTGTGCCAGAAGGCCACCTCCTTGCAACGACGCCCCCTGTACCAGCAACTCCTACCTCAACATTCCAACCTAGCACGAGCACTCAGTACAAAAACCGCTAGATGGAGAGACGCCACCTCTCTGTTGGTGCCAAATGCAAGTTCTTCAAGTCCAAGCAGTGGCTCAACCTCGGCATACGCTAATAGGGTAGCGCAAGCTACGCATTGAAGTATACCAATCATCGTTAGGACACGAGCCACTACCGGCAGCCAGTAAGGATCTGCTACAATTTATTCCTGTAATATTTCTCTCCACAAGTGCGCACTAACATCCTCTCTCGTCTACCCGTAGACTTTAGATCCGCTATGTGCCTACCGCAGTTGGATCGATCGAGAGATCCACTCACACGACCAGTGATGTCTTGACTGCGAGGAGTGGGAGACCAACACCGACCACGAGACAATGGAGGAGCGCCTCCGCGACCGTATCTAGTGGGAGACGTAGCCTCATCTCGACACATGCAGGCATAGGGAGCATGAGTCTCGCATGGAGGAGCACAAGAAAAAGCACGAACTAGCGGCCAAGGCGAGGGCGGCAAGTAAGGAGTACAACACCAAGCTCACAAGGAAAGGTAAATGGCCACGATCCATGTAGTAGTTTAAGGCATTCCGTACCAACCCCCTGCCGGCCATGTTGTTCCTTTATGAACATACATGTATTCTTGCATTAGTCAGATGCTTCCATCACAGTGTACCGTAGTAGTATTGACGTTTACTTAAGTAATTACCGGAAACACTATGCCATGTAACCACATCATATGCGTGTCAGTTTAGGGGCTCCAATATATTACATATTCCTTGTCTCCCAACTTAACTTTGGTCAGAATATTTCATCACTCTTTCACCTTCGGGTGTATTCGCACTGTACAGCAGGATTTGTATGCATTATATTTGTTTTCATCTAAGAATTCTGAACCGTGACAACGAAATTGGTACTCAAACTCTACTATATTTATTTACAAATTAAGACACGCTAACTTTTTTGACATATGACATACAACTGACTACCTAAAATATTTCGCACTGCTTTATAGTTTAACTACACCATCAACGGATGTTGTTTGATCTCACATCCGAATAAAAAATAGGAATTTTTTAAATAATTCTTTTTTATCCAGAAATACAAAACTATACCCGTGCTTTTATTTTTTTTACAAAAGTAACCCCCTAGAGTTACCATAGCGTTGGGCAACAGGAGGTGTTATTGCCGAATGGTTGAGCGACTGCATCCCTGTCGCCCAACGATATAGCTACTGCATGCGTGTCGCTCGGTCATTAGGCGACAAGGTTCAGTCACCTGGCTACAGGGAGTTACTTTTGTAAAGGAAATAAAAGCACCAGTATAATTTTATATTTTTGAATAAAAAAGGATTATTTAAAAAATTCCTTAGAATTAGGCTCTCATACTACTACTATTTATGTCACTAGTCATCTGCTCGTACGTTGCAACGAAATTTATGGGATACATAGATAATCATACTATGGAATAGGGCTATTCTGATCAGTTGAAAAATGGAGAGTGATGAGAAGTTGAGAATGAGGTAGTTGGAGGAGAAAATATGTACGATCACCAACTCGTTTTTTTATAATAGTAATGAAAAGTAGGATGGACATAGGCAAAGTTGCGGTTGTATGCAACAGCAGCAACACCCAATGTTTCTAAACGTTGCGGTTGTAATTTGTAAAGTTGTGCTTGGTTTGGTGTCAAAATATTTTGGATTCTTTACCTGACCCTATGCTTAGAAGTCGTTTTTTTTTTCGTCTCAGAAAATTCTACTCGAACATAGTACTCAAATAGAATCAATTGGACTTCTCCAACACAGAAATCAAAGTAGTTGGAACTTGATATCCCACCTAAGTTTCTAGTACCAGTTGCCGTGCTTTCTTGATCGAACTGAATGGATAAATGGTCCAGCTCCGAGATCATCTACCAGATGTCTACCTGGTTCGACAAAACTTCTAGCGAAGTTTACCATGCATGTTGCAATAGGTACTAGTGTAGTACCACTAGCACTTTATTGCTCCATAGCTATTTTCAGAGGGTTCAGTTGTCAAACTGGATCGTTGTCGAAGTTGCCGTTTGTCAGCAAGCAAAAAGGTTAACACGGAAATCAGGTCGGTTAACACGGAAACCAGGTCGTAATTAACCAAGGACCTGGCCTCCAGTGAATCGTCATGACCGGCTTTTTTCGTCCCTCCTGAAAATCGTTATCGTCACCGACTCCATGACCAATTATCGAATCATCTACGAGCGTGCTAGTACTTATTATTCACTGATACAAATTGCTTGTGCGGTGTTTGATTGTGTGCCCTATCAGCATCACGGGAGCTGTATTGAGAGTAATTTCCGATTACTGCACATAGACTCACAGAGATGCTTGGTGATACATGAAGATGAACTGATTCGTAGCTGCTGATCACATCACATGACAAACAACTGAAACAATCCACGCTTCTTCGCCCAATTGACCGGTCAATCGTGCTAAATGTTACGAATGAAGTGAGTACGTGCTGTACTAGCCTTATTTTCTACCATTATTAATCCATTAGAAATGTTAATTAGTACCTTTTGTAACTGCTTTCCAAATGATGTAAACCGTCCATGCATCGCTTTTGGCACTTTCGTAGGGATTGCCGCGGACGTTCAGACGTCCCGTTCCGGATTCCACATCGGACCGGACGTTTCTCTTCTTCGAATAGGGCAATGTTTACTCTGCTTTACAATGTGAAAAAAGAAGCCAGACAGGAGTTAAGATGACTCATGTGATTCATGCAGTGACTTACATGGGAAGAAAAGACTGACGAATGCTGCTAACTGTGAGACGTTAACTCCTCTTCATGGTGGAAAAAAAGACTGACTAGTGCTGCGAATTTGTGAAACATTGACTCCCCTTGGTCCTTTTCTTGCAAATTCGGAATTGGAGAACATGATCTAGGGATAAGTGACATTTTTGTATGTAATTTTATATACTCAGGTAAGTCCTCTGGGTAATTTTATACTTCGTGAGCGGCATGCTTCTTTATACTGACTGGATTGAATCAAACAGATAGATGCTTGTTTATCCTGACTGGACCGAACGAAATGGCCCTGTTATGTAAGGCCAAGCTAGGTCTGATATGCCATTAAGCTTAAAAACCATATATTGGTCTGACTTAAAACATATAAGATTACATGCAGTCATTTGCTTACTTACGGTCCGGTTGGCTGCGACAACTGCGATCTGACCATCTGAGCATGCAAAATTGTCATGGTCTATGTGAGCAGTCAAAGGCTATCAGAGCTACAGTTTTTCTGAGATGAGGACAACAAGGATTTACTCATGTTTGTACGTACACACATGACACTATACCCACTCATAATTAGATATGAGTATGTCCAATGTACACGTTTATGATATAAGATAGAGATCCATAAGTCTTATAAAGCGAGGACAAACGTTTTGACTAGTGAAAACATTTATATATGCAAGTGAACTAAGGCACTGTCCAGTTGCTCGGGTTCGAACCGAGGTGGGCTGGCTGTGCGACGGCAAGCCGAGCCAACTCTCCTCAGATCTGCGGATTTTTGCCTCCAAATGCTGCCGTCGCCCCCATTTTCACACACCAGCTATCGAAACCCATCAAATCAGGTGAACGGGGAACCTCCCCAACGCCCCAACCCAGTCCTCCACCCCACCCGCGTGCACCCAGTCCACCGCGCGCCTGCCCGACCGCTCGTCGCTGCACCGCGGGCCCCCCACGGCGTCAAGTCTAGTCCACCACGCGAGACAAGCCCAGCGTGGTGGGCGCCCCGCCCCGCGTCCTGCCGCCCTCACGTGCGCCACCCGTACGCGCGCGCTGGGGCCCCGTCGCACGTGTCGCGCTGAACTCGTCTCGACCCGACCGCGTTACCGGTTCGCCGCTAACGAGACGCGGCCCGTGTGCCCCCGTCGGATACCTATCGGGCGGCTGACGTTCACGCCCTCTGTCCGTCGCTCGGCACGCTTCGAGACGGCGGGCGTTAGGGAGACCGTCGGATTAGATCCAACGGTGGTGGCTGCGCTTGCGCGGACGGTGAAAATAGATACCCGGCCCCTTCCCCTATTTCATTCGCTCGTCGCGTCGCCTCCGCTCCAAACGCAAGGCACCCGATTCCACCCCCCGGCTCGCCTCCTCCCAGGCCGAGCCGCCTTCTCCTCCCTTCGCCTCTCCCGGCATTTGCTTACCCGAGTACAGCCGTGCGATACGAACCCGACGGCCGGGATGGAGTCGGACGCGTCCACCTCCCCGCGGCGGCGAAGCAGCAGCTGCTACAGCGACAGCGGCGACTCCTCCTGCTCCGAGCCCTTCAGCGAGTGCGGCAGCGACGACCTCTCGTTCACGCCCGCCGCCGCCGCGGGCATCCACCGGCTGCTGCTGTCGTGCGCGGCGGAGGCGTCGGACGATGCGATTTCGTCGCTCGTGGCGGAGCTGGAGTCGCCGTCGTCGTCGCTGGACTCGCTCCGGCGCGCGGCGATGGAGCTCCGGCTGCTGGCGAAGCACAACCCGGACAATCGGATTCGCATCGCGGCGGCCGGGGCGGTCCGGCCTCTCGTCGCGCTGCTGTCGCACGCGGACCCGCTGCTGCAGGAGCACGGGGTCACGGCGCTGCTTAACCTTTCGATCTGCGACGAGAACAAAGCGATCATCCGCGAGGCCGGCGCGATACGGCCGCTCGTGCACGCGCTCAAGTCGGCCGCATCGCCGGCCGCTCGGGAGAACGCCGCTTGCGCGCTGCTCCGCCTGTCCCAGCTCGACGGCGCCGCCGCCGCGGCCATCGGCCGCGCGGGAGCCATCCCGCTGCTGGTCTCCCTCCTCGAGACCGGCGGCGCGCGCGGGAAGAAGGACGCCGCCACGGCCCTCTACGCGCTCTGCAGCGGCGCGCGCGAGAACCGCCTACGCGCCGTGGAAGCCGGCGCCGTGCGCCCCCTGCTCGACCTCATGGCCGACCCGGAGTCCGGCATGGTGGACAAGGCCGCCTACGTCCTCCACTCCTTGGTGGGCGCCTCCGAGGGTCGCTCCGCCGCCATCAAGGACGGCGGCGTCCCCGTCCTTGTCGAGATGGTCGAGGTCGGCACCCCACGGCAGAAGGAGATCGCTACCCTCTCCCTCCTCCAGATCTGTGAGGACAACGCCGTCTACCGCACCATGGTCGCCCGCGAGGGCGCCATCCCTCCCCTCGTCGCCCTCTCCCAGTCCTCCACCGCCCGCCCCAAGCTCAAAACCAAGGTACCAATCACATTTCCTCATCAAAAACACATTCTTTTCGCCCATTGCAATTACCAATAGAGTTCGCGAATTCCGATATACTAATCGGTTTGGGATTCCGCAGGCGGAGGCGCTGATCGAGATGCTACGGCAGCCGCGGAGCGCGAGCCTGCGCGCGAGGCCAGCGGCGGAGTGATCCCATTCATTCCAATTCCACCTTGGCCGTGCCAACTGCCAAGCGGTGCCCCCCCCCCCCCCCCGGCACCACCTGCGGCGAGACGAGCCGGCGGCCCGGCCGGCCTGCGCGCGCGTGTAAATAGGAAGCAGCGTGTTTGCGTCCGCACATTTTACTCAAGCGAGATGACGATGGTGGAGAAGTCAAGTCTCCCTGTAAAACTTCTTTCTCCCACCAATTTTTTTTTCTTTTCCTTTATTTTCTTCTCTAGCCTGGTGCTTTCCTCAAGCGAGGGAAAGGGTGTGAAAAAAGGCTACAAAATCCGTGTGTGCGCGTGTGGGGTGAAGTGAAACGGTGAACTGTTCGATGTGAGTACGTGTGTGCTACGTCAGGAATCTACTTGGCTTATCCTGGATACGAGAAAAGATAGGGCACTCTGGTCTCTGAAAGCGCCGGTTTGGTTGGAATTGCAATCGGATAGCGTTGCAGTCGGTTGTCACTAACGTTTTTGCAGCGTTCTTACGTGCTCCCGTGACGACGAGTGGTTGCGGTTAAACACCGTTCAGCTCCGGCTCCGTGATAGGAACGGCGAGTTCATTGGCCGTGAGTGACTTGGTAAATCGGCAGCCTTTACCGGTTCAAAACGAATGAGATAGTTCGAAATTTTTCTAGTGGTCTCCTTGGCATCTACTCGCCTCTCTGTGTCTGGGTGGAGCCCCTAGCGGTAATAAGGCTGAGATCTTGGCCAGTAAGTTCGATTATTCGGCCCCTGCAGCTGAAAACGACGTTGTTCCCTCTCTGAATCTAGCCTCTGCTGGTAGTTTTCGGCTCCGGAGCTCTCGTTTTCCAAGGCGTGGAGCGCCTACCTCCATCAGCTAAGGATGAAAAACGTTAAAGGTAATTAATTTTACCTGATATTTATATTTAAAAATATAAATATAATAAGCAAAATTCGTATTCGAGAATATTTATATTCATATTTGAGAATGTTTATATTTGTATTTAAGAATGTTCGTATTCATATTCGAGACTATTCGATTCATATTCGATCTATTTTCATCATTGGTGACCTCCTCGGGATGATTATAGGAATCAATTTTCTGATAAACCAAGATTCATAAGCAAAAAGTGAAAATTATTTTACATAATTATCAACTCTATAGGATAACAATTTTCTGATGAACCAAGGTTTACAATCAAAAAGTCAATTATTTTGCATAATTACGAACTCTATAGGATAAGTGATTTTTATATTGATAAAACATAATGGAGAAACATCACAGATGAAAAATCCCATTCCGAACATCAGCAAAGGCCATAACACCGATCAACTCTTACGTGCTCAAAACAACCCTACAGTCAAGAGAAGGGCAATACTCCCACACCTAACACACTACAGCTTTGAACTGGTTATCAGACACAGTGTAGAGGATTACCGTTGCTCGAAGTTTTAGACATACGAATAGAAGCAGGGTAAGGTGAATCACAGCCCCGACGCAACTAAAGAACCACGGTAAACACCACACAAATAGGATAATCAGCAAGCAACTTCTAATGAAGTAGACGAGGAAGCGGCTCTTTCGCTCGCTCGACAACGACATCGGACGGCACAAGAGAAGACAAAAGCTTCGATTCCTCTTCCTCCTCCCCCGCGACTCATCGACAGTGGTCATCCTGCTCTCGAGGCCGGACCAGCTGCAATACACGAGATCTCCGTAACGGCCGTCCAGCGCCTCAGGACGACGACTCAAATGCCGATCGCCCCGACTTCTTCTGGCCTCTTCAACGACCGCCCTGACACGGGAATGGATATCACGTGACTTGCCGTTTGTCAATTGGCGCTTGACGTTACCCATCCCTTGGATGTACGTGCTTGGCTGGACTCTACTTCCTTTTGATCGGTTAAAAATAGCTAGCCACTGAAAACATTCTGATGTAATCGCAGGGTTTTTGATCGAAACCAGCTACTAAGTGCCTGTCTTAATCGATCTTCGCTAATGCCACTTACTAGTGTGGTAAATGTAGTGTATACCGTGTGACCCATCTATTCTTCAAGACTCTTTCCAAACGTAAGTTTGACCCGTGAGTCGCTTGTTGACTATTCCCAGCCTTAGGAATTTAGGATCTTTTAACGTAGTGAAAAAACCAAGGTTCCCCAGCACAAGTATATAGCAAAACAGAAGCATTGGTTACGAGCTTACGAGCAATTCTACGAGATTCCAACATTACAAATCAGGACCGAAACTAACCACTGCACAAAGAACCCTACATTACTGCACCGCAATCCAACCAACCACATCAAAATACAGTTTGGAGATTTCATAGAAAACACCACCAAAATACACTTTGGATGGATTCCTTTTAGTTTATAGCTAATGATTTATAGTCTATGGTTTCCTTTGAACAAATAAATAGAATGGTTTATCTTTTCGAAATGACTTATCGAAACAAATTTTTAGTAGTAATGTATCGATATTTAATTTATTTATATAAATATTTATGATAGAATTAAAAGTCATTAGTCGTAGTAGGAAGGAAACCAGCCTTTGTATCGATAGCTTCGCATGATTGCGTTTCATTCAGTTACCCTTCACTTCTTTAACGTTTTTAAAAACAGAAGGAACAGGCCACCCAGCAGCACTCGTCGATCAACAGTGGTTGCCACCTCCGCTGAAGCTGAGCACCCACACATGCGCTGCCGGCTGCCGCACAAACGGACATGTGAGCGAGCTCGCCAATCGGGTCGAAGCGAGATCCGCGGAGAAAGTTCGGCCACGTCCCGCGCCGGATCGGCCATGCCTGCGCGCGCCACGTGTTGGGTACTGAGAAGCCGTAAATAAATATTGATTTTTTAGCTTCTAAAAGGTATTTTTGGTTTTTATAAAATAACTAACTTTTTAAACGAGGCGTCTTTTTAGTCAAGGTCTATAAGTTAATAATAGTAAAAACTACAACGACTTCATTTATATCGATCAAAACTACCTACAAATTTATATTATTTTGTACCCTCTCTCACAAATAGCATAAAACCTATAAGACACAACCATAAATCGAAGCAAAAAAGGTCCATTATGCCCCTGTTCTATTGGCTTCTAAAAGCCATTTTCTACTATAAATGATTTTCTTAAATACCTAACTTTCAAACATAGTCTTTTTTTTTCAAAACGAGGTCTACTAGTCGATTGTAGTAGACACTATAGTGACTTCATTTATACCGGCTAAAACTGCACACAGTATCTCTCTATAAACCTCTTTATAAACTATTACTATTCATCACTTAAATAAAAAATTATCAATAAAAGCTAATATAAACGCCCTGTTCCCTCCCCTCCCCCGCCCAGATTCGTCCGAGCGAGTGCATCGCGTGCTTGCCTTTTCGCCACTACAGCTGAACATGTTGCTGTTAAGAGCGGCCACGAGGCGAAGTGGCGACGATGGGACCAGGGATCATGGCGCCCACACCGTCCTCCAGAGCTGCCACACATGCGAATGGCATAAAACGCTAATCATGTGATGGCACATGACTGTTTTTCGTTGTCTTTTGAAGGGGTTCGGACCCAAGAATGTTGTTTGCCTACATGTGTATGTACGTGCTTTGCATAGTAGAGAATTTGTTTGGTTGTCATTCGGTAGGAAACGCATCCGCATGTGTATATACACATCTTTACTTTTTTATGCTCAACATGACATTATGGAGTATCTGTGTAGATGTTACCATGTGTGGTTCGCAAAAGCCAATAATGTTCACTAGGAATGGCGGAATAAGGGCATGGCTGACTATGATCAAGAGAAGATAATTGTGTATTTATCTGCATTGACTTGCCATCTCCAGTAGTGTACTCTATTATTCCTCCCGATGTATTACATATACTTGGTTTTTCATACCACGAAAGTGTGCTTGTGACGCAAGTAGTACGGATAGGAACATGTGGGGGGGGGGGGGACAGGGAGCATAATTAGGGTGATCAGGTCAGGAATCAGGACTAGTCAGGAGCATGGCGCTGTAAGATGGGGCCTTGCAAGGGTCGCTTCTAGAGTGGGGTTCCGACACGTGGTGGCCAGACGTGGCCCATGACGGATTAGGCTACGTTCAAAACAGCTTTTTGCCGTTGGTTTTTGATTTTCGTCGGTTGGTTTTTAACTAAAATGGTTACCGTAGTGGTTGTTAGCTTTTAATGAAACATTAAATTAAAGAAAAATTATTACATCTCTATAGATAATATAAAGAAAAAGGAAAAAAGTGTTAGCATGTCAATACATTCAAAATGGCCAGAAGCCAAAAACTGTTTTCAATGGCCGAAGATGCACCGCACCGCACCACACCACGTGCATACACCACCACCAGCTAGCTAGCTGACCAACAAGCTAGCAAATCAAGGCGCGCGCCTTGGCCACGAGCTAGCTGGCGTGGGCACGGCTAGCAATGGGCATGCGAACTGGCAAATAGAGACAAGGCCACACGAGTCGCAACGTAACCTGCAAAAGCTAGACCGATGCCGACCGGGCCGGGTGGGGGTGCGAATGCGCGTGCAGGCAAGAGGAGGCAACGCATGAGTGCGGCGAGGTGAGACGGATGCAAAACGCGTACCGATCGTGGCAAAAAAAGAGTCGTCGAGGCCGGCTCTGTGCGGCAAGCCACACCACACTACTACGTGACACGAACGTACAAGTGGATACGCTCGGCAGGGCAGATTGGTCTCGTGCCTTCGTGCGTGCGTGCATCGGCATGCCCATCGGATGTCATCGGCCGTGCGTGGTGACAAGGAGACGTATGTACACGTGACCTAGGGAAAAAGCCACTTTTGCCTGGTTTTGATGTGTCATTTATAAAAATAGCATCTTCTTTGCGTTAATCGCAAAATGGCACTACCTACCACCCCGATCATCAGGCATCAAGCTCCTCCGGACGGCAAGTGTGCCACGTGTCACCTCGAGAAATCTGTCACCTGATGATCGGATGGCAAGTGCCATGTGTCGTCCCAAGAAGCATCGGGCGGTAGGTAGTTTTATTTTTGTAATTGATATAAAAAGGATGTTTTTTTATAAATAACTGTTTAAGCCAACCATTTCTGCTAATGATTCGTGCCTCAGGCTCCGGCCTGGTCGTAGTACGTGGTTTTTCCAGCCCGTGCAAACACGGGGTGTACAAAATTACAATAAGAGGAGGCCAAAAACACCGCCCGCCCCGGCCGGGCAGGTCCGGCACAGACCGACGGACCGGTGGTCCGTTTTGTTACTGTGGTACAGTTTGATCAAATTCTAGATGTTTCATGGCCAAGATCGATCAAGACATGCAAAGATAAAATATCACGCCTGTCGCATGGGCTCGATCGATCGGAAGCGTTGATGATTGACGTAACGACACAGATAATCGACGTCACCGTCACCAAATGATGCGTGCCAATCTCCAAATTAATCCTGGTCTAATCATGCCGTTCGCTTTCCAGAGTCGAAAGTCCGGACACCAGTTCAGCACTGCCCTTTTTTAAAACTCGATAAACATACGTACATGTACGCGCGCGTGTCCTTCTTTTCTTCCTCGAGTTAAGTAGTTAGGCGTACGACCACTAATAAACTGGACTCGCAACAGATCATCATTTGCCCGTGGAAAAGCGTGAGATCAGAGCTAATTATGTGCGCTCGCAAGCAGAAGCAGCGAAACCTACGTACGCGCGGCTGCTTGCTTCATCTTTCGGGAGAGAGCTGAATAAGTTATCGCATTGTCTGCATCGGCACCATCAGTTCCATACTTCTATATGTGCATGAGGGCATCGTAACGTCAGTACGGTATTACTTGTATCGTTTCACAACGGAAGTTTATTTCATTTGTGAACATTGTTTTGAAAATACTTCTGCTTATAAATTCATAATAATATCTAATGAGCTAGATGGAATCTACTGTGTTTCGCCCTTGCTTCACCAATGCTAATAAGTAGAGCAAATTGATTGTTTTTTTCTTTCTTGTTTAATGGACTTTTCTCTTTTTTTTTGGCCGAAAACTAAGAAAAGTCCCACTTGTTTTTGTATAAGGCAAAGGTGTCAACGATGCACGAACATTCTAAAATTCAATTGTATGCAGCAATGACGATTGACCAATGACCGCATGCATCAGGACGTAGACTTCGGAATTATTGCAAGAAGACAACTTCTCTTTCGTGTATTTCGTTGAACTTTGATTACGTCCATATGAATTTATCTAGGTGACGAAACGTAGAAGATTACTAATATATAATAGGCAACTTGCATTTATAAATATTGACCTGTTCATGCACCGCTCCTATTTTTTGAGAAAAAAAGGCACGCGCCGTTCTTGATCTTTTTTTCTTCTCTTTTGTGTACTATATGATGCAAACGCGTCCTAAAAGAACGCGCATATGCCAAAGTAATTTTTTTTTCCAAACAAAATATAGTTTCATCAGGCACAAACTTTCATAAAAATGGATATTCAAGTGCCAGATGTTTTACATTTAATATGAACAGGATCAAAAGCATACAACTACTCTATTCTGATACTGTAGAGTGAGTAGTACAGTTTCTGAATTGTATTCAGAAATCACGAGTCGGAACTGCTCGTGTTTAGTGTAAGAATACTGTACTGTTCTAAACGTTTGCCAGGTATGAAGAGCCAGACTGCGTTCTGACATGTCGCCCGGCAATCTCAATCTAGTTACTCCAACTTACAGCTCAAAATTCGTACTTCAGTTCAATTTTTTTATCTTCCCCAGTTGCGACATTTTGTTGGCATGTAAGAAAAGTTGTACCATTGTTGTATTTTGTATGAGGATACTTCTAGGGAATTGCATTGCATATAAAGAGAATCGAATCCAAGAAGATTCTGACTGTTTCATACTACTATTCTTCCTATTTTCCTTGTTTCTTCTAGCTAATATTTCTGGGCTGTCATTGATGTACATGTCCCTCAGTAGAACTACAAATGGAGCTGTCATGTCAGCTTAAGAAACTAGCAAGAGAAAAGATATTTGGACCGAATCATATGGTGTGCGTATCATTTGGCCTTTGGCCGCAACACGGTGCTGTTAAATTATTGCATGAGTCCACAACATCTCAATTGTCTGTATTCAGGAGTCCAAGCTAGCAGTCATTACTGAGTATGTAATCCTTTCAATGCTAGGATCAAACTTCAGATCTTTCGCGTATTTGCCGGCGTCGGCTACACGGGGAGAAATTTTGATTGCTTGTCGTTCATTAGAGCTCTCCATCTCGGATGTCACCATGGCCAATTACTCGGTCACACTCAAGATCTCACCTGCTAGAGATCTTCCGTCCTGGTGGCTCACCTCGGTCTATGGACCTCAAGACGTAGTTGAGAAGGTTGTCTTTCTTCACGAACCGCAGACCATCCGTGCGAGCTGTAACGCTTCCTCTCTGCAATCTACTTTGCGCGCTTAGACCATGCTCCGCTACTCCTTAACTCAAACATCTCCTTTCGTCCTAGAGGTCGCTTCATCTTTTGAAAATCATTGGATTAATCAACCGGACTTTGACTTGGACATTCTTCTGAACTCCATTCAGCAGAAATGCCATGTTTGGGATTTGGCAGGAAATGTCGCTTTGGATTCCTTATTATCTATCTAGGCCCCACTCGGTTAGGCTGAAAAACTGGCTGAAATTGCACTGTAGTGGCTGAAATTTCACTTTAGCTGAAAGTGGTTTATTTGACGTAATTAAATTTAAAAAAATTTAAAATAGAAAAAAATATGCTAGCTCATTACGGACAACGTAAACGAATACGGAAAAAAGAACAGGCAAAAAAACTCAAAAAAGACCAAAAGTTTAAAAAACGAAATTTATAAATAGTAAAAAATAAGCCAGAAGCTGAAGCCAAAATGAGCGGGGTCTAGCCGACCGACAATGACCTGCCCTAGAGTTTTCCCCTCCCCTCTATTTTGTACTTCCTGCTTTCTTCTTCTTTTCGTTAGCTGCCCTCTGGGCTTGCTAATTGTGTCTACTCTTCCATGCTCTATATTTTTCTTTTCTTAATTGGATGAAACGCTTCTTACGTTTTCGAGACAAATTATTGCATGAGACGTCTTTCTAGCTTTCTGAGAAGCTGCTGCACGAGAATGCTGAGATATTTGTGCATTTTGAACTGAAACCATTTGGTTGCATCGGTTAAGCCTTTGCAGTAGTTGGGATGACAAGATATCTCTCAAGATAATGATTTAGTTTTAAAATACGATGTGCCATTTTTCTTGAGGGGCTCGTGTACCGAATTAACCCGTACAATTCCGTTTTCATTAGTACCAAGATCGCTTCAATTATTTGTCAAGCTTTGCTTTTGTCTGTGTAAGACACCTTGCAATGATGTTACTTTCAGTACCAAATACCTGTAGAATTATTGTACCATGGGAGATAAAGCGATATAAGGTAAACTATGGCGCCGCTCGGTTGGACTGAAAAATAGTAGTTTATGCCTGAAATTACACTGTAGCTGAAGATGACTTATTTGACGTAATTAAATTTAAAAAAATAAAAATAGAAAAAATATGTTAGCTTATCACGGACAACGCAAACGAATACGGTAAAAAAAGAACCGGCAAAAAAGCTAAAAGTTAAGAAAAAGATAAAATTTATGAATAATAAAAAAAATAAGTCAGAAGTTCAGGTCAAAATAAGCAGAGCGTATATATATAGACTAGGGAGATAAAGCGATAAGAAAAACTATGAGAGAAGGTAGGATTCTCTTTTGTGTGAACAGAAACAAGCCTTTAAGGTGATGAAATTCACGCACCAATCCAAGTGAACCTAAGTGCTACTACTCAATGGTCGACATTCCAAAGCCAAAATACCTCTCCCTCTCTTTTTTGGCTAAAATAACATATACACAAATAGCACATGCACCATGCTATTCCTAAACTACTACACACCGGACACTTTTCTCGAAAAAAAATACACCGGACACTTTTCTCGGAAAAAAAATACACCGGACACTTCGGGAAGTTGACCAGCGCATTACAACATAGCAACGTATTTTGCATCATTTCCATGTTAATTAATTAATCTCCAAGACGCGGAATCATTCACAGACCATGAACAGTGCGCGTGATAGGATACGAATGTGTACATTAGCTCTAAAGAAAGAAAAGGCGAGCAGATACAAGCGTCTCGTGTGGCGTACTCATGCTTTAGTTGTTGGGGAAGCAACGTCTCTGCTTCCCTCGCAGTTGTTGGGCTGTAGGTGATGGCTGTGTCATGAACAAGACGCTTCAAACAAATCCTGGGAGAAAGAGAGGAGATTAGCTTGGAATTTTTGTACTAGCAGTAGTGGGAGGAGGAATGAGACAGTGGAAAGCTCCCCTGCAACTGAAGCGACAGGTCTCTCTCTGCAGCCTGCATGCACCGTGCACTTTGACTCGGATCTTTCCATTTGAGCAGAAGTTGCATGGGAATGTTAAGATTTCTTAGTGCTTAGCTTCTTGTGGTGATGGTGGCAGTCTCCATCTACCTTTGCAGGATCGCAAATTCTGAACCAATTATGTTGTGTGAGGTGAGGCATGGATGCTTTTGTGTTTTGTCTTGACACAAAAGATGCCTATGCTGGTAGTATTATCAGGAGTAGCTGCTGTTCAGCCTATGTGCCTCGTCTTCGTCGTCGTTTGGTTCCCTCTTTCAAAATTTGTCAGGTCGTGTATCACTTTCTGCATGCAGCCCTGCCGACTTCCCTTTTCACCTTCACGGAATTTTCAAGCGCATAGCATAGGAGCATACAATATGTTGGGCTATTTTATAATTTACCTTATTTTTAGGGAAAGGGAAAAAATTATCCATGGGGCCCACTTGTAAGAAAGGGAGAGAAAGGATATAGGAGAGATGGCCTGATCGGACGAGCCGTTCGGATGGTCCAATCGGACGAGCCGTTCGGATGGATCTAGCTCTGATCGTGCTCTCTCTTATGTCCTCTTCTTCGGCAAAAGCTTCAACCTCTCAGTTAGTGGGTACCACCGATTTCTCACCCGTGAGTCCACCTCTTTGATCCTATATCTAGATGGGAGAGTTGGGGGACGAGACGAGCTCATCACCGAATCAAATTTTCCGCTGGATTTTTTGGTCTTTGGGGATTTGGTGAGAGAGCTTGGTGGTGCGGTGCTTGCTTAGTCGCGGGGCGGTGGTGCTCTTACTCCTTGCTCGCATAACTCACTCTCTGGGCCGGGTGCTTGTGCGCGGTGTTTCTCTGATTTCTCGGCTCAGCTGTGGTCGTGTGCCATGTGACGCAATCTCTCCTTCTTGTTAGATTTGTGCTGCATCGACTTGTACCTCGGCTCCATGAATTGGTGAGTATTGATTTGTGGAGTAGGGTTTTGTATCTCCGATTGCCTTTCCGGTGATTTTCTGGTATTCGTTGGTGATTGGTTTTTTGGGACATCGTCTCCGACGAGCCTAGCCCCTTTCGACTGTCACAGTGGCTTGGAGTGCCGCCGCTCTGTGAGCTTGTTCTCTACTCCTCTTACTTATATTATGCATTTGTCATCCGTGCTAGTTCATATCTGTTGATATCTGAAATTTGTGGGAAGTTCTAGTACTGGGAGGACTTATGCATGATAATCTGTGTGTTTTTATGAATGCTCGATGAGGATAGCTTGTCAAATTGAAATCATTGTACTATTAAGGAAGTATTCTGCTAGCTTAGTTTTGTCAAGACTAGTTTTATATCTCGGTTCTATGTAGTTTACTACTGTTTAGTACTGAATCTTGTTGATTTTAGTTCATTCTGCAGAAGCACTTAGCTGTTACATTTCCCTGCTACTGCCGTATCACTATTGTTCATATTCCAGTAGTAGCTTATGGTCCATGCTTATGCTTTGAAACTGAGAATTGATTATGTTACATTCACTCATTCAGAGGTAATTTTAGAATCAAATTAGCAGAATACTAAGAGAATAGTCTATTTGATTTGTGAACTGTTGACAGGAGTTGAGAATACCAAGTTTTTCATAATTTGTGCATTATGTAGATTTTATATGCTTATATGTGTGTTTTGTTAAGCATATTATAGCATATTAATTATATGAATTATTTATCTGCTTTGGGAGATAATATATATGGTCATGTCATTTTCATACTGTTATTGCCATGCTTTCTTGTGCTTAATCATAATCAAAATAAAAATAAAAACATTACTAAATCTGCTTAATTTCCAACCCAATACAAATCCTATTGTCGGCCGGATGCTTCTCAAATGCCCCATCTTGGATTGCAAGCAAGATGCGCGGTACTGTATTAAACTCTATTGTTCTGTCTATTTATGAACTAAGTCATCCGGAAGTCACATCTTATCAATTATCACTACGGAAAAGTACCACACTGGAGTATCACTTGGATTCCAAGCAAGACGGCGGCAGCTTGTGTGACTATCATACAGAAACTCCGAACTGACCAAATGCTTCTGTTCCTTTGGATGACTCGAGCCAAAGGAGTAGCAAGTACTAGTGTAGCATACTCTAAAGTTTTAACCAGGATAGCAAACAGTACGACTAATGATTTCACAGAGATTTTTGATGCGTTTGGTCTCGCAGAGGTGTAATGACATTTGCTGAAAGTCTGAAACTACAAGACATCATGCAAAAACGTTAAAATATGGATTGGAGACATGATGATAGTGTTGAAGTATAAATGATTTGCTCGTTTTTTCTCATCAGTTTAAACTCGATAAACTGGTTGATGTATATAATTCAATATAGTATCAGAGTCAAGAGATCTTGAGTTCAAAAACCTGTTGGTGCAATCAACCCAGTTCTATTCCACGTCTTAGATTTAAGTGAACCTACATGTAAAGGGAAGTGTTGAAATATAAGTAAATTATCTATCTTTTCTCATCACCTTAAACTTTTAGGTGAACTGATTGATACATGCAACATAGTAGATAGACCTTGCTTTTGCGCGCGACTGCCGACTAGTTTCCTCGCACCCATATTCTCGTTTGCCCATGGTCATAGACTCACAGTACGGACCACCTCGAACATCTTGGCCATGCCACATCCAGCTTTGTAATGAAGCAGGGCATTGAGAGTATAGCTAGGAGTTGGACCGGGCGTATCCATGCCAGCCCAAAGCCCGGCTAGCCCGGCATGGCCCAAGCACGGTACAGACACGCCATGTGGTGGGCCATGCATGCTGTTATGGCACGAATGATGGGCCGGGTTGGGCCTAGAAAGCTGGTCCGTCGGGCAGCACGGTGCCGCCTCAGCCTCACCCTCCCATCACCATCCCATCATCCCATGGATTCCCACCCCACAAGTCGTCACAAAGCAGAGAGAGGAAGTAGAAGACTAGAGTAGAGGGGAAGGAGCATACTAAATCTTGGCGTCATGCTTAGACTGTTGGACATGAGCGGCGTAAGCTCCTTGAAGCCCTGGTCGTAGGTGTCGACGTCGGTCCGGATAGTGTCGAGCATGGTGCTGGTGGTGTCTTGCCTGCCTCCTCATCCTCCTTGCTGCCACGGTGGTGCCACCGGCCGCCGCAGTCTGCATGACGCGTAAGCCTAGGCCAGGAAAGCCCGGGCACCCCGTCGGCCCTAGCGTCCCTGCTTTGGTGCCATCGAAGATGAAGTAGACGCTCATGCTTGCACCGCCGAAGCCAACGTCGGTCGCCCCCAACGGTGACATCGTGAAAGCTCAGGAGGGAGACTGTGCGCGCCAAGGCGACTGAGACAAAGAAGGCGGCTGGAGGGAGGCGGCCAGGGGAGGAGGAGGCGTCGGGGGAGGGGGGGTCGGGGGAGGAGGGAGGGAGGGAGGTGAGGGGTCGCTGGGGGGGCGGGGGAGGAGGGAGGTGGCTGCGGGAGGAGTCGAGGAGGGGTCGCCGGGGGAGGAGGGAGGCAACCGGGGAGGAGCCGTGGGGTGGTCCGGCGGTGGGGGAGTAGTAGTCCCTCAAGACTCTAGCTCTTGTGGTAGACTGGTAGTAGTAGTAGACTAGTCATTAGTAGCCTTAGTAGGAGTCTAGGAGAGCAGATAGCTGAGCGCCTGATTCCCTGAGCTGAGAGATGATTGAGAGAGACAATGGTCGACACAATGTTCACTTCAGCAGAAATGTTCGAGAGAATCAACATTCAAAAGCTGCAACGTTCGGGACGTGACAGCAACGGTTCCTTCTTGATGCATATAAATTCACAAGCTCAGACTTCTCATTTCTTCCTGCAACGTTTAGACTTCTCATTTCTTCACAAGCTAATCAATATCTCATTTCTTCAACATCTCTCTATACTCCCTATTGTAGGGGTGGCCCCCGCCTAAGCCCAGTAGGCCTGTTAGAGGAATGTAAGGCCCAGAATGGGACATGTATAATGACATGAGTACCCCTGAAGGGAATACTTGGATGTAAGGGTATAATTGTAAATGCACTCCCCATATGGATGTATATATACAACACAGTCCATGGGGGAAAACCCTAAGCCATCACTCACCTAACTCTTCACTACCATACTCTCTCTCTGTTTGGTCTGTAACCACAACACTCCCCATTTCTTTAACATCCCTCTACGCTTCCAATTTATTCAACATCCCTCTACACTCCCCCAAGTCCCCATTTATTCGCCAATCATAATCCATCTACTATGCTACCAAGGAGTCGGAGTATCAAGGAGTTCTCGAGCGGTATGTAGAGGAGTCAAAGCACAAAAAGGACAGTAGGACAACTTAGTATAAACTCCCACCACTGCTCCTCTAGTCCTTCTCCGACTCCAACTCCTGTTGATGCTCGTCGGCTCTCACTAAGCATGGGAGACTATGGCATGGATGACCGTCATATGGACGGTATAGAGGGCTACAAAGAGTATCAGGGTGGTCTAGAGCCAATGGGGACTCCAGGATTCCCTCGCCCACCCACGAACGACAACATTGGCGGGTCTGGACAAAGGGCAAATTGTTGGAAACACATGACCTGGAGCCAGGAAATTCGAGACGGAGAAATGGTAGAGATCACAACTTGTAATTATTGCAATGCTAAATTAACTGCTCATACAGTTGTAGGAACAGAGCACTTGAACCAATACTATAAAGTATGCTTATGCAAGATGGCGACAAGGGCCAAGGGGGAGGAGGAGGAGTATAAACACAATTAAACTTTGAGGCTGATGGTTCTGTAAGTACTTGGGTATACAACCCTCTTTCTGCCCGGGAGGAAATTGCTAGATATATTGTTTCAGAAGATCAACTGATTAGGATGGGTGAAAGTTATGCGTTCAAAAGAATGATTCAACGTACCTTTTGCCCACAGTACTAACATGTTAGTAGGAGAACAACTACATATGTTATTTTATAGATGTATCAAAAGGAACTACTAGAGTTGAAAGAACTATTCATACAAGTTCAGTTTTCTTTTGCTATAACCTCATATATTTGGACATTGTCACATCAGAGAAGTGTTTATCTTAGTGTTATAGCCTATTATTTTGACGATAATTATAAGCTAAACAAAAGAGTCATATGATTTAAAGTAATTAATGAATCACACACTGAAGAGGCTATTGCTGAGCGTATACTACACGTACTTGCTGATTTTAAGATAGATAATAAAATTATTTCTATAACTCTTGGTAACGCATCGGCAAACACAACGACTATGAACATCCTCACCTCAAAGTTGCAGACATATGTTGGGTGTTATGTCCTCCATCAAAGATGTGTATGCCACATCTTGAACCTTATTTTTAAAGATGGTATGTAAGAAATTGGTGCATATTTGAATAGTATTTGTGATGCCATTCGTTACATCACAAGCTCTCCACAAGTGGTAGCCAGGCTTGCAGAATATTACGCAGCCAATGGGAAAGAGCCAAGAAAATTCGATCATAACATGAAAGTGAGGTGAAACTCAACATACATCATGTTAAAAAGTTACAATGGTATGAACATGTCATGTTCATTTTTATCAATGCTAACTCTTAAAATAATGAAGTGATAGTTACAAATTCAGATTGGCAGATTGCTAGTCATTTTTGAGAGTTTTTAAGATCTTTTTATAAAGCAGCAAAGATTCTATCAGGTGTTTATTATCCTGTATCTTGCTTAGTTATAGAATTTATTTGGTTAATTGCATATAAGATTGCCAAATCTAGGAAGGATCCCTTTTAGGCTATGCCGTGGTAGCAATGGAGGAAAAATTTTATTAAATATCTTGGTTCTATTTCATACTTCTATTGCTTTGCTATTATTTTTTATCCTACCAAAAAATTGGCAGGTTTGCAAATTGGTATGGAGGGAATAGGTGAATGCCTTGGCCTTGATTATTTGGAAGCTTTCGCACATGTCAAAGAAGAGATTTTTCATGTTTTTCGTATGTATCATGACAAGTTTGGCGGCAGCAGCGTTAGATTGGAGGCCTCACAACAGGCACAACAAGGAAATACAAGCTTGACATCACACTTATGGAAGAAACTAAAGGGCAAGTCTACTTCGTCCTCTCAGCCTCAGGCGGCCTCCAAGTGAAATTCTATCTCAGAGCTGAACTACTACTTAGAGCATGATTTTGCAAATATTGATTCTGATCTTACTGGCAGAGGCAAGATATACTCGCTCGAGTGGTGGAAAAACAACAAGCGGTTATTTCCTGTACTATCACATTTTACATGGGATGTTCTCCTGGTGCTAGTATCCACTGTCTCTTCAAAAGTGACGTTCAGTACGGTAGGGAGAATAATCAAAGAAAGGATATCATTCTTCACACCTAGGATGGTGGAGGCAATCACATACGTCAAAAACTGGGAATTAGCTAAAGAGCGGCAACAGCGTCAACTAGAGGATACTAAAATCGTGCAGGTATACGCTGACCTTGAACGTATGAATGACTTGGACATTGATGAGTGATACTATGTACACATGTTGTTATAGTTAGTATGTATATATATTGTTACTGTACTCATTTTCTTACTCGAGGAACTCCATTCTGGGGCGTAAGGTTTTTAACGAGGCGATAACATTCTATTTTTAAAATATCAAAGAAATTTCATTTTTTCTGAAATATTTACGTCATTGCGTGCCCATGTTTTTATGCAACTAATTCATTTTAACTAGTTTTTAACAAGACATGTACAAGAGAAAAGAAGATGGCAGCTACCGCCACTATCATCGCCTCTGCTTTTGTCGTGCATAGTTACTTCGGGCTAAACATAGACTGGCACGACACGAACGTCGGTATAGCAGGCTTTGTGCCGTGCTTGAACCTAGCCGGAGGCAAGGCGGGCCGGTACGGCATGACGAGTTAACTGAGCTGAGTTGACACAGCATGAAATGACCCAAAGCACAATAAGCCTAAATCGTGCTAACACGGTATGGCCCAATGTCCACTCTAGTTGAGAGGAACAACCGAATAGGCTAGGCAATCCCGTCTTGGCTATCCACTACAGTATCAAAGATGATATGCGCGCCAAGAAACACGCACAAACTCCCTCGACGAGTCGTTGACATGCAGTCCACCAAATTTGGATTTTAGGAGAGCCAACAACTCAAGTAAGGTAAGAGGATTTGGATTTTCAAACGGCTTTTAATTATAGCATTACAAATGGTTTTTAATTCGAACTGTCTGTTATAATTGGAGACATCACAAACGGTTCTTATTAAGAACCAACTGTGATAATTTTAGATATCATAGACGGTTTTTAATCTGAACCATCTGTGAAGTATCACAGATGGTTCTTATTAAAAATCGTCTGTGATAATTACAGATATCACAGGTGGTTTTTAATCTGAACCGTCTATGATAATTCATAGACGGTTCTTAACTCGATTCTTGTTAAGAACAATCTGTGATATAATTATCACAGACGGTTCTAACTATATTAATATAAAATTATTTGTGATAATTGTAGCATGGACGGTTTTGAGGAACCGTCTAGAATAAGGCGTCTATTATAGCCTTTTTGTTGTAGGGAAGTTTATAATGTCCTTAAGAAATTAATAATTAGATTTAATTATTACTATCGCTTCTTACTATCAGTAGAATACACCATAAAAATTCCCTGATTTCAGATACCACACAGCAACAAGCTAACAAAAATCATGATCGAGCCTAATTAGCAGCGCAAGAAATGTGGCATTAACAAGTTACATATCAAACAAAATAAAGTGGCATTAAGAAGGTACTTGTTCACCAACTAACGTATTTACAGAAGAGTATCGATACAATAAACCTTCAGCTTAATATGCAATTTTGAGCAGTGATAGTGCGTGCAGCATTGCTAGTAAACCATTTCGCCATCACCTGATCGAAAGAATTACTTCAGGTCTCCTGTCGAGCTTTAGTTCCCACCAGATTCCTTGATATGGATGGTGAGCTCGTACTCCTGGTCGCAGCCCATACAGGAATCTGACACCAAGTGAATCATGTATATCCTTCTCCCTGCTTCTGTAGGAGCCTTAAACTCGAGCTTGACCCTGGCCATCTTCTGAAGCGCAACCCTCTTGCTTGGCAGCAACTGGTTCCTGGAGCTATCACCGATCACCAGCCACCATCCTTCCTCCTTAGTCTTTGGGCACCTGGGAGCATGAACCGGCCCAACCTCGGACTGCAGATTCGTCGCGTCACGTTCCAACGTCACCTGCAGAGTCACAAACATCATAAGCCATGTCAATGCTGGGGAGCCGTCTGAGGAATTCAATGACGCACTGAAGCTTAGAGCTTGGTAACTGCACAATTCTCGCATGTCATCAGTATTCATCTCGGCCAAGTCGAAGATGCCTCTGCCTCTACAGCCTTCTTTTCGTTCTCCTGGCACCGATATGCTAACTCCTTGGTGAAGTGAGGAAGCTGTACCAGAGCAGAATCACGATCTCACACACCCTGTGTCACCATTTGACTCAATTCTATTGCATTGAGAGCGAGACTAAGCCATCCGTTGCTTGAAATAACATCAACCATTGCCTGGTCAGTAGCCAGGTTCCCGACCACAGTGTGCCTTGCAAAGTAGGCTTGGAGCAGCATGTTGGCCTTGACATGAGGATCACCATATTTAGGCTTGTTGATACAGAACCTCTGGTACCGGGCAAATATCTCGATCAATTCTTCCTCACCACGACGACTTGGAAAGTCTGCATATTCGAACGCAGATGATAGAATCACCAGGAGGCCCTTCAAACTTAGGGCTTGTTCTTTTTGGCTACAACATATAGATTTTGGTTGAAATTTTTAAATTTTAGCTGTTTGTGACAGAGATTATAAAGGGAGATACTCACGTGCGATTTTAGTTGATACAGATATTGAACTTTTAACATGTACTATAATTAACTTGTAGACCCCGTCTTAATACTCCGTTTAAAAGTTAGGTACTGTAGCAAAAGTCAAAAACCGCTTTTAGAAGCCGTAAAGAACAGGGCCTTAGTTTCTTGAGTCAGCATCAAATTGAAACGTTCAACTGTTGTGTAGCTAATGTAGTAGTACGAAGCAATGAGGCCGAGGTTGCTGGTCTTGAGATACATATCCTCCTCAATATCCACGGACTTACTCAAGGTCATTCAACACAGTCTCAACCAACTCAGAAAGATGATCTGAAAGATGCCTGTGACTAACGCCCTGCAGATTGTAGTGGTTTGGCTTCTTGGTCAGCCGCCTGTACATGAAAGTCCACGTGAGGTAATCCACAGCATCTTGCTTATTTTCTATAACTCCGCCAACAGCCTCGGCATTCATGTGATCATGCAAGAAATGGTGAAGATGACTCTCAAGTCAACAGGGACGGCCTCAAAAAGAAATTTCTTGTAGTAGCACATTTTCCAGAGTTCTGCTGGCATGGCCCATCATCTGCAATATATCCGCGATTGGATAATCATTACGAGCAATCTCCCGACCATCGTAATATTGGGTTTCCCATGACAACCATCAGATGGGCAGGCAATGATCTTGCCCAACACATTGTGCTGCTTGAACTTGCAGCACACATTTGTGTTGTCCCATCACCAGACAGCCGAGTCACAGGTTCCTGATCAAGGTCACTCATACCCTCGTGCAAGTAGCCCACACCTGGCAATACGAGGCGAGTATTTGTGGGAATAGCCTGTAATCATCCGTAATGGCGTATATTAAAACAATCTCAGTTGGCGGTGGCACATTTCAAAGAGCCAACTGACGAGTGGCATATATCTAAAACCGGCACTAAGAAGTGTCCTTAATTTTCCTTGCTAGATCACCTTCACCCTCCTGTGCTGCCTAATTACCCTCCTCCTTTTCCTTGACCTTAACCTCCTCATAGTAGTACCCCTTGGTGTGGTACTGATCGAGGATGTACACTTCCTCGTCGCGCAACTTCTTCGCATGGGTAGCAATACTGGCCATAACACTGTGTTCACCTTGTTGAGGATCTCATTGGGGACGACAGGGAAGGGCTTGCGGATTCCCCGTGCTAGCAAGAGGTCGATGTACTTCTGGTGCACCAGGACCATCTTCATCTTCTTCCCCGCCTTGGCCTTGTTGCCAGCTCCTCCGACCTTCGCCTTCTCGCCATTGCTCGCCATCATCGCGGCATTGCCCTTGTCGCCGCGGCTTGCCTCCGCCTTGGGGGGGGGGGGGGGGGGTGAAGGGCTTGGGCTGGCCTTTATCTACCTCTGGAAATAGCGAGAAACCGGTGCCCCCACGAGGTGATCAACTGATCATCCACCATGGTCTCATAGGATCAAACTCAGTGTTTCTCATTCTTAGGGGCACTGTTGAGTAAATAGTATCCTCTAGAGGGCACATACATGTATGTGTTCATTGGGACAACGAGTTCCCGTGCTTTGGAGGTTGTTTAGCCTCTGTATAGTTCCTTGCATGTGTAGGAAATATGTATACATGTGTATGCATGTGGTATGAATAGGTGTGCATAGATTATATATGTCTACGTCATACCCCTAAGAAAAGAAGAGAAACCTATCGAACCGAGCTTACTCTCGATCTCAATCTAGATGGGAGCCTTGGTGGAGAGAGCTCAGGGCGGACCATCCCATGGATTGGATCACGTCTCCCTCGTGGGCTCTGACCTTCGTCATGCTCGATCTTTCTTTAGGGTGTGTTCTTTTGGGTTGTGATTTGTGCTTTTGGTTTATAGTTTTTGAATTCTAGCTATTTGTGAGAGACAGTACGTAAAGGGAAATAATGCCATACGATTTTGGTTGATATAGCTAAACCTAATATATTATCTATTATAATCTAACTAAAAATTTATCTTAAAAATATATCGTTCAAAAGTTAGTTGCTATAGTAGAAAATGATAAGTTAAAATCCAGCCTGGCTTACTCCTTCTCGGATGCGGATCCATCCATATCTAGAAGCGAGCGAGACCGACTCGATGGATGATGGGCCACGCGCCAATGGGGCCCAACCCTAGCGGCAACGCAACAGGGGACAATTCGGGCATGTGGGCCAGGCTTAGCCATGGGCCTCTCCGTGTTGTGATGCCAATGCGCAAGCCTGCGCGAGCTGCTGCTCTCCTCCTGCACCACCACGGCACCACCCGCCCGGCGGCCACCCTCTCCGCCTCATCCTTCCCATGGCCGCCTCCCGGCACCGGCCCTTGATCGCCTCCCCCGTTCGGCACCGACCCCGAGGTAAATGGCCAACAACCCGTCGCCTCCGTTGGAACACAGTTTCTGCCCTAAATGCTTCTGCTTCTGCGATAGGGTCCCCGAGAGGTGGTTGGGAGATGGAGGACGCTAGAATCGCAGCAGTTCCTTTCATTGCTTGTGTCGCCAACATAGTACGAAAATATTCCCTGTGTTACGCACCGGCAATTTTGAACTCTTCAGTTTTTTCCCCAATACTTGGATGATTCAACACAAGGGCTTGTTGGACTAAATCCTGATCCATTTGCATCAACATGTACCTCTTTTTTTTTGTGTTAACATATAAATCATGATGCTGTGAGGATGAATACAAAATGTAGGTCTGGTTCGGTGTGTTTGGATGTCATTAACAATACATGGAGCCCAATGTTTGGTAAATTTTATCTTTCTGTTTTCCCTGTTTGTATAGATGGCCTTGCTGGTTATCTCTGTTGAGAGTGTCTGTATAAATAGAGTTCCACTCATTGTATGCAACACCAAACAGTCCCTAAAGCTCCTCTGAAGTTTGAATGCCATGTAAGTAAGTGTACTTTCATGTTCTCTAATGTTATTTCCATCCTCGATTGACCAATTGAATCTGCAGCAGGACTAAATTTTCCCCATGCATCGATATTGTAGATTTCTGCTTTCAATGTGTGCTTTAAGATCCGTGCTATTCTTAACAGAAGCAAATTCCCAAATAATTAGATGACCAATATATGTAGGCGTGTAGGAAGATGCTTGTTTTGATGATGAAGGAATAGATATTTCGAGTTCAGTGTCTAGCTAGTGCATGTTCTTAGGCCCTGCTTGACTGATGCTGAAATCTACATGCATGACTTGATCAAATTTGAATTCTCTTTTCTTGTTTGGTGATTTGTGCTTTAGAATGTCACTGTTTCATGAATGGCAATCTAGTCTACATCATAAGCTGGTATTGGACTGGTAAGTACAAGAAGTTAATTTGACAGAATACACACAAAAAGGTGAACTTGACAGTTTCATATGCAAATCATCATAGTTTCCAACTTCCCATGCAAATATAAGAATGGGAGAAGTGTATTGGGGGGGGGGGGGATGCCGATGCATATATATGGATACAATACAATACGACAATACATGTCAGGTATCAGTATCACTAGGAATTAATAAGTCATTCAAATCTTATGATATAGAGTTAGTTGCAGATGTCTAGCCATTCTCTCACAAACAAGCTATTTGCAAAGTATCAAAACTTAGCCTATCACCTTGTAATTGCAGCATAAAACCTCTAAGATTGTTGTATCATAGATTCTTAGTAATAATTAACAAAAAGCAGGTAGGAAAATGCTATCTCTTTGGCATGTGAAAACATTTCTACATTACACAAGAAAACAGTATGGCATTACGGTATACCCAGCATGCCAGTTGAAGTTATTCAAATATCACAAAATTTGTTAGTTGCACTATAGGAAAACATGGTTGTGCAAGTGACCATCCATTCGCAGTTAAGTCTACGCCTTTCCTTTTCGGCTTACTGATCTCTTATCTTGTGTTTTTGTCTCAGCTGAAAGAGTTTGTCTTGAGCGAGCTGGAGGCCTACGAGTTAAGATTGGTAATCATGTTTTTCGAAGACCTGGAGACCCACACCTGGACCAAGTTGTCAAGATGCTACAGAAAGGGAAGCGGGGTAAGTCTAACTGTCTAAAGATTAATCATAGATTCGTTTGCTAATCTCTTTTGCAGATTCTGTAACACAAATCCCTTTGGCTGTTGTTTCGTAGATTCTGTAACACAAATTAGTACGTAGTAGATAATTTGGCAGTAGGTAATCGAAACGTTGCTTTATAACTGGATCTGGCATTGCCACATTGGCACAAATATAATCGAACAAAATTTTGCTCAACCTCCTAAACAGTAAGAAGAATCTATTGGATCGGTCGAGTGAACATTGGCAGTACTAATAGCTGCCTGCCTTTCGTTTGTACTCACGCTCCGTTGCAAATAGCCTCCTTTTTTTTTACCCTGACTCATAGTAAAGTACCGTTTCCTATCACGCATCGGTATTTTTTTCGGCTGCCATATTTGCCCACTGCTTGAACAGTTAGCTACACACACTGGTCTTTTCAGGCGCCATTGCTTAGAGCCTGCGTGTATGCTTTGCACATACAGAAAGAAAGGATTCGGAAGGGAAGGCTGAAGCAGACAAAAGGGTGTGTCAAAAGCTGAATGAATAAACCTGGAAAGTTTCTGGCTAGGCAAGCAGGTTGTTCGTGGAACATGTGAATCATGAACGGTTTGGCCATATGGATTACTCCATCAGATCGATGGACAATAATATGCTGCAGCTCTGTTCTCCGTTTGATACGCTGGATTGTACTGAAGTCACACGCCAGGGTAGAAAATTGTTCGTCCGTTTCTGGATCGATCAGGTTTCGGTCAAATTTCAACACGGACGCGCCTATATATGGAAGTTCCACATCGAATCCTACAGCCCATGCCCAACCTTTCTATGGCCCAAGGCCCAACTCAAAGCCTCCTTAGGGCCTGTTTGGGAGAGCTCCACCAGCTCCAGATCCACGAAAAACAGATCCAGATTCAATTTTGCTAGCCAAACAGTTCTAGCTCCAGCAGCTCCACCGTGGATCTGCTCCACCAAAATCATGGATCTGGCTCCAGATCCACCAAATTGGTGGAGCACCTCAAGGGGTGCTCCACCAAACTCAAGTTGGTGGAGTTGGGGAAAATTACCCACCATGCCACTGATTACACAAAAAAACGGTTCGTTCTTTCTTTCCCGTCCTCTTCCCGTCGCCGCGCCGCCCCCGGCCGGCCGCCGCCGCCTCCGGCCAGCCGCTTCACCGCCCCCTAGCCGCCGCTCCGCCTCCTCCCGCTGTCGCACGGATGCCCGCCCTCGGCCAGCCGCCGCGCCGCCCCTGGCCGGCCGCCGCGCCACCCCCGGCCGGCCGCGCCCGCCCCTTGGTCGGCCGCCACGCCTCCGGCCAGCCGCCTCACCGCCCCCAGCCGCCGCTCCGCCTCCTCCTCTGCGCGCGTGCTGCCTCATCGGGAGGAAGAAGAATGGAACTGCTCCACTGACGCGTGGGGCCCAGGTGGAAGTGAGATAGAGAGGGAGGTGGAGCTGTACCAAACACTTTGACGAATCCCAGATCCACGATGGAGCTGCTCCACGGTGGATCCAGGTGAATCTGGTGGATCTGGAGCTGGTGGAGCTCTCCCAAACAGGCCCTTACGCTGCCTTCGCCCTCGTGCATCTCTTCTCCGCCCTAGCGCAAGAACGAGGCCGCCGCCGCGGCCGCTGTGCTGCTATCCTTTTCTGGCTGCGGTCCCGAGCCCCTCCTCTTCTTTCCTGTGCTCCTGCCCCTTTCCTTCCTCCTCTCTGGTGAGCTCCGTGTGGCTCCACCATAGCTAGAGGTGATCCAATCTTATGGTAGGCTAAGCTTCAGTTTAAGACGTGAGATTTTTATTCGTACAAAGTCCAAATAAGTCTGAAGACATAGCCTTCCTCCTAGCCTAAGTAGTAGTGGTCTCTAGCCCAGAACATGTCAAAATTCTGAATCTGTCACTGACTATGGGTGTGTTTGGTTGAGCTGTGGCTTCTGAAAAAGCTGCTGTGAGCTGTGGGCTGTGGAAAAGCTGTTGTAGGTTGTGGGCTGTGGAAAAGCTGTAAGCTGTTTGGTTCAAACAAGTATAAAACTTACCTCCTATCTCTATTTTCTTTGAAACAATTGTGAAACAGCTCTCTATTTTCACCATTTCGAAAAGCAGAAAGCCAAAAGCAGGGTCCAAGGTGCTTTCAAAACTGTACTACCCAAAAGTAGCTGCTTCTGAAAAAACAGATTCTGGTTTCCACCCCTTTGGTTGGCTTTTAGCTTTTTAGAAGCAAAAGCAGCTCCCAAAACCTCAACCAAAGGCACCCTATAGCCCCTGTCCCCCCACCACCCATGGCGTCCTCACCCACCTAGCCACGCCATCACCACTTCCCCACCAAGGCTCGTCACCGCTGCCCCCAACTCTGCCTACCGTCCGCTGACAAACCCACGGCCTGTGGCATCCTCCCTGGAAGAGGGAGGGTTGAACCCCATTCTAATGGGGTGAACCCTAACTTTGGCCACCACTGTTTCTCGTTGTCGCCAGAACCCAAACTCAGGTTTATCATTTTGTTGTCCGAATTAGGTTGTTATCTGAATTTCGTTCCATAACCGTGAAACTCTTATTCCATATATATCAATTGCCTTTAGACATTATGATGTCTTAAAAAGTCGTCTTCTTCTTGACGTTTCACTAGAGGAGACTTATCCTACATATATTTCCGGCACGGTGCATTGCTGCTTGCACGTGAGTACATGCATGCCACCTATGCTTTCACTCTGTGTTTTTCAGCCATGTCGTGCTAAAGCAGGGGATCGATGCCAAACATAGCATAAGGCCTCCTTTTTCAGCTTATAACTTTATCTAAATACATAAATAGGACGACTTCTTCATTATCTTTTCGAACCGGTTTATTAGGATTTTTTTTAAAAATAACTTATTAGTGTTTAGTTTATTCGCACAAACGCTTATATTAAAACAAAAAACCATTAATCACAGTTATAGACCATCAATTACAACAAAAAGAACCCACCTAACTTTTAAAAACATGGCTTTTAGGGGTATTTCTGTCGCCACTAAAACCATGTCGACGAATGTAACCTGTCCAGCCACCTGTAGGCTGTAGCTATGATGGTTGGAGCGTATCAAAAGGCAGCGCATCCAAAGGCTCCATCCAAGGCAGAGCGCAGAGCTAGCACAGCACGGATGATGAAGGCGTACAAGTCCAAAGCTTGAAGAATATCCCTCTGATGCTCCGAGTTCTGCAACTGTCGGCGCGGCAACGACGACGCACTTGGTGCACAGCCAAACT
Organism: Dendrocalamus latiflorus; assembly: GCA_017311315.1. NCBI lineage: Eukaryota > Viridiplantae > Streptophyta > Magnoliopsida > Poales > Poaceae > Dendrocalamus > Dendrocalamus latiflorus. The sequence goes on along the minus strand of CM029629.1, from coordinate 6,860,622 downwards.
CGTGCGCGTCTGCAGTAGTTTACTGCTTAAGGCGAACACGCAGCCGCCCTCTCGGCGACCGCATGGTCCTGCATGGACCAAAAATGTCGCCCTCCACTCCCCACTGGGTTTTCTACACACAGAAGCTAACAAAAGCCAGGTCAGCGTGTGGCCTACTTCGTCTGTCCATGTGTTACCGTAGATTCCGTATGATAAGTTTTTTAAAGTTTAACTATTAATATATGTTAAAATATATAAATTAATTACATAAAAATAATATCATTGAATTTATATTATAAAATTCTTTTATAATATATTATTATTACTAGTATATTATGATAATAAATTATAGTTAAAGTCTTGTATTGAAGACCTAAAATATAAAAAAAATGATCTATATTTGTGAATGAAAGGAGCACATGAACTTACTACTAATCAATCCAGCAACCTTCCCACGAGCGCGAGACTAAGGTGGTGATCGGTTCGGCTGAAAAGCTCATGGCTTATGGCTGAAGACACTGTAGCTGGCTGAAAAAAGCACTGTAGCTGACAGAGGTTTATTTAGCATAATTAAATTTAAAAAAATTAAAAATATAGAAAATATGTTAGCCCATTACGTATAATACAAACAAATACGGGAAAAAAAAGAACCGGCAAAAAAGCTCAACAAAAAACCAAAAGTTCAGAAAAAGATTAAAACTTATGAATAGTGAAAAATAAGCCAGAAGTCTGAAGCCGAAGCCGAAGCCGAGTTGATCAGAACCTAAACAAAAGGTTCGCAATCCACCCGTGCTGCCCTTCTACTCCCACCGACCGCCTCGCGCACACGCACTTGGCGTCATCGGCGACACACTTGCTGTGTGGAGGGTCAAGCTAGTTTGTGCGTGCGCCGCGACATATACAAGAGGATAAAAGCAACCAACCAAGCTGCGAGCAATGCTTCTATGCATTACCCTTTCAATACAAGTTGCATAAATCTTGAAACAAGGAGAGACAAATAATCACCATCCATCCTTTGTTTATACCTTAATGTTTGTGTAATTTTCAAATAGCGACACATATAAACATCGCCTTAAAGGGCAAATCTATCCATCACCGTATGGAGGCATTTCAGTGCCTCGTAATTTGGTCATTGATGTACCATGAGCCGATCGATTGAGGCATGACTGACAGTGTAACTTCCGAGTCCCAACATACATTCCATTCTGGAGTAGGATTCACACACATGGCATTATGGCAACGCACACCCACCAAACGGAAGCTATTGAAGCCGAAAAATTTAACTATTTATCACTTTTAAGAATGCCACCTATTCAAATACCATCTTCTCTATTCTAATTATGTTTTTGCCACTAGGGAGAGAAAGTTCCTAATTGCTTGCCATTTTTTAGCCATGTCACCATCCAACCTGGAATCTAAAGAGGAGATGACCATTTTACCCTTGGCTAAACCACACTTTAGACCAAAGATCATACACATGCAGGAAACCAAGATGAGCTGAGCAACCAAAGCAGCAGCAGCAGTAAATTTCTGCTCACTAACTTTTCCCTCTCCTCCTGTCCTTCCGCTGCAACTGCAACCCGGCCACCCTCAAGTCTCAACAAGTAGAATTGCAAGATCAGGAATTACATGCGAAAACCATTGTTCCAATTCAAGGCTAAATCATGCTTCATTTGCATACAGAAATACAACCAAATATAGTGTACAGACAAGTTACCAGAGCTATTATGAATTAGAAGGCTATTAAAACAACTACAGGGGGCTGATATAATTAAAGAACATTAAAAAGAAAGGAGCAAGGGAGAGTATACAGAATTACAGACTCTTACTCACAATAAACATATCATATTTCACACATCTAACCATTCTGACGGGATATTTTTGAACTCATAATAAACATCTCATATTTCACACATCAATACAGGATATGAGTAGTAAAAACATACTAGTGACTTGCTTCACCCCACATTGTGGTTTGCTTCACCCCACAAGTAACTAGGCGGATCTGCCAAATCAGGAAACAAAAATCTCAGCATCTTTGTAAAGGAAAATACATAAGCAAGTTAAATATCCTCCTTTGAAGCCAATTCAAAGTTTCAAGCCACAAAATACATAAGCTGTAATTACACTCCAAATCTACTCAGCCAACTTTAAAGTCTCAGGCCACAAAATAGATAGCAAATATAAGCCTTTTTAAAAGTCTCATACTACAAAATACATAGCAAATATAAGCCCTTTTTGAAATCTCAGGCCACAAAATACATAGCAACCACCATTAGAGTGTCAGGCCACAAATTAGATAGCAAAAGCATAAAATTCTGCTTCAGTCAGTTTTCTTCTTGGGAGTCAACTTCTTCCTAGCTCCAACTTTCTTCCTGGGAGTTGTGAACTTGGTGGTTGTGGGCTGCAAAGATGATGTAGAAGGTGGCTGTGAACAAGCAGGCTCTATGGAAGGAGTATTGGAGGGCATAGGCTGTGATGAAGCTAACCAAGTCTCCATTGCCAACCTCCTGATAGCAACAACATTAATTAATTAATGTATGTTTCAAATAATGTACAAGTTCAATTTGTGGGTTCAAAATGTTACCTTCTAGTGATAGGCCCAGGACTAGATGGTGTACTTTGTGGGTTCAACATGTTAGATGGTGTACTTTGTCCAGCTTCTCCATCATTCTTTGTCTTCTTCCTTCCCACATCAGATTTGGATTTTTTTGTTCTTTTCCTGAAAATGCAATATAAATACAAAGCAATAGAAGAATGAGGATGGAAAGCATTATTGGATAATATTGTACCTCTTTTTAGTGTCATTTAAGCTACACTTTGCACTTGCTTGTCTGTGTCCTAATTCCCCGCATTTTTTTTGCATTTGACCTGTCTTTTCAGCTTGCCTTTTCCCTTCTCAAGGCAAGACGGTATTCTATTCTTCCTCTGCCTACCAACTCCTCTCTTTTTGCACAATGGAGGCAGTAGTTTGAATCCCTTGTCAACTTGTGGCCACTAGTTCTTGTCTGTGATGTGAGGGATGACACCTGCATATGCTCTTTGTAATTTCTGCACAGAATAAGCCATGTCAACATACTTCTCCATTTGTGGTTTCCTTTGTGTTGTGATCATTGCTAAAGCATGTGCACATGGCTTCCCGGTCATTTGCCACTCTAAGCAAGTGCATTCTTTCCTATCAAGGTAAACAACATGTCTAATGACCTCCACATCTTTGTAAAGTTCTGTCACCTCAGCTGATTCATCCCCTCCCTTTACTACTTTTAAGTGCCCTAATCCTTTTGATGCTGCATTAAGCTAGTGCACCACCACTGGAAGTATTACTCCAGGGAGTCTTTGTGCTATTCTTCTCCTCTTCTCAAATAACAGCAAGGTTTTTTTCCTTATTGCATCAGCAAGAACATCCACAGGCAAGTCTTTGTAGTCCTTGATCCAGTTATTCCAAGACTCTGCCAAGTTGTTAGTGATGTAATCACATTTGATCTTACATGAAAATTTGCACCTAGACCATAGCAAGTTGTGGTACTTGCTAAGCCAATCAGCTACATCAGGACTAACCTCTAACACCTTATTGAGGTAAAACTGAAATCTATCAACTTTGTAAGCTCTAGCTGCAGACCACATGTTTCCATAAACAGGTCCATGGTACTTTTTCTTCATGTTCTCCATGAGGTGCCTAAAGCACTCTCTTTGCTCAGCCCATGGAAAGACAGTTTTCACTGCGGTTTCTAGTCCCTTACAAGCATCTGTGCATATAGCTAATGCAGGGATAGGTCCTAATGCTTGACCAAGCTTTTCCATAAACCATGTCCAGTTTTCTTTAGTCTCTGAATCAAATAGACCAAATGCTAAAGGAAACATCCAATTATGACCATCTAATGCATTTGCAGAAGGTAAATGCCCATTCCATTGTCTATTGAGTGCAGTGGAATCAATACTGATATATGGTCTACACCCCTCTAAGAATCCATCTATGCATGGGTTGAATGCACAAAAGAATCTACTAAAATGAATATTATCTCCAACAATGATTGTGTCTATTTCAACTACACTCCCAGGAGATCTAAGTTCCACCTCTGCTTTGAATCTATAGAGCCAATCAAAACTGTCATCCCACATGCCAAATAATTTATGTGTAGCTTTAGCTATAGCTTCTGCCCTTTCATCTTCTTCTCTTAGACCCATTGCCACATAAACCTTATCCTCATCCAACAAAGAAGCCCCATCACCATCTTCAGTTTCAATATTCAACAAGCTCCAATCTACATTAATTTCATTGTACTCTTCTTGTCTACTATCACCAATCTCTTCATTTGAGCCACCACATGTACTAGATTGGCATCTTAAAGTTGTGATATTGCTATCTTTTGAACTATTCCCCTCAACCTTATCAATTATCTCCACATACAGGTTAAGGCACTGATTGTGCAACCTCCCATTAATCATCTCCTCCAAATCAGCATTAGTTGATACTTTGAACTCAGCACTATTATCTTGGTCCACTCCCCATAATGAAATTTCTTGGCTAGGCCCCTGAATAACTCTGCTTGCAAGATCATGCAGAAATTTATCCAGATTGTAGCCACCAGAAGCATCAACCCACAATTTGAACTGTTGCTGCTCCATATCCAAGCAACCATAGTCGAGTTTCGCAATGTATTTACCAACACTAACAATTAATCTAAACGCGACGCCAGGATCAAGCCTGGCGTGATCATCAACATGGAAAAAAATTGGAGTTAGAATTCAATCTAACTCCAAATAATAAACCAATGGTGCAAAACTTACCAAGGAGGGCAATCGTCCGAATACATTGTTAGTTGAATCTTTTAGAAATCCAGTTCATCGCGTACTGCATCAAAATGAATAAAGGGCACAATATTCACAAACATAAGACAGTTGATTCAACAAGTACAACAGAGATATTTTCTACACCCCTGATCCAGTCATTGGATACACTGACTACCCATTTCTCCCATCAGATGTCTAAATGGGCCTTATTAGGAAGGAATTTTCTGCATATCATAGTTGCTTGTTGTTGTATGAGTGACAGTACCCGAATAAGGTCGTTGATTCAAATGCTTAATTTTCTCATTAAAAATGCTTAATTTCCATGCATATGGAGTAATGCTTGATGAAACCAGTATGGTCATTATAATTTGGGGATTCTGATGGAATGCAAACAATAAGAAAGCAAATAGGAAGAGGATCGAAAGCAAATGGGAAGAGGATCGAGCAGTTATATATGCTTATTGAACGTCTTAAAAAAGTATACGTTTATTGAAAAATATGTAGCTTCCAATATTCCATTCCATGCAACTACTTTGAGGTTAATGAGATGCCTAGGTGCTTGGCTATTTCCTCTTTTCGCTCTCACATGTGTTCCCATACTCACTACTCACTAGCATATTAACATCTGGAATACTGATGCCATGGGAGTATAAGTGGTACAAAAGGATTGCAGGTTACAAGTTCATGGAAGGTAGTACTTCTTGCAGAATTTACAAACAACTATCGTTGTTGCGAACAGAGAACAATCAGATGAGACCACCCAGTTCAGATGTTGTGGCTTCTTGAAATCCCATAAGCTTGGGTCCAAAGTAGTTTCCATGGAATATGCAGAGCACAAATACACTCCTGAGTCCTGGTGTTTGGATGGAGGAGCAAGTGGATGGCGAATGGGATCCAACTGCACATGCGGTTCGTACAAAAGTTGCGGGAGAGGGAGAGCTCGACTCACCTCAGATGGGGCTGGAGGAAGAGGCCACGGGGAAGGACAGCCAATGGAGATTCCGGCGCTCTCCGTGGAAGAGCGCTGCAGGACGACTACCCTCTGCGGGGACGGAGACGCAGGCGCGGGCGAGCGGGGAGGCGCGAGCGGAGGGACGGAGGCGCAGGCGCCGGCGCGGGGACGGAGGCGCGAGCGCGGGCGAGCGGGGAGGTGCGGGCGCGGGGATGGAGGCGCAGGCGCAGGCGCGGGGACGGAGGCGCAGGCACGGGCGAGCGGGGAGGCGCGGGCGCGGGGATGGAGGCGCAGGCGCCGGCGCGGGCGAGGGGCGGCGGGGCGGGCCAACCACCGCTACCACCAGCTGCACGGGATGGGGGGATAGGTTTAGGGTTTGCTCCCAATCGGTCTCTCTTTTTCATTCGAGGAGTAAGGGGCAAAATCGTCATTTCGCGTCTAGTGTCACGCAGGATGCTGACATGGCTATGATTTGGCGCCTCGTGGGCTCGAAAGTGGCGATTAATTAGTCAACCACATCTTAAGAGTGGTAAAATATTAATTACAAGGAAGAAAGTGGCATTTGAATAGGTGGCATTCTTAAGAGTGGCAAATAATTAAATTTCCCATTGCAGCCTGATCGCACAGCTAGCTGCACGCCTAAAAGGCTAAAACACAGTGGTCTTTTGATTTTTCTGGCGCCGTTATGCTTCCTTAAGAGGGCGTGTATGCTTTTGCACATACAGAACGGATTTGGAAGGAAAGGCTGAAGCAGACAAAAGGATGTGTGTCAAAAGCTGAACGTGTCAAAGGATGGAAAGTTTCAGCTAGGCAAGCAGGTTGTCCGTGGTACATGTGAATATCATCAACGGTTTGCCCATATGCCATATGGATTACTCCATCAGATCGATGGACAATAGCTGCAGTTTTGCCCTCCGTCTGATACGCTGGATTGTACAGAAGTCACGACTCACGCGGCAGGGTAGAAAATTGTTCGTCCGTTTCTCGATCGATCAGGTTTCGGTCAAATTTCTCCATTAAGCATGGTGTCTTAAAGGTCGTCGTCTTCTTCTGTACGTTTCACTGTGAGGAGATTCCTCCTATATTTCCGGCACGGGTTTTCGTCATGCGAGTCTGACCATTTCAATTCATTTTTTCTGTAAGGGATAGACAGTTTTGTTTCGCATATGATATGTCCCCACGTTTGCTGTGCGTTCGGTGGTTATATTGGAAGCTGAAGCGGTAATACGAATCTCGGAACGGAGATTGCAATGATCATTGGTTACCACCTGTGTGACCTCTAGCCTATTCTTATACCTTTTCTGCACTACTTTCCTAGAGATGATATTGTCGCCCTGATCAACTCGGCTTCGGCTTCTGGCTTCTGGCTTATTTTTCACTATTCATAAGTTTCATCTTTTTCTGAACTTTTGGCTTTTTGTTGAGCTTTTTTGCCGGTTCTTTTTTTCCCGTATTTGTTTATATTATACGTAATGGGCTAACATATTTTTTATATTTTTTTTAAATTTAATTATGCTAAATAAGCCTCTGTCGGCTACAATGCCTTTTTCAACCAGCTACAGTGTTTTCAGTCATAAGCCATGAGCTTTTCAGCCGAACCGATCACCACCTGTGTATCAGAGTATTTTTAATAGTATTATCTTATCTATCTCTTATCTATATTAAATGAGCAAAATCCTACGTAAAGAAAAGAGGAGGTGGCTGTTATGTAAGAGACGATTTTAACCCATAAACCACACAAATAATGAGAAGATGTGAGGTAAAAAGTTATGGTAAAAATAGTATAAAGTAGTTAGAGAAATAATTTACTATTGAAAATGTTATCTCTAATACTGTTTTTAGATGAGATAGAAGCTTTATAAATATCCTTCAAACTATTGTACATACACTTACTCCTCTATTACTTGTTCAGATGTGTGATACTTGCAGTTCAGTATGAACTTCTACTCTAGCACAGCGCAGATTTGCTCGGAATCAGATCGCCTGACGTTGGCGATTTGGACTGCCCTCTGCAGTCCATCATCTGAGCCATCCATTTTAGATCCAATGACTTATATTCAATCTTCTAGTATTTAAAAAATATGTTATAAAAAGTTCTAAATAAATTTTATTAAAATTAGGAATTTTATTTTTAAGTATAAAAATCTTAATTTTAATAAAATTTATTTAGAACTTTTTATAATATATTTTTTAAATACTAGAAGATTGAATATAAGTCATTGGATCTAAAATAGATGGCTTAGATGATGGACTGCAGAGGGCAGTCCAGATCGCCAACGTCAGGCGATCCGATTCCGATTTGCTCAGCTCCTAATGGTTCATGGAATGAAACAACCACGATGAATTCTGTACTGTTCACTCGCACCACACGAATAATTCAGCGAATTTGCCACGTCATCGCCGCCGCACGAACGGTGCATCCACCGCAGACGACAAGGCCGTGCGCAGGAGGGAAAAGAGGACAAGAAATGTCCACATCTCACGTCATGTCATCCCTCGACCTATCCAGTAAGCTCACCGCCATGTGGGCCCGGTCTATCGTGGCCCGGCCCGGCATTGAGACGTCAAACCATTGAGCTGGGACGACGCACGCGAGTAGGAAAAGGCAACGCACCGGCAGCGCAAGATTTGCACTGGGCCTCCACGTTTGGTTCCTTCTGGACCGCTCACTCGCCACGCCGGCGACCGCGACGGATGGCCGCCCAGATGCTGACGTGCGTGGCCCACACTCCTGGGACCCACGCGTCATTGACTCCGCATTTATTGCCCGTGGGGCACCTGGGCCCTTTCGCTTGACCGCCCCGATTCAACACCGGATGAAGAGCAGTTTCCTGCTTTCACTAGTTACATATCCGTGTATTGCAACAGAATTTATTAAATGTATAGAGCATTATGCTATGAAAGAGGGTTATTTTGATCGGTTAGAAAGTGAAGAGTGATAAGAAGTTAAGAAATAAAATAGTTAAAAGAGAATGAACGTAAGACCACTAACTCGTCCTTTTATCGACTCGCTAATCCAATCCTCGTGCGGGTACTTAGCTGACTGGTGGGTCATGTTTGATGATTGAGCCCACATGTCAGTGTGACGATCTCTGGAAGAAAGGAGGCCTCTCTTGTGCAGAGCAGAGCACGCTCTCATTCGCCACACTCGTCTCGGCGACGCGGCCTCTTCACCATCTAACAAAAACCACGCCACGAAAAGAAACTGAAGCAACGACACGAAGTTTTTCAAAATTTCGAAAGGAGCTTAGAAATTTTTTTGGAGGAGTTCGATTTTCTCCAGGGCTGCGCCATGAGAACACGAGTTGTTGTAAGCACACTGCTCGCTCTGGTGCTGGCTGAGCTGCTGCTGTTGTCGGCGGCAGCGGAGGACGCCGCCGACGGCGGTCTCCGGCGGCGGTCGCTCCACCAGCCGTTCATCCCCATCGAGGGGTCGCCTCCGCCGGGGGTATCTGGCAGTTTTTCCGTGCCGCCGCCTCCGGCGGCCGCAGCCACGAGCGGCGGCGGGCGGTCCGCGCCCAGCGTCATCAACACCGCCGCCATCGCGCTCTCCGCGGGCCTCGTCGCTCTCGCGGTGGCGTCCTACTCCTGCTTCCTCCTGTGGCGCCGCCGCTCTGATGGCGGAGACGATGACCAGGCCACGGCGAAACCGGTGCGGGCACTGGCCGCGAGAGACCCAAACGATGTTGGGAGCTTCTCCCAGAACCACAGGTCGCCGCCGCCGAGCTCGACGGCGTCGGACGCGATAAACCTCGACCCGCTCACGACGGTGGTGGACCTGCACCAGCACCGGCAGAGCCCTGACCTCCGCCCGCTCCCGCTGCTGACGCAGCCGAGCCCAGACCTCCGCCCGCTGCCGCCGCTGAATCGGCCGGCCCCACAGCCCCCGCCGGCAGCCACTCCGCCGATGACCACGACGGGGGGTTCCTCCGACGAGGAGGACCAGGCCACGTACTACACCGCTCCAAAGACCGCCAAGTCCTCATTTAGCCGGAGCACGAGCCAGCGCAGCACCCTGGAGCAAACAGTGCCGCAGCCCGCTGCCGCGCCCGCGCCGCCGCAAGCGAATCCCTTACGACCTCCTAGCCCGCCGCCGCCCCCGCCGTTGCCGAGGCAGAGGCTGCTGCGGCCGCTGCCCTCTGAGTTGCCTCCCCCCGCCGCCCTGGCCAATTTAGCGCTAACCAGTTCCCCTGAACCCTCTGTTCAAGACAGGGGAGGCGAGAATTCCGACGGCCTAGGCGGGAGCACGCGGCCGCCGAAGCCACCGGACCTGAAGCCGCTGCACTGGGACAAGCTCCGGGCCATCTCCGGCCGCACCACCGTCTGGGACCAGGTCAAGAACTCCGACTCATTCCGGTGCGCCCCCTCTCCCCTTCTTGTTTGCACATTACCTCATCTCGTTGTTTCTACCGAGCTGTTGTCAATCGTGTGGTGATGGTTGCAGCGTGGATGAGGTGGCAATGGAGAGCTTGTTCCTGAACAACGGCAGCGTGGGGAATTCCGATCAGGCAGCGAAGAGGGGAGGCCCCGGGAAGCAGGAGAGCCGGTTGCTCGACCCGAAGCGGCTGCAGAACGTCGCGATCATGCTCAAGGCGCTCAATGTGACCGCGGACGGTGTGATTGGAGCACTCGTACACGGTGAGCTTGTACTCCTGGTTTCTTACTTCTCGTATGGTCCCCTACCCCCACTATATCTTGGTGGATTTTGCCGATTATGTGATCTGTTCTTGTGCAATTCCGGTGGCCACATGTCATCACAGTACAATCTAGTTACTTCTCTTACTGTTAAACCAAGTACACTCAATAACTTGACAAGTGATTGGCGTACTGTTGTTTGGTCCCTTAAGATTCCTGAGGAGAAGGCCCATATCACTGTCAGATAAGAAGGGAGGGTAATTAACCGGACAAATCCCACTTTGAGAATCATGCTTAAATTGGTAAGTGTTAAGTTAACCGAAATATGCTCTGTGCGACTGTTAAACTGGTACAGTTTTGTTGATCAGAAAACTATTGTAAAAACCGGCGCGACTGTGAGCCAACTTTGTGCTCATGGGTTATTATGTTCAGCATCATGCCAACGCCGTCACACGTTTCACGCATCTCATCAATCCTCTATTCGGCTTTCTAGTCATCTGGTTCACACATTAATTATGTGCTCATCTCTGTAATTGGTAGTTTGGGGTAATTAAACACGTCACTCTGTTTTCCAAATATGCACAGATTATACCTGAAAGGCCTATGAAATTCTCAGGCATGGGCAATTGCCGTATTGCTTGCTCCGTCCGAAGGTGGGGGGCGGAGGGCGTGCTTCAAGGACTTCGTCCAGCCTGCCGGCTTTGTCGATACGAGTCCGAAGGGTGGAGGGATGGAGCGTACGCTTCAAGACTTTATCCCGCCGCTGACTTCGTCGACGCCAGTCTAAAGGGTGGGGGATGGAGCACGGGCTTCATGGACATCGTCCGACTACCTCGTGGTCATGTTTTCGTCCAACTGACTCACGGTTGTGACGTCGTCCGACCACGTCCTAGCCGTGACTTTGTCCGACTACCTCGTGGTCGTGACTTGGCCCGGCCACATTGTGGTCATGCCTTCGTCTGACCGCCTCGCGGCCGACACTTTGTCTGGTTACCTCGCAGTCGTGACATCGTCCAGCCGCCTCGCGGTCCTAGATGCTTCGTCCAACTATCTAGTGGTCGTAACCTTGCCCGACCATGTCTTGGTCGTGACTTCATCGGACCACATCGTGGTCGGGATCTCATCCGACCGCCTCGCGGTCGTGACTTCGTCTGACAATCTCATGGTCATAGATATTTCGTTCGACCGACTCGTGGTCGAGACTTCACTGCCCGTCTTGGAAGCATCACCTCGGCGGGGCGGCATGACTTCGCTGTTCCGCCTCGTAGGCATCACCTCGACGGGATGGCACACCTTCGCCAGGAGACTTCGTCGCTCGGCTTGGAGGCATCGCTTCGACGGGGCGGCACGACTTCGCTGCCCGCCTTGTCGGCATCGCCTCGATGGGACGGCCTAGCTTCGACGTAGGACTTTGCTGCCCGCCTTGAAGGCATCGACTCGGCAGGGTAGCATGACTTCACCGACCGCCTCGTACCCATCGCCTCGGTGGGATGGACTAGCTTTGGCGTGGGGCTTCACCGACCTCCTTGTAGGCGTCGTTTCGGAGGGACGGCACCACCCCTGCTCCGCTTCCATGTTTAGGTGATGGACTTTGCAGTTACATTATGATCAGTGAAAGAAGAACCCTTTTCCAGGGGCTGAAAGCTACCAGTTGCATCGGCTCACTAGTCGGCACCCTCACGCTTGCTGTCGAGGGACGAAGGGCTAAGGATAGTTTGTCACGTCAGCTCGCCTATCGGGACCTTCGCGATTGCTGTCGAGGGAGTCTATGTAGGGGTGGCCAAACCCTTGAGATTGAACCTTGCAACTGGCTCAATATGTAATAGGCCCAATAATATAGAGGAATGTACCAATGTATCTCTACTTTTTGTAATTATTAAGAGGTAGGATGAGAATTTCTCATCCTACCTACTCATGTATATAAACCCTTAAGAGAGACATGAGGAGGAGGGACTGACTCATTTTCCACATACCGTCTATCTCTGTTGGCTCTCTTTTTCTAGTCTCCTCTACTGTTTGGTCTGTAGCCATAACAGTTTTCAAGAATACCATTTACGGTACTACTGAATATATATAGTTCATGTGTTACATGAACCGCACAATCAAATCTTCAGCACTATTTGCGTGATATAGTACAACATTATGATATCTTAATGTTTTGTTAAAGATGCGCCTTTTCATTAGAAGGGAAAAAATTGTGGTTCAGCAAACAGATAAAGCGCAGTAATGTTCAGACTTCAGAGCGCATTCATAATTTTAGGGAATGCAGCAGGTTTGAACATAGCAATGTGGTCTTCCTGTCTCAGCTTGACATACATTGACAATTTGTTGTTCCTTATGACACGGTTTTTTTATCAGGAGTCGAGGTCAATCTAAAATTGATTTCTATGATATGTCTTGTAGATTCTTAGGTGTCTACTTTACATTTTGGAGTTTGTATAACGCACCTTTTGGCTACTTTAGTTATGGCAGTTTGAATATATGATTCAACAGGAAACCCAGAAGGTTTGGGGCCTGAGTTCTATGAAACACTAGCTAAGATGGCACCGACCAAACAAGAGGAGCTGAAACTAAAAGATTATAGTGGTGATTTATCAAAAATTGATCCAGCAGAGCGCTTTCTGAAAGGTGTGCTTGATGTTCCTTTTGCCTTCAAGAGAGTGGATGCAATGCTGTACAGAGCAAACTTTGACACTGAAGTGAATTATTTAAGGAAATCTTTTGGAACTTTGGAGGTAAATAGCTATGATGATTCAATCTTTTCATTTGCATTTTATAATACTTTGTAGGACCAATGGCGGAGATCAAAGGGAGTGAATGATCTTTACCTTTTTTTCAACTTCAATAAAATTAACCCCTTTAGGTTTTTCACTGAATTGGCTATGAGAAACTAATAAGATCAGATATGCAGTGGAAATGGGGATAAATGGAAGTCAAGCCAAAAGAACAAAAGAAGTAACGAGTGGGCCAAAACATTACTGGGTCAATCTGACCATTGGCTTAAGACTGATCTGACTAGGTTGGGTGGTCTGACCGCTAGTCTAGGACTGGTCTAACCAGTCACCAATCATACATGTTTTCATCTACAACCCTAGATATGTCTTGGGTACCGTAGACATGCCTGGCCTCTCCAAAATCTCTTGACACCTCAGACATGTCTAGGGTAAGGCCAGACATGTCTGGCCTCTCGAGAAGCCGGTCAGACCGCTCGTCCCAAGACGGTCAAACTGCCAACCACCGGTCGGTCAGACCGTCGGACACAAGACCTGATGAACAAGTCAAAGTTAGTCTAACCGCCATTCCAAATCTAGTCAGACCACCTAAAACTTGACGGTAACTCTGAATATTGCAAACTCTCAAAACCAAGCTAACTTCGACAATATTTGCACAACAAAATCAAATACTCATCATACACTATTGAGTGATATCCACATAGTCTCACGCATGGTTCAAAATCCCGGCGGTTACCGGCCGGTAACCGCCGGTTACCGGTTTTACCGGTGGAGACCAGTAACCAAAAAACCGGCCGGTATGAATTTTTTGATTTTTCGAATTTTGGCCGGTTTTTTTTTTCCGGTTTTCCGGTTACCGGCCGGTTTTTCCGGTTACCGGTTTCAAAATATCTCAAAATTCAAATTTTGATTTTCAAATTGTGACCGGTTTTTCCGGTAACCGCCCGGTTACCGTTACCGGCCGCCGACCGGGATTTCTTCCGGTTCTGGTTTTTGGAACCTTAGTCTCACGTACTTCCTGTATTATAAACTACTAATTGACTTTATCAACTATTTAGACACCATCCCTTTTTGTAAAGTAAAATTAAGATAAGTGCTTCCATGCTTCACAAAATAAATCTGTCAATATTCTAAGTTTCTAACGCGTGTCCTGTTAGTGATTTTTTCAAAGTACATCGTTTATTAATTTCTCATTTATTTAGGGCATTCCCAATGGTAGATATCTCAAGCTATATCTATACCCCTCCATATCACCAAGAAACTATTGTAACACTACTACTTCAATAGGTGATGTCTATATATGGGTCCAAGCAATAAATCATATCATTCCCTATTCTCCCCTCTCTCTCCTCCCACTCTCTCAAAAGTTAGACATATACACTGCAGTTTCTGTCTAATGCAAGTTTTTGGTGGCTTTTTGCTATTTGGATTTTATGCACATACAATGTCTTGCATGAGGCATTGTTTCCCTTATGTGGCACATACAATGTCTTGCTATTTCTCCTCCACCTCATTCTACGTCTTATGTGGCACTCTATAGATATTACTGAGATCAATCTATTGGAAGTGACCTTGTACAGTTTATGTGTAGAAGCGCTTTACCGTGCCAGTTCCTTTGTAAATTCCATCAACTTGTGAAACAGACATTACGAACATTCATGCCAATTATCGAAATATAATATTCCTCCAGAACTTTTTCAGGCAGCTTGCGCAGATTTAAGAAGCAGCAAGCTATTCTTGAAGTTGCTAGATGCAGTTCTCAAGACGGGGAACCGCATGAATGATGGAACTAATCGAGGTGAGGCAAGGGCCTTCAAACTCGATACTCTTCTAAAGCTTGCAGACGTCAAGTCAACAGATGGTAAAACAACATTGCTCCACTTCGTGGTTCAAGAGATCATCCGATCAGAAGGCTTCGATTCCGATCAAACAGCAAGGGATCCTGGCAGTGCCAGCAAAGAACAATTCCAGAAGGATGGCCTGAAAGTACTTGCAGGGCTCAGCAGCGAGCTCTCAAATGTGAAGAGGGCAGCCACATTGGAGATGGACACGTTGAGCAGTAACGTCTTAAGGCTCGAAACCGACCTCGAGAAGGTTAAGCTGGTCCTGCAACTTAAGATGACATGTGCCGATCAAGGCTCAAGCGAGAATTTCTTCAAGGCAATGGATATGTTTCTCAGAAGGGCACAAACAGAGATTGAGAGCATGAAAATGGCAGAGAGGAGCGCATTGCAGCGCGTAAAGGAGACCACGGAGTACTTCCACGGTGACGCCACCAAAGAGGAAGCTCACCCTTTGAGGATATTTATGGTGGTGAGTGACTTCCTCTTGATTCTGGACCGCGTGTGCAGGGACGTCGGCAGGACACCGGAGAGGGTGACGATGGGGTCCGGTAAGTCGTTCCGCGTCGCTGCAGGCACCTCATTGCCACCTAGCCGGGATGAGCCGCGAAGGGAGCTTAGCTCCTCGGATGAGGACAGCTCGTCATCTTAGAGCAATTAGGAACCTCTTTTTTTGATGCATAGGATAGTTACTACCCGAGGGCAGTGGTTCTTGCAGAGTTGAGCATGTGTAATAATCGTCCGAACTCGCAAGGGACCATGACTGTGTAATACTAGATGTTTACTACAAAGGTTAAAAGGATAGTTGTACAAAGACAGGTTTTCCTTGATTCTGTATTACGATATATTCGTTGTTCTCCTGTTATTCTCACTAGCCTGCATAAATGCCATCTGCTTGAGAACAACGTGTCATGTAGCTGTGTTTCCTTGCAAAACATCTCATTCTTCAGCCCATGATTGTGTTGCTGGATCTGCTTATTAAGGTTACTTCTAAAACAAACCTGCGCTGTCCTTGCAGGTAGACCCAACAACAAGTATCTGTGCCCGCAGTAGCCGGCGATGAAGCCCACGACGAACGCCACGATGGCGCAGGCCACGGCGAGGATCATCAGCTTCTCCACGACTCCCATGCCATCCGTGGCACCCATGGCGGCCAGATTACAGAGGGGAGATCGGTAGGGAAGAAGCAAGGTGACAGGCAGGGAAGGAGATCGGGGAAGTGGTCTTCATTCGCAGTGCGAGAGACGTTGCCCAAAGAACTCACGCTGACAGGCAGGCCCTGCGGCCCATGCACCTGAGCTACTCGACCCCGCGGAGGCCCGCGCCTTTTGCTACCTGCAGCCTGCATCATCACTGGGATTGCTGCACAATGGAGAGGCAGATAACAAGAGAGAGAGAAGGGAAAACAAGCAGACAAGCCCTGAAGACCAAACCGCTGCCAACGTGGAGTATGTAAGAAAAAACAGGAGGGGGAGGCGACGCTAAAGTGATTCCTGGTCAGTATCTGTGCGTATAAGAAGAGAGAGAGAGAGAGAGAGAGAGAGAGAGAGAGAGAGAGAGAGAAAGAGAGAGAGAGAGAGAGAGAGCAACCTAGTGAACCTTGCTGCTATACATGTACCATGTTGCAACCATTATGACCCCCCGAAAGCAAGCAACGATTACTTTTTGAGACCATATGGATGTCTTTCTAATGCTGTGATGAGTATATGATACTATTTAGGCAGCTCAAAAGAAGTTTGAGTTACCAAAAGACAAGTTTAAAAAGTGAGATTTGGGTTCAGTCTTAACCGGTCAGACGTTCATAGGGTATGCATATATGGTCAAACTAGCCTTTTGGTTGCAGTAAGACCGCCCAAGTGAACGAGTGTAAAAAGCTAAAAATAGGTTATTCCCTAACGTATTGTGAGTATTTTGGTACAAGTTCCACGACAATTTAAGCATCCAACAGAAAGTAGGTAGATTTTGAAACAAAACTACAAGAGTGTTTTTACGGTTGTGTCGGTTCATGGGACCGGTCTGACCGGAAGTTACATGGCGGTTAGACTACGGTGGTCTGACCAGCTTGGAACATGCAATCAAACCAGCCCTGGAAAATGGGCAAAATTCATGTGAATCTCTAGGGTTAAGGTTTTAGTTGTGGTAGTTTTCAATGAATTTGGAAACTGGATCTAAGACTATATAGAATTGCATGTTTCCATAACCACTACATTTTGAGGTTCTCAAATTGGACTTTTGGCGGCCTAACCGACATGGTACAAGCAGTCAGACAAGCCCTGAGAGTTTGATCGATCTCTCAATAGCGGTCAGACGGCTTTGGTGGTTTTGGTGTTGGAAGTCAAGAGCTGTTATATAAATAGGCTTAGAGTTGTGTTAAGGTTGTATATATGTTGCGTGATACATTTCACGGACTGACTTAGTTAAAGTTGAAAGGAACTTATGCTTAAAAAATGGTTTGCTTAGTCTATTGTTATATAGGTGGTTTGGAGTCAATTATAGTCAACAGTGAGGAGGACCGGGAATGGTTAGGAGAACCAAGGTACAATTCAGTCATGGAAGCCGGGTGAGATAGTCGGACTCAACCAAGGTGCAAGATGGACAAGGACCATGGAACACACAAGTGGTTAAGGTCGAGCAGGTCATGTGACGCATCAAGTGACTTAGGTCCGTTTGCAAGTGTGGATGGTTTGATGGTTTGAACACGTGAGAGGCATGGTGGGAAGTTATTGGGGCCATATGAAAGATGACCAAGCATGTGCAATACTTCGAGGCGAAGGAATTGGGAAACGTTAGTTGAGGGGCAAAGTGGTCATTTGCCCAAAATCGAAAAAGTGAGTGGTTTACAAAACCATGGCGGATGCCTAAGCGGATTAGGTCAATGAGACTTCATAGAGGACAAGACAATGGATTCAGGCTATTGGAGCCAAGGTTAAAGACATCGCTTTGAGAAGCGTGTGCATGAGAAAGAAACCCATTATGTGTTGAATTATCAGGTTACCCATGAGTTAGTGGATGAAATCCACTTTATATGCAGATTTTAGGCTTTCATATGAGCCTCCATTATGCAAGGGAGCATTGGAGAGGGAGAGATTAAGATTGCACTTGAGCCTCCAAGAGAGAAATTTGGATGAGTGAGTGTTGCCCTTATGGTTTTGTCTTCTAAGAGGGGTGGTTGTAATTATACTTCTTTAAGTGGCAATAGAAGATCAAACTCGTTCTCTCATAGTTTATTTGGCTTCTCGTGTGGTTTCTTAGCTTTCTTGAGGTGATCTTGGTGTCTTTCTAGGTTAATTTGATATGTGATTTGGTTTCCTAATGCATGTAGGATCCATCTTGGATCATCTTTAGAAGCTAGATTTCATAATCTAGATTGTGTTTGCACCTTTTTACCCTATTCTTAACCTCTCTTCCTTGAAATGGATAAAGATTAGAACTTTGATAACTATGCTTGAGATTGTTGGTTGAAATAGGTTCCTGTCATTCAAAGGAAGCTAGGTTTCAAATTTGGTTGAGTTTTATTCAGTAAATCAAAGTTGGATGAGTTCTAGGTTTTAAAATTGTGTTGGTTTAGGTCTATCAACAGGGGAGTCATCAGACCATAATTCCCTTGCCAATCAGACGGGGCAGTGGGAAGAGGTGACGGTGGTGGCGGGAGCAGGTTCCGGTGGTACGAGGTCGCTGTCTGCACGACATGGGCTCTGGCGGCGTTCGAGGTCCTACTCGTAGTGTACTTGTGCTACTTGGACGATGGCATTGGTTGGTTGCGCGGTGTGGTCGCAGACCAGGTGGAAGCCGCCGCGGTCTTGAAGGCACAATATGACTGAAGCAATCACTATTTTACTTGTATTTTAAATATTCATTTGCAAAAACTATATGTAAGGATCACTATCTTGAACTCTAGTTGCATCTATGTTTTTTTAGCTTGTTTTAATCCAGCAATGTGTCATTGAGTTTCAGAATTCTGCATTTTACTAGTGTACACTTTCAATCTATTGACTTAACACCACCGCCCCCCCCCCCCCCGCGTCACTATTTTGATTTAGGATTCGCTCTGGGCTCTGTGGAAGGACGAGTTGCTATGGAGTTCTTCGATCAATCTGAGTCTACTCTATGTAAGAAGTACGTATCCAAGCTGCAAAAGAAAAGCTGCTTCCCTGAATAGCCATTTTGCTTAAGCTAACAGTTTTGGCACTGTTGTGTGGTTGGCTTCCTAATCTGCGTCTGTTCAGTTGTGCCCCATTTTCGCACATAGTTACATGCTTTTTCATTACCCGTTTGTTCAATTCAGGTATGCTTTCAAGTGCAGTGATCGATTAACTAAGGATGGAAGGGAGATTATCTATCCTGTCAATTGAATTTCATTTCATCCAATGTAAATTCCCTGTTATATCTAAAGGACTATGTGGGAAGATTCAAAATAATATTGTGATGAACCATTGCAAATTTTCTAGAGTGGTTATTCAATTTTACAAAGATTGCATTTTGTTTGGATCATTTTCTAAATTTTTCAGGTGAACTGAGCATACGTGGATATGTCAGATGTCATACAACAGAGCGGTAGTACCACGGCAGTCATACCGTAGAGTGGTAGTACCGTGGTTTACTTGGTGATAGCTAATTTTTAGAGAGGTCCAGTTGTAGAGGTGCGTGGGTGCGGTAGTACTGGCCCAAAGGAAAATTCTTGGATTTTAAGAAATTGAGTCATAGATTGAGTTAGGTTAACCTAGGTCAGTGCATTGATATTGCATAAAGTATGTTATGACTAACGGGGCTAAGTTGTGAAAATTTTTTGCTCGAAAATGATTACTTTATCTTTAGATATACAAGGTTACTTGGAATCAACCATGGTCAATGGTGAGGCTCAAGACTACGCTCATAGAGCAGTCGAGCCCTAGAATGATCAAAAATGTTAGATGAGGTGGTGAGCTCAAGCATAATACGAGAAAGATAAGAAATGTTGAATGAAAGTTCGAATGGCAGGTTACACTATGTGACTTCATCGGTCCAAGTGAGACATTATCCGGTGGAACCCGAAGGGAGAGATTTGTTAATACATGACAAGCTAGTAATGCACTTACACGTGTCAAGCATGGCGATTGCTTGCAATAGAAGGAGAAGACCGGGTAAGAAAGGGTATTTTGGTAGTTTGACCAAAATACCGAAAATTACCTTAGACCAAAACCACGCCGCTTGAGAGGCACTTGGAAGAGTGGTTTAGGTCAAGGAGAAACTAAGAAGATCAAGATTGATCAAAGTTACAGATTTAGTAGATTCGGACTTATATACTTTAAAATACGTGCATAATATAGTGTGTGAGTTAAAACCCACATGTGTAGGGTTATCGAGTTTTCCCTATTGTGCTAAGTGGATAATATCTACTAAAAATTAGATGTGGTTAGCTAGCTTATCTATTTAATAGGTTGGGATAGAGACTTGTAGAAAACTATCCAACTATCCTCTCATTTAAGACTAAGTGTTCGTGAGTTCTCGAGTTAGGGTTTGAGAGAAGAGTGTTGTGGTGTGCTCTGTGTCCTTCAAGGTGGAGCGGCTATAAAACTTTCTTCCTCAAGTAGTAATACATCAATCTTTATTCATCTCTATAAATCTCTTTTGTATTGATTGATTTGCTTTTGATTTAGTTAGTTTTCCCTCTTTTCTTTTCTTTTCTTGATCTTGTTGTACCAAAGATGTATAAGAAATGAAGATAACATTTGAAAATCAATCTCCATCTATATAAGCACTTTAATAGCAAGTTCATGAAGAGACCCGATATTGATTGACTTTGGTCTTAACGAGTGATTTCGTGATTCTAGGGTTTTTGGCTTGATTTCTTCGATGTTCTAGCTTACTATAACATATGAAAATATATCTAGATGCATCTTGGCCATCATCCACTCACGAGTAAGTCATATTCACCATTTTTGGCTTTTGCCTGGTTTTGGTGTACTCTTCCTTCAAACGCAAAAAGATCAGAAGTTTAGCAACGATTCTCTTGATCATTAATTGGAATAGGTTCCTGATATATTAGAGAAAGTGCATACTAAGTTTCAAGTGATTTAGATTCACATATCAAAATTTACACATATTTTTGGTTTTAAAATACCATTGGTTTTACTGTTCATCGAGGTGAATCCACTATAGCGGAATTAATGGCATAGTAGCACGGTATTACTAGTACTGTAGCGGTATTACCATAGTATTGTAGCAGAACAAACGCAATTACTGTTTATACTCGGTTTTTGGCTTCTTAATTTGCTGGTTTTGTGTTGGCTCTCTATTCTTAATCTTCATAGTTTGTAACTATTAGAGTGAAGGATTGGCAAATACTTGAAAGAAATTTTAAGACATCATTTACCTCCTCTATTATCATATTGATCTATAATCTCTCTCGCAGTGTCTATTAAGTGAAGTAATTTATCAGTTTCTTTAACGGCCTCATCTGACATACGCAGGATATGGCACATTTGCTACCGGTGGATAGGGGTGAAAACGGGCCGGGTATTTCCCACCCGC
Source organism: Dendrocalamus latiflorus (assembly GCA_017311315.1). Taxonomy (NCBI): domain Eukaryota; kingdom Viridiplantae; phylum Streptophyta; class Magnoliopsida; order Poales; family Poaceae; genus Dendrocalamus; species Dendrocalamus latiflorus. The sequence continues at coordinate 6,839,182 of CM029629.1, read as the reverse complement.
CCGCCCGCCCGTATTAAAACGGGTCAAATTCGGGTCGTAAATTCGGGTACCTGGAACCTTATACGGGTATCGGATCCGAATACGGGTATTTTTTGGCGGATACGGTATCGGGTTCGGGAGGTCGGTATCCGACGGATACGGATTATCCGGTATAAAATTCGGATATTACCCGCTTACCTATTCGGGTATTACCCGGATTACTTTGCCAGTCGCCGGCTCATCACTCGGATCATCCGAACTCAGTCACCGGCTCCACAGAGGCACACTGGCACAGACCACAGCCATTCGGTTCGGCCGATTCCCTACCGCCAAGCCACACCAAGCACAAGCGACAGCAACCCAGCCATCCCAAATCCTTTCCCATCCCAACCCCAACCAACACCGGTGGAGGTAAACCTTAATCATAGTGTACATCCTTTAACATCCAGTGTATACATCAAGAACATCAAACCATCAAGCACTATGGAACCACACTGAGCCGGGTAGTTAGAACCAGGGAGGAAAGGGAAGAGGGAGTAAACTCACCGTAGATTGAGGCGGCGGCGCACTGCCTCCGGAGCAGTCATGGCCGGCGGCCACCAACACTCCCCCGGCGTGCGGCGGCGCAAACCGGCCATGACCGCCGGGGCAGCACACCTCCAATCCTCAAGCACAAAAATAAAATCCATTAGGAAATCAAAAGCAATAACAACTAAAGTAGTAAAAGTGAATCAGATCCAAGAAAGAAGCCCGGATCTGGGCTATAAGCCTCGAATCCGGCGGGCACCCGTGCGTAGCCAAGCGGTGAGGAAGGGTGAAAGTCACTGCGGGGAGGCGGCGTGGAGTAGGTAGCCGAGGCGCGTAGAGAGGGAGCCGGTGGTAGTGGCCCGGAGGGGGAGCCAGAGCGGGGAACGGAGGGGTGTAGAGTGGGAAGGGGAGCCGAGAAAGGAGAGGCGAGGAGGAGAAGTGGAGGCGCCGGCGGAGCGGGCGAGAAAAGAGGAAAGAGAGAGGGGAACCGAGGCGTCGGCAAAGGAGCGAAGAGGCAGAGGAAAGAGCAGACGGGATTCTCTGACGTAGTACCTCCTCAAAACCAATATCAGCCGTCCATCTTTCAGATGGACGATTCTAGTTTTTTTTACTTCTAATTTTTATTCTAATTTTTAGTTTATTTTACTTTCATTTTTTTCTAGATTTTCTTTTTTCTTATATTTCTTTATATTATCTGTGTTAAAATAACCTATTTTATTAAAAATTAGAAGTAAAAAAAAACTAGAACCGTCCATCTGAAAGATGGACGGCTGATATTGGTTTTGAGGAGGTAAGTCAGACAATCCGCGCCGGAGGAAAGAGGGGGGCGTCGGCAAGGACAATACTTTTGCTAGTGTTCAAATATTGTATTAATCTGAATGTTCTGTTGTTTTCAGGATGGGGCAACGAATAGTGATTGAGGGTGAAAACAACTGATGCATGGCCAGGCCTTTTTTGCGAGGATTAATATGGTGACATGTCATCAATAGTCATATAAATGTATCTTTTGCCTTGACTGTATCTCTGATCTGAATGTGAGGTTATGACTCATGAGGGTGATATTCTTAGTGTTAAAACTACTAATGAGTAATGATATATGTCCAGTGATGCTACGACTTTAGTACCGATGTATTGTTGCATTATGGATGTTTGGAATGGTTGCATTGCTATTGTCTATGTGGTATAAAATAGTTGTTGCATCGACTTGATATCCGAATAAATATTCGTGACCGATAGTATCCGTATCCGTCTTGGTACGTATTTGTTCCATATTTGTGTCCGACATTATCCGTATTTGTATTCGTATTCGATACTATCCGTATTCGACCCGAATCCGATTAGAAAATGTGGGTTAGGATATGGGAAAGGTGAGATCCGACCGTATCCGACCCGATTTCACCCCTACCGGTGGATGTGATAGATTTGTGAACCTTTGGGATGGCGCTAACAAAAGAAGATTGTTTCAAGTAACTGCCCCCGCGATATATTTGTCTAAGAACCAATTCTACTCTGTGCCAGGAATTCAGAATTCAGGGTATCGAAACTGTGGGCGGATTCTTTTGAGCTATGATTTATGGTTTAAATTTTTTAAATTCTGACTATTTGCGAGAGACAGTATGTAGAGGAAAATAGTCATATGTGATTTTGGCTGGTACAGTTGAACTCAATATACATTTTAGTATAATTTTTTTGTTGATCTCACTTTGAAAAATGTATCGTTTAGAAGTTAGTTACTCTAATACATATAAGCTAAAATCTAAGCTAAGCATTATCGAATCCAGCCACATGTGTCTTTTGATTGTACTACCCCAGGTACTCATGTAGCATCACTGCTGTAAATTTCATGAGGAATGGCAGTCTGCTTGCCGTCGCATCCAGTTATACTTAAGAAGAGGGAGACATACCGTAAGATCGAAATTTCGATAACCCAAGAACACCTTCCTTTCTGTGAAGGTAGAAGTTAGAACCACCGAGTTGTCAACTTAACCATAGCTTTTGCACTTTGCAGGCATGAGTCCGATGCGATCTTTATCTGCAGTGTCAACGAAGTGGAAGTAAAGCCGACTAGCCGAGGCCCAAGACATTTCCTGCACCGCCACAGTAGTAGCGTCCCCATCAGTTTGAGATGAAGCACTGTTTCTTCACCAGGTTACTTTCTCCCGCTTTAGTTCTGACGCTCGCTGAAGTGTGATCACATAGCTCAAAATTGCCCATTCCATTACTTGATAGAAACCTAGACACCTCAATAGCTCAAGGAATACTAGCAATATTCTATCTGTACAATCAATACGCATTACAGAATATTTTAGTTTGGCATTAATTACTATATCACCGTGATTACCAAAGGTACAAGCTTGGAATCTCTCAGCGAATATATGAACTTGAATGGGTTCACCCTGGCATGTTTTGAGTCCAATTATCTCTAGCTTCATCTCAGTAAGTGGCAAAGAAATCAGTTCATTTATGACAAATCCCTCTGGATCGAGCAATGTGATCTACCGCTTGCTATATACAACTGATGCATTATTATCCCACTAACATAGGTAGAGAGCACAGTGTGGTTCTGCTCCCCTATCAAGCGCACTTAGAGCAAGTTTAATAAGGCTGATTGTGCTAGCTACAAGAGAATCCATGTCAGCATAGTCCTATGTGGAGGGGAGAGAAAAGGAGAGAGAGAGCCAAGCCGGCTCCCATGCAAGAGTCAGGCTATAGCACAGGAAAAGAGGGTTATCCATGCATGTACCAATAGAACTAACTGCTATACCCATGCATGTATTAAATTATCAATACCCATGTATGTATTAAATGATTGAGAGCTCTTGTGGAGACAACTTATAGCCAGCTTATTGTATGAGTTAGCTGCATCATTATCTTTTGATGATATGAAAATTTATTGGAGGTAACAGCTATCTATACTATTAAACTTGCTCTTAGGCGTTTCAAATTGAGTGTGTGGGAAGCTTAAGCTAATTAAGGCACATCTAATGCTGCTTCCCATTGAAAATGCCAGTGCATATCATGTATATATTATAGTATATGATCCTGTATTCCTGTCTTTAGTAATTCCACATCCCCACGTCGAGAGTGAGTGGCATAGCTGCACAGCTGCCTGCGTCGATCTGCTTGTGTGGTGTGTATACTGGTGCGGCGTATATTAATGCGCGGAGTGATCAGCAATACTGGAGCGCAACTAAGCGAGCTAATAATTGGGCCTTTGTCATTACCGTTGCTGCGTTCTGTTCTTTCTATTCTATAAACGAGCACGCCACTGCACGGCCAAGCTAGGCACGAACCTTCTGTTTGTTCACACGTTGCTTCACGTTTCTTCTCAGGTTAATCAGGGCACTTCCAGTGCCTCAGGTCAGCTGTATCTAAAGGATATGCCACGTAGGATAAAGAATGATATGGAGGGGTGGTTAATGAAGGGGTAGAGGAAAGCTGTATCTTGCATGAGATGAAACTTGGGGGCACGAAATCTAAATCACATATATGGCTAAGAAATGCATTGTGGGATGAAGTTGTATCTTATCAAACGAGATCTTTAAATACAATGGATTAGAGAGGTATGTTGGAATAGTCCTACATTGGTTATGAAAGGGCAAGAGATCTAACTTAAAAGTGGAGGAGTCCCTCACCACATTGGCTAGCTTTTGAGATGAGAAGACCCTTACGATCCAACAGGTGGTATCAGAGTCTAATTCTAACATCTCTGGTCTAATGGATACTAATGTATGAATGTCTAATGGACTGTGACCCTGAGAGACAATCGGTGTCATGGTTCGATCGACATCACATGAGTATATATAAAACGGTTGGTGGGTTGTGGCCAACACTTTCGCAAGTTTCTTGATGATGATTGCAACACATCCAAGTTGATATCGCACTAGCGCATCATTTTAGGAGGTTTATTTACGATGGGTTAGACGGCTGCGTTCGTGTGCATCGCGTGGGCCCCGCGCCACTTACCGCTTACCGCCACCCACCCCGAAAGCGCAGCGCTGCTGCTCACTTCGCTCGCCCCGCTACTATATATAGCGACCCAGGTCACCCAGCCCACGCCTCCCTCTCGATCGCTCTCCCACGCACACCCACCGCTCTCCAACTTGTCCACCGCCACCTCCTCTGGTCAACTCCGCATCGAGATCGATCTGCCATGGCGCTCAACGTGTCCAGGAAGCCGCCGGTGTCCCCGCCGCCGATGGACTTGTGGGCCAGCGGGGGTCGCCGTTCCAGGCGCCGCGGCGGAGGTGGCGGCGGCGGTTTTCGCGACGGTGCCGAGACCGAGGAGGAGTACCTGGCGCTCTGCCTCATGATGCTCGCGCGCGGTGTCCGGGGCGAGGCCGAGGACGGCGGCAAGGGCGTGGCGGCGGCAAAGGCGAGCCAGCAGCAGGGGTTCGAGTGCTCGGTGTGCGGCAAGGTGTACGGGTCCTACCAGGCGCTCGGCGGGCACAAGACGAGCCACCGGAAGCCGCCGACGCCGCCTCCTGCGGCGGCGGCGGCCGCCGACGAGACGTCCGGCGGCAGACGGGGCGGGGAAGGGAAGGTGCACCGGTGCTCTGTCTGCCTCCGCACGTTCCCATCGGGGCAGGCGCTGGGCGGGCACAAGCGCCTGCACTACGAGGGCGGCGCTGCGGCGGAGGGGACCAAGGACATGGAAGCCGAGAAGGCGAAGTCCGCCGCGGCGGCGGCCACAACGGTGCTGAGGAACTTCGACCTCAACCTGCCGGCGGCGGCTGCGGCGGCGGCGACGATGGTGGACGAGGCCGAGAGCGCGCCGCCGGAGGCGAAGAGGGCGCGGACGGTGCTACTGGTGGTCTGATCCGCGGCGGCGGCGGCGGCTAGTAGGTTTAGGTTTCGATGGTTTTAGGAATATTTCTTCTTCTCTAGGTTTCAACTGTTATTTGGTTGCTTGATTGCTGGATTTCTTTCGGTTGCCTTCGGTTGTGTGATGCTGTGTCTTGATGTGGCGTGGTTCGGTGGTATACTGCTTGTCCTAGGGAGCTAAATTTTCTTTTACACATTTATTCTGCGACTCCGGGCGTTGGATTAAGAACCGACGGCCACCTGGGATTGGACATACTTGTAAACCTTGGTCAAAACTATATAGAGAAACTTTTCTTTTCCTTTTCAACTTCGTATCGTATCGTAGTCTTAATTTGGGTGTGCAAGTAAATCACTGAAAGTCTGAAACTATGAAACATCAAACATCTACAGCTAAGCTAGCTTATGCTAGCAATTGGAGATTATGGTAATATTTCAAGAAAGGGATTTAATGTGATTATGGTAGTTTATCAGGGCATCTCCAATAGTCTGAGTCAGTTAGCTATATGTATGTACACATCAGCATATGTCCTATGTGAAGGAAAGAGAGTATGCAAAAAAAATCGAGCCAGCTCTTCCTTAAACACTAGTCTATAATGCAAAACGAGACAGCCTCTATAAATGATAGTCCTTTTCTGTGTGTGCATGTAAACATCAAATAGATATCCTTAGGGCATGTCCAATGGTGATTTATGAGCTAGCTCTAAACATATTATTTCATATTTTAATAGAAGAGAGAGAAAAGCTAGCTCTTGATCAAGAGCTAGTCTCATACACACATTCCAAGATTATATGAGGATGTCATGTGGGACTATTCATGTTATGAGCTATGTGCTAAAAGTTAATACCATTGGAGAAGTTATCTTAGAGCTAGTAACTAGCTCATACCATTGTACATGCCCTTATAGATAGTTCTTTAGAATGCTAGCTTTTAGTGTGTACTATATAAATGATGTGGAAGTCTTTTAGTTAGTTGCTAGTTAGGCCCCGTTTGGCACGGCTCCACTTCACAAGTGGAGCTGTTTTTTTTTTTTGGCTTCAACTCCACCGGTGGAGCTGGAGCTGTTTTGGTAGACTGTTTGGCAAAACAACTCCACCTGTTTTATCATGCATGGTTAAGAGATGTCAATTGTCCAATATACCCCTGTCTATTTGGCTTGTAGTAACATCAAGAGTTGTATGTTTCTACATGATTTTTCATCCGAGTAAATTTGAATTAAAAAATTAAAATTTAAAACAACACAAAGTATTAGCAACCAATATTTAATGGCGGCGGCGCTCCCTTCACGGTCGAAGACGAGAAGACCGAGCAGAGGAACGGGAACGGGAGAATAGAAGAGTCGGTGGCAGATCGCGTAAATTCACAAAAGTACAAGGGTAGTGGCATGCGGACCTGCGGATGGAGCCGGGTGGAGCTACTTTTTTCAGCTCCATCCCGTACATATCTTTTGTCTCAGCATGTTATAAGAGACTCCTTGGGTGGAGCTATTTTGTTTTACCCCGTTTGGCACAAAACAGCTCCAAACAGCTCCAGGAGCCGGTGGTGGAGCTGTACCAAACGGGGCCTTAGAACCATTGGAGATGCCCTCAAGAAAGGGATTTAATGTGATTACGTCATCTTTGCACTATTCCACGTGCGGCCGTACGTGCAGTGTCCCACATACAGCGGAAGCTGCAAGCTACATTATATATAGTTCCCTGTGTTTATAGCTTTTTAAACTATTCATAAAAAGTATAAAATAACAAAAACTTTCATGTGATTTAGACCGATATAATTAAAGTCGTCACAGTATATACTACAATTAACTTATAAATCTTGTCTTGAAAAAACATTCCGTTTAAAAGTAGATTATTGTAAAAAAACCGAAAAATAGTTTTTAAAAACTGAAAAGAAAATATCTGTGTCTGCTAAAGGCCCGCTCCAAACGGCTGAAACTTATGGCTTTCAACTGTAACTGTTGACTTTTAGATAAAATTACACTATAGCGACTGTTAGCTTTTTCTGAATTCTTCAATTACAAGAAAATAAAAAGTATAAAAATATTGTTATATCTTCGAGGACAACAAAAAGCAAAAAGCAAAAAGCCAAAAAAAAAAAAGGCGACATGTTCCTAGGGTCTTCTAGCTAAAAAGGCTGAACGGCAGAAGCCAAAATCGTTTAAAACGGGGCTAATATTGCCATACGTGCTACTTACATGGAGAGAGACAGGGACGCCGCTTTGAACTTGGAAAATAGGAATGTTCTCCAGCGTAATTAAACGTGCAGCGACACATCAATTATCTCGAATTCTCGATGACTAACCACCATCAAGACTCGATTACACTTCAGTTTTCCGAACAAAAAAGAAAATTGGGGTTCAATACACCTTCAACAGTGCTTGGAAAACCTGACGGCTTCGTGAAATCTAGTACTAATTGGTCTCCATGAGGTTCAGATACTGACTAGGCAGCATCATACGCTCCGCCGCGTCAGGCACATGACAGCCTATATGCAGTGGAATCGTGCATAAAATCAAGAGACTCAACTATTTTTACACAGGATACCACCATGTTATCTTGGATTATATGGAGTCTGGGGCAATGAACACACATACTACATGTAGAAAGTTTAGACAACATTTACAGGAAGCTCAACAAAAGAAGCAAAGCATACATACTGGTGGTATCTGAACGATAAAGCATACATACTGGTGGTATCTGAACGATAATCTCTACTTATTATGTACAACTGCACACGTTAAGGATATGAGAATATGGGATATACTTCGTAGCATCGTCTAGAATCTCCCGTGAGGAATCTGTATGCAACATCGAAGAGTGGATTATCAGGCAAATGATAAATATATTTCAAGTATGAGAGGACTCAGGCTATGCAATAGATAACATGCCTTGATTTAATCAGTGCTAGGTAAGATGTGGACATTTCCGAAGCAATTAGTCCCTACACCCAACAAAATAATAAGGCAATAATATCTAATAGTCCAAATTTGCGTGTTTTAGACATAAATCAGCAATAGTTTACAGCATATTTTTCTAGATCAAACCATAGAATAGACTAAATTGTCAAGAACTCAATATAAATGGGTTGCCACGGATCAAAATTTCCAAAATACAAAATGACATGTTTGCTTTCAACTGAAGGATCAATGGATCATTACCTGAATTAACAGGTAGCATTATCAGTTGTCTGTGAAGCAACACAGAAGAATCATCTAGCATGTCGAAGTATAAGCATAGGGCAAGAGGTAATATTACATAGGATTAAAAGAATATCAGGATCATGACCTATGCCCTATTCATACCTGACCTATGATTGAAAATAGAAGCCATAACATCAAATGTGCTCTAGGCAACGACTTACTATTAACCTAGTAATCTAAGTCTAGCATCTTCAATAGTCAGGGGAGCAGAAATATACCTACAACTGAAAAAGTGTAGAAGAAATTAGCTGGCACACTACAACTATAGGATCTTTTCATGAACTTTCATATGACCTGTTTCAAAACCAGAAAGGGGTTGATTATAAAGTCCACTGTATATATCTTTAGCATGGCACTGTTAGGGTTTTGATCTCAGGCCAAACGGCCGAGACGTGAGAGACGTGGGAAAACCCACGTTCACGCGCCCTGATCGGGGGCTCCTAACCGTTTTGGTTACGGTCCCCCGTTGCAACAGCGCTATATATAAGTTTTGGGGCACCGGCCTCTCACCACGACGTTCGTTCCCGTGAGAGTTCATCACCCCGAACAAACCCTAAGGGACAACCGATCTACCGCGCGCTGTCAAGCAATGGGAAGGCCGCCGAACCCCACTGCAGGACAACGCCGGCGACCTCGAACCGCGGGCTCTCCGGATCTTCACCGACTCTTCCTCACGCCTGCATCACGCAGGCACGGGTCTTCAGCTCCATGGCGTTCATCGGCGACTGTGAGTCCTCCCTTAAATCCCCTTAACCGTAGGTGTTCTAGACGCAGGCTAGCGGTTCAATGTTATGCATGAGGATTATGAACCTAATATTTGGTATCAGAGCCTGCCCTAGTCTCCTAGAACCCTAGGCTATTGATTTGCAAGTTTATGTTTCGGATTTACGTTGTTCTTGCGCTCGGGTAGCATGGGAGAAGGAGGGGAATCAAGAATCTTTGCAAAACCTGATGAAATCCCTAATTTTTCCAAGCCCTCCCGAACCCTAAATCCCCAAATCAAGAAACAAAAAAAAGGGAAGAAGAAGGGGATCGGGACTTACCCGATGGGCCGCCCGACCGCCGCCGCGCCGCTCCGCTGTCGCGCGCCCGGTCGCCGCGCTCCGCTGGGCAGCCGACGCCTTGCGCCCCGCCCGTCGTGCCGCTCCCCGTGCGCCACCGCGCGCTGCCGCTGCGCGTGCGCACGCGCGTCGCCGCCGCTCCGCGCGAGCCGCCGCCGCCGTCTTGCTCGGGGTCGCCGTCGGGGCCGCCGCCGCTGGTCGCCGCGCGTCTGCCGCCGCCGCATGAGGCTCCTCTTTTCCCGGGTGGAGAGGACGAGAAATGAGGGTAGGGTTTTGGGGCGGCGTTTTTTGTTCGGGCGCCAGGCACTCCGAGCCGTCTGATCCGGCGGACGGCCTTGATGAAGCGGAGCGGGTGCTGCAGGCTGGGCCAGTGGAGCCGGCTGTTTGATGGGCCAGCGCGGGCATTTTGGGCCGGTTTCGGCCGGCTGCTGGCGCTCGTGTGCGCAGGTTTCGGGCCGCGCGGGCGTCTTGGGCTGCGCTGAGTTTTGGCCGATCGCATGTGTTCTTTTGGCTGTTGGTTTTCGACCCAGCAGCGCATAATGTCTTAATGTTTTTATTTTCAGTGTATATTTCATGTATTTATGGTTTTATCTCATGTTTAATTAATGATGTCTCTTATGAAATTATTTATGGATAATGTTGCTAAGCTGCTGAAAATTATTATGCCTTTTTTTCCGCTGCGTAATGTTCTGCCCCTAATTGAATGGAACCAACGGGAAATTCAATTGGAGGGCTTTTTTTTAATTTTACATGATATTACCTTTTGACCAACGTTAATTGTAATTGCATGTACTCAATTATGTTTATTTTATTCATGCTATTACTCTTTTACCAACGTTAATTGTAATTGCATGCGATAATTTATGTTAAATTTTTCGCTTCTGCCCAACGGTGATGCGAAAAATTCTTATTAGCATGTTGTTAATCATACCAACGTAAGATTAATTTTCATGCAAATTAATTATGCGCTTTCCTAATGTAAATTTTAATTTTTTCAGCTGCTTCTGTTTCCGCTCATGTAAATGCTATTGAGCCACTTAATGGTAGTAACTTCCAGAAATGGAAGTTTACACTTATGACGACTTTTCAGCTCTTGGATCTGGACTACGCGTTCAGATTCGATGAGCCTGTCGCTCCTACTGAAGGGGAGGACAATTATGATGACAAAATGAAGGAATATAAAGCTAATGCTGAGAAGTGGGAGCGGTCTAACCGTGTTTCACTTGCTGTGATGAAAAATTCTATCAGTGAGGCTATAAGGGGAGCAATCCCTGAAAAGGAAAGGGTAAAGGACTATTTGTCCTCCATCGAGGATCACTTTAAAGGGTCCTCTAAAGTTTATGCTACCACACTGATGCACAGGCTCATGAACACTAAGTACAATGGTACTGGAAATGTTCGTGAGCACATTATGACCATAATCAATATTGCTGCCAGACTTAAAACAATGGACATGGCTATTTCTGATGGTTTTGTTGTCCATTACATTATGATGTCTCTTCCCAAGCAATTTGAAGCTTTCAAGGTGAACTACAACACCATTAAGGACAAGTGGACCATAAGCGAGTTGATCGCTAATGTTTCACAGGAGGAAGAGAGGCTCAAGGCTGAGGGGACTACTGATTTTGTGAATCAAGTCGGCTCCTCAAATAAGGCTGGTCCCTCTAGAAATAGAGGTGGCTACAAAGGAAAGGGAAAGAAGGAGCAAACCTACTCCCCTTATCAGAAGCCACAGAAGCCACAGCACCCACAGCATCCTAAGGCGCCTAAAAACGCTTCAGAACCTGGGAGCTCAAATGAACAGAAGAAAAGTGGTGAATGTTACTTTTGTCAGTCGAAGGACCATTTCAAAGATGATTGTCCTGGATGGCTGAAATGGCTCGCCAAGAAAGGTACTTATGAAATCACTTATGTTGATGAAGCATTTTATGCTGATTGTCCTATAAATTCTTGGTGGATTGATTCTGGTGCTTCTGTGCACGTTACGAATTCCTTGCAGGGATTCCATATGTTGAGAAGTCTCAGAGGGGAAAGAAGCCTTAGAGTGGCTAATGGGATGGAAGCCGAAATTCAAGCTATTGGATCGGTTTCTTTAGTTTTAAATAATGGTTTTGTAATGAAACTTAATGATGTTCTTTATGTTCCCTCGATGAGAAGAAACTTAATTTCCATTTCATTATTAGATAATGATGGATATTCTTGTAATTTTGGACACGGAATGTGTTTGATTTATTTCAATAATGATATTGTTGGTCGTGCCATCCGACACGACAAGCTTTATATGTTATCCCTGTAAGATTCTCCTATATCCATGAATGTATGTGATGTGAATAAAAAGCGCAAGCGAATTGATGAGACTTCGTCGAAATTGTGGCACTGTCGTTTGGGCCACATTTCGAGGAGGAGAATTGAACGTCTCATTAAAGAAGAAATTCTCCACCCTTTAGACTTTAGTGATTCGGATGATCATTGCCTTGATTGCATCAAAGGCAAGTATGTAAAGACAATAAAGAAAGGTGCTACTCGAAGCACAGGGATTTTGGAATTAATTCATACGGACATATGTGGTCCTTTCCCTGTGACATCAGTAGATGGTTATGATTCTTTTATTACGTTCACTGATGATTACTCACGTTATGGCTATATCTATCCTATTAAAGAAAGATCGGAGGCACTTGATAAATTTAAGATATTTAAGGCTGAAGTTGAAAATCAGCACAATCTAAAGATTAAAATAGTGCGCTCGGATCGTGGGGGAGAGTATTATGGGCGACACGCAACTTATGGGCAGATTCCTGGTCCTTTTGCCAGGTTTCTACAAGAAAATGGTATAGTCGCCCAGTACTCAATGCCTGGTGATCCCCAGCAAAATGGAGTAGCGGAAAGAAGAAACCGCACACTTATGGACATGGTTCGAAGTATGTTGAGCTACTCCACTTTACCAGTAAAGTTATGGATGGAAGCATTAAAGACCGCTGCACACATACTCAATCGGGTTCCCAGTAAATCAGTGCCTAAAACACCTTATGAATTATGGACTGGGAGAAAACCAAGTTTGAACTATTTCCATGTGTGGGGTTGTGCAGCTGAAGCTAAAGTATTTAACCCACACATTGGGAAATTAGATCCCAAGACTGTGAGTTGCCATTTTATTGGCTATCCTGACAAGTCTAAAGGGTACCGATTCTATTGTCCAGATCGTACCACAAAATTTGTAGAGACAAGGCACGCTGTGTTATTGGAAAATGATGGCATCAGTGGTAACTTGGAGCCTAGAAAAATTGATCTTGAGGAGAAGCGGATTTATGTTGCTTCACCGCTAATCCGACAGACTGATTTTCCCATGCCCCAAATGGTTGTGCCCACAGTTGACCCTGTAGTTGCAACTCCTGTTGCATCTCCAGTTAATTCTGTGGCTACTCCTTCTGTTGAGGGCTCTGAAAATACAAGTGCAATACCTAATGCTGAGCCTTCACAGCCCTCTGTGACAATTAATGAACAACCTGATGAGCCTACAAATGAACCTGTCAGGAGATCACAACGAGTGAGGAGATCTGCTATCCCAAGTGATTATGAGGTTTACTTGAATGAGGATGATCTTGGAAAGGCAGATGATCCTAACTCTTATAAGGAAGCAATGAAGAATAAAGATTCATCTAAATGGCTAGATGCCATGAAAGATGAGATTGAGTCTATGGGCGCTAATGGCGTATGGGACTTAGCGGAAATTCCTAATGGAGCCAAAACAGTAGGCTGCAAATGGGTCTACAAAACAAAACGTGACTCCAAAGGGAACATCGAAAGGTTTAAGGCGAGACTTGTAGCGAAAGGGTTTACACAAAGAGAAGTCATTGACTATAATGAAACCTTTTCTCCTGTCTCAACTAAAGATTCATTTAGAATCATAATGGCGCTCACAGCACATTTCGATTTAGAGTTGCACCAAATGGATGTTAAGACTGCATTCCTGAATGGAGACTTGTATGAGGACGTTTACATGACACAACCGGAAGGTTTTGTTGTGGAAGGAGAGGAACATTTGGGATGCAAACTAAAGAAATCCATATATGGCCTAAAGCAAGCTTCTAGGCAATGGTACCTTAAGTTTGATAAAGTCATAAGGAAATTTGGATTTAAGGAGAATGATGTTGATAATTGTACTTATGTTAAGTTTAGGGGGAGTAATTACACCTTCTTAATTCTTTATGTGGACGATATATTATTGGCCAGCAGCAGTGTGGACATGCTGCGGGAAACTAAAAGATATCTCTCGTCCAATTTTGATATGAAGGATCTCGGTGAAGCATCTTATGTTCTTGGTATTGAAATTCATCGAGATAGGTCCAAAGGAACATTAGGTTTATCACAAAAGGCATACATTGACAGAGTACTAAAGAGATACAATATGCATAAATGCTCTGCCTCGCCTGCTCCTATTGTTAAGGGCGATAAGTTTGAGAAATTTCAATGCCCAAAGAATGACTTTGAATCTGATCAGATGAAGGCTATACCTTACGCTTCTGCTGTCGGAAGTATTATGTATGCTCAAGTATGTATGCGCCCTGATTTAGCTTTTGTTACCGGGATGCTTGGCAGATATCAGTCAAATCCAGGACCGGACCACTGGAAAGCCGTTAAAAAAGTCCTACGCTATATGCAAGGCACTAAAGGTCACATGCTCACATATAGAAAAAGCGATAACCTTGAGGTTGTCGGTTATTCTGATGCTGATTTTGTGGGGTGTAAAGACACTAAGAAGTCCACATCAGGTTATATTTTCACCCTCGCAGGAGCAGCAATTTCATGGAAAAGTGTAAAGCAAACACTTACTGCATCGTCGACAATGCAGGCTGAATTTGTGGCATGTTATGAGGCTACCGGGCAGGCTGTATGGCTTAAGAACTTTATCCCGGGATTGAGAGTGGTAGACAGCATTTCTAGACCACTCATTTTGTACTGCGACAATCAACCCGCAGTTTTCTATTCGAGTAACAACAAGTCAAGTGCAGCTGTCAAGCACATTGACATAAAGTATCATGTTGTGAAAGATAGAGTCCAGGATCAAACAATTAAGATTGAGCATATTGGAACTAAATTTATGCTTGCGGATCCGCTCACAAAAGGCTTACCACCCAATATTTTTCGTGATCATGTTGCCGGCATGGGTTTATTGGAGAGCCTGTGATCCTGGAATAAGAGGACCATATAAAGTAACCAACTCCCATGAAGTATTATGTTATCCGATCGATATAGAATGGAGCACTATAAGTACTGATGTCCAGCAGTACTTAATTGACTGTTGTGATGCATTACTTTGGTGTGAAGTTTTGTTGAGAGAGGGCTTATGACGTTTAGCCGTACGATCAAGGGGGAGAATGTTAGGGTTTTGATCTCAGGCCAAACGGCCGAGACGTGAGAGACGTGGGAAAACCCACGTTCACGCGCCCTGATCGGGGGCTCCTAACCGTTTTGGTTACGGTCCCCCGTTGCAACAGCGCTATATATAAGTTTTGGGGCACCGGCCTCTCACCACGACGTTCGTTCCCGTGAGAGTTCATCACCCCGAACAAACCCTAAGGGACAACCGATCTACCGCGCGCTGTCAAGCAACGGGAAGGCCGTCGAACCCCACTGCAGGACAACGCCGGCGACCTCGAACCGCGGGCTCTCCGGATCTTCACCGACTCTTCCTCACGCCTGCATCACGCAGGCACGGGTCTTCAGCTCCATGGCGTTCATCGGCGACTGTGAGTCCTCCCTTAAATCCCCTTAACCGTAGGTGTTCTAGACGCAGGCTAGCGGTTCAATGTTATGCATGAGGATTATGAACCTAATAGGCACAACATGTATCAACAATCATGTGTCCTGCTTTAGTTGCATATAAGCTCAACAGAATTTGGTTCGGCTTTTTCTACCACTCCAAAAGGCGAGATTTGGTTTATGACATCTATTCTTATTGCACGGATAGAACACATTTTCGTCTAAGGTTTTGCAACACAACCTAAATCATAGCATTATTCAATAAATCTGCTTTTTTTTGGTAAAGCAGAACCGGCTGATTTTCCTGTCACATTGGAACCAGGACTGTACAGTAAGTAGAAGGAAACACCAGACAGATGGAGGAGATAAACAGATTACCTGTATAGTAAGGTGTTAAACTGAACTATTGTATCATCTTGATGACAGGTTTAGAATAGTGTTTACATTTTACAGTCAGTAGGAAGTTCTCAACAATTTATAATAACATGGCATTCACAATTATCATATGGTGAAAAAATAAATTTATATCCATGGGAAGGTACCAGCTTAAGATTCCTAAGATGCAGAATGTTGAATGTTTTGCTTTTACATATTTCCATACTTACCTCTTGAACCTCCACCAAGCAATCCACACATATGATCAGCTTCTTTCTCCCTGCGGCTCTTCTCTTCCTTGGGCACACCAACTATAGCTGGGGATGCATCAAAAATGGTTTGAATGAGTACAAATGTTTAATCCTGTTTGCACCAACGCCATCACAGGCTGAAGCCTGATTGCTCTCACATTCATAATCCCAGTTTAATGCAATCAGCGTCAAAATCCAACAAAAACTAACAAAACAAAGACTCGTTGTGGAGAGTTTTTTGCTATTATAGTACTCCTCAAATGCGGCTTCGACGAAACGGTATCTACGTCGTGGGCTTCTCTAAAATAGTATCTATTTCGTGTACTCCTCTCTATAATAGTATTTTCAGAGATTTAAAGTCATTTGAATTTGATTTTCGAATTTAATCTTCCTCATATGACTAAAATACCCCTTGGTTTTTTCAGCAGACCCAATCGCACTCTCCTATTCCAGTTCTTTTTCCTCCCAGGCGACGAGTACGCCATGGTGGCGGCTCCTCCAACGCCCCTATAATAGCAAAAAAACTCGCCGGGGACATGACCCACCTCCTCAGCGTGGTGGTGCTCCTCCTCAAGATCCACACCATCAAGTCATGCGCAGGTAACTTGCACACACGTACCCGTTGGAACCAGAATCAGAAGTAGAATTACATCGGCAGCAAATTTAGTGCATTTTTTTCTTGGAATTTTATCTGTTGGTTTCTTGGGTCCGTGTATTGGGACCCGGAACTCTCGATCTTGCGCGGCGCAATGCGTGCTTTTGGCTAGCAGGTTGACCTTGTAAAGGCGCTGCGATAGGTGACGTGAGGGATTCGTTCATGGCGGAAACGAGGAAGGATTTGATGTGATCTGATTTGTGGATGGGCAAGATTGGGTGACCTGGGCTCGTTCTATATAAGAGTATCTCCAAGAGATACTCTATATGGCTTTTAATATTTAAATTTTAGAGTTGAAGGGTAAAAAGTAACTCCAACAGATTCCCAAATAGACTCCCAAAAATAGAACACTCCCAAAAAATGGGCTCTCGCTCTCTACTTATAGAGGATGATCTAGGCTCCCAATACTGTTTTTCTGGTTTAGGGTATCTGTTGGAGGGAATGATTATTTTGGGACCTTATATCATGATTAGGATCTGTAAAAAGAGATTTAGGATGTGGATTTATTGGGCATCTCTTGGAGATGCTCTAAGGGAAGCGAGATTTGGAGCCTTGCGATTGTTTTGGTCGAATTGGGCGTGAGAGTAGAGACTAGAGGGGCATTTTAGTCAT
Source organism: Dendrocalamus latiflorus (assembly GCA_017311315.1). Classification (NCBI taxonomy): domain Eukaryota; kingdom Viridiplantae; phylum Streptophyta; class Magnoliopsida; order Poales; family Poaceae; genus Dendrocalamus; species Dendrocalamus latiflorus. The sequence continues at coordinate 6,821,940 of CM029629.1, read as the reverse complement.
ATGAGGAAGATTAAATTCGAAAATCAAATTTAAATGATTTTAAATCTCTGAAAATACTATTATAGAGAGGAGTATACGAAATAGATACTATTTTAGAGAAGCCCACGACGTAGATACCGTTTCGTCGAAGACGCATTTGAGGAGTACTATAATAGCAAAAAACTCCGTTGTGGAGTACCTTCGGCTATGTCGTGCACATTCGCCATCTTCACACACACCTCTAGAACAGAAACTTAAAACACATCAAGCAAAGGATGATACTAGAAGAACGAAATCCCACCTCACAAGAGGGGGAGGAAACGGCCGGGTTTCACACAGATGTCGCGGTCGACACCGGGGAGGTCTGCGGCGACGAGCGCCAGGACGCCCATGCGGTACATGTGGTCAGCCACCGACTCGGGCCCCTGCACCCCGCGCCTCACCCACCCCCACCCTCTTGGTCGTCTACATCACGAATTCACGACATAAACTTCGCATCATGAACGGAAGCAGCAACCAGAGATTGGTGGGGGCACAGGAGCAATGAGCACTCACCTTGAGGCGGTAGCAGAGCGTAAGAAGTCGATGGCGGAGGACACCGAGGGGGCCGGGGCCGCGGAGTCACCACCTGCGGCGGCGGGAGCAGAGGCGGGCGGCGGGGACGACATGGCGTCGGTGGCGAGGCGGAGCGGGAGGGGGCTGTCGCGGTGGGAGAAGAGGGGGGATTTGGTCGACGCGGCTGCGGTGGCGAGGGTGGTGGCGCAGAGGGAGGAGAGGGAATTGCCGAATGATGGCCGTGGCCCGCCCGTGGGTGTGCTGCTCGGCGGGCCCCTAGTGCTGGCCTTCGCCTCGACGCCAGCTCTCGCTCTGCCGTGGTGGGTTAACTGGGCTGGGCGCTGCGCCGCGTGCGAGGTGCTGCTGGGCGGCTGGGCCAGTGGGCCGGCACGCACGCACACACCGCTCGGATGTCAGCGCGGATAATACCCGAATTACCGAATACAAAGCTATTAGTCTAAGGCCCACTCGTTTCAGCTTCAGCTTCTAGATTTTGGCTTATTTTTTAATATTCATAAATTTCGTCTTTTTCTAAACTTTTGGTTTTTTGAGATTTTTTACTGATTCTTTTTTTCCCGTATTCATTTGTGTTATCTGTGATGAGCTAGCATATTTTTTCTATTTTTAATTTCTTAAATTTACTTACACCAAATAAGCCACCTTCAGCTACAGTGAAACTTCATTCGCTACAGTGTAATTTCAGCTATGGGCCTGTTCTTTACCTCACAAACTGGCGGCTTTTAGTTTTTGCTACAGTACCTAACTTTCAAACGGAGTATTTTCTCAAGACGGGGTCTACAAGTTAAACGATCTACACGTTAAAAGCCCAATATCTGTAACAGCCAAAATTGCAAGTATGTATCTGTCTCTCCATAATCTACACCGTAAACAATCAAAATTCAAAAAATTTAGCCAAAAGCCAAAAGTCGCAGCCGAAAAGAACAGGCCCTATAAGCCACAGCTTTTCAGCCCAACCAAACGGAGCCTAATAATAGTCATCCTGAATTCGCTATCAAATTTGTCTATAAATATCTAGATACCATATTAAATCTAACTAAATATCGAACCGACTCCTCAAATTCGATATCAGATCGATCAAAAAATACCTAATCTGTTTACACTCCTGCAGAGGTCATGTCGTTAATGCCGGGTGTCCTGCCTCAAATGGTACCTGACTGGATGTCACCGTCGAGATGGACCCATCAGCCATGGATGCATACTGTATACCTCGGCTCTAGAAGACAGGCCAACGCGGCACCGGACGCGTGGCCTTCGGTTGTCCAGTGCAAGTGTTGCATGCACGGTGAACGCTAGCGAGGAGTAGTACGTGTTGTTGGGCCGCTCCTAAGCTTCTTTAATTGATTGGCAAATCACTCCAGCCAGCGGAGCATCCTTTCCCCAGCAGGATTCATGCATGTAATCCATTGCCGTCTCAGTCATTTAGCGTGTTTGGATGAACATTTCTTAGGAATTTTGGGGGTTTAGTTCGAGTTTGGGACGAATTGCTTTGTACTACATAAAGATTATTTGAGTTCAAAAATACCATCGATGTATTACTGATAAATGGTCTTATGCCCACTTATCAGTCTTATGGTATTTTTCAATTATACATCTTTACGATAGTATCAAAACTATTTCTTCTTCTTCGAGTTTTTGAGCATCACCAGAAGGATGACAGGGAAAAGTGGTGAAGAGAACGTTAATCGAACCAAGAGAGTATCTCTGCATGAACTGATCTTTGCAAAAAAAAAATTATACTAGCCCTTTTCTAAAAAATTTTGTCAATCAAACACCATTCTTTTGGGTTAGTGTTTGACAGGTCTTTCTTTTAGCAAAATAGTACCATAATTTACGTATGCTCTTTTTCTGACGACGATGAAGGATGACTGAAGAGAGTGAAGGGGGGCGAATTAAGTTGGTTAGCGAAGCGTGAAAGCGGAGAGGCAGATGAGAGGATGAGACTACACGCTTGTTGTGTACTTATCACTACTGTGTTCGACAGAAGTCCTCCACAATTGTCACCACATGTCGTTGGGTTGAGCATCCACATTAGTTGTACTCGCATTTGGTTGTTCATCTTGGCATCACTAGCCTCATGCCAACCAATACCGTGTCTCATACATGTTGGACTGTGCTAATATTGTCGTCAATCTCTTCATAGATATCCTTTCGTCACTAAATGACGATGTTACGAGCAGGTTATGAAGAATTAATTGATATTTGACTAGCGGCATTCGCCACGACTGGGTTGTACTTTGTCTCGATGCAGCGGCGGATTCAGCGGTGGGGCGGGGGGCTCGAGCCCTCCTACCGCTACCGGACCCTTGGAGCCCCCCTAAATTTTTAGCCATGGATGTATAATGTAGAAGGGGCTGAGGTCGAGCTGAAGGTACTTCAGCCCCTCCAAAAAATTTTCCTGGATCCGCCACTATCTCGATGCATATTGCAGATCCAGTAATGTTGCATGCTATTCGCTTATGTAGACCGATATTTCTCAACCATAGGTATCTTAACACTTGTAACATGTTGAAAAAACCACGTGTTGAGTTTCTCCATGTCTTGTTTAAAAGTGTCACGGCTTTTTACTGTAGTTTTTAGCTGATTGTGAGAAAGATTGAGGAAATAAAGGACACTCATGTTGAGAAACCGCTCCATTTAAAACGGCTCTTGCAGTGATCCTTACGAACAGCTTGAAGAAATTTTTTTGGAAAGCTATTCTATTTAAAAATCGGTTTTTAAAAACCAAAAACTTAAAACTGTTTGGACTGGACCTAATTGGTTTCTTTTTTCAGAACCTCCTGTCAGTCCTGTGTGCGTTTCGCTGCACAAAGCTTAAGGGCCTGTTCTTTAAGTCAAAACCGACGGCTTTTGGCTTTTGCTACAGTACCTAACTTTCAAACGGAGTATTTTCTCAAGACGGGGTCTACAAGTTAAACGATCTACACGTCAAAAGCCCAACATCTGTACCAGCCAAAATCGCAAAGTGAGTATCTATCTCTCCGTAATCTGTACCGTAAACAGTCAAAATTCAAAATTTTCAGACAAAAACAATGGGTCTGTTTGGTTGTCTGCATGAGCTGATGTAGGTGCATGAGTGTGGTCAGGCTGAGGAGGGAAGCTCCTCAGCCACGTTTCTCCTCAGCTTGGCTCCAGTTGTTTTTTTGCATCCGCTCATGCAGGCTCTCTCCTCTACGCAGCCTACCAAACACCATCTCCCTGCATACGCTGGTGCGAGCCACCCGCATGCAGGCAACCAAACAGACCCTATAAATCACAGCCGAAAAAAACAGGCCTAAGCCCAGGCGACAGCATGAGCCTCTCAATAAAATTGGCTACCGGCCTAACAACAAGGAATTTTGCGGATCCACTTGTGAAATTCTGAACGCGAACGGGGTTAACTCGGTCATTTCCGCAGGCGGCAGTTGGGTCAAACCCAGAGGGACCACCACGCCACCACAGGTCCACAGCCAGTCGTTGGGCCGCGCAGCGCAAATTCCTCGTGCTCTGCCAGGCGGGATTGTCTCCGAGGCGCTTGGATGCGCCCACCGAAGCAACAGGCAACCAACCCAAAACCCCTCTCGAAAACGCTAAAACCACACGCGCCGTCCTCGCGGCCCTCACCACCACCAGTCGCCTTTCACGGGTTCCACCCCCCACCCCTAATCCTTGCGACTCGCCATTGCGCGGACCGAACCCGCTCGCAGTTTTTTTATCCTAATCGCCTCTCGCCATGGAGGCCGTGCGCGCGTCGGCGGCGTGGGTGGCCAGCCGCTCCTCCCACGTCAAGGTCGACCTGTTAGGTATTTGTTTGCTTTTGCCTTTTCCTTTTGTTACTTGTGGATGTTTCCGGGATGGTACTAGGATTTTAGGATTAGGCAGTGTCGTCCTTGTGTAGATTGCTCTGCTATTCTTCATGTTGGTTGGTTGTCTTTCTATACTGTAACGCATAGCGTAGGAGTATCTGATTAAACCTGCGAGAAACCCTGGGGTGATTTTCTTTTTCTTAGACTGAATTTCTTTTTTTACGAAATCTTGGACTGGATTTCAAATTTCAGTTTTTAAAATTCCTCTTTAGTTTTTTGTATTTTGTATTTATTGCTTGTTTGTTGGTTTGGTCAGCCTTCAGCAATTTCTTCTTTCTCCTGAGGACATCATCTTTGTGCTTTGCTTATATGTGTTTATATGGATGTTCATCTTTCCTTTGTTTCGCAAGAAATTTGCAAGTGAAGTCCTCAGGTATTGTGGTGTCCCTTTCCCCTTGTTGGTTTGTTTTTACAGAGATAGAGAAGGTGGTGGACAAAATCCAGGGAAATGTTCCAAAAGTTGAGTGGGATTTCGAAGGAATTCATTACTATGACAATGGGCCGCTCACTGTCCAGTACCTCTTCGTCTTGGATGCACTAAACTTCTGCTTCTGGCCAGGTATGAGTTCAACCAAGAAAGCAGTTGGTGTTCTGAACATGTAGAAATTAGAGTACTGTACATCTAAAAAATAAATTAGAGTTCTGTATGATTCCTTTGAGTGGCGCTTTACTTAAGCACTCCTGTGCTTGTAAATCATATGGTCCATCCATCAGTTGTAATCCGATGGTCTAGAATCAAATGTACTTAGAGAAAGGTATTTAAGTTGTGAGACAGGTACTAACTTAAAAGTAGGATAAGAGGCTAGACACGTAATTTGACACATTCCATCTAAATAGGAAAATCGGGTTAAATAGGAAAGAGAGAAGAAGATTCCTAAAAAACAGGAAACAGAAAGATAATTTGTCCAATACCTATCTTCCTGTTGTTCCAAACTTGCAGCAGCGAAAGTTGATCATTGACAGGAAGGCTCAGGGATCGATCAGAATTTTGCACCGACAATGAATGAGCATCGTCCATTGGGCTAAATTTTCAACTGCATTTACATGAAGTGCACTAAATTAAGTAATTTAACATGAATTGGACTAAGTAATTGATTATTAGACTAAGTAACTTCACATGGATTACATAGTTCTCTCACAACTTACTACTGATTATCAGGTCGAAATTGCCACATGAATCGGGTTGAGTAACTGACTAGCAGACTAAGTAACTCAACATATGGTGCCTTCGGTAGGACTTTGAGCCGGCTTTGACTTGTACGCGTTACAGTAACTAGCTTTAAAACAGTATGTTTTTTTAAGACAGGGTCAACAGGAAGATTGTAGTAAAAAGTATACTGAGTTCGGCTGTACCAGCCAAAATCGCATGTGACTATTTTCCTCTACGTACTGTCTCTCGCGAACCATCAGAATTCATAAATTTAAGCCATAAGCTACAGTCTAAAAGAATAGGTTACATAGTTCTCCCAATGACTTACTGATTATCATAGAGGTAGATCAAAATTTCAAAGAGAGGTAAAACGAAATTACCATGACGGCTCTTCGTAGATCTGATCTAAATGAGGTTAACTCAAAGAACAATAACTAAATTACCTATTTATACAAAAATTCATCTCCCTAAGTTACCCCTTGCAAATCAACAGTTGATCTTTTTCTGAGGTAAGGTACCTGAGGTACCTTCCAAGCACTGGAGAAAGTCTCATAAAAAAAATAGCACCAACAAATATCAATTATTATATTGCCACTCTGTTTGCAATTCTTTTGCTCCTGTACAAATTACGGCCTTGCTACAGTTGCTGTTTAGGGGGAAATATTAGGACATTTAATAGCCCAGGACTTTGTATTGATAATTAAGTAGACTGCTAAGATTGTCAGAGCGCACAAATCAACTTTGTATTGTCTTGAAGCGATTGACTGTAGTGTGTAGACCATAAGAAACATAAGGCTGTTTCTACCTGTAGTACTTTCTGTAGCTATACATGACTTTCTTCTGTTAAGAACCTTTTGAGTTGGTTGTGACGTTGCCAAGAATTGGCTAGTGGGTTTGTATGATTTCTGTCTCTTTGATGACAACTAGGGCTATTTCAGAAATTGCATTTGCAGCTTTCACATTTGATGTAAAGCATTTTTATGATAATTTCTAATATTTACTTTTATTTATTATGCATCTTGTTATGATTCAGATTATTTCCTTGCACTTGTAGCCTGAAATGTAGTGTGTGTACTTTTTATTGTTTGTGTAATCACCTTCATTTACAGGTACCTCAGCTTCTAATTTTCCCTGATATTACTTTCTCTGACTACTGGGCATAGTTTAATTTAGTTGCAGTTGACTTTTCAGGATCACTCTTCCGTCTTTTTATATATTTCTCTCCTTTAGTTTTATAATGGTTTTGATAATAATATTCCTCAATTGAACAGACAAGGACTTGAGCTATGACAATTTGGCTTCTGGACTTAAGTTAGCCTTAGAGAAAGATAAGACAGCACTTGATGCAGATCGTCTTCAGAATTACACTGGTATAGTTTCAGCTCTTCTATGTTCTCTTTTTTCTTGTTCAGTTGTTCTACATACTTCTGTCTGTAAAAGAAGTTGTCACTTCTAGTAAATATCTGCTAACTTGCAAGGAAATGCAACTTTTGCAAAATTTAGGGCCCCAACTTCGCCAGCTGCTTAACTGGCCACGCCCATTGCCAATTGAGGAGGAAAGAGTTCGCCTTCTTCATGAGGTACTATTCTGTATTGTGTATATGTTATATTGAAGTATTAAACTTTAAAACTCATCCACTGTGTTCTTCTCATGTTCTTTGGTTACTTTATCAATTATCAACTTCCACACTCCCACCCAACCTCTTCGATATAAATTAGGCAATAGTTATCCACTTTATTTTGAGATCATCTTTAGCTTGTTGATATGCGCTCTAGTTCTGTGCCGCTATAACTGTCATGTTAATCGTGGTATTTATCAAGTTCTAAATAATTGCCTTGCCAGCATATTCTTTTTTTTTCTAAATCATTTTACTATTCTGGCGTTTGCATTAAGGTTGGTCTGGAACTTGAAAGAAGCTTTGGAGGCGAGGCTGCTAATCTAGTGAAGTCTGCTGGAAACTCTGCTGCATCTCTAATTGAACTTATTACCCGTCATTTTCCTGGTAAATGTACCATTGCACTTATCTTCTACTTGATAGCATCATTTTCATCTCTTTGATTTTAATTAAACCAAAGTCTCAATCTGTACTTCTCCAGCTATATTGCATAGAAGAAGTTCAACAGTGCACAATCTTTTCTTTGCCCCCTGTCTAGTCTATGATGTTGTCAGCTTGTAGCTGCCCCTGCAGATATCATTTCACTTATTTGGATAGATCTGTTCGTAAGAGGGCTATAAAGTATTGCTCGTCAGAACTGTCTGGATCATTTATCAAATGGGTCAATAAGTGTGCGCACCTACTAACAATGGGAATAAAACAAAAAATGGCTTAGGACCATGCATAATGGTCTGGCTAGTGAACTGGGGTTGCAGCATTCCAGGCATGTAAGCTTGGTTTGGGCTGGGCCATCCTCATTTACATAGGCTGTGAATGAAGAAGCATGTGATCTGATTATTATATCCATAAGATTGTTTTCCTTTTTTTCCCCACAAACACTTGCTCGAACAAGTTTTTCTACATGGCTACGCCTTAAGTTAACATGCAATCTAGATGGTTTTACTTCATGTGGATATCTGTTGATTGAGAATATTGAACATAAAATTGATCCTAGCCAGTGGCTGTAATTTATTTGATGAATATGCCCAAACATGAATTAACCTTCTGTTCAGCCACTCATTGACTCTTGGCTCATTTCGCTTGGTGCACAATCTTGAGTGGAACTGTAGATTCACCCATTCAACAGGGCAAATGCACGTGATTGGGTTCTTTTGGTTTACTTGAAAATAAGTACTGCATTGAATTGTGCGGCTCCACTCCTCACCAAATAACCAAACACGATATGGTTCATCCATGACTCTGCCGAATAGACTATTCTTCGCTAGAGATAGGCAGGCTTACCATGTACAGGTGCCCATCGTTCAACAACCAGTTACCATCTGTAATCATGGTGGTAGCTATTGGTTGTCTAAGCGCTGACTGCTGATTCAACTTTTGGAATATTTTGACATTTTACATTCTTTTCTCGTATACATTTGAATGTAAACTGTACTATCTTACATAAAATTTCAGCTGGTCTTGACAAGTTGAGTACAGCCTGGTTGTAACATTAAACATTTTGCATTCTCTTCTTAGAACTCGTATGATTTAGGGATGAAACATTTCTCTCGTGTCAAATGCATTCATGCTAGTTAATTTAGCTGTGCTATTTTGTTGATCATACATCTCTCAGGTAACACGTTTCTTCACATGAACTGTCGTAATTCAATTTGGACAGGCTTTCGGGATCATTCACTTTACAAAGGACACCAGGTTTTCTTGTACAAGAGAGCTCAGATATTTGTTGCTGATTTATGGGGCGCTTTTAAGGGACAAAACTATGGCGAGTTCTATGACATCAACTCCATCACCATATTTGCCGACTATATTGTTCCTGCTGTTCTGAGGGAGCTTGGCATACTGAAATATGGTTCGAACCTATCTTGCTCAATTGATTCGAATAGTGAGATAGTGCCTGGAAGTGAAGAGGAAGTGGAGATACGTGCTTGTTCTGTTCATGCCGTGGAAAAAATGAGGGAGCTCATCAACAAAAAGTTTGGAAAGCAGGTGGGCACATCTGAATCTTTTTTAACGAGCACATTTGAATTAGTTTCACCTGAGACTTTCGTGCCATTTATTTTTGTTACTGCTCCCTGGTAGGTAAAAAAGTCGTGCTACTACTGTACTACACAAATTAACAATTGCAAGTAGATGTTTATTACTCTGTCACTGAGAGAACAAATCAAATTATTAGGTATTGTTCCACGGCCAAAAGTTGTTAGAAAATGTGGGTACATAGGAATTTTCTCTTGTGCTTACTCATCCTTGAAGCATAAAGCAGTTAATTTGGTTACTCAACTTGGAATTTACGTTGCTCTTTGTTAACTTTATTTCAGGAGAAAACACATACATTGCAAATAAACTGAGAGAACATAGAAGAATTTCTGAATTTCTCTATTCTCTTATTTGCTCTCCCCTCTTTCTTGCTTTTCTTTTGCTTTTTCTTATAAAACTGGTTACAAGTCTCTCAATTTATAGGCTAATAATCTCCTCCTAGTATATGTATTCAGACTTTAAGTTCGACATAACTTCAACTTAAGTTACATACGAAGATGGACTCTACTATGATTTAAATTCTAAGTCAAGATTATTTCTAACACTCTTCTTGCACTTGTATATTTTTTTTTCTTGGCAGCTTCTGAGCATTGACATTGATCTTTGGCTCTGGTCATGTGGCGTTCAGAACATGGCGTTGTCACATCACCGCACCCTCTCAATATACTACTGAGGCCAGCAGCAGCTGCTCCCCCTCTGACCAAAGATTGGCCGTGTCTTGCCCCTGTAGCTGCTGCTACAGTTACTGCAGTTTTGTCCCTCTGCGAAGTGCACAAAGGTGCATGCTATTGTAGGACTTTCAAGATTCATAGGCATGGTGTTACAACATCTTGAGACTGGAACTTTCAGACGAAATGTGGGGAGTGCATGTTTCTTTACCAAACATTGACCCAATCGCGGATGCATCTTTTAATGAGAAACCTTTTGTTATGTATTTCAATGACCGTTCCAACTCCCCCCAGTCAGAAATTCAGCAACTACAAAATTCTGCTGGAAGTTCGCTGAAAAGAGGTAATCCAGGTTAGAAGAATTCTGTAGGCCTACGGATGCTCATCGCAAATTAGGATGTGATGGACAAGAGAGCTCTGTGATGCTACCACTACCGCTTGAGATCCGATCGACGAGGGAAGAAACATTGGAGAAGTCGTGTCGAATGAACAGACGCTGCGTTTCATTTCGCCCCCTGCTTCGATCCTGCGTCGCCGTTCCGTCCTATCAGGAGGATCCAGTCAGGAGCTTCTGCGGTTTGAAAAGTGGACGCGTGCCTTCACCAAAGTCCCAGCGCGTCAGAGCTCTGAAACATGTTCGTCTGTATCAGTGCACGCGCGCCGCCGGTGTTCGGTCCGTACTCGCGTAGCGCTGCGCCGTTGCGCGCTAGTTTACTGGGCTTCGCTCGAGGTGTCAGGGGTGTCGCGGCCTCGGACGCAGCGCTCGCGCCGGGTCGGCGGGACGGGGCAGCAGACTCGCCGACGGCTGCAGCATGCAGGGCGTGGCCTGCCATCTGCACGGAGGCGTCGCCGTTGTGAGCATAACTGTATGCGCCGTGCTAGACGTCAAGCCATCAGCCCCGTCCCGTGCCATGAGCACGCTTCTTTGACTTCTGAGCTCGCATATGTCACAGCTCACAAACAAGCGAACAAGGATTCTCCTTTTTTTAAAAAATAAATTTCATAAAACTATTCGAAGACAGAACCGCACTTTAGCTCCAAACGGCGTGGCTTTTTAGCTTTTCAATGTGTGTTTTGGTTGTAAATATACTGATAGTTTTTTATGAGTCAAATAATAAAATAAAAGTAAAAATCGAAAAAATTGAAAAACACCACTAAATCTTTTAGAACAATACAAAGAAATAAGAGAAAAACAAAAAAAAATCAAATTTTAGAAGCCAAAAAGTTGAAACCGTTTAGAGTAAGGCTTTAAGAAACCATTTTCAAGGAATCACACCTTTTTCCCTAACATTGCAAAAAAAGAAAAAAAAACTACACACCCGTCACGTGTACTACCTGTTGAACCATGATTTTTTGAGTTATGATTCTAATGGTGTGTTTTTTCGGCTGCGACTAATAGTTTATGGTTGTGCTTGATGGTTTTGATCCTAGTGTGAGCGTTTGTGATAACGAACCGAATATGAATAAGCCACTTCAAAAAAATTTCTTGATGAGCCGTTTCAAAAAGATGGCGAAAAAACCATCCCGTTTGTTTTGTTCGGGGGAAGCAATAAGCTTTAAAGAACGAGCTTGAGTCTACCATCGGACCACATAGTTCCATTATGTCAACACATATACTATCTGGTGGGAGGTTGTTAGAAATAGATCCCTATGAATGAGGCTTATTTTCTACAATTCTAAAGCATGCATATTTTAATACTATATTTCTAAGTCAATGTGGGGGGACCAACTTTATAAGGTGGCATGCTTGTTATTCCCTAAAAGTTTAAGACACATGGCATGAGAGGGTTTTAACTAAATGCACAAGTGCATGGATTCACGTATTTTCGCGTGAAAAATTGTATGATTTGTGACTTGCGACGCGCGATCGTGCTATAACGTGGCGCGTCACTTTGCAGACCAAGTTCACTTTATTTTTGCTAAAACCGCGCATCATCTCTCTCGTTTGAACTAGTCATGAGACTGCTTAATTATATCATTATTTGGTTTAAATATTAACAATTACTAGTGAATAATTTAGCAATTACAAGTGAATTATTCTAATTTAATGACTTCAATTACTAGAGAGTAATTCACACATCTATAAAAGGCCTAAAGACGTTTAGGCTTAGCATGTTGAACTCATCTATTTCTTTCTCATATTATCTTCTTTCTCTCTGGTGAATTTGTACTGGGTGTTGAGAGATCGAACCTCGTCGGCCTTTTTTCTTAGCGTGCAACGGGAAGGAATAAGAGCGGCTATCTCCAATCATTGTCGTAAAGAGTACCTGCACGTGGCGATAATAAGGTTTCTAGACAACACAACACATGTGACCGCTCCTGCTCTGCTTCATCTATGTTCTACACTGTATCGAGTCTGCGCTACTTCATATTCTTCATCAAGCCCAGTAGTAAATTGTTCGCGCAAGCAATTGATTTTATTATAAAATTTTTCTTGTGTATTTTCTGAAATACAATGAGTAACCTGCTATTAGATTCGTTTATTGTATCATTAGTCTTTTACTGTATTTGTCTCCTATTAAAATTTGAATTTTAAATATTACCCTCGTTTCCGACACTATCATGAATGAGTTATAATTGTGGCAACCTTGGTCTAATATATATAACTTAAATCAATCATTTTGAACGAGTTCAGCGTAATAATCCAATAGTTGTACGTTGACCGTAAATACTCTGCAGCTGCATTGTGAAATCTCACCACAAGGTATAGTAATTTTTCCTCTCTTTTTTGAGGAAAGAGATAGCTTTATTGATTGAATTGAAACAGAATTACTATCCTGGCGGAGCAACTGCGTAACACAAATCGGTGCTTGTGCGGTTGTGCCTTCCAAAGTGCACAATGCACGTTACGTGTCGCGAACTGAGCTAACTCATGCGCTACCCTATTACACTCTCCCTTGATCTTGTGCATTTGCACATCTGGGAGAAGATTCATCATCGAGCACCATCTTGATATGTTCTCCACTTCTGATCCCAGAGCAGAAACGAGGGTTTTTTGTGTGTGTGTTCTATTTACATGCAAAGGAGCCCACACATCAGGCTCGGGCAAAATTTAAGAGCTGAGGATAATTTACGGCAAGCATTTTTGCTCCTGCAGGGGCCAAGCTCTCGCTTCCTCCTTGACCTTCGTTGGCAATATCCGGTCAGTGACGGATCCAAGATCAAAATTTAGGAGGGAGCTAATAGAACTTACTGACCAGTTTGCTGAATACTGAGTTGCCGGCCTATGATAGACTTGTAGACACTAGAGGGATAGATACTCCACACCAAGAGCCAAGATATCGTTGTGGCTTGTAATTACCACTATAAATACAATTTTCTTCATCATACAAAGGCTTTTTAAACCTGATAAGGTTATTCATATGGTTAGCGTAGAGCTATAGGGGATGAGAGAGGTACACATGGCCGGCCAGTGGTAGGGGGAGCTGACGCCCCACCTGACCCACCACTAAGTCCGCCCCTGTGTCCGGCGTTGTCCCCTTGTTTTGAACGGTTCTAACATCAATTGTGCTCTTTTTAAAACTCCCTATGGCTACCAAGATGACGATAGTTGCTACTCCCACTAGTAAAAAAAGGTCGTTTTGGGTTATAATATAAACTAGGCTATCAGCATCCACCGTTCCTCCACCGTTGAGCATGGTCTGTAGTAATCGGGAAAACGGCGCGCATGTTCTCTGAACGCAGGCACACCAGATGAATACGGAATATGACATCGCCCTAGGGTCCGTCCGTCCTGCCTTCAGATCTGATTGCCTGCCAATCGAATTCAGACAACGCCAAAGCTCGCCCACCTGGCTTCTTTCAGCGAATCAACCGCGGAATGATGAACTCGCTCCTCGATCCAATTCGGAAACGCCACAGATGACCAACAACACCCCAAGATAAGATTTTTCAGAAGCTGCTAAACGCCAGCGCCATCGGCTAGAGAACCAGAAGATTGCGATCGCATCGCGTCTCGCAGCCGGTGGACGGCGACGTGCCGAGACAAGGGGAAACGCCAGAGGCTTTGGAGCATTTGCGCGGGGGCGACACGGCCAAGTGCGGCCGAAACAGAAAGCCGAGATGCCTTTGCAACTTGCACCACCGCATGCTCTCAAATAAGATAGTACTATATTCTCCAAAAGGCCAAAAGTGACAGGCCGCGGTGCTCGCAGAATTTTAATGATCTTACCGACGGGTTCCCTGCACCGAATGAATATGTCATAGAAAGCAAGACTAGTAGACTACGTAGTACTGCTACAGTAGTGTTGCTCCTACATAATTTGTATTTTTTTTAGACAACGGATCCTACATAATTTGTATAGTTGATTATGATGAAGTGAAGGGGGAAAAAAGTGCAGAGTTGAAAAAAGTTGGGGATCCGTTTGAACGTAGGAATTTTATAGTAATGTTGTAGGAATTTCACAAGAATCAGGGCCTGTTTGGAACAGAGGAATTTCACAGGAATTTTGCAGGAATTTTACAGGAAACAGTTCAATTCCCGCAGGAATCGGGAAAAATTCCCGCATTCCAAACAGGGCCTCAGTTTATTTTTACAAGAACAAGAGATTTTTTCTACGTTTATAGTCCAGGAGATTGCGATGACATCAGACGAGATGACAAACATTAAGGGGGTGATCGGTTCGGCTGAAAAGCTCATGGCTTATGGCTGAAAACACTGTAGCTGGCTGGAAAAAGCACTGTAGCTGACTGGAAAAAGCACTGTAGCTGACAGAGACTTATTTAACATAATTAAATTTAAAAAAATTTAAAAATATAAAAAATATGTTAGCCCATTACGTATAATACAAACAAATACGGGAAAAAAAGAACCGGCAAAAAAGCTCAACAAAAAACCGAAAATTCAGAAAAATACAAAACTTATGAATAGTGACAAATAAGCCCACAGTCAGCAGCTGCAGCCATGTTGATCGCTGAGTATGGTCAGTTTCTAGTACTTTCTACTAGAATTTTTTTGTTTTATAAAAGCCAAAGTCAACTCTCATTATAAACCACTTCAATGGTGTAAAGCACCATGTATAGGTTCAGTTTTTCTCGAGTTTCATAATCTTCGAATCTACCTCAGCAGTCATATTAACACAAAAATGCTTTGCACCAACACCACAAATATATGTTGGACCGACCAAAAAAAATGCTTTGCTTCAACACCAAAAATATACGTTGGACCTACCAGAAATGCTTTGCGCTAACACCAAAAATAAATGTTGGACCTACCAGCGTAATCGAGACCTCATGAAACGCGGAAATCTTCCCATGTTCTTGCTGGAACTCCCGAAAAATCGACGTGAAATTCAAGTGTCGCAGCTGGCCGAGTCCCAGACATAGGCCCTGTTTATTTCCACTTAAGATTATTATAATCTAGCTTATAGGTGAGGGATTATATAAGCTAGATTATAATAAGCTGATGGAAAATAAGTTGTCAAGTGTTTGACAGCCTGGATTATCAGAGTTATGGCTTGTTGTATTCGAATGTTTAAAGACTACAATGTCCTTGAGAGAGAGGCAAGTGAGTTGGGGGTGGATGAATGGCAAAGGTGGGTAATATTCTTAAAGTTTTATGGTCTTTAAGATAAAAGGTGGATCTATAAGCTGAAATAAGCTCCTTTTTTGAGTTTATTAGATTATAATAATTTGGGCTATTAGATTATAATAAGTTACCTTATAATCTAGGTTATTTGTTTCTACTTATAATTATAAACTAGATTACAATAATCTTAAGTGGAAATAAACATGGAAACAAACAGGACCATAATCGGACAGCGAATCTACAGGTTTCTCGAGCGCTCGCAAAAGCGAACTGCCTGGCAGCCACCACAGAAGCCTACAGGGCTCCAAGCGGAGGACGTCCGGGACGTACGTGGGCGTGCCCACCCTGCCTAATGTGCGGATCCACGCATCCCGCAAAGCGCCGAAAAAAGAGCGGCGTAAAACACTCCAAAGCGAAGCCAGGACGGACGGGGCGAACGCGAGGCGCGCCGCCCGAGGGGCGCGCGCGCGCGCAGCCCCCACCGCCCGTCCAGCCCCGATCCGACGGCCCGCGTGCGCCCCGACCGGCCGCGGAGACACGGAGCCGCCCCCCGCACCCCAGGACCCTGGAGCTTCCTCCTCTTTACCACCGGGTGCCTCCGGTAACCTCACCGCGCTAACGCACCCGACCCCGGCCCTTGGTTGCTTCTTCCTCGGTTGGGTGCTGTGCTTATATACCCCACTCCTCCGTGGGCGAGCTCGAGCTCTTGATCGAGAGGTGGTGGTTGTATGAGAGGTGGGTGGGTTGCGGGGGTGGGGATGAGCTGCAACGGGTGCCGCGTGCTGCGGAAGGGGTGCAGCGAGGCGTGCGTGCTGCGGCCGTGCCTGCAGTGGATCGAGGGCGCCGGGGCGCAGGGCCACGCCACCGTGTTCGTCGCCAAGTTCTTCGGCCGCGCCGGCCTCATGTCCTTCGTCACCTCCGTCCCCGAGCAGCAGCGCCCAGGTAGGATGGTGTTGCTACTTGCTGTTATGATTGTATACGCGTTAAGGTATAGCGCTCGACCGGTGCACGAGTTCTTGGCTGATGTTTGCATGCGCGTGGTGGAGTTGTGGATGCAGCGGTGTTCCAGTCGCTGCTGTACGAGGCGGCGGGGAGGACGATCAACCCGGTGAGCGGCGCGGTGGGGCTGCTCTGGGCCGGGAGCTGGCACCTCTGCCAGGCGGCGGTCGAGACCGTGCTGCGCGGCGGCGGCATCGGCCCGCTGCCGGAGGTCGAGGGCGGCGTCACTGCGGACGGCTCCGGCGGTGGCCGGGACCTGTTTGCCTCCCCGGTGAGGCACGCCGCGGCGAAGCGGGTGACCACGAGGAAGCCCGGGGTGCCGGAGGCCGCGTCCCAGGGCCAGGAGCCGTCGTGCGATCTCGGGCTGTGGTTCAGCCCCGGATCCCCGCCGGCGGCGGGGGATCGGCGGGCGAGGCGTGCTGGCACGCCGTCGATGAACTCGGAGGAGTCCGTGACGACGAGCGGCAGCGAGAGGGAGCCCGAGCTGCTGAATCTTTTTGTCTAAGCTCATCTGTACGCGCTAATTAAACGTTTAATCCTCATGCGCGCGCTGGTCTCCTGGATCCCGGCGAACTGTTTGCTAGCCTCTCGCCGGCGAGGTGTCCTTAGTCTTTTCTGGGCGTGTGCAGAAAAACCGCCGGCCCGGCCGCCGTCCCGTTTGGTGGGCGACCGAGATGAGGGCGCCGCGCCGGTGCCGCACACTGCCGCCTCCCTTAACTATTTCTTTTGTTTCTTCTCTACTCTGTTGGTAGTACAACAACGATCGTTAAATAAAGTAAGCTAAAGCTCTCGCTCTGATCTTATCTTCAGCTTATCCAAAGCGTGATTTGTGATGGCCAGCCACTGCATGCTTTAGCGCAAGAACTGTACTCCTTTGTTGTTAACTGGTCATATGATTGATCGGTTAATTTTTCATGTTACAAAAGTCCCAAGTGGGCGTATTGAGCTAGGAAAGAGGCTAGGAAAATGCGGATACGCGTTTCGGGGTGAGCGCGCGACGACTTGACGCGACCGCCCGCCCCCGCGGCGCGGCAGAAAAGAGAAGGCAAGGCCGCGCCGGTGTCGCGGTCTTGGGAGCCGAACCCGTCGGCAGGCAGGGCTGCCACGCTCCCGCCCGGTCGCGGGCAGCGGCAGCAAACCTAGCTGTACGTACGTACGGTACCTTCCAATTTGTTGTGCCGTGACCGTGGCCCCGTGATACACCGCCACGTAACGTTGCATACACGCTTTGTCGTTGAAGTTAGGGGCGGATCCAGCGGTGGGGCGGGGGCTCTGAGCCCCCTGTCGTTACCGAACCCTTGGAACCCCTTTATAAATTTTTAGCTATGGATGTATGGTGTAGGAGGGACATAGTTGAGTTATGTCGCTGTATCACTTTTGTTCAGTCCCTCTTAAAAATTTTCCTGGATCCGCCACTGGTTGAAGTAGACGTCAGAAGCGAGTAAAAGGGTTGGTTTTTATGTGTAGGATATGAGATAGGCTCAGAGCATTTTCGTGAGCAATAATTCACTTTTATTTGTCAGTAACAGCTCTGTGGGAGGGGGCGAGGCTGTTCGCGGCTTCAGCCTGGGTTCATTCTTGGGATCAACCTGGGCCTCAAGGGGTACATTAGTATGCGTGTTGAGTGGCATAGTATGTGTCCATGTTTCAAAGGTTGTGAGTCTCTGATTAGATACTAATATATATACTGCGTAGGTTATATGTATTTGTTTTAAACCACTAAAAAAACAGCTTAGTACTCTGTTAGTCATGAACCGACATCACTGCAGTCTAAGGGCATGTTCGGATGTTACAACATTTATATATCCCAATATCAAAAAATTACAGTTTTTTATGCATCACCTATGAAATACTACATTTTTCACATACAGTATTTCATAGTTTTAACAAAAACTACATAATGTTTGGGAATTTACGGTATTTGATACAGCATTTTGTTCCAAAAAGTAGCTATCAAGACAAGTGGTCATTATTAAGAAAAAATGTAGTACGTAGCACTTTACATGTGAGCTCGCTAGCCTATGGTAATCTAAGCCCAAACCAGCCTGTACAAGTAAACTAGCTTATGTACTTGTACGTGAATTTTTTTTATCTCAACAAAATTTTTAGACAGCGTCAATGCTTTTGGCCAATAGATTTGAACTCTCTCCATGAAAGATTAGAACCCTAGTTCAACACTTTTAAATCAACAAATCCAATCAATCCATCTCATGGAGAGGTTCAAATTAGAAATGCAGATGTGACCTGCTGGTTTGATTTCAACAAATTGCTAAACGATGATGATATAACAGTGGTCACCACTACTATAAAAAAGGTCATCACAGATGATTCGAAACTGTTATCATAGACGGTTTTCCGAACTGTCAGAATATATATGTCAGTGATAATCGGAACTTATTACAGACGATTTGTGAGCCATCTATGATAAATACAACACAGACATTGTAACTAGAACCATCTGTGAAGAACACTATCACAGACGGCTTGAACCAAAAATCATCTGTGATATTTATACATCACAGACGGCTCTAACTACCAACCGTTTTTGATGGGCGAATATCACAGACGGTTGGTATATAGAACTGTCTGTGATACTTTACCATCACGGACGGTTAGTAGATAGAACCGTCTGTGATGTGTGAGTATCACAGACGGTTTTTGGTTCAAGTCGTTTGTGATAGTCTTTTATAGACGGTTTATACCACAAAACTGTCTGTGATAGTTCGTTCTATACCTAATTTTTTGTCTATTTTTTGGCTAGCCTCAAGAAATGTTAACTATGCCATTTGAAAACAAGCACATACATCAGCACATTTCATTTCCATTATGATTAGAATATACCATTACAGCATCACAAGATAACAAGCAGATTACCCATCTAACACAGCAAGAACATGGCAAGAACACATTTCCTAATCCTACGAACCCATGGCAAAAATATAGAAAAAATAAAGATCCTAGCAGCACGCGTAGACTTGCGTGCCGTCTACATTGTGTCGGGGTCGAGGAGGACAGTGAGGGGATAGGATGGCGGATATCACCAGCAAAGAAGGAGAGGCGACAGTAGCATCGTTTTTGTGTTACGACGGTGACACTGCACAAACACTCTTACGATACTTACGACAATAGTGTCTTGTACAGTGAACCGTGGTGTCACAACCGAAGGCAGAGGAGCTAGCTCATGGCGGTAGTCGATGTCGTCGAGGGGAGGAAGCAAGAATAAGTTAAGAGTGGATAAACTCGAGTGGAGGAGCAGCCGGTGGAGCTCACGCATCTTGAAGTCAAATCAGGGAAAAGGAATAGGGGAGTAATTAATAAGGGGCAAGAGATGGGAGAAACCGGTGCCTACCGTTCGATGCAAAGAGAATGGACGGGTGAGATCAAAATCCTGGGAGAGATGCCACGGATCGGTGTCGTGGTATTATCATAGACGGTTTGTTATATGAACTGTGTGTGATAATACACATATCAGAGACGGTTTGGTATACGTACCGTCTTTGATAATGCTTAAAAATACGCGCTCTACTTACGCCTGTTAATATTTCGATGCATGTGACCTTAAAACTGTTCTCTCTCCCATCTTCTTCACCAGATTTCTCAATAATGGCATCTATTATTCTTTTGATCGCTTTCCTCTCATCTATCCATCATGAGTTGTTTTGCCGCAACCATACAGGCGGTCAACAACTTACGTTTGAAGCAGCTCCTCCGTTCACGCCCTTTTCTCGAGTTACTTCCATCTGTCAGCTGGACCTCATCATCTGTCATCGACAGAGGTGTCTCCTTGCCGCTCAGGAAAGGGAATTCGCCCTCAGCCTCGTTCTTCTCTTCAATGTACGCTAAGCAGAAGAGGCTCTTGCAGTAGTGGAGAGACACATGGATAACCTTGCAGATCAAACAGAAGCTGTCGATTCTGAAGAAGCTTATCATGGCATCCTCTTTGAGATTATGGGTCATGCTAATGATTTGCCCAAGCTAGAGGAGAAAGTGGAGTGGGTAAGAACAATCTTCACAGCATTCGAGAACTCAGCCGCTCATCCTCCAACTCCAAAAGTAGAAGAGGAATCATATGAAGCCCAGAAGATCAAGATCTGAGAATCTCTTTTTTGGACATTTGTAATAAATTTGACTTGAATTTGTCTTTTGTAAAAGTAACTGGTCACACTGGTCACGCTTATTTGTTCCAGCTGATCAGTAGTTTCTGTAGTTCATATGACAAAAGACAAAACACAGACGGTTATAAATAAAAATTGTCTATGATAGTTTCATAGACGGTTTTTAATACTAACGGTCTGTGATAATTTACATATGGTTTTTAATATGAATCGTCTGTAATATTAGCGCTGGCAGCAACACAGACGTTTTCTAAACTAAAACTATCCATAATTGTATTTAATACAGTTAGTTTTGTGAAAACATCTATGATATAACATTTAATATTAAGCTTTTTTATAGTAGTCCAGTCTCAGTGGGGGTTTC
Organism: Dendrocalamus latiflorus; assembly: GCA_017311315.1. Taxonomy (NCBI): domain Eukaryota; kingdom Viridiplantae; phylum Streptophyta; class Magnoliopsida; order Poales; family Poaceae; genus Dendrocalamus; species Dendrocalamus latiflorus. The sequence continues at coordinate 6,801,070 of CM029629.1, read as the reverse complement.
ATGGAGTTTAATGGGCATTAAATACGCTGACATGACACTGTATTAATGAAGAGAGAGATGATAAAAGTTTCATGAGAGTAGAGAGAGTTTCATGGGGATGAAACTCTTCTACACTGTTTCCAAAATATGAGTGTGTTGGAAACTGGGATATGAAACCTCCACTGAGACTGGCCTAAGTGTAGTCCAGGGCAGCCATGAGCAAGGTGGCCAGTGCGCCTGTATCCCGGGCGTACGCATTCAGTGGCCACGTGAATCAATGGCGTCAAGATGCATTCGCTAATAGCAGTAGAGAAGCACTGTTAGCTAGAGATGCAGCACGCCAGACTGAACTCGGTTTTAGAAAATGGAGTCGATTTTTTTGAAACTCCGAAAATACCATAGTGTTTTAGGAATCCATGGTTTTAAAACTGAAGCAAGGATTGTATCCAAACACCTCGTTGTATTTCATACTACGGTTATTTTAGAAACCATTGAATTTTCTAATAACTCCAAAAAAAATACTTTGTATCCAAACAACTCCTAAGTTGTCGCGCCTGATAAGCGAGAACTCTTACCTGTGATTGTATATTACTACGTGTAAGATTCTTTTTATGTTGTCGCTGACAACAAACGCATACACGTTTAAAGGAACGACTTCGTTGCCATGGTCCATGTATTACAGAGTACTATAAGATTATGGCGACCAAAATGTTCCGAGTGATTGGAGCCAGTGTATTGAGTATTTGTTTATTTTGTCCTGGCCTGCTTGTAACATAAATTTTTCTTCTTTTTTCTGTAGAAATTAAACTGTTTTCTAAGATATTCCTGAAAAATCCATGTGAGATCCCTACGTTCCAAACGGCCCTTAATCGAATGGACGGCTGACTGCATGTTCTTCAAAATGTAATCACCGAAGAAATAGCAGCTAGTATGGCCTTTTGCTCCGTTGTCGATCAAGTCTCGTTTTTTATTCCGAGTAAAACTACTATCGACGATTCTGATTCCCATGGGCACATTGCACATCAATCGCATCGGAACCTCCAAATGATACGGTACTGATTCTTTGTGTTCTCCGAACGTGTAGTAGGATCATCTACGTTCTCGTTCGTTTTCGAACGAGGAAAAGAATTCGACTTTAAGATTTTACGAGGTCGATTCATTTATGCTGTCCCGTCGAACATGCTAGTGGTCAAATTGGACAGAGCCAATTCCCCATCGGGCACATGATACACATGCATTTATCGGTTCATCCATGAGTGATCTTTTGTGCGCCAGCGACTCACCAAGGCACCAGGGACATGTATGCATGTGCATGGGCAGCAAATGATGCTAGTGCTAACTCCTGGCTCAATCGCTTTCTTCTTTTCGGTTGCTAAATACAGTTTTCTATATTAACTAGCATTTTACGATAACTAGCTTTTAAACAGAATAATTTTTAAGACGGAGTCTACAAACCGATTGTAGTAGATATACAATAACTTCATTTATACCAACTAAAATCGCACGTGAGTCTCATTCTTCATATTTTCTCTCGTGAACAGTCAAAAGTTATAAGCTATAGCTAAAAAATCATAAGTTACATATAAAAAAAAACAGAAAACAAAGGCCCGTTGTGCTTAATGAAGCAGATGCAGATGGGTATGGCTTCTTCTCCTGCAGGAGGCTGCAGTAGACAGTAGCTGGTGGCCATCATCTTATCTTGTACTCCAGTCAACTGTGCGGTGAGTGTGGAGTCGGCGGCCGGTTGGTGCGAACTGGCGCGCAGGTATGGTTCCCTCGTGTTGCATGAGTGAGGCGGACTGGGAAAATCGAATCCAGAATTACAGAGCGTGGTGAAATTTACACCAGCGGAGCGGCTACTGTTGCTGTAAACCACTGGTTGATTTCTGCATTTATAAAGAACAAAACTCTTGTCTTCGGCGGTAAATAAACAAGATAACTAAGCTCTACGAGCTGTAGAAAGTTACTACTACTAAGCTGTTCCTTGGAAGCTAGGCGACAAAATCGGGTATTATGGGTTAGACGACAAAAGCGCTGGCGTTAATAAGCATGGAGGCGTCTGGAAGGAGACTACCTCGGAGCGCAGGGAGCGGGGAGGGAGACTGCAAATTGACGGTCCAGATTCCCGATGGGACCACGACAGGTGAAGGAATCGCACGGCCGGGCCGAGCGGGACCCAGCTGTAGGCCCTAGCGGACGAGAAATTATTCGGCTCGCCCGCCCGATTCCACCTGAATACGACTGCATGGAAATCATGTCTTCTGTTCCATGTAGCACTCAATTGCTAAGCAACCTGGAAAACAAACCCGAGTGTGTGTGTGTTTTCCTGAGCGAGCACATGCCTTGCTTGAAAACTAGAAAGGTGATCTGCACACTTTTAAATGATTTAGGCCCTGTTTATTTCCACTTAAGATTATTATAATCTAGCTTATAGGTAGAGGATTATATAAGCTAGATTATAATAACCTGGTGGAAAATAAGCTGTCAAGTATTTGGCAGCCTGGATTATCAGAGTGATTGTTGTATTCGAATGTTTAAAGACTACAATGTCCTTGAGAGAGAGGCAAGGGAGTTGGGGGATGGATGAATGGCAAAGGTGGGTAATATTCCTAAAGTTTTATGGTTCTTAAGATAAAAGGTGGATCTATAAACTGAAATAAGCTCCTTTTTTGAGCTTATTAGATTACAATAATCTGAGCTATTAGATTATAATAAGTTACCTTATAATCTAGGCTGTTTGTTTCCACTTATGATTATAAGCTAGATTATAATAATCTTAAGTGGAAACAAACATGGTCTTAGTAATATATGCGTGAATTTGCTTTTTAAAAAATAATTGTTGTAGAACTGTATTTATGATATTTTAATATTATATACTATAAAAAATATTTGCTCTGTTTTTAATACTTATCATCTGTGACCAAAATTTTCTTCCCTAAATACTTACATAACAAAAATAGTAAACATAGTATAATATAATATTTTTCATTTGTATTAACATCATCTCTTCATTTTATCATTGCAATGCTTGTCTGTACTATAAACTCATAATGCACATCACATAATTTACACCAGTATAGCTGAGAGAACATCCATCAATGTATCACCCTCTCAATCCCTCTATTCTGTAGATGTCCACCAAAGAAGAGGTAAGTATTTTCTTTCTGTGAGTATTTCTAGCATACTATTTTTTCCTCCATACATACATATGTACGTACTCCTTATCTTATTTTTTCTTGAATGCTAACATTTTCTAGAATTTAAATTCTCAATAAAACCAAAATTTTAATTTTCCACTTAGTTTAGAATTAGAAAAATAATCGCCAGTTTCCTTTGTTTTTAATTAATATGCACATTTTTAGATTGTACTTCTTATAGACTTTCTTTGCCAATTTTAGGTTGGAATTTGTACATAAATCTAGCTATTAATTTTTATCTTGAATTTATGTTATTTTTTTATTGTACTTGACATACACTCTCTCTTTTAATAAAAAATTTTTAATTTAATTTTGAGTTTTAGTTTTGCTTTTGTGCGAGAGTTTATAATATATTTCTATTTTTTTCTTAGCAGCTCTAAAATATATGTCATGAGCTTTTAATATATAATATATTATGCAACATGAGAGCAAAATTTTGTGTGTTTATTCTCGGATTCGCAAAAGTGCACAATTGGCTATCCCATTGTTGTCTAGCGAGTGGGTAGAGAACGCATTGTGCGGTACATAATAGTTATCACCCTCACCATGAATGGTACCACATCGCGCAGGTGATTGGTATAAGGTGGATCCATCATAAACTACGTGTTAACTAGTTCTGATGCAGAATTTACGAGACTGTACGTATGCAGACTAGTCTTCAAAAGGAATACATGTTCGTGCAACGCAAAACTGCTGGTGGCTTCTCCTGTCCGTGTTAGAAATTGCCGGAACGCTAGTTGGTTCCTTCCGAAAGAATGGCGCCACTGTTGGAGCTTCCAACACCTGTGAGCAGGTTCAATCCAGCACAGTGGCGAGTATGGTCGGGCCGATAATACGATCCCGGCCCGGTGCCGGTCTGGACGACTGCACGGCCGCCACACGAGGTGCAGACCAGACCAGTCCTCCCACGCTTCCCCAGAATCCAACCGCGGCGCCGGCGCGTGGAGGCCGGAGACAGCGCCGAGTCGGGGCCAGGCCAGGGGCGCGGCTGCGGAAGCGGAAGCGGAGGCAAGGGGAAAAGGAGGCGTCCCATCAGGCCATCACCGCGAATAGGCGGCATGCGTGCGTGCCAGGCTCTTCGGCTTTCAGGCCGGAGCGCGGCGACTAGCGCGCCAGCGGTGGGACCCGAATCAGCCAGCGCCCTGGCCCACCACCCCTCGGCTCGGCGAATGTCATCGTCCCTCGGTTTCTGGGGCCGACGAGGACCGCCCGGTCCGCCCGCCTAGCCGTCGGTACGGCCACGCCACAGAACACGCGCACACGCTTCGACGCACGCGCCTGATTACAGGGACCCATGTGTCAGTGGCAGTGAACTACGTGCGGGAGTGTGATGCGCGGAGCTGCCGAGAGTTTAATTGCCATTTTTTGTTTTTCTAGCTTTCAATTTATTTAAGGTAGAAACATGTTAGTATTTAATTCTGACTTTTGTTTAGTATTTTTATTTTTTATTTATTTGTATTATCTGTGTTAATATAATAGTTTTACTCTCAATTTTTCTCATTCTCCCTAATTTTTTCTATTTTTCTTAGAAAAAGGTAATGGCTGCTATAATGAAATTTTAGCTAAAAGATACAAGGCACAACTAAAAACTTAAACTGAAAGCTAGTTGGAGCAGACCCTTAGAGGTTCGTCCTACTCTCTAGGGCCCGATTTCCTCCCATCCCATGCAGGGGCAGAGGGAAGGGGGGCTGGCAGGGGCCTGGCACCCCCCATCGATCAACAAGTGTTGTAGGATCCGGTATGTACTAATGGCTTTAGTACTTCTTTATGCAGCTAAAGTATCATGCATATTGGGCATCCTAAATAATATTTGGTCAGCACTAACTAACGTTCAAGCCCAAATGCCCAGTAGAGTTTGAGGCTCTAAATTTTTGTATTTTATTTTAAATTGGAGATATATAGCATCACTAATTGAAGGGAAGCATGGTGTCTGAACTTCTAGCGTTCTTCTATACTTTCCTCCTTGTCTGTCTCATTTGCGGTATCACATCAACTAGAATCAAGGTAAGGTACAATGTAGCGACTTGCCGCCGTGGTGAGGCAGTCAAGCGAAGAAACAACCAGGGCAAGTAGTAAGTTACTGGTTTATATGACGACATTATGCCGTACATATAAATTGAAGTTTACAGATATGCAATATATTGTTGTGTTGGCCAAACACACTTTCCTGTGTTTGAAACTTGGACATATTGTTTTTTTAAAATAGACGCACAAACATATTGCCATGTTATATTTCCGTCTACCATTATTGTCGATTTAGACCTTCAGCCCCTCTTATGCTCAATTCCTGGCTCCGCCCCTGATCCCATGCACGTTGGATCTCACTAGCTAGGCACTAGCGCACAGCTTGCTATTGGCATGCTGGGTCACTGCTGTCACTTGGCTTTTCAGCGCCCTAAGCCTAAGACAAGCAGCCGGTAAACTTTAACCTGTTCAAAATGGCTTATGTTTTTAGCTTTTTAAAGCCAAAAGTAGATTAGAACATCTTGCCCTCTGGAAGTGCCTTTCTAAGCTTTGAAAAGCTAGAATTCATGTAGGACTGAATGGCACGATAGGAGAGCTGAATGGTGCCGTCAAATTTTCTCCTAAGCATTCACTAATCCTTCGCCTTGATAACAACAAAGCTATAAAGATTTAGTAATAGAAAGTCAACACAAAATCCAGCAAATTAAGAAGTTAAAATCCTAGAAATGAACAGTAAAAATGGATAGTGTTGCTACAATAAATCGGTATTGCCACTACAATAAAACCAGCTCGAGAACAAAGAAACATCACTGTTTAAAACCAATAATCCATGTAACTATTAATCCGCAGATTCAAATGATTTGAAACCTAGTATGCACATTCTCTAAAATGTCATGATCCTATTCCAATCAATGATCAAGAAAATCATTGTCAAAGTTCAAATATTTTTTCATTTGAAGGAATGTTGCACTAAAATCGGGTAAAAACAAAAAAATGGTGAATATGACTTGTTCGTGAGTGAATGATGGCCAAAATGATTCTAGATGTATTTTTCACATGTCACAGCAGGCTACAACACCGAAGAAATTGAGGCAAAAATAACTGGATCAATAAATCACTATGAGATACCAAATCCAAGCAAAACCAATCAACTTTAAGAATTTGCCAGATTTGATACTCAGATAGATGAAGATTGATTTTCGTGGCATATCTCTATTACTTACACGTTTTTAGCATCCAACAAAATCAAGAAGGGAAAAGAGAAAATCAAAACCAACCAATTTGTATGACTGCTACGGCTATACCAATTTTTCTGAAAATTTAAAAATTGCTCCTGAGAAAATACAATCTTTATAGAACCAAAGTAAAACTTATAATAGTCTATCCCAACATTATTCCCCATCTTCTCATCCTCTCACATGGTTCTTTGATCCAGAAAGCAAAAGTAGTCGCCCTCCACCTCCGCCGTGTGCGCGTCCTCTTCTTCCGGCCACTTCTAATCTATTTCAGCCAGACGCCAAAAGTTCCAGCAGGTAAAACACGCCTTGTACGGGTTTTACCGGAGGAAGCTTCGCCGCGTTTCGTGAATGGGCCCCTCCACTAGCGGAGAGGCGATATGGTGCGCCGAGACCCGATCGGCAAATTTGTGGTGAAGCATGCGCTTTGGGCCTTTCAGCCTATGCAATATGTTGGCCAAATCGAGAAGTCCAGGGATGAGACTTGAGTCACGAGGATCAGGCCCCACCTTGAAATCACAAGTTTCCACGTCGCGAGGACATTTCTCTGTACTGCGTTATGCTTTCATAGTAAAGCTGGGCCATGGCCCATGGAAGCTTAATTGATCGAATCTGCCGGACTTGTCTGGGTTGTAATCTGTCCCATGGTATTCCGGCCCAATCTTAGATAGTACAACTATTCACTGTTGCTGCTGCTTACTTGTAGGATAAAAACCGAGTGTGTTCTGACAGAATCAACAGATCGATTCATTTTGAATTAGGTTCCGTAGATTCTTTGGGTCATTAATTCCTTGTCTCAACGTAGTATTCCTTACACGCTTGTGCAGTCATAGTGCGATACTTTACTACTCGAGTCACTCTACGTACATATCGCCAGTACATTTATACATTGCAGGGTTCATCACGCTTCACAACAGGGGCTTTTGCTCGGAGCTACTTATTTTCAAGAGGTATTACAACCCGGAATGGAACGAGGATAATGTATCGGCAACAATGCTATATTTGAGATTAAGAATAATTCTTTACAGAGTCTGGCATACGTGCACCAGTCAACGGTGGCGTGTAGTCATTGTCTAGTGCCTATTTTATTGTCAGCTTAGCCGTCGCCGCACACTCCCTCCCTGGTTCTCAGGTGACAACCGTCGCCATTTGCTCCTTGCGGACATATCGTCACCTGTCGTGGCCATACTCCTTGCCACCGAGACCAGGCCAGAGTTGCTCTCAGTCCCTTGCCAAGTCGCTCAGTGGCCGATTGCCTCTCGATCTCATACGCCAGTACTACCAGATTTAGCGATTTTGGTTTGAATCAGCGGAGTCTGAGAGAGACGAAGGTTTGAGGGGTCTACGGATGGGTTAATGGGCCAGTCTGATGAGGAAGCAGATGTGTTGTTAGGCTGGGTTACTTTAGGTGAATGGGAGATGTGAGGTGTAAGAGTAGACTGAAATCAATTGGTAGTAAAAAAAATATGAAATCTTTTGTCTAATTATTAGTATATGTAATATATCTACTATAAATTAGGTATTAGATGAAAAAAAATCGAATGTTCAGTTAAACATCCTTGAACAACGTTGGGTCTGCCCAAGGCCTCTGGTGTCTGGTTCCAAAATAAAATGCATTGTACTTGCATTATATTTGTCGACAGAGTATCACCAATACAGTAGTTTCAATTGGCAAGTGACGAGAGTAAAAAACCATGCTCCGGCATTTGTTTAGCACATGAACGCATATAGTAGCTTGACTATTTCCGATCCCAATTTGCTGTTACAGAAATACAATAGGACTCCAAGGATAACAAAACAAATACCAGCAGTGTAACGAATTCGGAATCTATATGCCCTCTCTCTCCCGAGCACGACAGCTACTTAGCTCATGCACAAGACGCATGGATTTGAGTGACATATACCCTAAACAATGATTGGCTTGCAGCCAGTACAAGTACTTCATACTACCACGCATGCATCCAGACAGGAATAACAGATCAGTAGTGGCTGGGAGTGAGAGCCATCAAATGGAATCAGCACACACACTGGCGACTGAACAAACGCCTCTCTGCAACTCCTTTTGCATAAGCTCAGAATCCCAAGCATTTGTCCTCACCCTTTTGGACTCGTCATGTCTAGGGCATATCCACAGATAGGAAAGTGTCTCTCCGTCCTTGAGCACATGCAAACTCTTCTTGCATCGCTTTCACAGCACTCGCACATCTTGTTGCTTGTGGTGTCTGCATGGAAAAATCCATGGGGATTCAGTAGCTAGAGAGAATTTCGCTACAAAAGTTCAAATGCCTTAGCCTAGTTGCTTGTCCTCATGCTCTTTTATCTTCTAGTTGCACTAAAACAATGCACTAATCCTTTGCCGCCAAATATAAAAGACAGTGCCTTCAGTCTTCTGTAGCAGAATGACAAAGGGAATTGCCCCTTGAGAAAAAGCTGTGATGGCTTAGCCTAGCTACTTGTCATCTTGCCCTTGTACCCTTGATAAAGAATCATGTTTAGTTAGTGCCTGATCATCATTGGGACTAATATAATGGCACTTGCTTAACCCTATCTTCTTCGCCCCATGTGCTTTCCATGAGATTCTTCTACTGACAAAGTTGGTGGCCTTCCCATGCATGCAAATTAGGATGTTGAATCACCTTCTCTGGGAATAGTAGCAATGCAACCTGGAGACCCGGATTTAACAATCTGATTTGCTATGTATTCCAAGCTAGTCCCTGAATCAGTAGCTAGCTCACACAATACCATTGGTAAATATCACATTTATACATACGAATAAATAAAAAGGTACTTCATATTACATAGCCAATCGTAAATAGGTCTTATGACCAATTTTACACAACGGCTGATCGGCCAAATAACATTGTTCAGAGTAAAGCAGTGAAATAGTATGTAAACCAAAAGTGCTCCATATCTTGCCATAGATAATCAACTGGGGCAAAACCTAGTCCTAGCCTTCATCTTCCATGTCAAAGCCGAAGGCATGGGTGAACCCATACACCGGATCATCACTCCTGTCATCTAAAATCACTTAATAAACAACAATGAGTACAGAGGTTCTCAGTAAGTCTCTATAGCAGAATACAACAATGTTTAACTATATGCAAGGCTTATCTGGTGAAGGTCCTATGTCTCTTTTTGCATAAAGCCAATTTGCTAAATATACTAATTTAGCTAGATTCCAAATTAATGACTTAGCCATTTTGATATTAAAATCAATATTTATTTTTGAGTCAAATTTTATCATGAGAGCGAAAATACTTCGCTTTCATTCCCATTAATAGTGTCGGTGTTTTAATACAGATCTTACATACGATTTGTTTGGATTTGAAAATTCTCTTAGAAGACTGAGCTATAGTCTTGCAGAATAGAGACACGGGAATCTTTATCCAGGTTTGGGCCTTCTCCTAGTAGAATAATAATGCTATGTCCTGTGTGATTACTAATAAAAGGAAATGATTACAAGAGTGTAATGCGGAAAAGAGTCAGCACTATCTCTAATCTGGCCTGGCCTGCCCTTTTCCCTCTCTGGTGCTAACCATTAAACACTTGATGAAATGACGGCTGTTATCCAGTTCTAGAAGGTGCCTCAATGCTTCGTGCAATAACCGTCCGACGAAGATTATTGTCAGAAAAACATGACAGTCGTTCATTGTGCAGCGGTTGTTGTTAGAGAGAGATCATGTGCTGTTATTAGATAAATGCACATTCTAACTGCCTCATCAAACGTTCCCACGATGTAGTAAGTCATCGCTTGGAAAGTCAATTGGGGATATAGAAACCGCAGAATAGTCTACAATCACAAGGTGATCGTAGGACTGCTTACGACTATGTGGTCGTAGAAGAATCTACAACCATGGAGTAGACGTAGAAGGACTTACAACTATGTGATCGTAGAAGAGCCTACGACCATAGAATAGTCGTAGAAAGACTTCATGATCATAGAAGAGTTTACGACCATAGAGTAGTCGTAGAAGAATTTACGACTTCATGACCATAGAATAGCCTACAACCATAGAGTAGTCGTAGAAAGACTTACAACTTCACGGTCGTAGAATAGCCTACGACTATAGAGTAGTTGTAGGACTTACGACTTCACAGTCGTAGAATAGCCTACGACCGTAGAGTAGTCGTAGAAGGACTTACGACTTCATAGTCATAGAAGAGCTTACGATCATGGAGTAGTTGAAGGAGAACTTACGATTACCTCGTGAATCTTCTCCCTTATCAATTGGGGTATATCCGAAGGATATAGTGACATAATAATTTGAGTATTATTCTATTCTTGTCATCTAGCCCCCCAACTTCAAGTGAAAGTAACTTACTTGAGAAAGAAAGAGTAGTCGTAGATGAAAAATGATCGAAAGAAAAACCTTTTCGATTCTTATCGACCAGAAAAAAGCTTAGGAAATAAGGTAATTTCGCTTGAGTTGTAAAGACAGATGGACTTCAAAACAAGAGAAAACCCAATTGTTTTTCGCTGTTGTGTCCATCGAATCGGTTCTCGAGATAACCTTTTAGTTTCTGAGGCGAGTAACTGGCTCACATGGTTATAAAACTTACTGTGAGGTAATTCTTGGTCTCCTCTTTTCCCCATCTACTCCAACTCACTCGAGCTCTCTGCTACCAGCGAAATCGTATCCTTCGCATGATCTCGCCTAAATTCTAGCCAACCAGCCCAAAGAAATGGCAAGGTCATCACCTACTTGGGTAGTGTCGGAGATGGATGATGCAAAATTGAAGGCTTTGGAAGATGCTGAGAAGATTCCTCTGTGGCGATTCATCAAGTGGATTGAAGTCGCTGCACAAAACTAGCTATCGGGCAAAATAGGAGAGATTCTAGTATTTCAGGCTTATTGTGAGTGTGGCCTTCACCTCCCTGCTCATCCCTTCCTCACAGCAGTGCTCGAATACTTTGGGGTTGAATTGGTGAACTTAACCCCCATTCAATCACAATGTGTTAGCGTATTTGTATATCTTTGTGAGGCATACTTGGGAATTTCGTCGGACCTCGAGCTCCACCGGTACTATTACGAGACGAGCCGACAAACCGGAGTTGCAGGAAGTTGCACTTTAAGGCCCTGCTCTATTGGGCTGAAAAGCTGTGGCTTATGGCTGAAATTGTACTGCAGCGGCTGAAATTTTATTGTACTGAAGGTGGTTTATTTAGCGTAATTAAATTTAAAAAAATTAAAAATAGAAAAAAAATGTTAGCTCATTACGGACAACGCGAATGAATACGAGAAAAAAGAACAGGCAAAAAAGCTAAAAAACCAAAAGTTCAAAAAAAGATGAAATTTATGAATAATGAAAAATAAGCCAGAAGCCAAAAGCTGAAGCTGAAATGAGCGGGGAATACAGAGCTGTATATCCCAATGTACACTCAGTCCATGTGGCCGAACTGGATGAAAAGATGTTCTATTGGGAGATGACCAGTGACGACAGCTTGTCTTTTGTGGGAAAGGTTGCAGAGAAGAACAATATTTGGAACTCAGCTCCCAAAGATCTTACCTAGATAGCCCTCTACATCTCGGCCATCAAAGAGCTGATGGACAAGGCCTCACCGGTAGGCACGTGGTAAAGGATTTCATCACGCGCCGCATCAGTCCTCTAAAGTGATGAGCGCACCCCATGTGGATGTACTCGGGTGCTTCAAATTCAACTAGGGACTACGAGAATGGTAAGTAACATTTGTACTCATAATTGTAATTATGTTTACTTCTTTTGAGTTCTGTGTATAGATCATTTTGTTTGAATATATCTCAATTTGGGGGAAATTAACTCTTAGGTCAAGGCCGTCTGCGAGAAGGCTCCACCACTAGATATGGAGGCTCCTTGAATCTTGGTAGATGTATCAACTGAAGATAGAGAGGAATGCCTAAAGGTAGTCAAAGAATTGACTTCATCTTTAAAACTACAAAGTTGTAAGGAACGACTAAATAGTGTTCTCTCTTTCTCGCCGAGCGTGGGCATGAAACACCATCAGGATGACCAAGGGATAGAATTGATAGTCGTCGGAGGAGAGACGAAAAAAATCAAAGCTCCTCTGGCAAAGAGACGTTGACTGGTTAAGACAGTCGATAAAGACAAGGGGAACACAAGTGTAGCCGTTCCTCTTGCCGCTCTTCCTCTTGCTGCTCCGAGTGGCGCCATTGAGAAGTTCATTACAGATGTGACTGCTGCAAGTGGAATAGGGGTAGCTATATTAGAGAAGTCGACTCCTAAAATCAAGGTACCCTTCTATTATGACCTTGAAGCTATTCAGTTTGCTCTTCTTAAGGTTTTATCAATTGACTTGAAAAGGAAAACAGGAAGAGTTGTATGTCTTTTGTGAAGGAGACTGCTGCGACAGTAGAACCTGTGATTGAAAAGAAGGTTGCTCTCGAGGTGATCGAAACTAAGATTGACCACCAGAGAAAGGAGGAAGAAGGAGTAGCAACTCTTGCACCAAACCTTCGATTAGACGTGATCGAAGGAGTTGAGACTCTCGACCAAGCATGGTCAAAGAGGTTCTCATTTCCCCGCGACCAGACGTGGTTGCAGAGAAGTAGTTAAAGAAACCGCTCTCTGAGAGTGTTCCTTCTAAATTCACACTGAAGGCAATGACACCAAGGTATAAAAATACAAGTAGAAACACTGCATTTTACCTTTATGTCTTCTCACATGCTAATTCATTTTTTGCAGTTCTAGCTTAGCCTCTCCACTATTCAAGGATGCTTCTGTCGAAAAGCCCCCTGCGGATCTGCCCATGACTGAAAAGATGGTGGTCCAAAAGTTGACCATTGTAGTAATTGGGGCTGTAGGCTACTGCCAAAGCTGATAAAGGGTTACTGTCGGAGAAGAAGAAGAGGAAAAACAACCTAACTTCTTCTCTTCATTTTAACCCTCCCTTTGTAACATGATCTTCTTCTGATCGAACTCAAGTCCTACACCCCAAAGACCTTCCGAATAAAGGGTACATCTTTGACGATGAACATCTTGAGAAGATGTGGTGGAACAAGGTCGAAGAGCTCGACCGACTCAAAGCTTCTGGGCGGGTGCTCAGAAGTTTTGCTCGTAGGAGTATGAATATAGGTATTGAGAACTTGAACATTCATACCTGGTCTTTTCTTGTTTCTCATTGTCCTTTATCTAGAGAGCGTTGGAAGACATGGCAACTGTGCCTGAGTACCACAAACAGCTCGTGCTCCTACGACAAGAGAATGTTGAGCTCTTTAAGAAAGTAGTGGCATTGTAAGTTACTTATTCATGTAGTCAAATTCTATTTTTCTCATATTCCTTTAAACTCTTTTCTTTTAACAGAAAAAAGGTTGAGTTGAGTAAGTCTCGTACTAAGGTTGAAGAGAAAACCAAAGTAATTGGAGAACTTATTCATATTTATAAAGAAAAACTTGAGAGAATAAAGTTCCTCGATACTCAACTATCCGGTAAGAAAACTTTACCTTCGACCAGTTCCTTTAACTAATATCTTGATAAGTATCACCTTGACCATTTTCGACCTATTTGTAGAGGCCGTGGTCAAAATAAAGCACCTTGCTGAGGCAATGACTCGTAGCCAAGAATAAACAAAGTTGATGAATGCAAGGCTTTAAGACTACGGTATTCTTCTGAACAATCTACTTGGTGAATTTGGTATGGAAAAGATGAGTTCTTGTGAGGACACCATACCAGCTCACATGAGTATGATTGCACTACAAGCCGAAGCTTTAGAAAAGCATTTAGCCACTCTGATGACTGATCAGGCAGAGTCGATCAGGGATGTAGTCAGGGGTGCTATAAACTATGCCTTGGCAAAACTTAAGATATGAGATCAGAACCTCAACTTGCATCCAATCGAGCATGACTTTACCTGCTCTTTGGAAGAATCATCTTGCCTGATCGACGAAGTAGAGCCAATCGGACGTAAGGTGTCTGAAGAAATGCAACTTGTCTCTCCTTCTTCTTTAGAGTAGTTTGTAAATAAAAAACTTTGTAAAGACTTACCTTTGGTGATGAATGAACTTCTTCCTTTTTCTGTAATCATCTTGTTGAGAAATTAGTACTCATAAGACAAAAAAGAAAAGAAAGAGAACTAATTTATGACTAACAAATAAAGTTATGTTGATAATTCTATCCTAACCCTCGACTATTTACTTTGTTTATGAGAATAAACAAAGCAAATAGTACAGAGTGAAGTATGCAGAGATTAGAGAGCTGAGCAGTTCATCTGATCATTGTTGTCGAATTCGATTATCATGTACTGGTAGCAAAAGTTAGGAACGAAGAGATGCTAGGAAGTTCCTTCTAGTGGGCATGACCATGTGCAGAGAGGAAATACTTTGACTAGGTGTTGTTACCTTTCTTTGACCGGATTAATGATATCGAAGACATGAATAATGGGAGGATAAACACTAAGAGTTTCTTCTCATACATCTGTTCAACGTTTTCATAGATAATGTAATTGTTGTATGCTGATAGCAAGAGTCAGAAATGTTTTGTCACTAGGGTGCTCCTTCTAGTGGGTAGGACCACATGCAGAGAGAAGAGGATCGGACTGGTGGTGTTTCCTTATCCGATCAGTTAAACAAATTGGATGTACTAAAAGTGTTCGAATAAACATAAAAGAAGATCTACTGAACATACAATAATAAAGATTTGAACAAACTGAAAGCTTTATTCAAAAGAGTAGAAAAGTTACACATAAAACTTGTGTAATTGATCGATATTCCAAGAGATTGAGAGAATCTGGCCATCCTCCATAGTAAGTCATACCGAGCCTGGGCGAGTGACTTTGACCATAGTGTTAGGACTTTCCCATTTGGGGGAAAACTTGTTCCGATTAGATTACGATTGAATTTTTCTTAATACCAAGTCATCTATAGTAAGGCTGCAAGGTTGGATCTTATGATCGTAATACTTACGCATGGCTTGCTGATAGACTACTGATTAGATTAATGCTTGATTTCTCTTCTCTTCGAGCAGGTTGATGACATACGCTCAAAGTCGTTCTTGATTGGAGTCGCTGAAGTTTTTGACCCTTCTCAACTGGATCTATAGTTTTAGGGGAGGCACAGCTCAGCCCCCAAAAACTAGAAAAAAAGGAGTTTCTCCGGTTGCTCGACTAGGAGTCATATGAATTGCCTATAATACAGAAGGTAATTCTTGGACCCAAGCCCCCAAATGCTTCACAAGCTGGTCAAAGATTCGAGTCTTGATTCCTTTCATCATTTGGCCATTCGCATGATCGACTGTTCCATTACTCTGAGGATGAGCGACCGAAGCATAGCAAAGTTTGGTACCTAATTCGTCCCAAAATTCTTAGAATTTTGTGCTAAAAAATTGCTTACCATTGTCTGTAATTATCTGACTTGGGACGCGAAATCGAGTAATTACGCTTCTTATCATGAACCTTTCATGAATTCTGTTGTCATCCTAGTTACTGGTTCGGCTTCGATCCATTTCGTGAATGTATCAATAGCCACGAAGAGGATCTCAAAGCCCCCGGTGCTCTTAAGAACGGCCCCAAGATATCGAGACCCTAGGTCGCAAAAGGCCAAGATAGAAGAATTATCTAAAGAGTCTGAGCTAGTTGATGTATTTGTCGGCTATGAAACTGACATTGTACACATTTCTAAACCAGATCCTTGGTGTCCCTTGAGGGCTATCGGCCAGTAGAAATCTTGTCAAAATGCTTTTCTGACCATCATTCTGTAAGAAGCATATGCTCTACAGATACCCCCATGAATGTTATTAAGGAGCTGTAACCCATCTTTCTGCAATATACATTGTATGAGAACTCCCTGAGTACTCTATTTATAGAGTACTCCATCGACAAGGTATACATCTTGGCACTACGGCCAAGACGATATGCTTCCAGATCATCATCGGGTATTGAACCCTTCTGAAGGTAGTCATAGATGGTAGCCATCCATGTCTCTTCGTAATCTAGAGAGACTGTCTTATTAGGAGATGTCTTTGGTACTTTGACCAGAGACGGCTTTTGGAGTTGCTCCAAGAAGACTCCTAATGGTATTTATGATCAGGAGGAAGCTATTCAAGTCAATTGGTCTACGAGAAATTTATCATTCCAAGGGATATACTGTAACTCGAAACCAAAGAAATGCTTTTCAAGCTTCCATACTTCCAACAAGTATTGAGGCATGGTTGTACTTGAGCATCGATACTCTTTTTCGACCTAATTCATGACTAGTTGAGAGTCTCCTATCATGAGTAGTCGGCGAATCCCGAGCGCTTTAGTGGCTCGTATGCCAGTAAATAAACCTTCATACTCAGCCACATTGTTGGTGGCTGGAAAGAGCAATTGGATAACATACTTTAAGGTCTCTTCTGCGGGAGATTTTAGGACCACCCTAGCCCCCGAGCCACTCAGTGCAAATGACCCATCGAAGTACATCGTCAATTGGTTGTGGGAATCATACTGTTGGGTTCCCAAACAGATTTAGAATTTGTCCATTCGACAACAAAGTCTACCAAGATCTAGGATTTAATGGACGTTCGAGATATGAAATAGAGGTCGAACTCCCCATGTTCTACCGCCCATTTAGCCATGCACCCTATTGTTTCCTTATTTTGGACGATCTCTCCTTAAGGAAACCCAGACGACACAATTATCTTGTGCGCTTGAAAATAATGTCTTAGCTTCCTCGAAGACATGAGGAGAGCGTATAAGAGCTTTTGGACATGAGGGTAGCACTTCTTAGGTCTATGTAAAACTTTGCTTACATAATATACTGGTCGTTGAATGCCTTCATGTTTTGCAACCAGTACAACACTTATGCCTGTGGCGTGGCGGATAGATATATGCAGAGTGTCTTGCCTAGTTTTAGAGAAACCAGAATCGGAGCACTCATGAGATATCTTTTGACATCCTTGAAAGCATCATTAGCCTCTTTAGGCCACTCAAAACCCTCGTGTTTCCTTAGAAGTTTGAAGAAAGGAAGCGTGCGATGAAACGACTTAGAGCTACCATACCTCGGTGAGTTTTTAAACTTCTTTCTTTGTAGTCAAAGGGCGCATCTGCTCGATGGCCTTGATTTTTTTCAGGATTTGCTTCGATACCTCTTGCCGAAATAAGGAATTCGAGCAATTTCCCGGAAGAAACCCTAAACACACACTTCTCGGGATTAAGTTTTAAGCAGTGCTTTCTAAGATTGTCGAAAGTCTCCTACAAGTCTGAAATATGATTAAGTCATTTGATGCTCTTTACGACCAGATCATCAACATAAGCTTCCAAATTTTGGCCCATTTGATGTATATAGGTTAATTGCATCAAACGTTGAAAAGTTGGACTTGCATTTTTCAGACCAAATGGCATTTTGACATAAAAAAAATACTCTAAATGGAGTGATAAATGTAGTTTTCTCTTTATCTTCTGAACACATACTAATCTGGTGATAATCAGAGTATACATCTAGAAAACTTAACGTTTACAACCAGCAGTAGAATCAACTAATTAATCAATACTTGGAAGTGAAAAATCATCTTTCGGATAAGCTTTATTTAAATCAGTGTAGTCTATATACATGTGCCACTTACCGTTAGACTTCCTAACCATTACAGGGTTAGCCAACCACTCTGAGTGATCGACTTCTCTTATAAACCCTACCTTTAATAGCTTGCCCAATTTCGACTTGATAGCTTCCCGCTGATCTAGTGCAAGAAGTCTGTAATTTCTATTTTACGGGCTTCTTGTCAGGCTGAAGGGCTAACCTGTGCTCGATCACCTCCTGGGGGCTTTGGGTGTGTTGGATGGTTGCCAAGTGAACATATCTGCATTTTCCAAGAGGAAGGCGACGAGGGCGTCTTCCTATGCGGGGTCGAAAGTAACCCTGATGCAAACTGTCTTTGAAGGCTACGCTGGGTCCAGAGGAACTTCTTTGACTTCTTCGTTTGGCTTGGGTGCGGCTTTAGGCTTCAAGTGCTTTCTCGAAGGCTGCGCCTTAGAAACTTCTTGAGTTAGTAGCTGTTCGATCAACTCAAGGGATTTGCGGTTGCACGTTAGTGCCATTTTTTTATCACAGTGGATTATGACGACTCCTTTGGATCTAGCATCTTAAGACATTGATATGCATAATGAGCGACAATCAAAAAATGAGCTAGGGTTGGTCGTCTGAGTATGACGTTGTATGCAGTGTCGAAGTAGACCACATCAAAAGAAATTCTCTCTGTCGTGAAATTATCCGAAGTCCCGAACGTGACAGGAAGAGAGACTTGGCCAATGGGCTTGGTCAAAGATCCTGGTACGATTCCATGAAATGATTATCATACAGGCTTTATTCTGGTACGAGGGACTTGCATCTCGTCTAGAGCACTAACAAATAAAATATTCAAAGAATTGCCACCATCGATCAACACGATTGTAAACCGACTGGGTCGAGTCGAAGGAATCGAACATTCACTCTTCTCAAAATAAATAGTGACTTCCGACCACTTAGGAAGATAATTGACAAGGGGAGGGTCAATAGAATTTACCTCTCGCTCGACAGCCTTATACTGTCGCTTGGACTCGTACGCTGAGGATCCACTGTAGATATGCTTGATGGTGTGCTACGGATCCTGGAAAGGCATGCTGTCATCCTCATCTGAGTTCTTTGTACCACTTGACTGTCCCGCCTCTAGGAGCGTGGGAAGTGGTCCCCTGCCAGAATAGTAATTCTCGAGTTTCCATTAGAAAACTTAGCAATTGCGAAGATCGTGCCCCTCTTTTTTGTGAAGATGGCACCATCTAGGCTTGTTGTCCTTTCGCGTGGGTGCTTTGCTTTTGCTCCAGTTGAAGTGTTACTTGGAGTTGCGTGGCTCTTTATCACCCATGGCTAAGACTTCTTTGGAACTTCCAGGCAATGGTTTCTACCCTTTGGCCTTGTTCTTGGACTTCTTAGCCTTCTCCTTCCTCCTATTGCCCTCAGCTTGCCCTTTGGACTTGGATTGATTTGATCGATGGTCCTAGTCCACTCAACAACTTCAGCGGTAGTCACATAGTGGTCTGGCATCTCAAAGAGCTCAGCGACAGTAGTCGGAGGATTCAAGGTGATGTTCTCTATGAACCTCTTGTTGCGTATGCCTTGCCTAAATGCCCTAATGATAGAAGTGTCAGAGACCTCTAGAATAGAGTTACAACCCTAACTAAAGCGTCGGATGAACTACCATAAGGTCTCGCCACTGCCTTGGCGCATTTGATGCAGCTCGTCCTCCTTCCTAGGGCAGTTGTACGTACTTGGAAGATGGCCATCAGAAAGTCACAGAGATGTTGCCACGAGTAGATCGATTTGAATGGCTGGTTGAGCAATCAAGACTGAGCAGATCCTTTGAGCACAGTCAGCACATAGTTTGCCATGACATGCTCGCCTCCTCCTGTTGCCCGAACCGTAGTCATGTAAATCTTGAGGAACTCGATGGGATTTTGGGACCCATCAAATTTCTCTATATCCATAGCTAGCGCACTGCTCAGAGTTCGGGCACGAATGCTTGGCATCTGATGATGATTTCTTGTCGTCTCCTTTGCGAGAAAGGGTAGTTGACATTACCAGGCGATCGTACTCGATGATGCTCAACAGTCGATGGACCCGACCGATAGTAGGTCTGGGCCGTATGAGGGTAGTACTTCTCGTACTCCATCTACTGGTGCAAATTTCTTGCTTGAAGCTGGGACCGAGCATCAACTTGCCATTCCGGAGTTGTTCGAGGTACTCTCCTCCGACTTGTATTGCGATCGGGGGTCTGACATGCCCTGTCATCATGCCAAACCCAACTAGGTGAGTTTCATGATCGACTAGATGTGGTCATACCTTGCCGATCCTTGGTGTCACGTTGCCGAGGGTGCTCGAGTCTAGCCATCAGATGCATTGTCTTTGTGCAATTCCTTCAGCAAAATGGTCGTAGCCCGGTGTCCGAGCATGCTCTTGAGTTGGGTTCTCAAGTAAGTCATTGATCCGTTGAAGCTCTTGAGCCTCTTTGGACTGGTACTGGATACGCCCAGGCAAAGACCTCTAGGCAGCTAGTCGCCTTCTTTGAGCGGTCTCAGGATCCTCGATCCCTGATGCTGGATGGGGCTGCCTCACAGGAGAGCGATTATTTCTAGGATTTCTCCCACACTCATTAGAGTACTGATCGGGCTCATCACTAGAGGTCTCCTCACCATCCTCACAAGAGGCAGGAGAGTGTGATCGGCGGGGAGTATCCTCAGGCCTTCCTCTAAGAGGGTGATGAGGATCTACGGGTAAGGCAAAGACCACATGTCTAAAATCTCCACTTCTGGGGGAGGCCCCCCACATTTGAAGAATTGTCGAGCGATATTGCCTCATGACCTGAAGTAAACCCTGCCAGGAAGAGGAATTTTGAGTTATAATTATCCCGACTGGATCTGTTCCCTACGAAAATATAGGCAAGCAAGTAGATCGAATAAAGATGGAATGAGTGGTTGGTGAGGCATCCGGTGCTACTCGAGCCATCGGACGCACGAGGCGAAGCAATATCCAATTTAAAATCATCGCATGGTTTCCCTAATCTAAGAACTTGGCTAAACTAATTGCCAAGCGCTGCGCGCAGTGCAGCTAGCCTAGCTGTAGGAAGTTACTAATGTATGCAGGCACAGTACTATTCCGTGGTCCAATTCGTGGATGCTTGATCCGCCAATCAAACGCTGTTTACCGCATATGCAAATATGCAATGCCCCACAAACGCATCGGCTTCAGCCAGGGGAATAAAGCTCGCGCGCGGCAGCTAGCTCTCGGTTGTTACGGAGGATAACCTGGCATGTGGTCCCCGCATGCAGCTTTCTGAGAGGAATTAGTAACCAACATTATCGCAACGGCATTTAGCCATTTACACTGTCACTCATCGATCGATCGATCCCGTGCACATGCGCATGCATGCAGTGGCGTCACGGGAAACTGTGGGTGGTTGGTTACTACGGCTCACGCAGATGCAGGCATATACCCTGCAGGCTAATATGCACGCATTATATTGATTCATCCATCGAAGTATTGAACGCTTCCGTGCAGTGCGCGTGGGCCGATCGATCGACGCGTGCGGGGCCGTATATACGTACTGGGATCATCTACGCAGCGGCGAATCCAGGAAAAATTTTAAGAGGGATTAAACAAAAGCGATACAGCGATATAACTCTACTATACTCCTCCTATATCATACATCTATAACTAAAAATTTATGAAGCAGCCCCAGAGTAGCTTCAAAGGTTCGGTAGCGATAAGGGGCTCGAGCCCCCGCCCCACCGCTGGATCCGTCCTTGGATCTACGTACAACTGCAAGCTAGGGACCACTGAGTGCATCGCATTGCAGTTTCGCAACCAACCAAGTGTCAGTGTGGAACTGTGGATGTGGTTCGCACGTACGAGCCGTCCTTTACCGCGCTGATGCAAGTGAACAAACTACCAAGTGCGCCCGGTGTACACGTACGTGCGGGTGGTCCACGAGATCGTACATGACGCCGCCCGGCCGATCACGTAAACTCGATCCGCGCATTTACGGCATGTAACGGTGGGTTCTTTGGATTTATAGTTTAAATATTTAAATTTCAACAATTTGTGAGAGGCAGTACGTAAAGAGAAATACTTGTATATGATTTTGGTCGGTATAACTGAATTCAGTATATTTTTACTACAATTTTCGTATTGATCATGACTTGAAAAAACACACCATTTAAAAGCTAGTTATTGTAGACAGTACAAGTATAAATCAATTTTAAACACAAAAGAACCCAGCCTAAATCTCCAGGCCTCTTTCATTCACATGATTTTAAAAACGAAGTTATATAAAAATGCAAAAATATAATAAGAATATATGCGCAAAATAGAGAATTGAAAAAAATATGATAATCTTGTAGAATTGGGTGTTTGATTCACGGAAAAAGAAGGAACACAAAAATTTGGAGTGAATAATAATCTTATATGCTTTTGGTATAAATATAAGAGATTATACACTAATTTAACTAAACAACGCATAATAAATCATATTTGGCCACTTGCAGGTGGCCCCTACAACCATATTCTTGTGCCCACCCGACCCTATCTTTTCTCTCCCACATCATTCTTATTCAGACCCTATTGAAAATATGGACAATATTTTAATTCTAAATTTTACTAGAAGATAAATACAATAAAAGATTAGTGATGCAAAACTCATCACTAATAGTATGCTAATTATTGTACTTCAGAAAATACGCAAGAGAAAAAAAAAATCAAAATCGATTGAACGCACGAACGACTTACAGTTGGGTGTGAGGAAAAATAGGAAACCGCGTAGAATATAGATGTCGCAGTGAAGCAAGCGGTCGCGCAGATGTGCGCTACCCATAAACCTTATTGCCACACTTGTGCAGGTCTTCATGGTAGCAACGGCTTGGAGATACCGCTCCCTTTTTTCATGGTGCACACCGGGAAGAAGAATCGACGATGTTCAGATGGTGCAGAAAAACAGGACAGGTTTGTAGGAGGAAAAAATAGAGGCAATGATTCTTAGCTATATACTCTGGATGTCTCTAGGCATATATATAGACAGACTGTGAACTGACATGATTAAGTAGCCATTTACCCCATTTACCCACTAGTAACTGAAACATTTAATTAGTCATTTACCCACTGGTAACTGCTTGCCATCAAACTCAATAAAGCCTCAAATTTAAACATTTAAATCTCATTGAAACAGAAAGAGAGTAGTCCACGGTTTTAAAAAATAAGGTAGACTTGGTCTGCCAAGTGGCACGTTACGCCACGTCAAAGGAGTGGCAAATACATGTGCGTATGTGTGTGATTAGCCAAAATCCTATTTATGTCATCTCTATCTATATTCAAGGAGTGGCAAGAACTTCCGAATTTTTTCTATTTTAGCCCTTTTTTCGAAAAATATTCACATTTAGACCCCTGGTAGTTTTAATTCCGTTTTTGGACCCAGAGCTCGGCGCCATGGTCTACGGCGCCGAGGTAACACATCTCGGCGCCGTGGTCCACGGCGCCGAGATGCCAGGCCCGCACCAGCGTGGCGGCCAACGTGGCGCCGACGTGGCAGGACCTCGGCGCCATTAGTCACGGCGCCGAGCTCGGCGCCATGGATCTTGGCGCCGAGCAGTGGCCACCTCGCCCGGCCTTCTCTTTTCTCCCTCTGTCTCTTTCGTTCATTCGCGTTCATTTCTCCATCTCTGCCTCCCCGCCGCCGCCGCCCCGCCCGCCCGCGTCCCCCCCGACGCCGCCTCCCCTCCAAGACCGGGCGCCTTCCCAGCCGCCCCATCCACGCCGCCGGCCGCCTCCCCTCGAAGATCGGGCGCCTCCCCGCCCGCCCCATCCACGCCGCCGGCCGCCTCCCCTCCAAGACCGGGCGCCTCCCCGCCCGCCCGCCCGCGTCCCCCCCCCCCCACTGCCGCCTCCCCTCCAAGACCGGGCGTCTCGAAGCCCGCCTCCCCGCCCGCCCCATCGACGCCGCAGGCCACCTCCCCGCCGCGGCCGTCCGCCCGCCCCATCGACGCCGCCGGCCGCCTCCCCGCCGCGGCCGCCTCCCCGCCGGCCCCATCCAAGCCCGCCTCCCCGCCGGCCGCCTTCAAGCCCGCCGGAAGGTAGCAACATTTCCATTTTGGTAGTTTTTTCTTTTAAATTTTTGGAAATGGTATCTGTTTAGGTTGGTTTACTGCATTACATTGTTAGTTTACATTGCATTACATTGTTAGTTTACTGCTGTATATTTGATACTCTATTTGGGGCAAACAGTAGGAAATTTTGGCAACTCATTGGCATATGGGAATGGCATGTTCATACATCTTGTGGTCAATCTCATTCGGAATCAAGGTCGATGGATTTAACAGCCATTGTAGTGCTAGTATTGTAGGAATCATACCAATGAACCATTGCAACTTGCATGTTCATTGTTTATCGGCTATTTGCGCCTCAAATTCTCTGACATGTAGTCCTCTTTTTTGTATCATGTAGGTGGAGACCGGAGACTCACAGCTTCCACCTCCCTTTCGGGGAGATGACTATTACGCTCCAGGACACTCAGAAGATACTTGGTGTCGCCATTCACGGCCGTCCGGTTATCGGGCCGTGCGTGCCTGCAGGTTGGAGAGCCCGAGTAGAGGCCTTCCTCGGGAGAGAGCTTCCTCCTGAGGCAGGCCATCGCAGTTCTGGTGTTCCTATCAGCTGGCTCCGGCACACTTTTGCAGCGTGTCCTGAGGGTGCGGACGAGCAGACCGTTGCCTACCACTGCAGGTAGGGGTGGATATCGAGCCAACTCGTCGTCTTATCGAGCTTTTTGTAAAATTGACATAGTTTGATCTAACATCATTTTACATATAATTGCAGAGCATGGATCCTGCACTTGTTTGGCTGCGTTCTCTTCCCCGACGGAACGGGAGACAGCGCTTCGTGGATGTACATCCACTGCCTCACGGACTGGGACACGGCGGGGCAGTACAGCTGGGCTTCCGGGGTGTTGGCAGTACAGCTGGGCTTCCGGGGCAGTACAACAAGAGAAAAGTACAGCTGGTAATGTTCAATCTCATTGCTTTTTTTCAATAGACCTAAATACCCCTGACATGTAGCAAATTATCCATTCTTTTGTTTGTTTGCAGGGCAAAACCCTGAGGCAGTCCGTACAGGACATAGAGCGTATGTCCAGGACAGTCGGCGACGACGTCAGGATGCGTACCTTCCTGGAGGTAAGCTTCGACAAAGCCACTCACAAAATTAGTACATAATATCTTCGTGTCTTGTTGGTTAACAAAATGTTGGAATGCAGAGGCTCGCATGTCGGCTACGTCGTGCGGCTGCTCGTTGTGGTTGCAGCACAGGCGCGGCGAGGGACGTAGACGTGCCTTCGACACGACTTGCAGACCCGACGCGGCAAGGGTCGTACACGGGACAGAGCTCGTCCCCCACGAGGAGCGACACTTTCCCGTCCCAGGGCGGTGAGGACGAGGACGACGACGAGGTGGAGCAGACTTACGAGGAGATAGGCCCGTCTCAGCTCGTAGACGCTCCTTCGACTCAGCCTACACAGCCCGTACGACGCAGACGCCGCCGCGAGCCTAGCCGTTACACTCCAGGCACCGACGCCCTTGGTAAGGGTAAGGGTAAGGCTAGGAGGCAGTGATACGGCCGTGTATGCTTGTGGTTGGGCTTAAAAGTCGTTGTATATATTTTGTAATGAGCTAGGAGGCACTTGGTTAGTGGTTGGACTGAGATGTGTTTGTAATGAGCTAGTTGTTGTATACATGTGTTTATGTTATATTCATTGTGCTTTTGTAATTTTTGTGAGGTTTTTCAAGTGCTTGATGGTTTGATGTTCACAGATGGTTTGCAGTATAAAAGGGTTGCTCTAAGTTTTTTTATTACGACGGCATACAACCAACCAACCAACACACCAACGAACAAAATATTACCAACACACACGAGCAGAACCTCCAGCACTACAACTTGAGGATAACAATAATCACAAGTAGTACACCTAATAATTTAATTCAACACAACAGTCGTACTGCCACATCATCAACACATCAACATGGAGAATTGCTGAATGCCATAACCCTCGTTACCTAAATGCCAAACGAGCCTCGTGGCACCCACATGGAGAATTGCTGAGGGGGCCGCCTCGGACGTGGCTGGCCGTCGTGGTAGTGGCATGCACATATGCAGCTCGGGTTCGCGCAGCAACATGTGGGATCATAAGAGCTTCCTATATTCACGACCTCCTCGTTGCCCCTCTCGCGTTGCAGCTGTTCGCGGAGGTCGTTGTTCTCCTCAGTGAGATTCTCCATTCGGTACTCCAAGTCCCAAATTCGAGCCCATAATGTATCCACATAACGATCAACATACCGTTCATGAGGAGGGTCGATCCAGCGGGAGAAGTCGCATTTGGCCATCTGCACAAAAAAGTACGGTAAACTTCGAGGGTCCAAAAGCAATAAAAAATGAAACATTACTAATTTGTACCCCGGAGCGCGAGCATCGGAAGAAACGTCGCCCGCCATCGTTCGGGGAATCCAAGATCTGGACAACCGCGTACTCATTGTGTCTGCATTTCGGCCACGGTGGTTGAGCACGCCGGCTTGGTATCAATCGGTACTGCGGACCGAACATATCCCTCGTTTCTAAGGGAATGTCATCCTTCGGTGACCCAAATCCCACTGGCCCCTCGGCTTCAGACATGGTATGTTTCACCACGAAAGAGAGGGTACTACTTTGTTCGATTCACAATGTCATAGGACCCCAACCGTGCTACTTATAGCAAAACGGGGCAGTTTAATGCAGTGACCACCAAAAAAAGAGGCTTTTGCTCAGGAACATGACAACACGCCCCAGCTTTGCTCAGGGACATGACACAAGAGGTCAGCTTTTGCTCAGTGAGATGACAACAGAGGGCAGTTTTGCTCAGTGACTTGACAAAAGAGTTCAGATTTTGCTCAGTGACATGACAAAACGGGGCAGCATATGTCAGCTTTGCGCAGTGACGGAATAGGCCTTTAGCCTGTACACATATAGGGGCGTAGGTCTTTAGCCTTTACAGGAGTAGGCCTGTAGGCCTGTACACATATAGGGGCGCAGGTCTTTAGCCTTTACAGGAGTAGGCCTGTAGGCCTGTACACATATAGGGGTGTAGGTCTTTGAAAAGACTACGAACTATGAATTTATTACGAGACTATAGTCTCTGAAAAGCCTACATAGGACCATTTATTGCTACACTTGAATCCAGGAAGAGCGAAAAGATCCTCTCCATGGACTATGCCCACTGCACCGATAACCTGCCTATATGAAGGCCTCATATGTCTTCCATACCACATCTCCTCCTCAAGACATCACAATACTACCACACAACAATGTCTTCCTGGAAGTCCGACCCATTTGGAGTGCCGGAGTGGCATGAGCGCCCGAAGTGCCATTGTGGCTTTAGGACGATGTTGGGAGTCTGGACTGATCGAGTACAACGAGCCAAATACGGCCGTAGGTTCTTCAAGTGTCCTGACCTGGATGACGACTTCGTGGTAACGACCATAACTAAACCATTTCTTTTCCGTTATCGTTTTTCAACTTGATTCATGACATCTACCATGCCACACATAGGCTTGCAGGTTCATGGAATGGGTGGATCGAGTGCCGCCGGCATGGCCAAATAACCGGGTAGTGGAGGTGGAAAACAAAGGACAATACTGTGTCAAGATGACTCAGGCTCGCGAGGTGGAACGACAGATGCGGCTTGAGCAAGAGCGCCGCGTGAGGGTGGACCAAATCCGTCTGCAGGGCAAGGAGGATGAGCTGCAAAGGAGGAAGGAGAAGTTAAGTCTGCGTGAAGCAGCCATCAAGCGTCAGGAGGAAGAGCTTCAAGCTCGTGAGGCGGCTCTCAAGACCAAGAGTGACAGGAAGAAGGATGCAGCGGAGCCATCTTCAGGGCGCGACAGAAAGGGGAAACAACCACGCTACACCCAGTAGACAAGATGTAATAGACTCGGTCCACACGAGAGGTCGTACGAGCAGTTGGGTAGATTAGTCGGATATCATGCTAGCATGTAATAAAATTGTACGCGCCATGTTCGTCCCGACTTCATAAGCTTATTATCTGGGCTTTTCGCATGCAATGATTCCCACGTGTCTTATTATCACTTCCCCTCCTTTCGTCCAATTGTTCCTATCACAGTTGTCATACAAAATAATTCAAAAAAATCCTTCCAATACAACAACATAACATGATCAAAAAATGTTATTGCCAGTTCAACATATTTTTCACGGTCAGCATTGTACAAAAATCACAAATACACTAATCGTTAATTCACACATAACTCGTTCATCAATCCACAAACAGAGGGGATGGGATTGACCCAGAATCATCCCAGTAATTATTTCCCCAAGTGTGTAGTAACAACTGAACAAAAGGAAGAGGAGAGTTGCTTGTATGCCACATGTCGCCTCCCCTCTGTCTTGCCCGCAGCATCTCACGGCCCGCAGAACTTCACACAAAACTCGTTCGTCACGGCCTGCATAATTTTATTTTTCAAAAACCATTACCAACGTACCATAATGTTTTTAAAAAAATCTACACGAATTTTCCTACATGTATCATCTGCAATACATAACGAATTTTCAAAACATACGTCGTATTTTTTGCTCTCTATAAATAAATAACTAACTATATTACATAATATTACTATCATTAAATAATCCAAATGAAAAATACAACTAATAATTCATTTTGCGAAAAAAAGGCTGATCGGTGCAAACCCTAAACAGCGGCGGGGACAGAGGGAGGAGGATGCGAATGAACGAAGCCCGCGTGCTCGGTGCTGTTTCAGAAACCACATGCTCGGCGCCACGAGTCACGGCGCCGAGGTCGGCGCCACGAGTCACGGCGCCGAGGTCGGCGCCACGAGTCACGGCGCCGAGCTGCCTGCCACGTCGGCGCCACGACGGCCGCTACGCTGGCGCGGGGCTCGCACCTCGGCGCCGTGGTCCACGGCGCCGAGACGTGTTATCTCGGCGCCGTGACCCACGGCGCCGAGCTCTGGGTCCAAAAACGGAATTAAAACTACCAGGGGTCTAAATGTGAATATTTTTCAAAAAAAGGGCTAAAATACAAAAAATGCGGCAAGAACTTCACCTTATAAATTGATTTTCTTCACCTTGCCTTAGCAATATATTACTAAACTATACATGTTTTGGAATTATAGGAAATGAGCTTCACTCCTATGGGCCTATTTCTAGTAGACCCAACCCCAAGCAAGTGGTGACAAAGGGGTAAAGGGCAAAAGTGATGACGGTAGGAGCAAGGGCGAAGGCCGGCGACGATGGGAGCAACAGGCGGTGGGATCTAGGACGAAAGATGACGGCGCCAGCTCGAGCGGCAACATCTTCCTCAACTCTGATGTGGCGATGGCTCTAACAAAGATAGCGGAAGGTGAGTCCCTTGCACATGTGCTTTTTCTCGCGATGGTGATTTGCCTCGATCTTACGCGATAGGAAGAAAATTGGGGGTCGGAGTAGATGCAAATTTTTCTGTGAAAGTCCTTTGAAACCTTAGGGTATAAACAGTATTCCTGTGAAATTCCTTTGCTTCAATCCTAAGAATCACATGGATGTACAATGTCTATTCCACAGGAATCCAAAATCCTATATGCGCCTTTTTTGGGGGGCTGCAGCTTATGATTTTTTGGCTGTTCGTGAAAGAGGGTACGGAGTAAAAGAAACTCGTGTACGGTTTTAGCTGATATAAATATAGTCACTATAATATGTTTTACAATCAACTTGTAGATCTTGCCTTGAAAAGATATTCCGTTTGAAAACTAATTACTGTAGAAAAGTAAAAAAACAGTTTTTAAAAGAAAAAACAGTTTTTAAAAGCTGAAAAAAGAGCCTTATTTTTTTTCTGTGAAAACCCTTTGAATCAAACGGGCCCTTACAGTAAGATGTGCCTCATCTACGTGATGCAGTTCACTACTCATATATACTGCATCTGAAACGGCACACATACATGCATGCAGAAAACGGTTCACATGTACATAGACGGCCACCCATACTAGCGTCACCATCAAATGTGCCTGTCCAATGCATGCCCTCGCCATGAAACATTAGGCACTGCACCGGCTCGTGTGTGACGCATTTAACGTACCGGCCGTGCGGGCCTTCCCATGATCAACGGGGCCGGAAATAAATGCGTCGCTAGCTCATACAGTCAGGAAACAAATTTAGGGCATCTCCAATGGTTCTAACTAGCAACTAACTATAAAACTTTCACATCATTTATATAGTACACACTAAGGGCATGTACAATGGTATAAGCTAGTTACTAGCCAGGGCCGGCCCTGAGGGGGGTCGAGAGGGGCGGCCGCCCCGGGCCTCTAAAATCCAAGGGCCTCCCATATACTACGTAGAGTATATACATGCAACAAATAGAAAGCATGGTTAAATACTTTAATACTTATATATAGAATGAAGGGTTTGCTTTGAGTATGATCATTGCCAAAAATATTGCAGCTCAAATGAATGTAGAGCCATCATTTCCAGTTAAGCGGCGTGTTCTTAGGAAGAAACAGTTTGATGAAATTGATTGTGATGAAGCAGTTTTGCAAGCTGACAAGGAATTTGAAGTTAATTATTTTTTGTTATGGTTGATATGACAATCAATTCATTGAAAAGTAGATTTCAAGAACTCTAAACATTCGGAAGTATATTTGGATTTTTAATGAGTTCAACAATATTGAAGTCATTGGATCGAACTAAATTAAAAGAATGTTGTACAAAATCTCTAGATGGTTCATCTGATGTTGAGTTAAATGATCTAATTTCTGAGTTAAGTGTTATGCAATTGACTTTATTAGATAAACCCATGCCTGCTATGGAGATCTTTGAGTTTGTCAGAGAAGCGGATTGTATGTGTGTGTATGTAGATTTATATGTGTGTGTATGTAGATTTATATTTAGATATTTATACTAGGACCGCTATTTCTAGTTTCGCCCCGAGTCCTTAAAATCACAGGACCGTCCCTGTTACTAGCTCTAAGATAACTTCTCCAATGATATCAACTTTTAGCATATAGCTCATAACATGAATAGTCCCACATGACATCCTCATATAATCTTGGAATGTGTGTATGAGACTAGCTCTTGATCAAGAGCTAGCTTTTCTCTCTCTTCTATTAAAATATGAAATAATATGTTTAGAGCTAGCTCATAAATCACCATTGGACATGCCCTAAAGCTAGCATTCTAAAGAACTATCTATAAGGATAGCTATTTGATGCTTACATGCACACACAGAATTTATAGAGGCTGCCTCGTTTGGCGTTATAGACTAGTGCTTAAGGAAGAGCTGGCTCGGTTTTTTTTGCATACTCTCTTTCCTCCACATAGGATATATGCTGATGTGTACATGCATATAGCTAGCTGACTCAAACCATTGGAGATGCATATAACGGGACTTGTAACGTAGTCGCTAGGACCCTTGTCGATTGGTCCGTCCTCCCTGTCTCAAAACTTAGCACTTTTATATAACTGTCGGTAGTTAGAACTATAATACCAGTCGGTAGTCAAAGCATCAGTAACTAATCGATAGTCGAAAGACCTATGTGGTCAAAAACTAGTAGTACCGGTTTTGTGTGAGTGATACTATTGGAGATATAGTTAAAGAGCTGTGATTGAAACGCTGTGGTCGAGACACTATGGTTAAAGTACTAGCACATTGAATAGCAGCCATGATCAAGATATTATGGTTAAAATACCGTGATCGAGACATCGTGATCAAGACAAAAAAATTAGAATAGAAGGGTTGAGAGAATTTCCGGGTGCGTTCGAAGGCCCGTTCCATTGAATTTGTTTCGTCATGCTGGAGCGCTAACGTGCGAAATTGGTTTCTATTTTATAATATGCGTTACAGGGTTTTGCTACCATTGCTACAGTAACCAGACCTATCCAGATGCTCGCTTTTCGATCAAATGGCCAGGAAGTTATGGTAGGGGATATGTTTAAACCCGTGCATGTGGGCCATACGGGGGAGTGATCGGCTGCGGATGCGGTCCAATTGGACACGGAAAGAATTGTTTGATCCACGATTACAGGACTCGGATCAAGGTTCAATTTGATGATTACTAGTTTACTACATGTTCTGTGTGTGTATATATATAATATAAATAATAGGGGTATTATGATGTCTAGATTTTATGATCGAGACTTTCCATCCATGATTAAGACGTTCTATCCATAATTGATTTAGCATGCTAAATCAATGTCTTCCTTTCCAAATTGACACCTTTTTGAATTAATGGATGTTAACGGATTTGCCTAATATATTACGCTTGCACGTATATAAAAGCAATCCAAAAGCAGAGAGGCTTGATACCCAGACACCATGGTGCTCCATTTCAACATTATAGGACGCTGAAATGGGGCACCATAGTGTTTGAGCACCAAACCTCCCTGTCTTTTGATTGCTTTTAGATGCGTGCAAGTGCAATAATGAGACAAACCTATTAACATTCATTAATTCGAAAAGACATCGATTTGGAAAGGAAGCATGCTGAATCAATTATGGACGAAAAGTCTTAACAAAATAGTACTGATACTGTCAAAATTTGTTAAAATCTAAACAGCTAAAATGCAATGTTTTGAGATCACGAGGGGGCCATGCCCCCATAGGCACCCCCTCCCCCAGACATGTTCACATTACCTCTCAGGATTGGCACTCATGGACGGGTAGAACGTCCCACAGACCTTTCACTGCCGCAAAGAGTTTCCATAAAATTTTCTCCAACCCCCCCATTTCTCCTTTTTCTTCACACGCCGCCTTCTATCCAACTGAGCGTTTCCCCTTTAAATCGAGGTGGAAACAAAATTAAATGACTAAAGAAATGGAAAAATAAAGGGATTTTTAAAAACCAGGGTCCAAGGAAGAGCCTGAGACATCTCCACGTCACCTCTCAAGATTGCCTTTCATGGACAGGCAGGACGTACCGCGGGTCTTTCGCTGCATCTACTGCCGTAGAGAGTTCACGATGTCAGCAAAATCAGCAATTGAAGACAATGGCGGAGGAAGGGGATGCTGGTGGGGGCCATGGCGCCCTCATGATATCAAAGTTGGCATTTTAGCTTTTCGATTTCAACTAGTACTAGTTTGAAGAATGTTTAGTGCAAGTCATCTTTTAGGTGTAACAATAGAAATATCTCGGTTCGATGAATAAATCAACCTCAGAATTTTCCTGTAGTCTAAATAGCAGAAATTTCGTGTTCAAATGTGTCCCATGTTAAGTGGGAAAACATGATAGATTTCTTGCGAAAAGTTTTTTTTTTCTGTTTTCATTAGAATTTGCCTAGAAACTTACCATTTTAGTTTTCTCAACATAACTCATGTGTTATAATAATGGTTACTCCATCTATTATCTTTTACTTGTCTTTTTAGAATGTGTGGTCAACTTTTTAAAACTTTGATCATAAATATGCATAAAAGTATTAGATTTGTCATATGAAAATTATATATACCATTAGATTTATCATCCAGCCGCTCCACCTGCGTCACACACGGTGGCTTGTCTGTGTCCGACGGTCGCATCTGCATACAGTTTCCTACTCGGACGACCTTTGTTGATGCCCTTGATGATGGTGAAGGAATCGATGTCCTTCTTCTCCTGCTTGGTCTTGTCCATGGAGGTGGGGTTGGATCAGGAGAAAAACCTATGAGGAAGGGAGGGGAGTGGTCACGGTCTCCGTTTCGACAAGCGAGGAGACTGGGGAGGGAGGGGATTATCATTTCTTTTAAATTAAAAAGAAATATATCTTTAAGCAATAACATATGATGGCTGCTATAGTTTTATTTAATTAGGACCCACTTAATTAAGAGCAAGATGTTTTATATTTTTGTGAAAATTTCTAGTTTTTTCTCTTTTTTTTAATTAACGACTCTAAAATGCCATAATCAATGACACTACAGTAACCACCAGAGAACAAAAAATATTTCCATTACTATTTACGTTTCCATCTAATTCTAAATGCCACATGCCTAATACGTTTCCACAGCATGCCATGAACAAAAAGGAGACTTGACCAACATTAATGTATGTCTGATCGATCAAACTCTGGAGGAGATAGGACACTGAGCTCGGGGCCGCCATTGCTGCTGATGTTGTCCGGGTTCATCATGTAAAACGCTTCCGAGCTGCGGGAGCCCACCGCCCGACTCAGACCGTGTACATGACTTTGCCCTCACCGCCGCCGCAACTGGTGGCGGGGATTGGACCTGGGTGAATTTTTTTTGGAGGGGGTGGGAAGAATTTGTGACCCTTGGATCTCTAATTCAACGGTCACAAATCTGGATGATAGTTAGAAAGAAAACATCCGGATGATGTTTATTAATACCCAAAAACAAACAAAAAAAGGCCCCTGCAAATCTGAAGGACGCACATTGATCCACACAAGCTATGCCTATTATACCCTTCTGATCCCAACACGCAGTGATAAAATCCAGTGCAATTGTTTTCCGGCATCATTAGTGCAGGAAAAATGAGATGATGGCTAGGAGATCAATCCAAATGTTTGAGCTCGCAACTGCCTCTCGATCCCATGAACCGATCGAGCTCGACACGTCAGTCGTCACCATTAGCACTCTTCCAAGCCGATCGCACGACGGAATGCGCCTCGCACCAATATTGCCGGAGCCCGCAATTACGAGCGATCAGATCACGGCATCAGCGGATGACATGATATCCCCTACTAATCCTCCCCTGATTCATCCGATCCTACAGTGGAAAGGCGCCTAAAGGCTAAAGCTTAGTTCATTTCGGCTTGAATTTCTGTCTTTTATCTTATTTTTATTATTCCTAAAATTTGTTTTTTTAGTTTTTTGAATTTTTTGCTGGTTCTTTTTACCCATATTCATTTGCATTATCCATGATGGACTAACTTGTTTTTACTATTTTTAAAATTTTTAAATTTAGTTACGTCAAATAAGCTATCATCAACTACAGTATAATTTCAACCAGCACAGTGCAATTTCAGCCATAAGCCAGCTTATTTCAGCCAAACAAAGTAGCATATAAAGCTGATTAGGAGATCAACGGAAGCCACTCCGTGTGGCTCCAGCGCGCGCAACACGCGCCACTCCGCGGCGCCACACCGCGTACTACACTCGCCACACCATCTCCTTGAGAAGCTTTTTGGGAGGACGCTGAGGAAAGAGAGAGGAGATTATTGTCTCTTTTAAATTCAAAAGAAATATATCTTTAGACAATAACATCTGATGGTTGATATAGTTTTACTTAATTAGGATCTATTGGTTAAGGGTCGGATATTTTATTTTTTTACGAGAATTTCTAGTTTTTTTCTTAGCGACTTTAAAATACCTGACATCAATTTTTAGTAATATATAAACGCCCTCGTATTCTTGCAAAAAACAAATGGAACAATTATCGAAGTGAAACTTAGGCCCTGTTTAGCACAGTTTCATGAGCTGTTGTGAGCTGTTTTTTGCCAAACACCCTTTTTGCAAACAGCTTCATGGGTGAAGCTCCTTTTTTCTGCTCTCACAAAGGAATGGGGAGAGGTGAAGCTGAAAAAAGTAGCTTTTCACAGCTCTCTCCCTCAGGCCCACAGTCCTAGGAACCCACTGCCCCTCTGGTTCACCAAAATTACACGCATTTGCCACTAGTCCATCCCGTTCACCTCTCCCGTTCACGAAACATAAACAAGGCACTAATATTGCTTCCTAATGATTTTAATTTCTTATTATTTTTTATTTTAATGTTTTAATTCATACTCATTCAAATATATTATTTTTTAATTCATATGACCATATACAAACATACAACTCCAAATGTTAGAACAAGTCAGACAGGGGCATCTTGGACAATTGCCCTCTCTCAGCCATGCATGAAGCTGTTGGTGAAGCTGTTTTGCCAAACAGTTTTCCAAAACAGATTTAGCTTCATTGGTGAAACTGCTCGTGAAGTTGAAACAAAAAAAACAGCTTCACTAGTGAAGCTGAGCTGTGCCAAACGGTGCCTTACTATTCAGACACAAGTGCATCTATCAATGCGGTTGAGTCTACAGAGTAGCATATCTGGTCTATAATATTCTTCTGTCGAATAGTTTCCAATGCTTGGACGTGTAAGTTTAAATCCAAACAAAAGTGTCGTTTTCCGCTTGCAACAAAGATGATTTAAAATAGAATGGACCCTCTAATTACTAAACTAGCTCTAGCTTGTCCCACGTAGGACCCGACCCGAACTGACCAAATCATGTCACCATGATATGGCCCGTGATCTCTCTCTCTCTCTCTCTCTCTCTCTCTCTCTCTCCGCGCGCGCGTGTTTTGTGTTGTATAAAATTTCATTCGCGAAATTCGTTTTAAAAAGGAGAGATTCAGAGCAGTACTCTTTGCATGTTATCGTTCGTTGTCGGGCTCCAAAACTTCTATATGTGCATTTTAAATCGCGATAAATTCATGATATATTTACAGCTCACTCAATTTTTAAACTCAACGTTCCTCCTGTCAGAATTATTACAATCGTGATGACTCACCTTTCCCTTGACAACTACAAATATCCGAGTGCTGAAATTTGAAGAACATATATGGATCAAAATGAACGATTTTATGGTCTTATTGTCAAACGCAGGCGTTGTGGTACTGACAACAATAATGGTACTTGGTACCGGATGTAGACTTGCTATAGTTAGGGACCATCATATGTGTGAGAAAGCTGGTAAGTAGAAAAGATGTGAATTTAGTCTCTCATACTCCCTTGGAGGGTCTATATATATATAAATTGTGTAAGAGAAGAATTTTTTATCATACCTCTCAATAATTACAAATAGTATGGTTATAATGGTATATTTTTTAGACATACGATACTAAATTATTGGACTTACTCTAAGACCCATTAGGTAATCCTAACAGGCTAAGCGGTTAGAATCTACCAAAATTTTGTAAGAAGCAATGCAAACAAGGACATCATCCAATCTGAATGGGGTACTAGGTGCTGTCGCATTTTTACCCTTTTCGAGTTGGTAATTGGCCATTTTACATTATATTAATATGTCATTTTACATGATATTTACCAAGTGAAGTATACTAATTGTATAATTTTGTTGTTCATATTGTGACATGCTGTTGTCCTAATAGTTACTAGTACTTAATTACTAATTACTACAGACAAATGTGTGCAGCTGTCCATCCAGAACAATCCAACAAAGCACTACAAAATTCCACCTATAATTAGCGACCTTGTGCCTTGTAACCTTCTTCCCTCCCCTCCCCTTAGCTCCCCCTTCCTCTTCCCCTCTCGCTTTCCCAATTGCTCCTCCAGTTCATCGACTTCCCTAAAGTTCTTCTTGTAGACAAGCACAAATTAATTCGTTAGGTTTACTCTTGAATTCAAGCTGGCTAATTGGAAGCATGCATCTACATGTGCTAATCATCTTGATTCCTTCTAGTTACATGTGCTAGTCATCTTGATTCCTTCTAGTGCTCTCAGATCTCTATCCTTGTTGACGGTACATAGAAGAAGTCTTCATTTCTTGCCCTTTCTTCACCTCCGGCCAAATCCTTTCCGGCTAAATACAAACCAGCTACAGTTCCATCTGCTCCTTCACTGAAATATTCCTTGTACTTGATCGCCTTCTCCATTCTCCCTTGGTTTCCCCCTTTGAATTGATTCACGTTCCCATAGTTCTAGTGGAATAGCTAGGAAACCACGTGTACGTGTTGCTCCAAGCAACAAGTGCACACCCCTCTATATATGCTTTGTACAAGCACCAAATCCGCGCCTCAAACGGCTCAACGTGTACTGGCTCTGACTCCTTGCTCTTTTCTAACCATCGCTGCGCCGCGGAATTTGTATCCTTGTACCTCCTGCCACCTGCGCCGCGCCCCTACATGATGCAGTTCACTCATACTGCACCACCTCCACCGCCTTTCCACCCGAATGGCCATGGACTAGGGTTAGGGTTGTTGCTTGACGTCGGCGCGCCGAGGGCAGGGCCGTGGCCGGGGAGCTTCCAGACGCCGTCGTCCAAGATCTCGCTCGGCAACCTCAGCAGCACGAGCTGCATGGAGCAGTTGCTGGTGCACTGCGCCAACGCCATCGAGGCTAACGACGCCACGCTGACGCAGCAGATCCTGTGGGTGCTCAACAACATCGCGCCGGCGGATGGGGATTCGAACCAGCGGCTCACGGCGGCGTTCCTCTGCGCGCTCGTCGCGCGCGCATCCAGGACGGGCGCGTGCAAGGCGGTGACCGCGGCCGTCGCGGCCGCGGTCGAGTCGGCGGCGCTCCATGTGCACCGCTTCACGGCCGTCGAGCTCGCCAGCTTCGTCGACCTCACGCCGTGGCACCGGTTCGGGTACACGGCTGCCAACGCCGCCATCCTTGACGCCGTGGAGGGCTTCCACGTCGTGCACATCGTCGACCTCAGCACGACGCACGGCATGCAGATCCCAACGCTCATCGACATGCTCGCCAGCCGCGCCGAGGGGCCCCCGATCCTCCGGCTCACCGTCGCCGACGTCGGGTCCTGCGCGCTGCCGCCAGCCCTCGACATGTCCTACGAGGAGCTCGGCACGAAGCTGGTCAACTTCGCTCGATCCCGCAATATGTCCATGGACTTTCGGGTAGTGCCTACCTCGCCTGCCGACGCGTTCACTTCCCTCGTCGACCAGCTCCGGGTGCAGCAGCTGGTTTCGGACGGCAGCGAGGCTCTCGTTGTGAACTGCCACATGCTGCTGCACACCG
Organism: Dendrocalamus latiflorus; assembly: GCA_017311315.1. NCBI lineage: Eukaryota > Viridiplantae > Streptophyta > Magnoliopsida > Poales > Poaceae > Dendrocalamus > Dendrocalamus latiflorus. The sequence goes on along the minus strand of CM029629.1, from coordinate 6,762,494 downwards.
TCCCAGACGAGACGGCCGGATCTGTGAGCCTGGCGCAGCCGGTCTCGCTCCGGACCATGCTCCTCAAGTCCCTCCGAGCCCTCGACCCGAGCCTGGTCGTTGTGGTGGAAGAGGACGCCGACTTCACGGCGGGCGACGTGGTGGGGAGGCTGCGGGCGGCGTTCAACTTCCTGTGGATCCCGTACGACGCGGTGGACACGTTCCTGCCCAAGGGGAGTGAGCAGCGGCGGTGGTACGAGGCGGAGGTGGGATGGAAGGTGGAGAACGTGCTGGCGCAGGAGGGGGTGGACAGGGTGGAGCGGCAGGAGGACAGGGCGAGGTGGGGGCAAAGGATGCGCAGCGCGGGGTTCCGAGCGGTGGCGTTCGGTGAGGAGGCTGCCGGGGAGGTGAAGGCGATGCTGAACGAGCACGCGGCCGGCTGGGGGATGAAGCGGGAGGACGACGACCTCATGCTCACATGGAAGGGGCACAACGTCGTGTTCGCGTCGGCGTGGGCGCCGTCGTGAGTTGTGCGACGTACCGGTGACATTAAGGTGAATGGTGTATGGGTGTGTGCCTGCTTGCATGGATGTGGGATTTAGGGTTTGCCTGTGTATGTTCACGATATGCAATATGATCTTGCTAAATTGGGTTTAATTACTAGCTGATTCACTACTGATTTTTTTTTGCGAATGATTCACTACCGAGTTGATTGATCAGTTTGATCATTGTAATGAGAATCTCTCTCACTTTCTGTCTCTCATGCCCTAGAAGAAGGGACAAAACATGCAATCATACTCTATAATAATGGAGAAAAAACACTCTAGAAAAATGAAGATGAAATGATTCTGATTGTAAATTTACGTACTTGGAAGATAAGCTTTGGATAATCTACAACTCTGTTTTTTATTAAAAAAAACGATAACTCACAAAAACCCTAGTGCAATGCTCAAAATGTTTGCTAAGCTCTCGTTGTTGATGGATTTTAAATTTGGACGTAATCTTATTGCAAGAGGTACTTCTATATATACTCTTACATATACTCTTACAAAAACCAGAAGAGTTATGACTAATCGTAACAACATGTCAACCGTTGGATAAACAGAGGCTTCACCTGTTTTAACTAGCCCATTTGTCAAATCAGCAAGAGATAGCAAGCATTGTAGGTCTGGATGGCTGCATATATCAAGTTGGAAGTGTGGTAATTGACACTCCAGTTGAGCTCTTTCTTGACTAGAAAAATCTATATGATAGAATTTTTCCACTAAAGTGCATATATACCTTTGACATGTTGAAGGAGTCAAGTCTTGGATCCAAGGATGCATAGAGGGTTAGAAGCTTTGCTGCTTGAGAACTGAAACATCATTTAACTCAATCAGTTGTTGATATATGGCAACATTGAATACATCGACATTGTAATTGTGAAGTGATGCGGTGTTATCATGCTTGTTCCAAGATTTGGTCTCATCAACATACCTATGAATTGCAATATGTATAAAAGAAATGAGTTTCCTTGTTTAGATAAAAATAACTATGATATCCTTCCAATTTAAGGATTTAGGGAAAATGACATACTTGTAATTCATATCCAAATCTCAATCTCATGCTTCACACAAAAAGATTTGACCTTCTCTAGAAGAGGTTCCTAGCCATTATTTCTTAAGTCAAGTAACATCTTTGTGTCAGAAAAAGAATCCAATGCATTTAAAATATCCAAAGATTTCTTTTGGAGTGTTTGACACAGTACATTAGTAATCTTCATAATTTTTTCCATGAGGTGTAGAATGAACACAAAATCAAATGAGATAAGGATCTTAAGGGCACCACCAACATCTCCTCGAGAATATTTTGAAATTGAACAATTATTTGCTATTGTTTATAAGACTGAAACCGTAGCAGCAAACATCTTGACAAGGATTGAATAATCCTTTAATCATAGCAATAAAGATAATCCCTTTCTCTTGTTAAATACTTCCAAGAAATATAGTCTTCTTTCTTATATTATTCGTAAGATTGGCGACTCCATCGTCGACACATCTTTTTTAGGCTTTGGATTGACTTGTAGTGAGAACTCCATCTAGTGTTTCTAGGTCTTTGTAAAGAGCCTATTTGATTTGCCCCTCTTCCTGTATCAAGCTCTCTCAATTCAATCTCACATGCAATTTTAGCAGCCTAATTAGCTAGTAACTCATCAATACATTTTAGAGAAGGACTAACTTTAGGATTGTCAATGGCAATCAAAGGGGGGGGGGGGGTGAATAATTGTAATCCCCAGCGAAAGCTTTCTCTCTTTTTCCCCTGTCTTCTAATCGTTTAATCTAAAAAATAGAAAAAAATTCCCGATTGCATTGTAGCAGTTACCGTATCAAAGTACTATAGCGATTACTGTAGCACCAAAAAATTCCGATCGATAGCAGAAACAATGTTTTCCACTCAATCTAGCAATTGATTTTTAATTAAAACTAATTCATGAATGTAAGCAAAAATATATATAGATAGAGATCAATACATGGAGAATTCTTAGGGATAAAAAAACCAGAAAAAATGATAATATATGCGAATTAAAAAACTCACAAACTTTTATTCAAAAACTACAGGAATTGTTCATCACTTTTCTTTCTCTTTGCGTCACGGCCATCTCTCACAAGCCACCACAATTTTTTTTGTCCCTCAAAAACTGTTGCCGCACGTTCCACGTTTTATTCCTTTTTATACCTTACTCTTTCTTTCTACTCAAAACTCTAATACAACTCGTTCAACTAGGTCTGAACCTTTTTACCTCAACTAGGCTTTTGGCCCACTAATTTTCAAGGGACCCGAAACCCTTTCTAACTTCCGACTTTTCAACTCATCACGTGTCGAAGCTTCCATGACCAAACCTCTCGTAGCTTCTCCATGCACCATCCACCTCTGATCTCCATGCGCCCCAAGCACGAGCCCGACCATCTCATGACATCCTTTACCGTCCGAACCTTGGATCTCCCCATCCTAGTCCCAGTCCACCTCGTCGCCAACCACGATCGCCTCCATGCTCAACCTGCACATGCAAAGACCAAAGTACATTTTTCCGGCACAAGTTCATTCCAACTTGACCACGATCAGTCCACACACGCCACACGTCTCGCATAACATCGATAATCAATATTATCAAATATTCATCATCATAAATTAACCATTGCCAATTATTCATCACCAAAATATCCTAGACCTAGCCATATGGTCTAAAACTAACAAAATTTACAATGAAATTTGCATGTTGAAAGGAGTTGTGCACATCATGTACCTCATGCCGCAACAAGAGCCAATTGAAGTTGATGAGCCATGCAATGAATGTAATATATATAAGGGCACTCTGACAGAATTAGAGCCTTCAATTCGTTCCATTCCCCTCGCATATTACTTGCTCCATCATAGCCTTGGCCCCTGATATCTTGCACATTCATGTTATTATATACTAGAACCACATTTTGAGTTCTTGAGAATTAATGCAGTAGTGTCATTCACATGAATGAGATCAAGGAAATGCACCTTTAGAAATCCTTCTTTATTGGCAAACCAAAGAACTATTGTCATTTGCTCTTTTTTAGATTCACCTTGAGCTCCATCAACTATTATAGAAAACTTGCTATTGCCAATTTCTTCTCTAATTATTGTTTGCACTTTTTGAGCAAAACTGCTAAGAATTTCCTTTTCAACAGTTGATGAAGTTTGCATTTCTTGGAGCATTTTCTAACACAAGTTCTTTCACCTCCTTGCTATAAGAAGCCAAAATTTTGATCATTTCAAGAAAGTTACCTGATTTATGGATTCTATAGATTCGTCGTGGCCTCTAAATGGACATGCTTGGAATGTTAGCCACCTGAAGAAATCAACAATGAATAGTTGTTGGACTAGATAGTATGACATCTAATAATCTAATTGCTGAAATAGAAGATGAAAATAATTTCTTAATTACCTTATGCAATCAATTGTAGTCTTAAGCTTTAGTCTCGCATCTGCAATCATTTTCTTATTTTGCTTCACCATCACCTTGTCAACATGAGCCATACTATTTTTAAAATTATTAAAACACCGAACTAAATGGCTATGAGTTGAGTTGGAATCCTAGCCCATGTGAGTTAGAAAAGCACTTTTTTTCCATCATTAACCTTCTTCCAATTATGAAATCCCTTGACTATGAACGAATCCGAGCCGCACTTCCCAGTTAGCTTGAAAACAAGGCAAGCAATAGACACGATTTGTGTGAGGTGAATACTCCACGACTTTGGAATTGACGATGGTGGTTTGTTGATCCATTAAATGGGTACTCTATCGTGAATGGTTGGTGTGGGCCTTCTAGGGTTGGGGCCGAAATCTAGTCCAAATCCAAATAAAATTGAGAAGGATCTGGTCCAAGCCTGGTCTAAATTATGCATGATCCAGGCCCAAAATAGATCTAGACCTTAGTTTGGACCAAGCACCTCTACCTTCTTAGTTGTCTAATTAGGATTAGCTCTCATCTACCTTTAGTAATTAGTAAAAAAAATATAAGGCCTAAGGCCTGGTCCAATCCAGCCCAAGTTTAACACAATAAAGAAGGATCCAAAGTTGATCTAATATTTACAATTTTAGGTTAGTCTAATCCAAAAGTCTAGACATGCCTAAGCCCATTAACAACCCTAGGGCCTTTAGATATATAAAATTGTCGAGCTTCATCTTGCTTATCAAGACGGAGTTCCCAAATTTGAAGACGTTTACTTGGGTCCCACCCATATGTTGTACTCACAATTCTAGCTTGTTGCGGAATTTATAATGATGTAGAAATATTCTGATCAACAGTTTGCACATAAGTTCTATTGGGATTGAAGTTATTTTGTCTAGTAGCTTGCACGTTGGTTGAATTAGAGTTTTCTGCGCAAGGCTAGTCGCTTGAAACAACTTTCTTAAAAATACTATCAATTGTTTTCTCCCTCTTCATGGCTGCTGCCTGTTGATCTAGTGAGTTCGCGGCGTCTCTTCATGGAGGTCCTTGAGGAGACGAGTTGTTGCTTGGTTGTTGTGTGCGGCTGTTCAGTTGTTCTTGTGCAAATGTGCTTGCTGAACTAATGATCTCTCTCCAACTCTCCCGCCCCTTGATCTGCTAGGTTCGGTCATGGGGTAATCTTTTTTAGTTGGACAGTCAGACGATAGTTGGCCTTTGATACTTCATCTTCTTGGGCCAGAGACCATAGTATTGCCTTTTGACTACTTGGGGGGCGGGGTTTACAATGGGGTTAAGTAACAAATCCTATAAAAATCTGTTGGAGACCAAGCCCTTGCCAGCCCCCACCCCCTCTGCCCTTGGCTAGGGATGGCAATTTCCCCCCATAGAGGCAGGGCTCCGCGGAGAAAATCCCCATAGGGTTGGGTCCTAGGGGATATCTTCCCCCATGGGGCTAGCGGAGCAAGGGCAGGTGGCCATCGTGCCCCATAGGGGCCGAGCTATTGTAGGATGCGGCAAGCCGACGGCCTATGTGCTACTATATCGGCCTGCCAGTGGCCCAATATCAGCTTGAGTATATAAGCGTGTTTGCTTCTCACTCCTAACCCTAACCGCCCATTCCCTTCCCCCAAATCGCCCGTCAGCGTCTGTCCCCCATTCCCCAATCGACACTCAGTAGCAGTGGTAGGCCACAGGCAGTGAGGCACGTTCGTCGTCGCCCATCCCCAGTCTACGTCTCGTCTGTTCTCCTCGTTCGATGAGGCGTGGCCGCCATCGCCCGTCCCCAGTGGGCGTCTCGTTTGTTCTCCTCGTCCAGTCATTGACTTCGGTGGTCATCGTCCTCAACTTCTCGTCCTCCTCTCTCCGCCGATCTAAGCCCCGCATCAGTCGGAGCTGCTACCGTCCCCAATCCCAGTCCCCAAGTGTGGCAAATCTAGAATGGCCGAGTTTTATGTGGTAATTTGACGACAAGGCATCAACAATTTAGCAGGTAACAGTCGATTCATCAGATCGTTATTAGCCATTTGAAATCCTGGGGTTAACAAGATGATGCCATGTTATTTCTTATGTTTTGAGTACGTGAAAAATGGCTGTGATGATTGATGATTCTGCTACCCCTTGGAGAGTTGTTAGCATTGTCTGATTTGTTCCTCGTCAGTTTGCATGATGCATTGATGTTATTCTACTTAATATTTCATTTATAGCTTGTGTTTTAGACTTGTCTGGACTGTGCAGTGGTACACCACATGTTATTACAGCTTGTTTTAGTGATCTGGTTGCTTCCATTCAAATATTATAGCTTTGCATATTATACTATTTGCATGTTTTAGTGATATGGTTGCTTCCATTCAGGTTGCTTCCAGTTGTTGTTTCTGCACTAGAATTATGAATGTTTTTAGTGATCTGGTTGCTTCCATTCAGTTTGAATTATGAATGTAGACGCTAGAATGCTCAATAACTTAGTGCACATGTATCTATTCTTGTTTCATAATAGTATCGTATGTATCGCTATTCAGTTGTTGCCTTCATGCCTACAAAAATGTTTCCTTCTGCATCCAATTCTTACTGCATTCTGGCTTCAAAAAATAAGATTCAGTTCTTGCCATTATCACCAATGAGTTTGGTCATTGGTGATTGGCCGACCGTCCTCTGCCATCGATCACTGGCTCTCTGCCCCAATGGAGATCCCCATGGGGGTTAGGGCCAGGGGTATCTTCCCCGTCAGCTCTAGCGGGGCCGGGGCTAGGTTTCACTAAATTTGAAGTCATTTTGAGTTGCGAATGTTAGATTTTTAAAAAAAAATATTATGCGGTGATCCCACTTTTGAGTGAAGAGAAGCTAAACACTTGAGCAAATATATGAAAATTCAGCCCATGTTTATGTGGCGGTGAGTTGAAAATTTTAGCCTCACCTACATTGTTCGTGCCCTACCTTATCGGTAATAGTGCATTGGTGCTCCTCTTGTTCAGCTAGCGTTGACCGGCTTGCATGCATGTTAAAGATAATCGGCAAGATGGAGATTGGTTGCTAATATTACTTTTTATGATGTATGTTTCAATGTAAATCGTACGTAATACATAGTGTTGAACAAATAATGTCTTGTGGTCGACAGTTGGCACTAGGGAAATTAACTGCTGGTTCTGGTGGTGCAAGTATTATCATACCGGTTAGAGCGATATATATGAACTGGTATTAGGATTTGTATTTTGTATTTGTAATGTGTTAAATGCAAATATGCAATGTAAGCACGGGCTGATTTAGGGGGAAGCGGGTAGAGCAGCTGCCCGCCACTTAGCCTTGCCTTTCTTGGAGCTATATCAGAGCTGGAAAAAGGTGAACAGTACTGCAGGTCAATCGGTGCATAGCGTGATGGCAACTTCTCACGTGTACGCAGCATGTTGACTTCATTGCTGGTCAATTGTATGCAGCATCTTGAGTACTATTAATTATGATCGACGTCGCGCTATCTTTGGATCAATCCTGCGTTCACCACAGTATCTATAGCGGAAACTAGTGATGCGCTAAGGTTGGGCAAACATAAAAAGACTTGAGAAAACATTGGGTAAACAAGAGAGACGAAAGTAACCGTAAACACCAGTCTCAGTTTCGACTCTGCGGGGAGCATAGCCCCAGGAACACCGAGAGTCCCCAACCAATCGAGCCATGTCGAGATCAAATGATGAAGACCGGTGGCCGGCCGTCCGGTGCGTCGCGTGAACCAACGCAGGCCGGCGGCATTGTGCGGCACGCCGGCCGCACGCGCGCGCGCGCCGCAACCGCGCACCAATTCGCAGTTTCGCATGCGCGCTGTGGCCCGTGGGCTACTCGGGGTGGGGGTGGAACTAGCCCAGGCCGGCCGCTAGGTAGAGTCCGCGGCCCGTGCGTACCTGACGCTCGGGCAATGGCTGACCTGGGTTGGCGTCTGGATGACCGAGGCCCCAGGCTCGGGGATAGGCGGGCCGCGCGGCAGTAGGAGGCCGAGCCACGCGCGCGGGCGGCCAGATCCGTGTCAGGCGCGTGTCAACCCTGGTAGGCCGCAGATGCCGATGCCTCCGGCGCCATGGTGCGGGCTCGTGTGGGCTGTGTTTCTTCGGCAGATTAAGCCCCGCTCATTTAGATTTGGACTTTCGGTTTTTAGCTAATTTTTTAGTATGTTTAAATTTTATCTTTTTTAATTTTTGGATTTTTTGAGTATTTTTGTCGGTTCTTTTTTCCCGTATTTGTTAGTATTATACGTGCTGGGCTAACTCATTTTTCTATTTTTAAATTTTAATTATATCAAATAAATTATCATCAACTACAGTGTAATTTTAATCAGCTATAGTAAAAAAATAAACCTAATTGAGCACACTGTAATTTTCTCCTGTGTTTTTCTTAAGGGCTGCAGCAATGTTGCCCGACGTTTGGGCCGAAGGAACCCGAACCGTACCCCGTGCTTTCTTGTGGTAGATTTGGCATAATACCGTGCTTACAGCGTAGGAAGTTTGATTGGATCCCCGGCCGGGCTGCCACGAAAATGCTCTGAACTCCAAGACGACTCGCCCGCGGATTCACAATCTGGTCTCCCTTGCTCATTGATCCAGCCCCCCCACGCAAGTACAATGTGATGGTTTTTCAGTACACGTGTTTGTAACCTCGGCCCTGACGTACAAACAGTCCAGGAGTAGTGCTTTTTAGCTGCCACTCTTCGCATGTCACAGAACCCCGGCTGAATTGGCTCTCAATACTGCTGGCCAAAAGACGGACACGTTGTACCGCGCATCTACAGCGGATTGGTGAACCCGCAAAACTTCCATTTGCCTCCTGTCAGTGCGCTGCTGTAAACCCTGTGGCAGGGAATGCTGTTTCAGAAGGTTGCTAGCAGCTTTGTTCCGTCGTGTTAAAGTACAAGTAAATTGTTCATCTTTTCTTATCAGTTTAAATTTTTGGATGAACTAACTGATGCATGAAACTCAATACGGCGTTTCGCGCTTCACACAGTACTAGCTACTCCAAAGGACCAGTACGAGCTGATCAGTGCTCGTTGGCTGTTGCAGCTTGAGAGAATCTTTAGACTGCCAAGAACGAAAAAATAAAAACTGTTTTGGGTCGCGCATGGATGTTCTTGTTCCGAGAGCCAGGGGTACTGAACTGCTGATAGTGCTTTGAGGATCCGGTTGGCTCCGGGGATGACGAGATCCGAACATTTCGTGAGGGTACATTTCAATGAAAATGGACATTGAGCCCGGGAACTTGCGTAGCATGCCGGTCCTACTGTTGCATATGTAGTAGGGCTGTAGAGAATAATGGATTAGGCTGGCTTGGATTAGGTTTATATAAGCACTTTCAGCAGCCTCGGAAATTGGAACCTGCGGCTGCAAACAATACAGTGCAGCCTTTCTCGTGTAGGCGCCATGATTAAGCTCTTCGTTTATGCTCCAGTAGTCCAGTGTGCAGTGCACATCATAGGCTCCCAGGGACATGCACGCCAGTTTTTGTAACTTTGTCATTCTGCCTTTTACGAGCTAGTATCGCCCTTTCGCCCGTATATATATTCTGGCCTCGCTCACGCTCTCGTGAGAGCTCTGTTCGTTTCACTCGATTAGCCTACGCCTTTTTGTATAGTCGGCAAACCAAAGGCCTTAGGTGAGAAACGATGTGCGCATTTGAGCGGCTCTCTTTTTGCTGAAGTCTGAATCTAGCAAAGCAGGACTACCCTACGTCAGTTTCAGCCACTGAAAAGCACCGACCACCTCTTCCGTCCGTTGCGATGTGTTAAAAAAGCAAAACAAAGCAAGACTAGGTGAGGTTGGACGAGCTAAATAAAAAAGCAGCTTCCGAACCGTTCCAAGAATCGGTCGGGGCTCCTCACCTAATCTCCTCACAGAAAGAAACAAACCACAAGGATTTAGACCATCTGGTGAAGCAATTTGAGCTTCTGTCTTTGGCCTTTAGCTTTCTTTTTTTTTTTTTGGCTTTTTAGTTTTTTCTTTATTTCTTTATATTATTCGTGATGATATAACTTTTTTATTTTTAAAATTTAATTATATTAAAAACTAACAGCAGCTATAATATACTTTCAGTTATTACAATAAAAAACTATCAGACCGAACTTTTAAACCCAAGTGAGAATCACTGAAGAATAACCGGTAAACATGCCTTGCACATGAGCTAAGAGCGCCGGCTCGGCGTTTCGAGTGCCAGCCTCGCCTGCTCCGACCATGCACCGCGCGCGATATTTTCCTCGTTCGAGTTCCCGGCGAGACAGGGATGGACGTCGCCGTCAGGAACGGATTATGAGACCCGCACTGCACCGGCCGGGCGCGGTCGCCACAGCGCGCACGCAGTTTCGGGCGATCGACGGGAATCGATTACGCGTTGCTGCTACTTGGTAGCAACACCACCACGTACGAGCTACGACTCCTCTCTCCACGTCGCTGTCTCGGTATCCACTCGGGATACGAAGCGGACAAGCGGCCGACGTCGATCGACCAGGCGGGGCCGTCTCGAGGTGCCTCGCAGCGTATCGACAAGCGGCAAGAAGGTTCAGACAGCGAGTGATTAGGCGGCGGCGGTGGTGGTGCGAGCTCCACCACGGCAAGTCGGCAATTGGATTGGAGCACTCGCGACTGCAAACCGCTCGCCGGGCGCCTGCTAGCTCACGCCTGTCGCGTTGGAAAGGGATCCTGGCATCTTCGCCACCAGCACCGCACCTAGCTTTCCCCCAAACTCCATGTTGCCCGTGAACATCATGGCGCCGCAAGGGGGTTTAATCGGATATGATAAACCATGGTTGTCCGAGGCAATCGGAAGGAACTCGTTAATAATGAATTGAGCATTTGTATATGTACGAATAAGTCGTTTTACTAACATTGGCTGACAGCCTGACAGCTGAGTTTGGGTGCAAGTACATGAAAAGTGAATTCTAGGTAGTTTGTTTATTGGTGAGTGTATTGTAAGATTCTAACAGCAAGTACCAATGCCAAAAATGAAAACAATTACTGAAGGTCACATATGGTGTCCCCTAAAAACGAAAAAATTGTACTGTGTAGTGAAATACTAGTATCATGCAAGTAGAATTTGCGAGAATCGCAAACTTAAGGAACAGCGAAGATAAGTTATGATGAACTTGATAATCTGTACAAGCTAAGGTTTTTTTTTTTTGCATTAAGGTTTTCCCGTCAATCAAACAAGAAAAATCTAGTGATCAAAGTTAGATGTTTCCTTGATCATACACAACTCAGAGAAAGACACGATCTTCGCACAAGATTACTTCTTCTCTTTGGTGATGGAAAGCTCTTCGAGCCAGTCCAGGATCCTACTACGGCGAACTCTCTGGCCTCTTTTAACGCCTCCCTTAGCCCTGCTCCTCTTCGCTGCCTCCGGCAAGCTGACGGGCTCCACGACGTCGGGCGAGCGCTTGCATCCGAGGCCGTCGCCGAAAAGCCCCACAGCATGCTTCCTGTCCATGGCGCTGCCCGCCTGCTCGAATCTTGCACTCCTGCCACTACCGCCTCTCGCTGCGGCGGCGTTCTTGGCCTCGGCGGGGCGCGGAGGGTAGACTTCCGGAGCACCGACGACGCCGAGGCGTATGATGCCCCACGCGGCGGCCGGCGGCGCCGACCCGTTGCTCCGGCCCCGCCGGGAGCGCAGCTGCGGCGACGGGCTCGGATGCGCGTAGAACAGGCTGCTCGACAGCGACCGCCGCGGTGGCGCGGTACCGTGGTCGGATGAGGCGCTTTTCAACGAATGGCTGCGGCTGACACAGCCACTGCTGCTGCCGCTGGAGCTCGCACTGCGGCTGTCGTACCGGGAGCCGAAGCCCGCGGTGGACGCGACCGACTCCGACCGCGGCAGCAGGACAAGGCTGGGGGCATCGGCGGCGGTGGCCGAGGAAGGGCGGAGCGGGAGGAGCTTGCCGTTGGAGAAGAGCTCGTCGGCCACGCACATGTCGGCGACCGCGCCCAACCCCGCCGGGACGAGGCCGCCGGACGACAGGATGTGGAACTCGAAGTCATCGGCCATGTCCGAGGTGGGGTCGCCGGCGCCGGTGCGGGGCTCGGGCCCGGTGTCCGCCATGGCTCGATTCTTTCCTTGGTCCAAGGAGAAGGGGGAAAGAAATGGCCTGGTCTCGTGTTGGGGTTTTCTTTTTGGCTTGTTCGGTTTTAACCTGAAAGAAAGGAAGGTTATGGGGGGTGCTGAGGTGGGCTATGAGGTGGTCTACGGTGGTTAGTTGTTAGAGCAACTCCAGGGCCCCTAAACAAGCCTCTAAATTAAAATTTGAGGGCTGAGGACAAAAACACAGGTTCAGCAAGGTCCCTACTCAGACCCTCAAAAGTAGGAGGCCCTCAAATTCACCCCTCAAGCCCTCATTTCTGGGGACCCTGGAGGAGACACTTACTTTTGAGGGCCTGAGTAGGGATCCTGCTGGACTTGTGTGTTTTGTCCTCAGCCCTCAAATTTTGGTTTAGGATAATAAGTGTGTCCCACATGGCAGTGTCTATTAGGATGAATTTGAGGGCCCTGATTTGAAAGCTGCTGCTGGAGTAGATGTAAAAAAATCAAGCCCTCAAAAATAGGAGGAGCCCTCAAATCAAAAGTAGGGACTCTGATTTGAGGGCTCCTGCTGGAGTTGCTCTTAGGACCCTGAGATGTTAAAGTCTTTGTTCTTTTTTTGTTAAAGCTTATGGCTTTTGGTTACGACTTATAGCTTTTAAATTATTTGTGCGAGAGATTACAGAGTAATAGAAACTCACGTACGGTTTTTGTTGATATAAATGAAGTCAGTACAGTATGTACTACAATTAACTTGTAGACTCTATCTTGAAAAGATACTCCGTTTAAAAGTTAGTTACTGTAGAAAAGCCGAAAAACAGATTTCAGAAGCTGAAAAGAACAAGGCCTAATATATCTCAGTGCTCAGTAGTCAATTGTCCATTGGTCAATGATCAAACCTCGTTTGCTTAGGGAATGTATAACGATGCAGACAACTGCCATCTATAACTAGCATGGTGCCTCATATACCTGTGCTAGTATCATTTTTACAGTATATTTTAATTGATTTAGTGGTGCATATATAATGATAATAAAGAAACTATATATGAAAAATAAATGGTCGCAGATCATATGAAATAATTCAAACATTAGAATTTTAGAATGTAATCGATTCGATTTAATTTATATATTTGTATAATTGGATTTATTTGTGATATTAATGTATAGTAGTATATGTTAAAATAAAGAATATAAATTATTTCTTTGGGAGGAAATACCTGTTCCTTATAATTTTTAATCGACATCTCCAATAATAGAGACAATAGTTGTATCCATATTAATACAATTAAAAGAATACAAATTATAATTGATATTGTAGGCAAGTTCATGTCTATGTCTGGATCGCTTGAGTTCAATTCTATCTCTAGTATCTCATGTCTTATTCTCATATAAGAGATCCCCAACTATACGTGCATGCATATTATAGTGCAAATCAACTTCATGCGCACTTGTATAGATCAAGAAAAATTGTTCGTTATGATTTGTTAATTATAAGAAGTGTCCACCTAATTGAGAGCTAGATGTTTTCTTTTTTAATAATTCATAGCAATTATTCTCATTTATCATATAGCATCTATCGGTTATAGATTGCTAAACATAATTAGGGTCCATCAAATAAAGATGCAGATGTTTCTTTTTATTTTTGGGAGAATGTCTATAATATTTCTCCTTTTTCTCAACTGATGTAATTAATCATCATAAGCTTTCATTGTATGATATATAATATCCAACGGTTGATATAGTTCAACTTTAATTATAATCCACCACATTGATGGAAATTCTAGAATTTTTTTAAAGGTTGAAAAACATACATTGTTGGGAGTGTGCAAGTAGAATATATCTTTTTTCATTTATCCTTTTTTCTTGTCGAGTGCCACTTTTTCTTTTTCTTTTCTCATGCATGGCTTTCACTCATTTATTTTGCACCTCTATATCCTTCTTTTCCTCTCGTACATAGATTTTAGTGCAGGCTATCTAGGATTGTTTTTATTTATTGAGTTCATCTAAAATTTATAATGTGCAGCCTTGTCTTATAAGATTTCTTATTTTATCTAAGATATCCATTGGAGATTGTTTACTGACCATAATAAGGGTTCACTAAATCGAGAGATGGATGTTTTTCTTTTTTCTGAGAATTTCTAGTTAATTTTCCTTTTCCATCATAGTAAAACTCGTGTGATCGACTTTTAGTATATAATAGATATATTTTTTTGGGGATTTACTTTAGAATTCGTATAGAAATCAAATTGCTAATTTTTATTTTCTTCCTCAAATTTTAGGTTTTTTTTATTGTACTTAACATGGAATCTTTTTCTTAATTTGTTAATTTTCATTGAATTATTATTCCAAATTTTAGTTAACTATGCGTGTTACTTTAGATATTAATTGGAAATCAAACTGCTAATTTTCTTTAATTTTTATTCTACATTTTAGTTAATTTGCATTGTACTTGACATGTGATTCTTACTTTTAATCTGAGCTATTCTAACTTGGGTCCGCAAGATAGATAGCTAAATCTTTCTGGTTAATTCGAAAACTTCCTTGGAGTGTCTAATTTGTATAAGTTTATGAATGTTAATATTTTTGAAATCTAGATTTCAATTTTGTTTACAAATCAAATATCTAACAGTCCTTTAATTTTAGTCCCAGTTTGCATGTTTTTGGATCGTACTTGCCATGGATTTCTTTTTAGTTTTACACTGTAATTCATATAAAAACTAATTTATATTTTTTAAGTATTGTTCCAAATTTATTTTTAGGGGTTTACTTTGAAATTCATCTGAAAATCAAAATTGGTAATTTTATTTTGTTTTTTGTTCTGAATTTTGGTTAATTTGGATTTTACTTGATGGGAACTCTTCCTCTTATTTTGCTAATTTTCATTTAATTATTATTGTGGCTTGTTGTTATTTGTGGATGTTATTTAGGAAGTCGTATGTAAATCAAATTGTTAATTTTATTTATTTTTAATTCTGAATTTCTCTTACTTTACATTGTATTTGACATGAACTCTTTCTTTTAATCCGAGCTATTGTATCTCGCATCCACCAAATTAAGGGATAGATGTTTTACCTTGTTGTGAGAATTTTCAGTATATTGTTTTTTCTTAACAACTCTAAAAGATATATCGTTGACTTTTAGTATATGCTTACCGAGTTCTAACTAATACAAAGAAGCAAAGGGGAGATTGGTTGGAGGAGCGAGCTACTGTGTCAAACAACCGAGCTGTAGAAAAGGATTGGAAGTTTATTCAGCGTTTTGATCTGGTGGGAGAGGAGGGGAAAGCACTCCATGAGGGAGAATTTCACAGCCCTTTCTCTACTCACTGTTTTATTCAGCGTTTTATGGCTGATTTGGAGTTGGCTGGATAGTTTGCTGCTGGAAAGAAGCAGGGAGTGAAGCCAAAGGCGAGTGTCAGCAGACGGATCATGTGAGCTTTGCACCTTCCGTAGGACTTACGAGTCTTGCTTTGCTTAAATTATTCGCTTTACACAAATCGGTCTGCTTTTAATCGTATTTATTTATACTCTGATTGAACCTTAATGATTCTCCAGCTTCTTATTCCTTTCGGAATATTTGCATGCATACCGAACCATATCTGGTGCCATGCCCAAAGCATGGACGTATTCATGTCGGGCACCAACTACACGAGATACCACCCTATGCATACGCCATATATACGACATCTAATCTCTGCCTGAGATTACATCAATCTCAAAATCTTAACGGCTTAGGTGTTTTTCTTTTTTTTTCAATTAATGTGGTTTATATGTATTTGATATGGACTATTTCTTTTAATATGAGCTGTTATAACTTGACCCCACTAAATTAAGGGATAGATGTTTTATTTTTTTGTGAGAATTTCTAACATATTTCTCTTTTTTCTTAGTAACTCTAAAGACATATCATCGATTTTTAATAATAAATAGATGTTGTCTATATTATCTATAGATGGCATTAAAGACAATTTTTACAATAGATTATCTTTTTACACGTCTACAACTCCTTCATGAATCAATATGTATTGTTTCTTGTATTATAGTCTGCATAAGAGACAGTACAATTCTCTACGCTCTTCACTCTCCTCCATATCATCTCATGTTCTATTAAAAATAGCTGACACCACACTATATACATATTCTTAGGCTTTTTTGAACGCCATAATTATATTGCAATTTTAGAGGGCATCCTTGAAGAGCGATACAATGCTTTCGTCGGTATACTTCACACTATTTGCATTACGCTCTAGTGAAAACGCACATGGCAAAACTATTAGATGGCTCGATTACAACAGCACTCTGCTCCTTCTGCCGTCCAACAGATTCGATTTAAATTCACCCACTGGTCGTATTAAACAGATCTAGCTAATTAAAGACCATATCAATTTGTCCTGCTTCCTTTTTATCATTCCAACTGGCCACAACCCAGAATTCCTGAATGCCATCTTTGTTTCCTCCGAATTCAGATACGCTATGATTTTTAGATTTGAGTTTTGGCTTTATCGGAAGCAGAAATAAACAGAACAATTTCTTTAAGTTGCTTCTCCAAAACGACTTTTCAAATCTAAAATCGTATTTATTATTCATGATAGTATTTCCGTTGTCCGTCACCCTCTCAAAGAAAATACTGACAAAAGATACCTCACAACTAAAGGCATTAGCCGCAGAAAAAAAAAAGCCAGTTCTTGTCGCAGCGTACGTCCAAGCCCAGGCGTCCATGACTGGTCAACGTACCGCGACTAGCCACCGCTTCCTCTCGCGTGATTTACTGGGCAACGAGCGATGATTAGTCGTGACATAAATAAGATTAGATAAGTCGAATCTCGCACATCAATATCGTGTAATGCATTTATGCAGTTTATAGGCTTGAAAGGTAAGGCTCCCCTGTTTACCATCGTTTGAACGGCACTTTAATGGCTGATCGCAATTGGAAGGGGAAAGGAGGGGCTAATCAAGATAACTTACAACTTTCCACATCATCTAATTATGCTACGAAGAAACCTCACGGAAAGGGGATTAGTAATTACATTCTATGTAGCTAGCTGATGGCGAAGGGGACGATGAAGTGACACTCCCTGATCGGTGTGGATTAATTGTTGATAGCAAATTAAGCATCGGGAGTATATAGCAGCAGCGCCATGCTGCCATGCGCTATCAGGAAAAAGAAAAGCTTTAGCTGCCATCAAGTGCAGCGTTTCGATCGATTGATATCGCGTTTCAGCGTTTGCATGTGTTTTCCGCCGAGTCGAGAGCTTTGCGCGCGCCTCATTAACGCCCAATTATTATCCATCGGTCGGTCGCGTCTCTTGACACATGCATCTCAAGCTCGTATACAGACACGACAGTAGCGGTAGCAGCAGCAGTTAAGACGGGTTTTTTTTTTTCTACTGCACCTCATGATTTATGTAATTATGATTTTTAGTCTTAGAATAGATGCTTGTTTGAATGAATCAAACGCTAATAAGTTAATAAGTCATTTAAAAAACTGTCACGATAACTTTTTTCAAAACAGTGACGAAAAAATCATATTTATTTATTTAACAGAAGTCATAAACTGAAAAGAGTCAACCATTGTCATTTGCTACAGGGAAACTCTGTTGGTGGCAAGATCGAGGCGGCCGGGCCGGAAGGACTTTTTTGCTTTATCTTCTGGTATAGTGGCATACTGGCATGGTTTGGAGGAAGCTTGGTCCCATGGCTGAACTGATCTTCTTCAGGTCTTCCTTGGCGGCTGTATTTTGAAACTAGTTTGTGTAGTTGCTGCGAGAGAGCATCAGAGCAGTAACATGGAGTGGCTAGTTGTACAGGTGTGTACTTCCTTGCAAGTGCCTGTACTAGCGAAGGGCTGGCTCAATTTGTTTTGTTGCTAGGCTGGCCTGGTAGTAGTAACAGGCTGGACAGACACTCCGCCTGGTGGTGGGCTACATCCTCGTGCATCCTGGAGGCCCTATAAACCACAGGCCTTGCGAATGTAATACAGTTCACAATGAGGGCCACGTTAAACCTTTAGGTGCTCCTCCAGGCTTCAATTTGACCCAAGCCTCTCTCTATATATATCAGCCCAGCTAAAGGCCTAGCCATGCCTCTAAAACAATCAATCGATTCCACTGGTACGGTTCATGTGGGTGCGGAAAATCGAAACCACATGTACAAGGATGTACATGTACAATCCTCACCACACATTTTGCTTTGAGATTAGTACATATGAGAGGGGTTACAATAAAAAAATTGGTGATGGGTCAAATAGTATCTCTCCCTCACCTTTGGCGGAGGAGGGGCTATGAAACCGGTAAGCCGAGGTAGAGAGGGTCCGAATCCAAACTTGGGCTAACTAGTTCCACCATGGTGGCAACGAAGATGGTGGAGAGGGACCAGATCCGACTAGTTTTGGGCTAGCTGGAGCTCGACAAAAAGACAACAAGGTGGACAGACTTCCTTGGATCTAGTCAACACTACCAACAGCTTCATCGGATCCAATCATCGCTGTCACAAATAAAGAGGAGAGAGAGGAAGGAGAGCTGTCGCCTTACTCAGATTTGATAGGATCCACATAGAGGAGAGAGTGGGGGGGAGTGAGCGAAATTGAGAGATCTGACATGGGTAGGGAGAGATACATATACGTAATGGTGTACGATATATACCGGCACACAATATATTCCCACCCACTTCCTCATCACGACCCAAAGAAAAACAATAGTGTAGAACGTGCAAGGACAACCATGTATATTTGGTAAAACCGCACTTGGGCTAAAGTCAATTTTGTTATTAAACCTGTTAGGGCACTCCTAGTGTTCCATGTTGTACAATGTCCATAGCTAATAATTAGCTATTCACATAGGATGAGAGATGATGTGGTAAAGACTTAAAGAAGAGAAAGTGTTCCATGTTGTACAATGTCCATAGCTAATAATTAGCTATTCACATAGGATGAGAGATGATGTGGTAAAGAGTTAAAGAAAAGAAAAAGGAAAGCAATATCTTGCATGGGACATTACTTGAGCACAAAACCAACAAGAAAGACATAACTAAAATATGCATTAGGGAGGATGGTTGCGTCTACCCCATTAAGTTTGTGGCATGGGTGACGAAGGAGAGAAGAGAGAGAGATGAGAGAATGTTGGGGTATAATCGGGTCAGATTCGGACAGATATTGCTTATATCGTATTTTAACCCACATTTTTTTTCTCGAATTCGAAGTTAGATACGGTAAGGCTGGATACGAGTACGAATTTGAGTATTCGAAGTCTTGAATATGGTATCATCAGGACAGATACATAACAGTTTCAGGTCAAAAACAGATAATATAGGCAGATATAAGGTTGTCAGAATCATAATCCTAAATCAGATCGGAGGTTTTTTGGTAGGATTATAAATCGTAAGATCAATGTAGAATCTAATATCTTACTTGATTCTACCAAAGAAACATTTAAAAAAATCTACAGTGTATTATTATAACACTACTGCATTTTTAAAATTATGTCTTTTGAAGTTTAGGTAGAATCATAAGAATATTAAGATTCTACCATAGAATCGAATCAGTCTAGTCAATCTTGAATCATAAAATCTTAGAATCATGTGACAGAAGTGAGATTCTAACAACCTTGGGCGAATAGTTCGACAACCGATAGATTCAACATGCGATAAATTTATACACAAGTTCAACAAGTTTACTTCTACTTATCCTTTTACTTAACCCTCTGAATACCATCTACACGCTGATGATGACATGGTGTGCATGGGATCTAAGTGCAAGTTTTTTGTAGGAAAGCGTCATTCTTGAGCAACTTGAGAACCTCATCCTAATTATCGAGCTTGGCGACCTCAATAGGGTTTTTCCCATCCAGATTTTAGAGCGTTCTATGAATCATTTTATCAAGTCAAATATAGACTAGGGATTGATAATTACTAAAGTTAAGAGAAAATGACTGAATTAACTAACACAATAGCACCATGCTTTAACAGAAGATCCACACGTTCCTTCCAGCCATATCTAGCAGCATAGTGCAACAGAGTGTTCTTGTTCTTATCCAATGTGTCCACTGCAGCACCTACCCCTAGAAGGATTTCTGTGCATTTCAACTGAACATGCAGAAGTTCACCAAATTAATTGCCACAAATTAGCATATATAAGAGATGCAAATAAACAAGGAGGAAATGCAGCTCTCCAACTATTATGGGCCAAAAGATCTAAATCTATTGATGATACAACACCAATAGTGGCATCTAATTCAAGATATTATATATTTTAAAATTTTGCAGTAGATAGAAATGCTGCAACTAAGGATCAATAAATGCAAAGACATTGCTTGCGAACACAAACATTTTACACAACACAAAGTACTAACTCAAACTGGCTACAACAAGAGACCATGAATACATGACTAGAAAAAAGACAACCAACCTAGGGCCTATTGATGAACTCCTGGAATGTCAACCTACCATGATGTATAGAAGAACAAGATACCACAAAACATGGAAGTCTAGCAGTATATGAAGGAACATTCATGTTTATTTAGGGTTGCACCATTCATTTCAGCTTTAAAAAGTCCAGCAGATTCACATACCTCACCATAGCCACATGCAAAATGTAAGGCCCTTCTTCCCTTTGCATCTTCTTCATCCTTGTCTACTCCACCATCTAGAGCTTTCTTCAGACCCTGTTGTGTTATTCAACTTGTAAATGCAGCACTTAATGGTAAATAAGTACAATGATTTAATAGAGATTTCCTCAAACACAAATAAAATATGGATGGTGCAACCATATGTAATTCAAAGCTCCCCATGTATAACAAAAATAGTGACACTAGTGGCCAAACAAGAAATGTGCTCATAGTTCAACACTAGATTCATCTACTGCAAAGAACAGCATCTATCCGATGATGGAAGCCTTTGCGGGATCTATTCCATACCTGTCGTAGGGATGGCCCCCACCTAAACCCAGCAGGCCTGGTAGGAGATTATAAGGCCCAGAATAGGCCATGTGTAATGACATAACTGCCCCTAGAGGGGATAACCGGATGTAAGGGTATAACTGTAAAAACACTCCTCGCGTGTATGTATATATACGAGTAAGCCATGGGGAGGACCCAGGCCATTACACTTATCTTCATTACTCTCCACTACCATCTCTCTCTCTGTTTGGTCTGTAGCCACAACAGTTGGCGCCGTCCGTGGGGAGGACGAAGACAAGCCTGAAGACCGAAGAAAAAGATGGCACTGAAAAAAGCTTCCTCAGCGGCGGCGAAGGGAAAGAAGGCGGCCGGGCCGGAGCGTCGTATGGGTACCAGAGCTTCGGCATCGGCAGCGGCGGACGCGGGTGGCAAGGCAGGCGCGGTGGCCGGAGACGTCGACGTCCGCGTGGTGACGACCAACCCCGTCACCGGCACAGCGACGACCAACCCCGCCACCGGCGCTGCGAGGACGGACCCGGCGGTCGAAGACGTCGACACGGGTGCGGCGACAACCGACCCCGCCGACGCGACGACAGCCGACCTCGCCGCTCCCACTGCAACCCTCGCCGGCGGTGCGGACCGGGCGGTCCGAGGTAGCCACGACGGAGCAACCGGCAGCTCGGGACCCCGCGACGCGGTCGTCCCGCGCCGACCCGCCCGTCGGAAGCACCCGCGACCCCGCCCGCACCGGGGATGGAAAGCGCCCTGCTGGCGGCTCTCAACGCGTTCCAGCGGGAGCTGGGGGACCTTCGTGGAGCCGTCAGAGATATACAAGAGGCTCGGAGTCAGCCGGCTGCGCCAGCAATCGCGTCCGAGCCCGCGCCGGAAAGGGCGGACAGTCGCGAAGCCCCCACGTCCAGCCGCGTGCCGCTGCGACGCATGGATCCGGAGTCCCCGCTCTCGGCGGGGCTGCAGCAGGCGGCATGGTCCGAAGACTTCAAATTCCCTAGCGCCATCGACTCGTATAAAGGCGACACGGACCCCCGTGAGTTCATGCGCGTATACGAAACCGCGATCGAGGCCGCGGGCGGAGATGACACCACGAAGGCAAAGGGACTCCCCCTCGCGCTACAAGGAGTGGCGCTCTCTTGGTTTTTTACCATAGAGCCGGGCTCCATCTACGCGTGGGAGCAGCTCTGCGTCCGCCTCCACAACAACTTCCAAGGAAACTACGTCGACCGGGTCGATGCGGACCAGCTCTTTGCCGTGAAGCAAAAACCCTCGGAGAAGCTCCGGGACTACTTCAAACGCTTCGCCAAGATTCGATGTCAAGTGAAGGACGTCAACGAGACCACCATCGTCAATGCAGCCATACAGGGCCTTCGTCCGGGCCCGATGGCTGAGTACAATGCGCGCAAGCCGATCAAGACGGTGGCGAAGCTCTTCGACAAGATGGAAGAATATGCCAGGGCGGAGGAAGACGCGCGGCGAAGGCAAGGTGACGACTCCGACACTAACCAGGCCGGAACCTCGACAAAAACCGAAGATCCGTCGAAGGGCGGCTCTTCGAAGGGAAAGCGTAAGCAGGAGTCGTCCAGGGACGCGTCCGACCGCAGGGATAACTCGCATAAGGAGTCGTCGGATTAGCCCAAGTGCGGCCAGCAAAGGTCGAGGCGAAACCGGTACGTCCTCGACATCGAAGGCGGGTCCGACGAG
Source organism: Dendrocalamus latiflorus (assembly GCA_017311315.1). Classification (NCBI taxonomy): domain Eukaryota; kingdom Viridiplantae; phylum Streptophyta; class Magnoliopsida; order Poales; family Poaceae; genus Dendrocalamus; species Dendrocalamus latiflorus. The sequence goes on along the minus strand of CM029629.1, from coordinate 6,739,914 downwards.
GGTGCTCCAGCGGGCCGAGGTGGCCGGGGGCGCCGTGGTCGGGGCCGCGGCCGTGGCAGGGGCCGCGACGATAAGGGTCGTGGAGACTACGACGATAAGGGTCGTGGCCAGCATCAGGGACTGTGGTGCTTAGTCCACGGCCGCGGCAATCATGATACCCGTAACTGCACCTCCATCGCGGCGCTCCGTGACAGCGTCGCTAGGGACAGGAACCCGGAGTCGCGCCCGCCTGTGGTGGCCCACGTCCAATTCCCATACGAGGCCCCCATGCAGGTACAGGCGCAGGGGATGCAGGTACAGGCGCAGGGAATGCAACCCCAGGAAGGCACTTTGCGGATCCAAGCTCACGTACAGCAGCCTCGGGAGGGCCTCCTGTCGTTGCAGGCCCCGGACGCAACCTACCGCAGGGTCATTAATGTCATATCCGGCGGCTCTGCGCTGGAATTCGCCTCGGCGCGACAGCAAAAGGCCTACGCGCGAAGGCTACATCACGTGGCGGCATACCCAGCGCAAGCACCGCCGGAATGGGCGCGGCACGAGGTTACGTTCACACCTGATGACGCCCAAGGTGTGGACTTCCCTCATCAGGACCCCCTGGTCATCCGGGTCACCATCGCGGGATGCGACGTGGGGCGCGCCTTGGTGGACGGGGGTAGTTCCGCGAACGTATTGTTTGCGGTGGCCTTCGACCAGATGGGGATCCCTCGAAGCCGCCTGGGGCCCTCGGGAATCCCACTGCAGGGCTTCGGGGGACAGCCCCTGCGGGCGCTGGGCCAGATCGGCCTTCAAGTCTCCTTCGGCCGAGATGACAATGTGCGGACCGAAGAGGCCACCTTCGACGTGGTCGACCTCCCGTATCCCTACAATGCCATACTGGGACACCCAATCCTCAACTCCTTCGGCGCGGTACCACATCACGACTATCTGTGCATGAAGATCCCGGGTCCCCGGACCGTCATCACCGTCCGAGGCGACCAGGATATGGCTCGGCGCATCGAGCCAGGCACCAGATGCCCGCGTCGCGAAGCCCAGCGCCGCTCTTAGAGCCGGCGCCACAGCGCGGAGGTCCGTGGGGTCGTCCATAGGCGCCTGCGCGGGCCCTGCAGATGTCTAGCGACTAGAGGCTGCGGCAGCACCAAGGGCAAACGGTCAGTATATTCACCCTTTGTAGTCGCTCACCCGCGCAAACGGGGATATAATGAAGATCGCCGTTTGCCGTTAATTTTTCTTCGTCACATACAAGCACGCGGTGAGGGCGTGCGCCGGCTTGGCCAACGCGCGCGCCCCCGCAGTATAAACCAAAGACGCACGTTCGTGTGTGCACTCGCCGTTGCCAGGTTGGGCGGGACTGAGTATAAACCAAAGACGCACGTTCGCGTGTGCACTCGCCGTTGCCAGGGTGGGCGGGACTGAGTATAAACCAAAGACGCACGTTCGCGTGTGCACTCGCCGTTGCCAGGGTGGGCGGGACTGAGTATAAACCAAAGACGCACGTTAGCGTGTGCACTCGCCGTCGCCAAGGTGACGGGACTGAGTATAAACAAAATACGCACCGGGGGGACGCCCTCGCGCGCGCAAGTCTCTGGACTATAAAGAAAACGTAGCGTCGAGCCTAGCTCCGCACGCAATAGTCCACGGACTCTAAATAAGACGTAGCGTCGAGCCTAACTCCGCACGCACAAGTCTCCGGACTATAAAGAAGACGTAGCGTCGAGCCTAGCTCCGCACGTAATAGTCCACGGACTCTAAATAAGACGTAGCGTCGAGCCTAGCTCCGCACGCGCGAGTCTCCGGACTATAAAGAAGACGTAGCATCGAGCCTAGCTCCGCACGCAATAGTCCACGGACTCTAAATAAGACGTAGCGTCGAGCCTAGCTCCGCACGCGCGAGTCTCTGGACTATAAAGAAGACGTAGCGTCGAGCCTAGCTCTGCACGCAATAGTCCACGGACTCTAAATAAGACGTAGCGTCGAGCCTAGCTCCGCACGCGCGAGTCTCCGGACTATAAAGAAGACGTAGCGTCGAGCCTAGCTCCGCACGCAATAGTCCACGGACTCTAAATAAGACGTAGCGTCGAGCCTAGCTCCGCACGCGCGAGTCTCCGGACTATAAAGAAGACGTAGCGTCGAGCCTAGCTCCGCACGCAATAGTCCACGGACTCTAAATAAGACGTAGCGTCGAGCCTAGCTCCGCACGCGCGAGTCTCCGGACTATAAAGAAGACGTAGCGTCGAGCCTAGCTCCGCACGCAATAGTCCACGGACTCTAAATAAGACGTAGCGTCGAGCCTAGCTCCGCACGCGCGAGTCTCCGGACTATAAAGAAGACGTAGCGTCGAGCCTAGCTCCGCACGCAATAGTCCACGGACTCTAAATAAGACGTAGCGTCGAGCCTAGCTCCGCACGCAATAGTCCACGGACTCTAAATAAGACGTAGCGTCGAGCCTAGCTCCGCACGCGCGAGTCCCCGGACTATAAAGAAGACGGAGCGTCGAGGTTCGCCTCCGCACGCAATTGTCCACGGACTCTAAACAAGACGTAGCGTTAAGCCTAGCTCCGCACGCGCGAGTCCCCGGACTATAAAGAAGACGTAGCGTCGAGGTTCGCCTCCGCACGCAATAGTCCACGGACTCTAAACAAGACGTAGCGTCGAGCTTAGCTCCGCACGCGCGAGTCCCCGGACTATAAAGAAGACGTAGCGTCGAGGTTCGCCTCCGCACGCAATAGTCCACGGACTCTAAACAAGACGTAGCGTCGAGCCTAGCTCCGCACGCGCGAGTCCCCGGACTATAAAGAAGACGTAGCGTCGAGGTTCGCCTCCGCACGCAATAGTCCACGGACTCTAAACAAGACGTAGCGTCGAGCTTAGCTCCGCACGCGCGAGTCCCCGGACTATAAAGAAGACGTAGCGTCGAGGTTCGCCTCCGCACGCAATAGTCCACGAACTCTAAACAAGACGTACTGTCGAGCTTAGCTCCGCACGTGCGAGTCTCCGGACTATAAAGAAGACGTAGCGTCGAGCCTAGCTCCGCACGCACCAGTCCACGGACTTTAAATAAGACGTAGCGTCGAGCCTAGCTCCGCACGCGCGAGTCCCCGGACTATAAAGAAGACGTAGCGTCGAGCCTAGCTCCGCACGCCCCAGTCTACGGACTTTAAATAAGACGCAGCGTCGAGGTCCGCCTCCGCACGCGCGCGTCTCTGGACTATAAAGCGAGGCAAACCGCGGAGGTCCGCCTCCGCACACGTCAGTCTGCAGACTGTCCGTTCTAAGGAATCCTGGCGCAACCACTTTGCGAACGGTGATATCCACACACAGCGCATATCCTAAAATGCCAGGCAGTTTGCACATCGGAAAAATCACATGTACAAAGGTTCGGCAGCACCCTGACCACTCTACGCTGCTACCCCGCGGGTTCGTCCTTAACATGAGCTAAAGCTGGGGCTTCGCTCGAAGAAGGCCGGCTCGCCCAAAAGTCAAGCGACTCTTCGACCCTTCGCCAGCGTCGAATGCGCCGCCGGGTTGAAAGGTCGGCCGCCCGAAGCTGGTCCCAGCAAGGAAGCTGCCCGCGATACAGGCTTGAGTCAGCGTGCATGCAGAAAGTGTGCGCTTTATTAAGCAAAAACAAGGGACAGTACAACGCACGCCTACACCCAGGCGCCGCGGCATCAGACCTGCGGGTTCCCGGCGCCTTCGGAGGGCCCAGCGCCGCCATCATCGCGTCGAGGGACCCCGTCCAGGAATTGGCCGAGGCTCCCCGTCCCGTAGAGCGACTTTCGGAGCTCGATCCGTACAGCTTCCGCCCCGACGGGACCCCAGATCCGGTCACAGAAGGGCCCAAGGGCACGGCGAGCGGAGCGGACGGCGCCGGACATTACTCCGGCCCCGCCAGGCATCTCCAGCTGGGGGTCATTCAGCCCGGCGACATGCGTACAGCCGCGGTGCTGGAGGAGCGCGCACACCAAGCAGGCCGAAGTGTACGCACAGTGGGTGCCGAAGGACGTCGCCGCATCGCGCGCGACGTTGGCGGCATCCCCGATCCAGCGGAGCGCCCGAGACAGCTCCTCCGGACCGAAGGCGCGTCCCGGGACCTCCGCCACCAGCCCTTGAAGATGGCCCTCCAGTGCTTGCATGGCGTCCCAGGCAATCACCGAGGCGTCGCCCAGCGTCCGGTTGCGCTCCGCTAGAGCCAAGGCAAGTTCGCCTTTCTCCTTCTCTAGCGCGCCGACCTGCTCCAGGAGCCCGTCCCGCTCCGCCGCAAACCTCTGATCAGCAGTTGCTGCGGCTGATTCCTGCGCCGATGCAACAAGCCCCTCGGCGGGCGCCCTCGCTTCGGCGCATTCCGCTTCCAGCTGGCGGATGCGGGCGTCCTGGGCAGAGCGGGCGCCAGAGGCTTCGCGCAGCTCCCCCTCGGCGGCCCGCAGCCTATCCTCGAGCGCTTTTTGGCTACGAGCATAGGCCGCTTGCAGGGCCTGCCCCAGCACGAGAGTCTGTAGAAGGGAAAAGACTTAGCGAACTCAGCTAAACTCGGGCGTGGTCGCATGAGTACTTACCCTCACCCCAGACACCTCGAAAGCATCCGCGAGGCGCCCCGCACCGTAGGCCTGCAACACTTGCGGGTCGACGCTCGTGGCCGCGTCATTTACAATCCCGCGCCACGCCCTCAGCGCCTCCGGAGGCGGCATGAAGTCCGCAGGGCTCACATACTCAGGGGCCCCGTGTTCCGTCGGGTGCTCCCCCTCCGGAATGAGCAACGCTGCAAACAAGGATACGAGCGATCACCCCAAGGTATAAAAGCATACACCAGAGTAAGCTAAGTCACCATACCTTCGGTAGCAGAAGAAATGGTCCCGCCATGAGCGGAGGCCTCCGCGTTCGGGGAGGACGGCAGCTGTCCCTGCGCGGCGGGCGGTGTGGCCAGAGGGGCAGAAGGTGCATAGGCCACAGGGCCCCCGGTGCTTGCGCCGGAATCCCACAAGCTTCGGATACCCGTAGCCACGACGAACCCCCGGGGTGTCCGGTGGAGCTCCGGCCGCACACATGGCCGTTTGGCCGGGGCAGCTAGCAGCGCCACCGCCCCCGCAGCCGTGGCTGGGGAAGACCCCGCGGCTGCTGCGCCCGGGGGCGAAGGTCCCATGGTAGCAGTCGTCGAAGGGGGCACCTCAGTCCCCGCTGCTGCTGGCAAGGACAGCACGGCTACGTGCGCCCCCGCGGAGGGCGCCTCCGGCACCGCAGCGGCCGCCGTCGAGGCCTCCACCTCGGCATCGCTGGTCCGCACGGGATCCACCTCGGCGACTCCGGCGGGTGGTGAGGCTTCCCCCCTCCGGCCGCCCGCGGCAAACCCACCGTCCGGAACGCCTGCCGAAGACACCTCACCTTCGGCGCCTGCGCCACCCAAGCCCGAATCGGCGTACCTCGCAGAGTCTGACTCCGCGTCTGCCGCGTCCTCGGAAACACTAGCAGCAGGCGCGGCAGGTGCCCCGCTGCGGCCCCTCTTCCGAGACGAGGCCTTCTTCTTCTTCGCTCCACCATCGGCTGGAGCGACACGGTCCGGCGCGGCAAGGCCCAGGACCTCGCACACGCGGTTTAGTCGCCCCAGCCCCGCCTTGGCGACAGCAGACGCGCGCTGCTCGTGCTCCCTGGCGGTGTACGGACCCAGGAACACGCGCACGGCTTGCTCCGCCTCCTCCAAAGGAATCCCTGAAGCAAAGGAGAACAGCATCAGCATACAACGCATTTCGCGTCAACAAAAGGAGGGGCGCAATCGAGGCTTACGGGGACCGGGCGGCGCCGGTAGCAAGCAAACCCACGGCGAAACATTGTCATCTCGACACCTCTCGGCGGCAAGATGCCAGTCGTAGGCAAGCGGGGCCACGCCGTACATCACGTACTCTTCGGCGAGGTCGCGCATGTTGAAGCGGGCGGCCATGCCTACGAGCTGTTTGACCCTCCGCTTGTCCTCATCATCGAGCGTTCGGCCGGGCGAAGGCTTGAACGCGATCGGTCGGCCCGTACACGCGAGACCGCTCCCGCTCTCCACACGGTGGTAGAACCACCGCTTCATCCAGGAGGACTCCCACTTCCCGCGAGTTGAGTTCGCAGGGAAGAGCTTCTTGCAAGACGAGCGGAGAGTAAAAGAGACGCTGCCAAAGCTCGACAGCGTCCCGCCCCTCCGGCCCTTCGGCTGGCATCGCGCCTCGTGGAGATAGGCGAACAGCGACGCGCTGGGCCAGCACGCCCCCCGAGCGCAAGGCCCAGCTGTACACCGCGAGCCGAGCCACGGCGTTTGGAGTCAGTTGCGCCAGCTCCAGCCCGAAGGTCCGCAGTACATCGCCCACCACGCTCGCCGCTGGGATCCGGAGCCCCGCGTCGAAAAAGGCGACGAATACGACCGCCTCCGACCTCTCGGGATGCGGTTCCGTCTCGTCGCCGGTGGGCACTCGTACGTCCTGGCGCCCGGACAACTTCCCCGCGCGCAAGAGCCCTTGGATCGTCTTCTCGGTCACGAGCGAGGGGCCTAGCTCGCCGGAAAACGTGCCTTCCTCCGCCGCCAGCCGCTCCTGGTCAGCCGCCGCCGGGTCGCGCTCTTGGAGCGCGTATTTTACCTCCAACGGCGAGGATCGCCGGCGAATGGCAGGGCCACCAACCGCCTGGCCGCGCTCGCTGCTGGAGGCCATCGCTTCCCACGACGAGACTAATACGGTGAAGATAGCGCGAAGGTGGGGAAGGCCGAGCAAACAGGAAAGAGGGCGCAAAGGTGCGGGGACACTATTACGGGGGGCTATTTCAAGCCGCCTCGCCCATACCGCCGCTACTGAGCGGGCTATTTCGAAGGGTAGCGAACGGAGCGGGCGCGTCTACTTCGACTAGGCGCCAGCTTCGCTGCCACCCGTTCGAAGGGTAGGGGACGGAGCGTGCGCGTCTACTTCGGCTAGGCGCCAGCTTCGCTGCCACCCGTTCGAAGGGTAGCGGACGGAGCGCGCGCGTCTACTTCGACTAGGCGCCAGCTTCGCTGCCACCCGTTCGAAGGGTAGGGGACGGAGCGCGCGCGTCTACTTCGACTAGGCGCCAGCTTCGCTGCCACCCGTTCGATGGGTAGGGGACGGAGCGCACGCGTCTACTTCGACTAGGCGCCAGCTTCGCTGCCACCCGTTCGCAGGGTAGCGGACGGAGCGCGCGCGTCTACTTCGACTAGGCGCCAGCTTCGCTGCCACCCGTTCGAAGGGTAGCGGACGGAGCGCGCGCGTCTACTTCGACTAGGCGCCAGCTTCGCTGCCACCCGTTCGCAGGGTAGGAGACGGAGCGCACGCGTCTACTTCGACTAGGCGCCAGCTTCGCTGCCACCCGTTCGAAAGGTAGGGGACGGAGCGCGCGCGTCTACTTCGACTAGGCGCCAGCTTCGCTGCCACCCGTTCGAAGGGTAGCGGACGGAGCGCGCGCGTCTACTTCGACTAGGCGCCAGCTTCGCTGCCACCCGTTCGCAGGGTAGGCGACGGAGCGCGCGCGTCTACTTCGACTAGGCGCCAGCTTCGCTGCCACCCGTTCGAAGGGTAGGGGACGGAGCGCGCGCGCCTACTTCGACTAGGCGCTAGCTTCGCTGCCACCCGTTCGCAGGGTAGGAGACGGAGCGCGCGCGTCTACTTCGACTAGGCGCCAGCTTCGCTGCCACCCGTTCGAAGGGTAGGGGACGGAGCGCGCGCGCCTACTTCGACTAGGCGCCAGCTTCGCTGCCACCCGTTCGAGGGGTAGGGGACGGAGCGCGCGCGTCTACTTCGACTAGGCGCCAGCTTCGCCGCCACCCGTTCGAAGGGTAGGGGACGGAGCGCGCGCGTCCACTTCGGCGGGGCGCAGCATAGACGGGGGTCTTGTCCTGCGAAATCTACCTCGTTTTCCTTAACAGGCCACCTACAGTGCATCAACATACAAGGTAATGCCGGCGGGCTCCCTGAGGAACACCCACTGTAGGTAGGACTGTTAAGAAAAACAGGGCAGACCTCGCTGTCGCCTACGGAAGCGCGGTGCGGGGTCAGGAAGCGCGGCTGGCTGTCGATAACCGGCGCTGATCAAGCTCCCAGGAAAAATAGACCTCCTTCTGTGCATCAACATTCCCCAAGCCGCTCAGCGTCACCCAGGAATGTTGATGCACGGCAGGGGCCCATTTTAGGGGAACAGCTTCTATCACAATATACGCAGGAGCAACGCCTCAGCAGCGCCATATATATACCCCAATCAGCAGGGGAACCAACCGGCGGAAGGCCAATCGGCAGAAGCCCAAACCGCCGGAGGTCCGCCGCCATATTAATGGTCACGATGCCTCAACGCCCGCACCACGCCAAGCACGCTGCACCACGTGGACGCCCGAAAGTCCGAGCGTCGCAGCAGCGCGCACGTCTGCTTCGGTTACAGAGCATCTCCAGAAGTTTGGAAAAGTTCACAGGCCGCAGGGACGGAGGGGGCCAAAGGACTCGGCAACATGGCTTCGGCCTTGTGAAGCCCTTTACCATGAGAGGCTCCTGTCGTAGGGATGGCCCCCACCTAAACCCAGCAGGCCTGGTAGGAGATTATAAGTCCCAGAATAGGCCATGTGTAATGACATAACTGCCCCTAGAGGGGATAACCGGATGTAAGGGTATAACTGTAAAAACACTCCTCGCGTGTATGTATATATACGAGTAAGCCATGGGGAGGACCCAGGCCATTACACTTATCTTCATTACTCTCCACTACCATCTCTCTCTCTGTTTGGTCTGTAGCCACAACAATACCAATTGACGGCTAATTTGAAAGCTGCCTTACTCTTTACCCAAATAGTTGTAGGGACCCAGGTATTAACATCCGGATTCCTCTGTGATTACTGCACTATTCCCTGGATCAGTAGATAGTGCTCACAGTTACAGTAATGAATATCAAAATACATATCATGCGGAAGCGTAAAATTTAATAGTAGACTTACTCATGGGCCGATTAGGCCGAAATCATTAAATTGCAGCAACGGAAGAACGAAGCACACAGGTGGGACCTTCAGGACATGCCCACAGGCAGCCAACTGGAGGTTCGCGACCTAGCCCTTGACATCTTCATCTTCTCTGCCAGCTTGTCCAATCTTGTTGCTGCGGCGCAGTGATTTGATTCCTGATTCTGAATTTTGTCGCAAAGGCGAGCGTGAGCACTCCGACCCCGTGCTCCGCGAGCCAATACACAGAATGCAAATAAATGGTATGCATAGCTTAACAAAGGAGAGGCTCGGGCTATTTTATTTTGCGTAGAGTGCTTTTGAATACAATTAATTAAAAAGCCCTATGACTTAGCAATTTTGGAACAAATCATAATGTACAAGGAAATGCATTATTAATATCGATTCAGATTCCATCCACCGTTACATGGCATCTGCACCATATAGCAATTTCTTCAGCGTTATAGCCGCTTAACTTACCACTGGGACGACACCCAGGACAATTCCAAACTAGGGCCTTCCACTGCCCTTCACTTTTCCATCCCACCCACAAAACATTTTGAAATAGAACTATATCTGGTTAAGTTCCCATGTCCGCCCTTGACCGTGGGCACGGCTATTCGAATAGTTTTAGACTCTGCAGAGTTTGTACACTTTCACCACAAGAGACAATCAACTCGTTGCCCCACACGATTCCCTAGACGTGTGGTTGAGCAGACCATCACAGTGACTTTTCAAATTATCGAGTCTCTTTTCTCATTTCACTTTTATGGGAGACTGCCCACTTGCGGTGGGTCCCATCTGTGCGCGGGATGTTTCCCATAGCCACTACGCAGCCGGACCTTCTCTCTTTCCGCAACGTAGGACAGCTGGAAAACTTCACCCCCCACTGGTGTCCCTTCAGGCCCCCTTACCATAGCATAACCCCTTCGAACCCCAACCCGTGAAATGAGTCCGAGGATTCGATAAATGTACTTAGCCAAGTTGTAATTTACAGACTTGTGGTTGTACTGTTTTACCCGGGAGGTCATGACAAGATTCAGTCCTTAGTGGTATCTGGGCGGTCTATCACTAACCCATTTTGTGCATCCACTGCACCACACTCACACCATCCAACCAATCCGCCCAGATATTTAAGCAAGTTGGGGATTTTGAGGGTATAAAATAGCCATGTCAAATATACCAGTCATTCCCACCATGACTGCTCAACCAATTTTTCTCAGGATTAAAAAGTGATGCTTGGGCGCTCTCGCGCCCATGAGTACCTAAACAATACTAAGCATGGCATATATTTAGGGACTTATTTTCCAAAGGTTACTATTATAATTTTGCTAGGGTGACAAGGTTCTCATGTTCAAATATTCCAAAGGATGGGCAATATTAACCAAGTTAGATAATAGACATTTAACTAGAATTCTAAATTAAACATGGATTTGCATATAAGATAATAGCATGCAATTTGATAATTTAAACAAAAATAATTTGCAGGAAATGTAGGTTCAATATGATCAAAGTATTGACTCGCCTGACGCGGTTTATCGCGGTCTTAAGCTCACACAAAGTTGCCTCATGCGATGATCTTTAATTCCTGGTCTTCATCTATCTCGGCCTCGCTTGATCCACCGAATCTTCAGGATCCCGGTTTCTAATTACGCGATAAACGACTGAATCCAAATAAAAGCAAATAACTCAAAAGGTCCAAATAAACTCAATTTAGTTTCACTTTGAGTTAATGGGTAACTCGAGTGATCTGAGGCAAGGTCGGTGGTAGGATACAATGTCTCAACCTGTTATCAACAGTTTCCTTTATTTATTTTTATATTTATCAAGCAAGTTCCATGAGTTAGGAGGGACCAATAAATCAATGTACAAGCTTAACTGGGTATTATTTTGTCGAGCGCTAACATTCAGGGCATTTTGGCTTACCGAAATAAATTTTAGAGTCTCGGTGTATAACATTTTAGGGGGTGCCATTTTATGTAGCCCTAAGCCTATTTCCTGACTTGAATTAGGATTCAGTTACATAAGCCATATCTTGTTAGTTCATGCTCATCGTTGTTATTTATTAGTTCTGGTATTAAGATTTAATTAATGGTATTATTATTTTATCTACGCATTAATTACTATTTGGCTTAGTTTTATTTCTAATTTAGATATCTTGACTACGCTTGGTAGGTATCATTTTATGTGAACTTAATCACTCATGTTAATGGTTACCTACTTACTTTAGGGTATCCATATGGCCGCGAGATTATTTTGGTATTTAATGACCCAAGTCTACTATATGTTAGTATATGTATATTATTATGACCTTTAATATGATTGCTCTATGAAAACTACTGATACTTGATATTTTATCCTTTTATACTCGAGTCTGCTAAACACGATGGCATTTTGTTATCATTACTGACTAAAGTTACCATTTGAGTTTTTATGACGGGCGACATATTAACGGTAGCATTTCCATTTATATTTCTAGCGAGATCTACAGTGACCACAAAATTGTACTGTTATTTTACTAGTGGTCTGCGTACATGCTATTCGCATTTCTCTAACCCCTTTTTATATATGTGTATATACATATTTTCATAGAAAGTCCCTATACTCCAATTGTTATTAACTTTGATCTAGGATTTCATTTATCTAGTACGGCCATATCTCCATATTTGCTAACCAGCAGAACTTACCATTGGAATTTATTTAATGGCAGTATTTTAATCATTGAGTATAAATCTTAGTTTTAATTATGGGCCATTTCTACTAAACTTGGGTATTTAATCAAAATCATCATGCTTTTATCAATACCTTTGATAATAAATCTTTTTTTATGAGTATTCAAACCATATAATTAATCATATATGGGTTAATCCAGATTTAAGTCTTAAATACTCTCACTTATATTCTAATTAAGTATGTTAGCTTCCCTGGATTATTTTCCTAATTTTTCCTTGATTCTTTTTTTTTCTAATTAAATTGGATTAATAACAGTAAATCCAAAAAGAGATATGCAAAATGTGTACTCGTGACCTTTCTGGAATCTGCTTTCTAATGCGAACACTAGTAACCGCTCTGCCTCTTGATGTTTCGTGACTGTTAGGGCAAAACCGGTTAATACATCATGCGGGGCTGAGAGTTAAAAGGGGGAAGTCACCGGCCGCGAAAACAGGGGAGCCGGGGCGCACGGCCGGCTACATTGCCGCCGGTGAGGGAAGGCCGGGGAGGCTAGGCCAACAAGTGAAATGGACTCCCGGGGAAGTGAGGAAGCTAATGGGGTGGTGCCTCGACTTGGAATGGCGGTGAGGCGGCTCAGGCAGGGATGGGAGCGGCCGGCGGTGGTGGTGGAAAGGGACGACGGCACCGTGGTGAAGGCAAGGGGAAATCGGCCGGCGTAGGAGCAGAAGGGGGTATAGGGGAAACTCACCGAGCGATCTTTGGAGTTGGGGAGTTGCCGGAGAGGGCCGGCGACGATGACTTGCGACGGCGCTGAGGGGGTCATCGTCACCGGTGAGCTGGGGTGGAAGGCAGCTCCGGCCGGTGGCGGGGAAGTCTTCGGGGTGGCGTGGGGGTGCTCTCCTGCAGAGGAATCGAGCCGAGGAGTCGCGGAGGAGAAATGGCGCTGGCGGCGGCGGTGATTTTCAATTAAGCTAGAGGGGAGAAACTAGAGGCTTGGGGGAGCCAGTCGGCGCGCTTGGATTGAAGGGAGACGCTCCAGAGCACTGGATCAGCGAGGAGGCAGTGGCGGCGGGTTCACGGTGCTTGGCGGGAGGAGGAGCAGGGAGAGGAAGGGGAGCTGCGCGCGCGAGGGGACGGCTCGGCAGAATGGGGAGGAAAAAGAGAGGAGCGGGCAGAGGATAAGGGCGCGGCACGGAGAACCGGGCGGAGGCGACGAGGAACCGGGCGGAGGACCGGCGCGGGGCTCAGTGGTGACACGACCGAGTGAGCGGCGCGCGCAGAGCAGGGAGATTCGGCAAGATTTGGCGCAGCGCTGAGAGAGGGGAGGACGACGCGGATGCCGCTCGGCCACAGAAAGGAGGAGGGAGGGTAGCGCGCGCACGGGAGAAAGAGGGGAGAGGAAGGAGGAGAGGCGACGTGGAGGTGGCTTGGCCATGAAAGGGGATGAGGAAGGAGAGAAGAATGGAAGAGGTAGGCATGCGGCGCCGCGGGAAAAGAAAAAGAGGAGGCGCGCAGGGCTGGGGCCCAGCGGGCAGGGGAGAGAAGGAGGAAAGAGAGAGGGAGTGAGAGAAAAAGAAGAGGACCCACATGTAATAGAGAGGAAGAAGGAAATGAAGGAAAAGAAAATAAAGGAGGCTTTGAGCAAAATTTTATAATTTTGGATTTTCAATTTAAACTTTAGTTCTCATTAAGATTTGTAAATTTTATTTTGTGCATGATTTCCGATATTTGAATTCTAGCTCTAGTGTTAAGACTATTCTTGAATTTAATTGTATAGTTTATGTATGTATATATTTGGGTTGTACTTTTAATTCAGTTATTCCCTTTAACTAATGTATAAACCAGGTTTTGATTTTGTAAATAGAATTTTGGAGTTACTTTCTTAGGGTTAAATACTATGTAAATTATTTGTATTCATTTATCTATCTATTTATTTATTTATTTTTTTTTATGATTGCTATTTTGTGCTCAAGAATTATTTTCAAATATTATTTGCTCGACACTAAAATTAGGAAAACCCAAATAAGATGTTGAACCAAAATTCAAATACTAGTAAGATGCAAATAAAAGTTTTAAATTACTCAAAATTTCAAACATCCAAAATTCAGGATGTGACAATAGTTTAGATGGCCCATTTCATAAGCATGTGGCTCATAAGCTATAAGACAAGAAGCCTAAGTCATCATCATGAGCAAACAATTAGAAGTCAAGTCTTATAGCCAATATTTAAATCCATTAACTTTGCATCACCAACGTTGGCAGTGTGATGGACAATGGACTCATCATCATAGTCACCTTCTGTTGGCCCAACCTCTCTTAAACGCACGCTTTCACGGTGGACTGACACACACAAATACGGTCATGGTTGATTTGCTGGAGTTGGGAACGAGATGACGGAGCTAATAACAAGATTGAACACAAAAGAACTAAGGTACGAGATTACGATGCTAACTGCTCGCACCTTTTCTATGTTTTTCTCTATTATTCTCTAGCTCTGTAATTGCTCAATAGATTACAAGGCTTAAATAGATACAACCGAGCCGCACATGCAGGCCACTCACCCACTACACCCACACGACTTGGACTCAGACAATAACTACCTGTGATCCAGTTTTACCGGCCTCATCTTCCCACGACTCCTGCGCACGTCGCGCATTGACGTTCGACCACAACGCACGACCACGCACTTCGACTCCACGCACAGGCGCCACGACCACAGCGCTACGACCACACATAGTCTCCGAGTCCTCCGAGTATGGCACTTCGACCATGCAGGTCTTTTGAGCACTGACCGCTTAGTAGTCCTCCGACTGTTACAGTACTCTTACGAGTATGACGTACGACCAACGACTTCCGACTACAACTACACAGTACTCGATACACACGAGTAAAAATGCACACGCAAGAAGATTAACCCAACACCTTCCTTCTCAGTTTCTTCAGGTCCAGAAAGTATAGTGGGGGTGGCAGCATTTCCTGGAAAGTTAATTAACATAGCCTGGCCAATCTTTTGAAGAACCTCAGGGTCCTTCCAGTACCTAGATTAAGTAAACCAAACTATCTCAGCAACTTTAAAGCCGTAACTGGACCTCAATACTAGTATATAATACAAAGGAGGGATAAGGTAAACTTCTAGTTACACACTCAAAATCAAACCATTAGGCGATACATAAGTTCAACATAACTCATACATAAGTGATAAATTCATACAAGCCACAATAGGAACATATAGATTCATTTCATTTGACCATACATAAGTTCCTCTTGTCATAATAGGAATACAAAATAACATAGTAATGTCTCAACCTGAACCAGTCCATCCTCAAAGGACCTTCACTTCACACCAATAGCTTACTATAATTTTCTATAGCTCATCATCACTAGACATTTCTTCTTCCTACAATTTGCAAATAAATGTCCCAAACTAAATTAGAAGCAAGTTTTTAACACAAAAAGATCAACAACCTTTACAAAAAGAGGAGTGTGATACCTGAAGCATCATATTAGCAACAAACGTCTCAACAACCTCCAGATAATTGATAATAGATGTAATCTTATTCTTAGAATCTAAAAATTGTAATGAAAGCTACATTAATAAAAAAAATGCCCATATATTTGTCAAGTCATTTGGTTCATCTTGACCAGTCTCATCTTGAGTGTCATATAAGAAGTTATGACATTCATTATTTTCATTGTTCATAAAGAGATTTACTTCTGGTTCATCACTAGGAGCAGGTGTAGTATTACTATTTGGGACAGTAGATGCAACAAAAGCATATATTTCATACATTTGCTTCACAACATTGACGAATTCTTCAAGTTAAACTTTATACAATAGCTCACCATAAAACTTCTTCATGTAAAAATGTACCTGTTGTAGGGGTGGCCCAACCCCCCGTGATTGGGCCGTGCAACTAGTCCAACATGTAACAGACCCAATAGTGTAGAGGAATATACCAGTATAAATATACCAATGTACCCTCATCCTTTGTAAGTACTAAGGGGTAGAATGGGGATTTCCCATTCTACCCCACTCATGCATATAAACCCCAGGAGGGGCAGGAGGAGGGACATCCTCTCATTCTCACCAACTCTCTCACAGATCTAGCTCTCCTCTTCTCCTTCTACAAGTCCCCTTCTTTACTGTTTAGCCTGTAGCCACGACAGTACCATTCTTTTCTTTAACTTAGGATCAAGAAAGTTTGCCACAACAATAGCAATGTTAGACTTCTTCTAGTACTTTTCAAACTTAGCACTTATAAATTGTGCCATCTCTCTAATAGCGGTATCAATGCTAGCACACCACTCAGATATCAAAACCTTAATATCATAAAAACTTTAGTAAAACAAATTTGTAGTTGGATATAAAAAAACAGACAATAGCTCGGTAACATCATAGAATTTCTTCAAGCATTTGCAAAGTGTTAGAGCTTTAACCCATTTAGAATTTGAAGGAGCAATTTTCTCATACCTGCGGCGTTCCAAGCACAAAAACCTCTCAAAAGTATTTCTATAATATAGGGCATCCCCCAACATGGTATAGGTAGAATTCCACATTGTAACAACATCCAATAAGTGACCTATCATTGTTTTTAACTCACATTCAGTTGCACACTTCTGGAATTCCTTCCACTGCAATGGAGATCCCTTTACAGCTGCCACAAATAATCTAATATTCTAAACTATAGATGCAATTTTTTGAAAACCATCTCTAGCAACAAGATTCAATATATGATTGGCACATTTCACAAGAAAAAACAAACTATCACACACTAGTGGACTTTTCTTTCTAAGCTCAGCAATGACATCCTTAACACATGCTTCATTTGCAGATGCATTATCTAAAGATAAAGAAAATATTTTCTTTTTAATATACCATCTCATGAAATAATTAGTAAATGCTTCCGTCAATTTAGCACTGGTATGTCATCTTTCTATATGCATGAATTTACCAATTATCATTGATCCAATGCACAGTGATACACACATATATCCTTTGTTCTGATTTGATGTCCACATGTCTATAGTCATGCTAAACCGACACTCAATAGTTTTAAAATACTCATACAACTTCTTCTTTTCTTCTAAAAAGAGATCCACTACATCTTTCCTAATAGTGGCGCAGTTCTTGATCAGAAAGCTAGGGCGTAGGGGATTGATGAAGTCAATAAAATATTTATGCTCAACAATATTGAAAAGGTACTCATACATGATTATCATCAAATAAATTTTTCTAAAACTAGCTTCTTGATTATACCTATACGTTTCAATGACAATGATGTTGTCTTTACGATTCTTTTCTACTTTGAGCTACTACTGGCCTAGATGGAGATTATGCTTTTTCTTCAAATGGATCCAAATGCATGTTGTGCCATTGGCGGTCTCATATCTGGCATTGTACTTGCAATGGTTGCATTGTGCCCAACATTGAATAACCTTTTGCCTATCCTCTACAACCGTCTATGTACTCTTAGTGTACTCATCCCAAACAGCCGGTGTGCTCTTCTTCTGCCTCTTTGCACCAAGCTCACCATCCTGTAATGCACTCTCTTGCGTGCCACTTTTAATGGAGAATACCCCTTTAATTGGCACTGCTCCCCCTTCAATTGAAGGTGTAGGTCAGTAGGTGTTGCATAAGATGCAACCACACCCACACTGTCACTTACACTTGTACTTCCAGATACCATCACAATGAACTACAGATGTTCTGCAAATCACAATGAAAAATCAATAACCTAAGCTAACAAAATAAAAACAATTGTATTAGATCATTGAAAAATGCTTGCATGTTCAACTACAAATAAAATGAGTTCAGAAAGGGAAATTATGTGACATCACTATCAACTTAAGACAAACAACCCTGTTAAATAGTTTTCACATTTGATCACAGAACATTGTGTAAAGTACATCCTATAGGTGGGGAAGCCATCTAAAACACTTATAACGCTTGACTACAGAAGCAACAAATAGCCTCAGTATTATCGCAGACTAACACCAATTATTTTGTTGAAGTGGAAAGTGACACAAATTACATATTACAGAAGTAAAAAAATGGACAAATTATCCTTACTACGATGGATTGCTAGGAAACGATACTAACCATGTCAAGTTGTTGCAAAGAAACCATAGTGTATTATAGCAATCTACTGGTTTGCATCTAACTTTTGTACCAATAAATGGAAATATACCAATCCACTAGTTTGCTCATTTACATGTGAGGATGTTATTAATTTGGACTCTCCAAGTAGAAATATAGCAAACTACTAACCTCGACTTCCTTATTTTCACATGAAGACTTGTTAAAAATTGAATCCATCATGAAACATTATCAAAACTTGCATAGTCATACCACTCAATATCTGAAAGCAATGTCTAAGGAAACACTGAACGCATACCTAATCCACCATTAAAGATAGCATGATCTGGTGGTGGGGCCAAAGGATCCCGACGGTGTGGTGGGGAACTAGGGATGAGATAGGAGTTAGGACTGTGGAGTGTGGGCACGAGGGCGCGATGTGGTGTGGTGGTCGGTCGGTGGATCAATGGGTTGGGCACTGCATGCCAGGGGTTGGGACAATCGACTGACTGCTCTGCTGTGTTTGAGTCTATTGACTGGTGATTACGGAATAGACCACTAGATATCTATTTGGATAGTATCCGAATTACCGAATACATGTGTTATTCGATTGGATAAAAGACATCTCGAATTGCTACCAAATCCCATTTGAAATATCCAGCACCAAAACCAAATCTGACCAGATATCGAACTCCATTCCCGAATTCGGTACCAGGTCAGTTGGGAAATGTCTGACCTATTTGCACCCCTAGGAGAATGTGTAAATTTGTTGATTGGGCCTACTGGTAGAAAATATGCATTGGGGGAGTTATATCTACAATTGTTTCTAAGTGATGTAGAGGGCATAGACATAGAAAAATAATATCTTACATTAGGAACCCTTAGTAGTACAAGGATGGGAAATGGTAAGTGCTGAATGATATTCAACCTAATTGCACTTCTACTTCATGTGGCTATTTGGTGAAGGTGCAACTGTACAACTATGGAGGGATGGATCATCATTGTGCTAGAATGCTTACCCTAATTAGTCTTCCATTTCAAAAGGATTTTAGTTTAAGTTAAGTTCATACCTTTCTTAAGCCCCCGTTCAAAAGTAATGTGATTTTTTTGTTGAAATGACACTATAGTAATTGTTAACTTTTTCTGAGGTATTCAATCAGAGGAAAATGAACAAAAATTGAAAAAAAAATAAAAAACAACTTTATATCTCTGTGGATAATGCAAAAAAGGGAAAAATACACTACTACAAAAAGGCTAATACTAGAAGGCCATCACAGACGGTTTATCAAAACCGTCAGTATTAAATACAATCATAGACAGTTTAGGTTTAGAGACCATCTATATTGCTGCCAGCAATAAAAATCATCTGTGAAGAGGTAATATCATAGACATTTCATGGTACGGCAGGCACCAGTCTTTTTCACCTCTCGCACCTTATTAATCCCTCGAGATGCAGACCTCGCCATTCTCCTCTTCTCCCTTTCCCACCTCGCACGACGTCGATGGCCTCAAGATGCAGGCCAACGATAGGAGCTGGCTCACTGTGCCCCCTGAGTCAGACATCCTCACTGTTAAGACCAACAATCTACTCACAGTACGTACAAGCCCCATCCATCCTTTATTCCCTTCTCTCTAATGGTTATCAAGAAGACGAGGCTATGACTATAGCCTGTGAATGTGATTGTAGGCCGTGACGAATGGGAGGGCGTGCCATCCTGCGTGCACCGTGCCAGGACGCTGAGCAAGTGCAAGCGTTACTCGATTCTATTCAGGTCCATGCCCAAGGGAGGCGGCGTGCTATGCACTTTTGATGACCCTCTGTTGTTTAGCCTCGATGAGTACATGAAGTTCTAGTTCACGGTGTTTCTACTGTGGTCGATCTGCAGTGATCGTTCTACTGTGCTCGATCTTTGATGGTCTTTCTACCGTGGTTGATTTGCTGTGGTCGTTCTGCGGTGATCGTTCTGCTATGGTCGTTCTGCGGTGATCATTCCACCATGGTCGTTCTGCGGTGATAGTTCTTCCTTGGTTATTCTACCATGGTCGATCTACCATAGTCGATCGGTCGCGGTGAAGTTCTGGTTCATGGAGCAAGGCACAAGTGTAATGATCCATTGAAGGTATTCTGTGGAGTAGAGAAAAAGACGCGAAAACGAAAAGATAAAAAATCATCAGTACAAATATCACAGACGGTTTTTTATCCGAACCGTATGTGATGACCGACATATCGCAGACTATTTCTACTACAAACCGTCTGTGATAGTCAACTATCACATTGGTGATGACCGACATATCACAGACAATTTCTACTACAACCCTCTGTGATAGTTAACTATTACATTGATGATGACCTTATATTATTACTGATCTATAAACTTAGACGGCTGACCAAATCGTCTGTACTGATATTTTTGAACTATCTATAATGATTTTTTCTGTAGTAGTGAGAGAAAAAGAGAGAAAAGACCACGTTGAGAGGTTAATATGTTCTAAACGGTTTTTGGCTTGTGAATCCAAAAAAATGTTTAGAACGAGGGCTTAAGTGACATCAATCCATTTTTGTTCAGGCATGCATATTCTTTTTTTTTTTTTGGTGAGGGATGCAATTGGTTATTATAACCATCCTTTAAACTCAACAACCATGAGATCATATGAGCATACCCCCGAAAAATCCGTAAATAAACTCACTTACCACGAGTGATTTGAACGGTGACCACTAACCAGGAGATAAGTATCATACCAGTTGTACTGCCCATCGTTTGGTAGAACAATCAGCATGCAAATTGCCGTTAGAAAGCATGCAAGTTGAGATCGAGTTGGGACCAATAAGACGACCACATGCCCATCTATATGCACGCACGAGCGTGTGGTCTGTACGTGCATATGCCATGCATAAGATCAATTCCAAGTTTGTAACTTTCTTTTCACGTTCCTCCCTCGTGCTACTTTGACGCGCGCAACTCATCACGTCACGTTTACATGTATAAATAACCACACAGACACAATCACATCACATGCAACGTGATGGGTCAAGACGACGAGTACCTCTCCCTGTGCCTCATGGCGATTGCCGCCGCAAGCCAAGTCGGCGCCGCCTCAACGCACGGGCAACGCAACGTGCCGTCGCCGTCGGCACCGGCCGAGCTCCACTTCCGGTGCCCCCTCTGCGGCAAGGCGTTCGCGTCGTACCAAGCGCTCGGCGGCCACAAGGCAAGCCACCGCAAGCCAGCGACGGCCGCGCCGGCGCACGAAGACGCGGAGCCGTTCCGTCAAAAGGAAGACGCGGGAACCGCGGGGTCATCGGCGCCGTCCGGCGGCTCCGGGCAACACATCTGCTCGGTGTGCCTCCGGGGATTCGCCACGGGGCAGGCGCTCGGCGGGCACAAGCGGTTCCACTACTTGCACGGACCGTCGGTGTCGGCGTCGGTGTCTCGTGCGGGGTCAAGCGTGGGTGATTTTGACCTGAACTTGGTGCCGACGGCGCCGGAGATACGACTGGGCGAGGAGGAAGAGGTGCAGCGCCCGGTACCGGCCAAGAAGCCACGCCCGTCAAATTCTACGTGAACTCTGAAGAGCGGTCAGCCCAGACGCCGAGACGCGCGCTATGTGTGCATCATAACCCAAGGGTGAATCAGGGTGTAATGTGGTCGCTAGCTCTTGATTAGGGTGTGAACTTTGGACATGTTTGGTTTGATGGCAAATTTGTCCATCATGCCTCACCAAAATTTGGCATAAATTGGCAAGCATTGGCAAGAAAAAATGAACTATATATGAAGAAGGGGGGAGGGAGTCTGACCAAATCTGACCCAACGCTACCAAAATTTGGTAAAGCAACCATCGACAAAGTTTGGCATCAAGCCAAGAACGTGTGCCATATGTTCCTTTCGGTCTTTCGGTACAAGGAGAACTAAAACAGCATTACCAATCGTGTAGGTCTTGCAGGTTGCGTTGGTCGTAGTTACCGTATCAGCGTAGCTAGCTAGGATTGTTGAATGCGTCTGTGTTCAACACTTAGGCCACGGAATAGTACACCGTACGTTATTCCGTACACCGTATGTGACTAACCGACTATGTGAGACTGTTGAAGAATCAGTATACCTTGTCTAGGACCCTAACGTTAGTAGTTTAGTACGTTACTTACTTTCCGGGGGGTTAAAAATAGGTAACTCAAGCACATGTATATGTTGGATTACCGATTGTTGAGTTTGGTAATAGACCTGAGCGGGATCTTTACTTTCGGCCCAAAATACACTAGTTGAGCCCAATCTACGCAGAGCAACCTGTCCCATCCAAAACGATCCCACCTCACCGCAGCCACTAGAACACCTCCATTTTGGGCCGGGCCCTGACCGGCGGCGGGCCGGCTGCGCCTCCACCCGCCGTCCGCACCGTCAGCCTCCCACCCCAACTCTCCCATATCCGTTCCTCTTCTCCACGAGCGGCCGCGCCGGTGCCGGCGCCACCACACTGGCCGTAACCCCTAAACCCCGCCATGGCCGAAACGCTCGCCTTCCCGCTCCCCCTCCGCGCGCCCGCGCTGCCGCCTCCCACCTCCAAGCCTATCCACCGCCAACCCCCCACGCACTCCCCTCCCCTCCTCTTCTCCCCCACCTCCCTCCTCTCCTCCTCCCACCCCACCCCCACCTCCTCCTCCCGCAAGCCGCGCCTCGGCCGCCCCCTCGACCCCAGCCGGCGCGGCGGCGGTGGGAAACCCTGGCACCTGCCGCCCTCCCTCTCCCTCCCCGCGCGACGCGCGCTTCTCGCCCTCCTCTCCGACCCCGACCGCGCCTCCCCGCGCGACCTCCTATCCGCGCTCCCCACCTCCGACCTCGCCGCCGTGCTGAACGCTCTCGCCTCCCGAGGCCGTCCCGGCGCCGCGCTCGCCGCCCTCCACGCCGCGCGGGACCTCCACGGCGAGCGCACCCTCCACCACCCCCGCATGCTCCCCACGGCCGTCCGCGTCCTCGCGCGCGCCGGCCGCCTCGCCGACGCCTCCGCTCTCCTCGACGCCGCGCCGGACCCGGACGCCAGCGCCTACACGGCCCTCGTCTCCGCGTTCTCCCGCGCCGGCCGGTTCCGGGACGCTGTCGCAGTGTTCCGCCGCATGGTGGCTAATGGCGTTCAGCCCGCCCTCGTCACCTACAATGTCGTGCTCCATGTGTACTCCAAGATGGCTGTCCCGTGGAAGGAGGCGATGGAGCTCGTGGACTCCATGAAGAAGGACGGCATTGCGCTGGACAGGTATACATATAACACGCTCATTAGTTGCTGCCGTCGTAGAGCGCTCTATAAGGAAGCAGCACAGGTGTTTGATGAGATGAAGGCTGCTGGGTTCGAACCTGACAAGGTCACATTCAATTCGCTGCTCCATGTGTATGGTAAGGCACGTAAGCATGATGAGGCAATTGAGGTGCTCAAGGAGATGGAGCATGGGGGCTGTCCACCCAGCGTGGTGACTTACAACTCGCTCATTTCGTCGTATGTGAAGGATGGGTTGTTGGAAGAGGCGGTAGAGCTCAAAGAGGAGATGGAGGTGAAGGGTATTGAGCCGGATGTGGTTACATACACAACATTGATCTCTGGCCTTGATAGGGCCGGCAAAATTGATGCAGCAATAGAGACATATGATGAAATGGTGAGGAACGGATGTAAGCCGAACTTGTGCACGTACAATGCATTGATCAAGCTGCATGGGGTGAGGGGGAAGTTCCCAGAGATGATGGCTGTATTTGATGAGCTCAGGTCTGCTGGGTTTGTGCCGGATGTTGTGACCTGGAACACGCTTTTGGCTGTGTTTGGGCAGAATGGTTTGGACTCTGAGGTGTCTGGGGTGTTCAAGGAGATGAAGAAAGCTGGTTATGTTCCTGAGAGGGACACATATGTTTCACTTATTAGTTCGTATAGTCGATGTGGCTTGTTTGACCAAGCAATGGAGATATACAAGAGGATGATGGAAGCTGGTATATGTCCTGACATTTCGACCTATAATGCTGTTCTATCTGCACTGGCTCGCGGTGGGCATTGGGAACAGGCAGAAAAATTGTTTGCTGAGATGGAGAATCTGGATTGTAGACCAGATGAGCTTAGTTATTCATCATTGCTTCATGCATATGCGAATGCAAAGAAGTTGGACAAAATGAAAGCTTTGTCAGAAGATATATATGCAGAGAGGATAGAGCCACACAACTGGCTGGTGAAAACGTTGGTCTTGGTCAACAGCAAAGTTAATAATTTATCTGAGACAGAAAAGGCATTCCTGGAACTGAGGAGGAGACGGTGCTCCCTTGACATTAACGTTCTAAACGCCATGGTTTCCATATATGGGAAAAATAGGATGGTCAAGAAGGTGGAGGAGGTTCTTTCACTCATGAAGGAAAGTGCTATCAACCTCAGCGTCGCAACCTACAATAGCTTGATGCATATGTATTCTCGTTTAGGTGATTGTGAGAAGTGTGAAAATATCCTTACTGAGATCAAGTCAAATGGTGTGCGTCCTGATCGATACTCTTATAACACTGTGATCTATGCATATGGAAGAAAAGGGTGGATAAAAGAAGCCTCAAGATTGTTCTCTGAGATGAAATGTTCAGGCCTGAAACCAGATATTGTAACATACAATATTTTCATCAAGAGTTATGTGGCCAACTCAATGTTTGAAGAAGCTATTGATTTAGTACGCTATATGGTTACTCAAGGTTGCAAGCCCAATGAGAGAACTTACAATTCAATACTTCAGGGCTATTGTAGGCATGGTAGGATAGTAGATGCCAAATCATTCCTTAACAATCTTCCAGAGCTTCATCCTGGAATATCTAAACAAGAACAACAAAAACTATTAGAACTGTTGGCCAGGCACAGTTCATAAGATAGTTGTTGAATAACAAACCTTGTTTGTATTCTTGAGCATGGCAAGTCCGCAAGTAGATAGAATTATTTTCGCTGTTGTCCTTAGCAGCCTGTACTTCGTAGTAGATATCTACAGATTACATGTTTTCTGAAGAGGAATCAAAAGAAGCTACTAAAATGCATTTAGTTTCTCTGCTTAGTTTGATGAGAAACTCATGGTTTGTAGAACCTCCAACACAGATGAGCCACTGTGTTCTAGTTATGGTGTGTGTGTGGCCTGTTGGAAGTTTTTCCTGTAAGCTGTGTTACATGTATATATTTGTTGTGTCTTATACCCTCCATCCAAGTTTATAAGACGTATTTTTTGAATAGTCTTGGTCATAAATATAAGGTGTATTTCATGTTCTAATGTAAAATTAGTGTGATATGCCCTTTATATCCATAATAAATATGTAGCTTTACTTCTATTCTGTACATGCATATATTGAATATAGTGATTATAAATAATAATTATAGATAATCTAGTTATTTTCGCTGTCTCTTTGATCTACGTGCCAAAAGAAAATATGTCTTATAAACTTGCACGGAGAGAGTATATTTGTACATGATACTTGACAAAATGAAAGGCGCAATTCAAGTTTAGGTCAGTTGGGTCTGTTTTTCTAGAAAATATTTTCCCTTAATTGTTCGTGATTTTGTCTCTTCACCTCTCTTTGCTGCAAATGTCAAATAATCAAATTGTCTTTGTGTATTCACAAAAAAGTGAAAAATTGACATATAGAGGTTTGTCTAGTTTTCTAATTCAATGTAGTTGCTTTAAATTTTGAATGTGTGTAGTCAAGGTACAGAGGTGCAGAACTGTACCACTCGCAATGCTTGAATTGACCAACAGATCATATTCTTTATTACATTTTGATAATGAAAGAAATATTTGGCATTTTCATTTGTGTGGTTGTATGCACTATTATCAGTAGATCTGCTTGTGGCTTCTCTTCATATTTCAATGCAGGTGGCTACATATAACCTAACCTGACAATGCCACTTTCAAAGACAAGTAGTATGTGTCAAATACACCAAGCATCTTTCTTTGTCAGTCCCAAGATGTCATGAACCTGTCCTAAGTAAGGTAAGAGCCTCAGCACTTTTTTTGTTAGTTGGATTTACTAAATTAGTCTCTTTTGAAGTTCCATTACTTCATTTTCTTGTAATATATCCTTATAAAAGTCATGCTTGAATTCAAAAAAGTTCTCTTGAAGATTATGCAGATTGCTGAGTAACCTTTTGTCATGATAGTTCCTACCTTTAATGCCAGGAGATAACACTGTACCTGCAGTACACTGAGTCAGACCACAACATTAGTAATCATATAATTTTATGTTGCATTACCTGGCATTTGGCAGCAAGTTCTTTTTCCCTCATGAACGTGCTTGCGTGCGCGCGCGCCTATATATATATATGTATATGCACACACATATTTATAGACACACATATATACATACATAGGAAAATGGTTAAGTACTTTCAAGAGTACATACTCCTGCTTACGTGTCGATCAGCTAGTGCATTAGGATGGGCTATCGGGTATCCTTGTGAAGACCCGTTTTCAATCTGCGTTGCTAATATTCAACAGAATCGATATACATTCTCCGAATTTGGTGGATATATAAGGTCAGGGCTCCCTCCATTGCGCACCCATCTCCTCCCAAGCAGCCACCACTAACCAGCGCCTCCTCTCATTGTCGTCGCCAGAGACCGGCCGTAGTCGGCGACGATTTCCGCCAGCAGCAAAAGAAATCCATTCCTCCCCTGCACAACCAACTCCATCCCTCACCAAACCCATCACCTTTCCAATCCACTGCTCAATTAATCCACAGCGCCGCCGCCTTCACCACCGATTTGCTGACTGCACCACCACCGGGAACCTACACCGACTCCTTCTGCTGCTGCTCCTAACTTCATCTTCACCGGATCTGCAACTACTTCTTCCACTACATCAGCACACTACTACAGAAAGCCTAATAGTAGACGGTCAATCACAGACGGTTTGACAAAACCGTCTGTGACCAACACTACCACAGACGGTTTTAATTTGGACACCGTCTGTGTTGGCGGTGTCGGGGAAAACGCGTATCACAGACAGTTCTTAACTATAAACCGTCTGTGATAATTTAGTATCACAGACGGTCTGTATTAAAAACCGTCTGTGATAATGGCAGTGGGCACTTATTGCGTTGCTCAGACCGCATCTGACTTCATTTCGATCCAGATCTAGCTGGTGTTTTACTCTTTCGCTGAGGAGGCAAGCTTGGCGATTTCAAGCCACTTAATTTGGTGGGAGGAGGCAGATATTGAGCTTTGAAGATTTATACTTTCCTGGTTGCTCTAGATATGGTTAGTAATGAATTTTATTTTTTCTTTGCATGCATTACAATTTAGGTCTAAATAATTGGTGAGTGTTATTAATTGAAGATGGTTTGCAAAAATGTTTGTTATATAATAGCTGTTGTGTTTATAATATGAATTGAGCTAGCAAATTAAGCCTCATTATAATACATGTGGCTGGTATATATGTAGTAATAATTAGTTAATTTAATTTTTAATACTAAGTTGCTATATATGTACGTAACGTAGGACCGAAGTTGGATGTATGCCGCGAGCCGTGTGATTGAAGAGTACATTAATGGCGTGTCTGCTTTTACAAGAGCTATCGAGGAGGATATGTTGAATAAGGGGGTGGAATATATGTACTGTCCATGCACTGACTGCGAGAATTTAAAGATATTTAAGAACCGAGGGCAATTTGAAGCGCACTTGATTCGGAGGGGTTTCAAAAAGGGTTATACGTGTTGGACCAGTCATGGCGAAGTGAATATTAAATGTCGTCGGATGACATCGCCGGTGAAGTGAATGATATGCCGCCGGATGACATCGCCGGTGAAGTGAATGACATGCCGCCGGCTGATGTCGATTGTGGTTCGGATTCGGATAGATTGCACGATGATAATCTGGATCAGATGTTTCGCGATGTAAAAGAGAACTATGATGAGAGAGAGAGTATGTTAAATTCCGAGGCTTGATGGAGGACTCGGAGAAACCTTTGTACACGTGCTACAAGTACACGAGGTTGTTGGCCGTGCTTGAACTCTTAAAATTGAAGGCAAGCAACGGTTGGTCCGACAAGAGTTTCACGGCGCTGTTAGGTCTTTTAGCGAACATGCTTCCGGAGGGAAATGAGTTGCCTAAAATCACGTATAAAGTCAAGAAGGTTCTTTGTCCGTTGGAAATGGAAGTAGAAAGAATACATGCATGTCCGAACGACTGTATCCTCTACCGTAAAGAGTATGCAAACATGCATGTATGTCCAGTGTGCAACGCATCCCGATACAAACGTAACAATCAATCAGATGATGGCGAGGGAACAGAGGCGAAGAAAGGACCTCCTGCTAATGTGGCATGGTATTTTCCTATAATTCCCCGTTTGAAAAGGTTTTTTGCAAATCCAAATGAGGCAAAACTGCTGCGTTGGCACTCGGAGGAGCGCAAGAAGGATGGAATGATAAGACATCTTGCTGATTCTGCGCAGTGAAGAAACATCGATAGGAGTTTTGCAGAGTTCGGTGCAGAACTAAGGAATATAAAGTTTGGACTGGGTACAGATGGAATGAATCCTTTCAGTAGCATGAGCAGCCGACATAGCACATGGCCTGTGACTCTTTGCATCTATAACCTTCCTCCTTGGTTGTGTATGAAGCGAAAGTACATTTTGCTGTCGATACTTATCCAAGGGCCAAAACAACCTGGGAATGATATCGATGTGTTCCTAGCACCGTTGGTGCAAGATCTAAAAGTACTGTGGAACGAAGGTATGCATACAACCGAGAGAACTTCACTCTGCGCTCCTTATTGTTCTGCACCATAAATGATTATCCCTCTCTTGGTAACCTATCGGGCCATAGTACAAAAGGTGCCAAAGCTTCGGAGGGCTCACCCATACCGCAAGATGAGAAACAATTTGACGGAGAGAAGAAAGACGGTTCAGCTCCAAGGCATTTAAGGGGACACGAGGTTTCTGATATGGTTAAGGATTTAGATGTTGTCCTCGGAAAGGGACGTAAATTGAGGGCTCATGAGAAGAACACCTGGAAGAAGAGATCAATATTTTGGGACTTACCTTATTGGGAGTACCTAGATGTTCGACACTGCATCGACGTCATGCACGTAGAAAAGAATGTATGCGACAGCTTGATTGGTCTCTTGCTGAACATTCATGATAAAACAAAGGACGGCGTCAACGCACGACTTGACTTAGCTAATATGGACATCAGGCCTGAGTTAGCACCGACACGCACTGATAATGGACGAACGTACCTTCCCCCTGCGTGTTACACTCTGTCCAAGGTTGAGAAAACAGAACTGTGTCAGTGCTTGCATGGTATCAAAGTTCCGTCTGGTTACTCCGGCAACGTGAAGAAACTTTTTTTGATGCAAGATTTGAAGTTAAATGGCATGAAATTTCATGATTGTCATGTGCTGATGACACAGATGCTCCCTATTGCAATTAGAAATATTTTGTCGATCAAAGTCCGAGAGATAATCATGAGGCTATGTTATTTCTTTAACACAATTGCTCAGAAGGTCATCGATCCTGAATGACTAGATGCTCTGCAGGACGAGGTGGTGATGACTCTATGTCATCTTGAAATGTATTTTCCTCCTTCGTTTTTCGATATCATGGTCCATCTCATTGTTCACGTTGTGTGGGAGATAAAAATGTGCGGGCCCGTATTCCTACATAGCATGTCAATTTTGAGGTCGTCCCGCTACCGAAGCCCCCCAACGACGAGATCGTGACTCTAGGGCAGGCCATTGGAACATTCATCCAGTGGCCCAAAAGCGACATCTCCCTGGAGGCTTCTTCACCGGTGGCAGGACTAGAAGGGCAGTGCGAACAAGAGCAACATGCACTGGTGCCATCTCCAAAAGGGCAGTGCGAACCAGAGCAACATGCACTGGTGCCATCTCCAAAAGGGCAGTGCGAAGTAGAGCTGCCTGCACCGATGCTATCTCCACGGGTGCTATTCTCGGCAAAGCAACTTGCACCGTCTGTACTATTACAGTCGACTACCACAAAGTCGACCTACAATCGAGGCAGTGGCCATGGCAAATCAAAGACGAAGGATGATGATGATATCCCGTATCTGTCATTGGCCCGCAAATTCGTGCTAGGCGAGCCGATGATATTCCCGGAAGAGCACCTCTTAAAATTAGGACTTGGTTGCCAAAGATTCCACGTTTGGTATATGGAACAGTCCAATAGGCCAAAGGCAGAACGACGCTCAGGTATCACTGTCGAATTCAAGCCGGAACATTTCGTGCACGAAGCTCACGAATGTGTCTTCGCGGTGACCTTTGACGATATATTTGAACTTTTCACGCTCAACGCTCTCAACGGCTCACTCGTTCGATGCTGGACGCTGTAAGTCTGTACAATCACAATTTCTGTTCACGTAATACCGATATATGTCACAATTTGTTGCTTTTCTGTGTATATATATAGATTCATGCTGACCGAAGCTAGATCATCGAAATCACCGATTGGTTTCCTGGACCCACGCTTGGTCGCCATTGATACCATCAACGAGGATGCATCCTTCGTCGAGAACTATATTACACAAGCACTGCTGGCTCACCAAGATAAGGAATTTGTTCTTATGCCATACAATGAGCACTTTCATTGGATTTTAATTGTAATTATACCAAAATAGAACAAGGCTATATACCTTGATTCTCTAAGTAAGAACAAATCCAAGTACACAGCTATCGCCCAAATACTCGATAGGTAAGTACATTGTACATTGTACTCTTTCTTTCCTTCCGAATGACTAATCTAACTTTTTCGAATAACGAAGGTCGTTCGTCACATATATTGAACAAACACGTGGCTCGACGACAGGGGCCAAGCCCTTGAAACATACTCGCAATTTTCGGGTATTCGCTAGCTACACATTAATTAATCATATACAACACTTAGTAGTAATGCCTCTTGATTTAACACATTCTATTTTTTGCAGTGCCACCAGCAGCAGCCGGGCAACACGTGTGGATACTACGTGTGCCACCATATGAGACTACTCCTCGATTCCACTAAGATCACCAATTCTAAGGTTTGTCAATTTTTCCACATTTATTTCATACATGTCAGGTTTTATATGTACGCGCATTGATATTCCTATCGACAGGCTGCGCCCATCTCTGCATCTGATTGACACAGCCGGACTTTGCAAAAATTCGAGGAGAGTTAGTTTGGTTTTTGTGGACTAAAGTCATAAGATCAGATGGAGAGTTCCACTGCGCTGAATGATTTTTTATTGTAATTCTAAGTGCAAATGCAGTGTAGATCTTTTGTAATTGTGTATTTGTTAATGGATATTTTATTTCAATTCAATTAATTGATTTGCTAAATGGATGCTTTATGTTTATGAAATGAAGTGCGTTGTCAATTGGATGTTTTATGTCTGTGAAATGAATTGAGATGTAAAATGTATCTGAAATGAAATGAGATGTGTGAATTGTATATGTTTTATGTCTGTGATTATCTGCTTGTTTTAGAGGGCATGGCTAGCATTTCTGAGGCTAGCCAAAAAACAGAAATATATTTAGGGGTTGAAGGGAATATCACAGGCGGTTTTTACTCAAAAACCGTCTGTGATGATCAGTATCACAGACGGTTTTTACTCAAAAACCGCCGGTCATCACAGACCCATAAATACAGACGGTTCACAAAACCGTCTGTGATGACGTTTTCGAACCGTCTGTGATGACATTTTCTGTAGTAGTGGCAAGACTGGCTTCCACTACTACTGCTGCTGCTCTCCTGCTTCCTCTACATCAACTCCTAGCTGTTGTTCTGCTTCATCAGATCTGCTTCCTCTACATCAACTCCTAGCTACTGTTCTGCTTCATTCTGCACTGCATCCCCTACAGATCATCTTCAACACTACCTTTTGTTCATTTCCTGGGTTTAATCTTTCTAGACTCTGCCTTATTTCTGCAGCTAGTTTCTTGTGCTAGTGCTGTGAGTACTTTCTGAATGTCTAAAACTTTATTGTGGAACTTGTGATCTGGTTGGATGATTGCATGGATTTTGTAGTGGTAATGCTATGGTCTGAAATGTCTAATTAGATCCTGTTGTTAGAATATTAATTTGTAGTTTGTAGATCGATTCAGTAGATTTTTGTAGCATTGAGTTGTTCTTTTTCATGTTCTTATGGTCAGTTTGTTAGATTTCATCGAATTGAAGGCAGCGATGGCACCATGCTCAGCACTCACACTCCGCTCCCTGCTCCTCCCCGACCCCTCCACCACCTGAACCTCTGTGCCGTCGCGTCGGCCCCGGCGGTTGTGCGGTCTCCTCCTCCTCGTCTCCGCCTTTGCTGCTGCTCCTGCTCCATCTCCAGCGGAGGAGCCGGCGGGGACCCTGACCAGCCGCCACGGGAGGCCGTGCTAGAGGACATCTCAAGTGAGGAGCTCACCCCAAGCCTTCTCCCATTTCATTCCTTACTATCTTGTGCTTTATTAACGGTTTCTTGGCTTCTGGTTCTTGTCTCAGTGCTTGCGGGCTACAGCTCCGTGGAGGTGGAGAGCCGGGATATGAGTTGGTTGATTTGCTACGGTTGGATTTTTAGGGCTTATGGAAATAGACGACGATTGGGTGCTGTTCTTGATGGAATTAGAGGAAAATAGTATTCGCGTTAGTGACTTTGTTTGATATGCTATACAGAACTTGCTCACCAGCATACAAAGAATTCGACATGTCTCCTAGAACGTTACTTGATAAATTAATTCTTGGCTTACACTGTGGTCATATAAATGTGGTGTATATACAGAAGAATCATGTTGCAACACCGTGTGTTTCTCTTGTCTATTCTTGTTCATTGTTCCTCTTACATATTCTTGTGATTGTTTTCATTCTGGACACATTGGATTCTAATCCTAGGCAACAGGAATTCATTATTTTGTCGGCCATGTCATACCTCCTGTTTTTGAAGAGAATAACTCCATGACTATACTTCATTGCTGCGATATGCTACTTTCCACCTAAAAATATACTTCACATAAAATTTACAAATACTATTCCTATTTTTTTACATACTCCATACTTTGTCGTAATTCTCCGATACATTAAAACGACTTTATCATTGCATACAACAAACTACCTTTCAGGGACATACTCCTTTCCAATCATCAATATATTCCCTAGTTCATACTCATTTTCTACGTACTGGATACTGGTTATCATATCTTTCACTCCACACTAATTTTATTGACAAACTTCTGTGGTTCAATTCTGTGATATGCTCCTTTCCAGCAGTAAATATACTCCCTACAATTTTAAAGTCAAATTCTAATCTTTAACATACTCCATTCTCATTTATTACATTTCATTGACATACTCCTTTTCCATTAAAAATTATACTAATTTTTACGTTCTAAGCTGACTTAATCACATACTTCAATCTTGTTTTCGAATCATCATAATACTTCATATTAGCCAGCACGAATACGTAGATACGAACGGCAGGAATGCGTATATGCAAATAGCAGGAATATGAAGCATACATGAAGGAAGGGAGTAGAGTACACGCCTGTACGCATGCAGGTTCACTTTTCACGGAAGTGGGGCTGCATGCATGCAACCGCTCCAAACACTTCCCACGGAACATGAAGTATTAAGCCATAACGGATATTTCCAATTAGCAATGCCTACTTATTTAGCCCCTATCACAAAGATTATCGACGGTAATGAGGTATAGGAGTACATACTCATAGGAGTATAAAACAGGCTTATGTGTGTGTGTTTTATATATATAATATATATATATATATATATATATATATATATATATATATATATATATATATATATATATATATATATATATATATATATATATAGAGAGAGAGAGAGAGAGAGAGAGAGGGAGAGAGAGCTCACACAGGTGGCTAGTCATGTGTTACCTTACTGTGGTGAGTCATGAAGATGCTTCGTGCTTGTTTCCTTGCACGTTTGAGCTCCAGAAAAACGGTTTTACTTCGAGGTAAATTTAACTTTACGGTAGGGTCTGCTTGCTTAGTCATGTAACTTTGTTTAGGCTTACAATGACTATAATACAACGTGAGGAAGACAGTTGTTTTAACCCTTTTTTTGCGAGACAAAGATGTTTTAACTACCAGCCGTTGTTTGAACTTGCATTCATGTGGTACAAGGAATCTGGATTCACTGTACAAATTGAGCCCAACGCAAGGTGTACTATTGTAGCGTGTAGTTTAGGGGGTGATCGGTTCGGCTGAAAAGCTCATGGCTTATGGCTGAAAACACTGTAGCTGACTGAAAAAAAATACTGTAGCTGACAGAGGCTTATTTAGCATAATTAAATTTAAAAAAATTTAAAAATATAAAAAATATGTTAGCCTATTACGTATAATACAAACAAACACGGGAAAAAAGAATCGGCAAAAAAGCTCAACAAAAAACAAAAAATTCAGAAAAAGACGAAACTTATGAATAGTACCAAATAAGCCCGCTGCACTGTAGGCTCTCGGTTCCAAGAAAGTGAGCTGTTACATTGCTCTCTCTCTCTCTCTCCTGATGTGCTTTTTGTAGTGAATATCAATCAAGTTAATCATGCCACTTCCATGAAATTTGTTATGGATGTTCTAACGCTGCCGCTTTGTTTTTTTTAAAGCTTCGCCTATAGAATTGACATGCCTGAAGATTGATGCTTCGAGTTGCCTCCCCATGCGATATGTGCAACCGCAACCAATAGCTGGCTCTTGGCTTCAGGCCCTGATGTGGAGTTCAAAAGCTAGCCCCGTTTATTGTGTGTTGGCCTGGCCCTGCTGCTAGTAGGTTGTCAAGACTCAAGAGGGCATCTTGGCAGCTGCAGTTAACGGGAGATGCGATGAGGCGTGCTGTGATGTGCTCGAATTTCATGATGGTGTTGGGCATCTTACTCTAAAAATGATGAGATCTACGTTGCCAGAAAGCAACTTTTACACACGCTTTTAGAAGACCAAACCAAAGGAAGGAGAGATGGATTTACTCTCAAATCCTTACTCAAACTTCCTTTTCGGAGTAAAATTTTGGCTAAGTTGTTGAAGCTGTTGGCTTCATACTACGGGTAGCGTTGCATATAAAGGGGTTTCAGCAAATATTTCGAGTTAACTCCAAATATAATCATAAACAGAAAGATATAATACTAGCTGCGTATATATGACAATAAAAGAAATGTTTAATAAAACATGAATCCTCCTCAAGTCATATAATATGAATATTACATTAAACATGGTAGTAAGAAAGAAGTAAACAATCTGACATATGTATTAACAAGATTTCTGCTCTCACATGTCGAGTTACTCTTGTTTCTAACACAACACCTTCACGCCACTAGTGGTCTAATTTAATTCAATAATTAGAGTGCCAATTACTTATCAGTCTAATTTAATTCAATAATTAGACGAGAGTGGCGATGGTGCAGTTCTCAACTATCGCCGAAGCCATCAGGGAGACGAGAGTGGGAAGACGAGAGTGATGATAGAATAGATTCCCATCTCCACACACGCCCGCACAGGAGACGCCGCTCAAAAAGATAAGCTCCATCTCCTCTCTATCTTACCCCCTTATCCCTTCATCCTACTTCTTTTTTCAAATTAGGAAATTCCAAAAATGTTGTCGCTCCAACGGTAGTAGATGTGGATCTGCATCTAATTCCGACAAAAGTATTCTCGTTCCGACATCAGAACGGGGGTCCAAACACCGCAAGCTCCTTTCCGGCTGCCAGATGCATGCATGCTGCTGCTACAAATCTTCTTCTTTTTCCTTTGAAACTTTGCTGCTACAAATCTTATTCTCCAGCGGGCAATAATACTCCTAGTTCGACTATTTGTTAATGTGGCACCGACACGGGACATGCTTATCTGCCATTTATGTGTTCCTCCCGTGAAAAAAGGCTCATGAATGATGGAGGAATCGCCCAACGGGAAACAGCAACGTCACTTACCAAAACGTACCGGTACACGCGCGAGTTGAAGATGCCAGCCTGGAACAATCAATTTCGCATCCTTCTGGGCTGGACTGGGCTGGACTACTGGGACAGCAGCAACTGTGCGCCCCTGCCCGGTGCTGGGAATCGCGCGTACGTTCGTGCTACGGTCACGGGCTCTTGGTCGGGAGTAACTCCGATTAACTCCATCATCATCGGTATCACCCTCTCTCGGATCTATCGGGGCCTGTTCTTCCTGTCTTTTTATTAGCGGTGGGTTTTTCTTGACGGTAGTTTATAGTTTATGAGTTAAAATTTTAAATTCTGACCGTTCGTACGAAGTAGTATATAGAAAAAATAGTTATATATGATTTTGATCGGTACAGCTGAACTCAGTATATTTTTACTATAATTTTCTTGTTAACCTCATCTTGAAAAAACGTGATATTTAAAAGCTAGTTACTGTAGCATAAGTCATAAGTCACAAACCATGAGTGAAAAAGAAGGAAGCCCTAGTTTTGGGCTTTGGTTTATCCAAAAATCAAAATAGTTTCTTCAAGAGATTTCTCAAAATCACTTCTCTAAATAGCTTCTCGAGTTTATCAACCCTTGTATCGTTCATGTCAGCGTCTTTATTGTCCGCTAACATCTTAGAAAACATAATAAAAAACTATCAGGCATAATTAAAAAATATTAATCATAGATCATAAGAACATAACCATATATAAGATGACCGAAACGGAATCATATCAAATACACCACATAGCTGGATGTCAAATACGCTTGCCAGTTGATGTCGCTAACCACGACGGCGCAAATGTGGTACACCCGTGCGCGCACGCCTCTCGATCGCCGTAGAACCGGTTGTTCTCGGTTGGATGCGTTTAGTAGGTGAAATGGAAAACTCGTTGCTGTACACAACTGATTATGTTGGCCTGTTCTTTTTAATTTATTTTAATTTATGATTTATGACTTCTATCGAATAAGCAAATGAAATAATTTCTTCGTTGTTGTTTTAATACAACTCATCAAAATAGATTTTTATAAGCGATTTATCGGCTTCTCGTTTATTTACACAAACACTTTTAGTAAAACCAAAAGCTATAAATCATAATCATAGGCAGCGATCAACATGGCTGCAGCTGCTGGCTGTGGGCTTATTTGTCACTATTCATAAGTTTCGTCTTTTTCTGAATTTTTGGCTTTTTGTTGAGCTTTTTTGCCGGTTCTTTTTTTTCCGTATTTGTTTGTATTATACGTAATGGGCTAACATATTTTTTTATATTTTTTAATTTTTTAAATTTAATTATGCTAAATAAGCCTCTGTCAGCTACAGTGTTTTTTTCAGCCAGCTACAGTGTTTTCAGCCATAAGCCATAAACTTTTCAACCGAACCGATCACCCCATAAACCACATTAACATACCCGTAAACACGCGCCGTCGCTAAGCACCGACAAAGCCGATCGATCTATCCACGCATTGGTTCGTAGTTGTATGATTGGTAGTACACGCGAATACTTGGAATCTACGGCTGTTGCGGCCTTTTGCACCAGCTTTTCGAGATTTTTTAATGTCATCCCAACCATTATCATATATGTCGTTAACGGAAGCATGTACTCACCGACTCACTCGTAGTAGAAAGAAATAATAATATATCAGAAGGAATCGAAAGTGTTCATCCATCCTACGAGTAAGCAATAAGCGTTCACTACTACCCAGGTCACTGATGGCACTATTTCAATGATGAAGTATTAGCATGAGCGAAATGTTAACGAGATAAGAGGTCCATCAAGAGTACAAGACGCACTATAGATTTAAGTCAGTTGGATTCACGGGTAAACAAATGAGCACGGCAGGCATGAACAGTAGTGAAATGTCAGACCCAGGTTGGCATCTGCACATGTAAAAACAGTAACATAACCTAGGATGGTAAAACTGCAAGTTCTAAGAACCATATGAGATTGTCCAAATTAATACTATGATGAACTATTATAATATTTGTGAAGTGGTCAATTGGTTTATAAATATCACATTTTGTCTAGACTAATTTTTGATAGAATTTGAGGACTTTGGAATTTGAGTCATGGATTTAGTTAGATTGACATGAGTCATTAGATTAAGACTGCATGATACATGTCTTGGCTAATGTTGGTTAAGTTGTGAAGAACTTATACCTGAAAACGATTTTTATGATGTGTAGGATTGCTTGAAGTCAACTGTAGTCAACGACGACGATCAAAGCTAGATTCATGGAGGAGCTAAGGCCCAGAACAGTCCAGAATGACAGATGAGATAGTGAGCTCAAACATGGCATGAGAAAAGCAGGAATGTTGAAGGTGAGTTCAAACGACGGGATGACGCTAGGTGGTTTGCACGGTCCAAGTGAACTGTGGTTCGGTGGAATCGGGATAGGAGAGACTTGGCGACACATAGCAAGCTAGTAGTGCACCTACATGTGGCAAGCATGACGATTGCTTGTAGTGGTTAGTAATGACCGGGTCAAGAAAGGGTATTTTGGTAGTTTGACAAAAATACCAAAAACTATCTTGGATCAAAACCGCGGTTATGGGCGATACGTTGGAGAGCAATTTAGGTCAAGGTGGAGTTGGTTTGATCAAAACGGATCAAGACTAAGAATTTAGCGGATGTACACTTATGTGCTTTGAAAAGCGTGCATAAGTGAACTTGAGTGAGTAAAATCTATGTGTGGGGGTTAACGGGTTTCTTCTATTGTCATAGCAGGTAGGATCCATTAAGAGATGTATGTGGCTGGTTGTCCATCTACAAAAGGGGTTGGGATGGAGATATGTAGGGAAAACCATCCAACCCCTCTCTCATGTGCCTTCTTATTTAGGGTTAAGGTTTGAGAGTGGAGCACTTGGTGTGCTTTTTGTCCTTCAAGGTGGAGTGACTGTAAAACTATCTATCTGAAGTAAGCAATATATCAATCTTTGTATATCTTCATGGATCCATCATGTTTTGATTGATTTGCTCTTGATTTAGTTTGTTTGTTCTCTTTTCTTTTCTTGATCTTGCTGTGCCAAAGACGTATAAGATATGGAGACTACCTCTGAGAATCTATCTGCACCCATCTAGGCACTTTGATAGCAGGTTTACCAAGAAAACTCGGTTTTGCTTGATTAGGGCTAAAATTGTGATTTCTTGATCCAGGAGTATTTAAGTTAATTTCTTTGGTGTTCTGACTTGCTATGACATATGAGAATATATCTAGACCCATCTTGGTCATCATTCACCCACGAGAAAGTTGTATTCACCGATTTTGATTTTGACTCGTTTTGGTGGAATCTTCTAATAAACTGAAAAATGTCTCAACTTTGTCCATAATTTTCATGATTGTTTATTGGAATAGGTTTACAATACCCTAGAGATGATCTTTGCAAAGTTTCATATCATTTGGATCTATGGATATGAAGTTCCATCCACTCTCGTTTTGAAACCGTGCTAGCAGACAGTTTGTTCTTCTCTGCTCGTTGAGTTTTCGACCACGTCAATCCCAGACCACTCGTTGGTTTTCGACCACGTTGGGTGTTTGATCTCTCACTGGTCATTGATCACATTGGTCGTATTTTGACCTGATTCGACCACGTTGGTTTTAGACCACTCGTTGGTCTTCGATCACGTTGGTTCCAACTACGTTCATTTTCGACCACGTGGTTTTGACCACGTTAATTTTCGGTCACGTTGGTTTTCGACCACTCTCTGGTCACTCGAGTTGAATTTCGACCACATTGGTTTCGACCATGTTGGTTTGCGACTACGTTCGTTTTCGACCGCTCTTTGGTCATCAAACGCTAGAGTCGATTTCTGATCACGTTGGTATCCGACTGGTAATCGACTTTCGACCACGTTGATTTCCGTCTGATAGTCGAACTCTGAGCACGTAGTAATCTAAACAGGTCGTGCACAGTTCTGTGGGTCTTTGGTTTTCAAGTAAACTTGTTATCATAATCTTAATAGCTTTATAGCTATCGAGTAAAGGATAAACAGATACGTAGAGAAAAATCGTAAGTCACCATTAACCCTCTTTGTTGCCTATTGTCTTCTACAAGATGCAAATCATAGTTCACTGAATGTGAATATCACGACAAATTTCGTCCAGAAAAGCAAACGCCAAACGCATATCCTACCAAACAGATCTGGCAAGCAGGACACACTCAACAGAAGACAAGCGCATGAAAAAAAGACAGATTTGATTAAACATGGATGGAATAATGCAATGACAAAAATATAAATAAATCTCAATGGTACCGTACAAAAGGGGAGCGGAGAGGAGAAGAGAAGAGAAGGACGAGAGAATCCGACGTGATCATCAATCATCAAACGTGAGTAGTGGAGCTACACAGGAGGCCAGCCTGGCCGCCGGGGACGGAGAGGCCCGGCCTGTTAAAAATAGACAAGAATACAGCACAAAAAGGGGTGGCACGCACGCAACCCGACGCACGGCCAGCGAACCAGCTCGTCCGAAAGCTACGGTGCAGCGGCTGCATAATTGTGTCGTGGCACGTCTCGACGGCAGGGCTGGCTCCGCTCGCGTACCACCGGCCGGTGGCGCCTATGCGAGCAGGGCGGCGAGGCCCAGCGCCACCGCGCACGCCGACATGATGCTCCCTGCCATTGTCTGCACGGTCCTTCCTGCCGAGCTCTGCAAGTCACCACAAAAGAGGCATTGCTTAATGAGCGACGTAGCGAGGTAATAAATAAATAAATTACTCCTGCAGTGCTACTACAAAGTCACATGATTTGTCCTAGCATGGTCCTCAGCAATTTGTAAATGTTTCCTGAGCACATGGGTCCTACAATCAAGTGTTGGTTGCTGATTGTTGTTAGCTACAGTGATTAGTAGCAGTGCGATGGAGGCTTCGAGAGTGCGCAGTTGTTTATGGGCGCAGTGCAGGTTATATAATACTCCTACTTGATGAACTGCTTAAGTGCCGTCTAATAGATCTGCTTTTTCTATTCATAGCTATTGCCTTTAATTTATGATTGAAATTTTTGAATTTTTGTTTATATACGAGAGAGATTACGGAGAAATAATAGCTTTCGATTTTGGGTAGTACAGATATTGGATTTTTAACGTGTACTATAATTAACTTATATACCCTATTTTTTTAAAAAATAATTCGTTTAAAAGTTAGATACTATAACAAAAATTAAAATCTATTTTTAAAAACAGTAAAAACAGGCCCAATATTAATAGCACCATGGACGGAACTTTCTAATGTTGCATTAACTACTGTATGTCCGTGTAACGGCAGGAGGCACATGCATGCCTGGCCAACATGTCGGGGGCAAATGGATCTACTCTACTCTATTCGCACTCACCTTCACAGGTTAGGTGGTGCTCCGAGAAAAATATGGTCCAATTAATGAGCACGCACTAAGAGCATTGTTAATTGTTTTACTCTCGGTGCAGTGGTGGTAACAACAACCGCGTCCAACTAGCAGTTGTGCTGTCGGTTTGTGAGACAGTAGAGCGGTTGTGAAATTTGTTGGTTTAGATGACGTGTAGAAGTACAGAGAGGAAAGTACCGCGGTGTCGGCGGCGGCGGAGTCGCCGGCGGGTCCGGGGGCGTCGGCGTCGGCGTCGGCGGATGCGGCGGGGGCCTTGGCCTTGGTCTTGGAGGACTTGGGGGTCTCGGCGACGGGCGCGGGGGCCGGGGCCTTGGAGCCCTTCTTCTTTTTCTTGGAGGACGTGGCGGGCTTCTTCTTCTTCTTGGCTGGCGCGGGCGCCGGGGCCTCGGTGGGTTTGGTGGGGGCGGCTGCGGGTGTCTCCGGGACGGGAGCAGGGGGCGCGGCTACAGGTGCCTCGGCCGGGGGAGGGGAGGCGGGAGGCGGGGTGGCCTTGGCCTTGGGCGCCGGCGCGGGGGCCTTGGTGGACTTGGGCGGCGCGGCGGCGGGAGCCTTGGCCGGTGGCGGGGTGGCGGTGGGCGCGGCGGCGGGGGCCGGGGTGGCGGGTGTGGTGGACGGCGCCGCGGCGGGAGGGGTTGTGTCAGAGGGCGGGGCCGGGGTGGCGGTCGGCGTGGCGGCGGGGGCGGGCGTCTTCTTGGAGGAGGCCGGCGGCGTGGTGGCCGGCGCGGCAGCCGGAGCCGAGGACTTCTGCGCGACGGCGGAGTGCGCCACGAGGAGGCAGAGCAGCGCGAGGCAGAGAGCGCCGGCGCGCGCCATTGCTGTTGTCTGGTGTGGTGTGCGCGCGCGAGGCCGAATGCTCTGCTCTGTGGTTACGGTGGGAGTGGCAGGGGAGGGCGTGGAGAGGGAGGGATAAATAGCGCAGGGAGGGGGACGCCGCGCCCGCGCCAATTGGTGGGATGGGAGGGACGCGTTCACGTGGCTCGCTGGGCCGCAGTGCTGTGTTGTGCAGGGCAGGACGATGGGTAGCCGTTGGGGCATTAGCCAGTAGGTGCAGATGTACGCGTGCGTCAGGACGCCACGGCCCAGAGAAAGAGAGAGAGGCGAAGGGATTGGGCGAAAAATGGGCTGTCTCCAGATCGTTTCCAGGCCATGCGTCCATGGCTGGCCGTCCTTCAAGTCTTCCGCGTTTTGGAAGGCCCTATTTTGACGCTGTTTGGTTCTGAACTCCCCACATGAAAAAAATCCATATCTTGAAGCAAATCGTCGACAACTACGAGGAAACCAAAACAAACATCATTTGATTCAAA
The DNA here is from genome assembly GCA_017311315.1 of Dendrocalamus latiflorus. NCBI lineage: Eukaryota > Viridiplantae > Streptophyta > Magnoliopsida > Poales > Poaceae > Dendrocalamus > Dendrocalamus latiflorus. The sequence continues at coordinate 6,697,647 of CM029629.1, read as the reverse complement.
ATCAAGGGCCAAATGTAAGTATGCAGTACCGCATGTCCCCTGCGCTTGTCCTAACTCCTAACTTTACTGAAACACATTGGCACATGCCTTGGGGACTGAGCTTGACACTGTGCCTGTGCTGGCCGGGCATTCGGGCATATCTCACAGATGGTCCGTCAGAAAACATCGTCGTGAAATTTAGCCTGGTACTGGCTTGGTCTGAGACTTGATCCTATGGGCCGTACGGCTGAAGTGTACATTGGCAAACTAGAGATTGCCCATCACACGTATCTAAGCTATTCGGCAAAATCACTAATTCCAACGATATAGTTGAAATCAAGTAGTTAGATTTAACAAACATAGGAAGAAAAAATATGACATATGGCCGAACTAAACTGTACCAAGGAAAAAGGGTGAAAAGCAAGCCGATGATACAACAAAAAATTGTCTACTTGTTTAGAACGCAGGAATATAGTAATCAGTTCATTTTTTGCAGAAACAAAAAAAAAATTGTCGCGTTCCAAACTGGCCGTAGAGGCGATACGAACGCTTGCAGTTGCAGGAATGACAGCATCACAGAGCATGCTAAAGCGAAATGCAATACCCAAAGACTGAAGGGTATTGTACATTTTTTTCAGTCTTGGGCTTATGAACCTATGCGGCTATGCCGAAAAATGTACCGTGGGTTCTATGAGATTGACATCAAAAGCTGACAGACGGAGCTATTAGAGTCGTAGTTCTTCGCAAAAGTGGAACAAATTTGAACATGTCCTGAAATTTTAGCATTGGCACCCATGCATGCCTGTTTTCATTAGCAGACATCCTACCTGAAGATGCTTTATCAGAAAGGCTAAAGCCAAGCACTAAAACTTGTGTGCCTTGTACTAAAGCAGCTTTAGATCAAGATATGCCCGTCCTGAAATCCGGCTTTGTTCTAATCAAATCAAAGATGTAACAACCTAAAAGAACAGAAAAGATGAATGGGTTGTTTCTGATCAAGTGAAGCTTCCGCTGCTTTTTATGTTTCGAAGATGGCATGCCTCCAGCAGAACAGACATTGGCCAACTTGCGAAGCAAAGTCTTCAGATCTACGAGGTTAAAGGTGGAGATGCAACATAGCTGGTCATTAGCCTGTGATTATACATAGGATAATACTGCACATGAGGATAAATTCACACTACACTAGTATCAAACTTTCTGTTTCATGAATACATGTATCACTTCTGCAAAACTATGAATCCAACAGAGGAAGAAGATCAAAAGATGCAACAGGAGCAGCATAAGTTCGGTCTAGTACTCTACTTGCTGTTAATAAAACTAGTATCCGCAGAAGCAAGGGAACAGCTAATATGTCCAGAAGCAGTAGGGCCAAATGATTTTGGACCATAGCGCCTTTGATGCCTATAGAAAGCTGACACAAAACATTTAGATTCCAACCATCAGGTCGCCTTGGTGCAAGTGAAGCAAATTGATGCAAACATTGCTTTCACAGGCAGAAGTGTGTGAGCTCTTGCTCCTTGGCATGTTATGTCGGATTCCCTAATGATCTAATCCACAGTGTTTGGAGGCAACTCAGACCCACCCAGCCACTACTCTAACCTCGTTATTTTTCTCCGTGATGTGTAGCCTCCAAGGCAGGCCCCGCAACAAAACTAATTTATTCTCTCAGCCTCGACCCAATCTTCTCCTCGCCTGAGCTGCTCACCACCTCACCTCGCGTCGCACCCATCGAGTCCGCCGCCACATCAGCAACAGCAGACACAACCATGAAGTAGCAGAGGTCGTTCCTCATCGCGCTCCACTGCTCCGCCCAGCACTATGCACTCGCCGCCGTGGAAAGCAGCAGAGAAGCAACATTAGCAGGTGGCGGGGGCGGCCAACCTCAAAGACGGTGACCAGATTTGCGTTCCCCAAGTGCGGCGCGACCGGATCTAGCAGCGGGCGGCCAGGACGCCGCGGCATGTGCAAGCTCGGCGACGACGTCAACCAATGGAATAGATATGTACTCCTCCTTTGTTCATTTAGGAGCTCGGTTGAATGGTTTCAATCGATTTGGACTGCGTGGATTGATCCTTCTTTCTTCTTTATTTCTTTTACTAGTTAGAGACCCGTACTTTACAACAGAGTCATAAAAATAATAAGACTATCTGGTCAACTTCACACATCAAATATTGGAGAACAAGCGACAGAGAGAAGGGTGACCAGAATACGTGAGGAGATGGAAAAAGTGGAGGGGTATGCGGTTGTATCTTGATAGAGAGGAGAAGAGAGACGAATGGTCCAGATCAAATCGGATGGCTGAGAAGAGAGGAGGGAGAATGGATCAACCACCAATTCACACTTTTATAATAGTAAAGATTTTTCTATCTGCTTCGGATAAATTTAGTGTTTTCTCTTATGTCATTTCTATTAGTGTTGTTTATCTTTTAGCTATATTAAATAAGTAAAATGTGTTGTCTTATATGCAGCAGACGGTTTAAATTCGTAAATCAATATAAATAGTAAAAAAGTGTGATGGAAAATTACGATAAAAATAATATTAAATAGTTAAAAATAATTTACTGTTAGATAATTTATCTGTAATGCTATTTTTTAAATGAGACAGAAGACTTAAAAGATCATTTTAAAAAGAGACTATCGTATATGTTGTTAAATTGCAACGGCAACACTTAAAAATTAATATTTTAAGGCTTGGCCTAGAGGTGCTTCTTGTTGAAAAGGCTCGGAGAGAACAGTGTGGCAGGAGATTCATTTAAGAGGCCAAAAAAAAATCAACACAACGTGGTTGCTCTAAACAACGCAAGCATCATGCATGGCATCAAATGCATAGTAGCGGGGCCGCATGCATCAGAGTTTAATAGACATCTGGTGATGGCACTGCCAGCAACATTGCAAGATGGCCAAATTTATCCTGTGAATCCTGCAGGTATGCTCCAGCATCCCCAGAGGCTGCTCAATATCTGACTATGAACACTGCACATATTAAGGTGCTGCTTGGTTAAGTTAAAATAAGTTGGTTTATGACTGAAATTATATTGTAACTGATTGAAATTACACTATATCTGATGAGACTTATTTGGCGTAACTAAATTAAAAAATTAAAAATAAAAAAACAGATTAGCCTATCACAGATAATGTAAATGAATACGGGAAAAGAACCGGCAAAAAACTCAAAAAAACCAAAAAAATCAGAAAAAGATAAAATTTAGAAATAATAAAAAATAAACCAGAAGCTAGATGTTCAAATCGAAATAAACAGGACCTAAAGCATGGTCGCAATAAACACAATAAACACGGCAGCAGACAGGGGGGATTCATTGCGAAAAGCAGGGGTTTTTTTGGAGCTACTACAATCGAAGCTCAAATGGGATTACGGGTACTTAAAACTAGCCATCGTGATCAAAATGGAGACGATAAGGCAACACGACTCGTATGAATGCATTAAACAGGATTAGCATGCGTCGGAAGGTAATAATACTAGCAGTGTGTCGTGTGCGTCGTCGTCTTCTTCTTCTTCTTGGGTATCTCCCCACACTACAAGACGTTGTGGGAAATGCTGTAGTGCCATCGATTGGAATCAACACACGAGGGGTTGACAGGAGAATGCAATCGAATACAAGAGACAAAAGTTGGATCTAAGTTTGCACTAGAATTGGAGACCGCAATGTTTCCGAGCAAGGAAAAGGTGCACCAATTGTAGAAATTTATCTCTATATATATGTTAGGATTTTTGTTATGCCATGAGTCACTTTTCAGTAGAACACAAACCAGTGGAGTCATGTATGATTATCAGATCTGGACCGGTTCAGCGGTTGAACAAAAAACCCAGACCCAGAAGGTACACTGGGTCACGTTCACGGACCATCGATGCAGTTGACCCAAAACACCGATCGACACGATCAGGTTTTAGGTGACCTGGCTGACCCAGCCGGTTTTGATCCGGCTCCCTGCATGCCCGTAGAAATTGATGAGGCCTAGTATGTAACGCCCCCGTTTCCAGGGGCGCGTACGGACACGACACTCCGCAACTATTCACGCATGAACAGTTATGGAATGTCGCGCAAGAGTATACCATTACATGCTTACGGCAAAAGTCCAGCATATATTTCACATACGGATTAACATCCATTTTTCAACAGCGGGGCGTGCAAGCCCAAAGTATAATTACATTACAGAAACTCCAAGATCCGCTTGAGCGCGGCCAAGACCTAAAGCCACGGGTCCTCGTCGAAGAAGAGACCTTCCGGGGCTTCCTCAACGGGGAGACCTTCACCTTCGTCTTGATCCTCTAAAGAAGGGCAAAAGCAAGCCGTGAGCCAATCAACCGGCTCAGCAAGTCCCAAAGGGACCCTAACTTATTACATGCACGGAACATCAAAGGAAGAGAGTATACTTGGTTTATTAATTTGGGTGGATGCAGTTTTATTTGCAAATATTTTATAAAAGGGACCCAAAACTACTCCTCAAGATCTCAGGGGTTTTCAACAAGAGTTCATTAACCAACCTAAACAAGTTAAACATTTACAAAACTACTTAAGCTTTGCGACTGGAATCACCCAAGTGACACAGCTCCAATAACCGGGAGCACGGCGTATTCGAATACCATTTGTTTGACTCTGCAGAGTTTGCTCAGCTTTACCCACACGATCCCTTAACTCCCGCTAAAGAGTTAAGAAAGCCAGGTCGTTTCACTGCTCAGCTCTTTATATAGGCTCTACCCGGTAGAATTCACTCGGGTCTAGCTCGCACACACACACACACACACAAGAGAGAAAACGGTGCCGCTTCGAGTGAACTCTACCGTTGTTAGGCACCCAATCACGGCTTGCCTAACCTCACTGCTAAACCTCCTGTAGAGTTTCAATCGAGTTGAGCAGCTACTAGACAAGTGTTGACAAGTCAACTCCTGTGGTTGAGCGATCACTGTGACATTTGCTCAGCGTAAGGGTTTCAGTCCTTATTTTCACATGGTCTGCAACCTCACCAGGCCCGCGAACCACCCTAGGGTAGACGGTGGGCGAAAACCGTCTAGCGGCGCACCTCAACCCCACTTACCCTACTCCAATCCAAGGGTAAGAGATGGGCGAAAACCGTCTCGCGGCGCACCACAATCCCCTTACCCTACCTTGTGCCCACAAGCACTCTCCGCCCTAGGGCACGGTGTCCCATACCACCCTACCCTAGAGTCGGGTTTGCAAATTCTATTGGCCCGCAGCCACAACCTTATTAGTGTAAGACTTTGCATGATAATAATACCCTATAATTTATCTAGATTAACAGATATTTATTTCTAGGGTTACAGAGGCATGGCAACAAATTTAACAGGGCATTTAACGGTGGTAGGATTAACTACATAACAAGTCATTCTAAACATTTTATTTTATTTCAAACTAACATTTCACAATTAGCATAATGCAAATAGCATATTAACATAAATAAACATCATGGGTTGCAATATGATCAAAGGATTTGAGACTTGCCGTCAATCCGAATGATTTCCGCTAGCTCGAACGAAGAATCTCCTGGCTCCTGTGACTGCACTTGAACTTCCGGAGACTCCGACACTAGCGCAAACATATAAAACAAATTAAATCCAGCTTGAGACTAATCAAGCGAGGGAAAATAAACTATTTAAAAAGGAGCAAAATGCATAAATCTTCAAATGAGGAATTTTAGAAATTTATTTGGGATGGATCTGTGGAAATGGAGGTCACCAATGGGTCTGGAATATTATGTGGAGCAAGGTGGTGAAATTTGGGAATTTTTGGGATTTTCTGTGATTTTCTAAAATTTATTTGGATTGTCTGGAATTTTAGAAATTGATAAACTCGGGAAAATCGGTGTGAACAGTAAAAGGGCCGGCCCGAGCTACAGTGCGGCCCGGCCGGGGAGATGGCCCGCGCGGCCGAAGGCCAGCGCGGCCCAACGGCGCGCGCGCGCTCGCGCGCGGGAGGGATCGGGCCAGGGAGGCGGCCCACGCCAGTGCGCGTCCGCGCGGTCCGGATGGCCGACGCGTGGACGGCGGGGCGGCTGGGATGCGGGGCGAGACGACGGCTCGGACGGAGATAGCGGGGATCGGACGGCTGCGGAGTGGCGAGAGCGGCGAAGCGGTACGAGGTGATCCGACGGCTGACGTTATATGGCAACGGGAGGATGGACGGCGGAGGGGAGGCCACGTCGCGGGGAGGAGTCGTCTTCCTCCTCCAGCCGCTACAGTAACCTCGCGGCGAGGTCACGGTGGCAACGGCGGTCTAGGCGCTAGGAAGCTCATCGGCGACCACCGAGGGCACCGGCGGGTGCGGCTTCGAGAGGGGAACCCGTTTTGGGCGGTTGGAAGGAGCGGGAACCAACGGAGGGGACGGGAGGTAGAAGGGGATGGTTCGGGTGCTTGGAGGCGATGGAGATCACCGGCGGCGAGTTAGCTCAAACGGCCGCGGCTACACGTTCAAGGGGTCCAGGTGCTCACATTGGCGGCGGCGGTGAGCGCTGGGGAGCTTCGGAGCGGGCTGGCCACGGGAGAGGTGCGACGGCCGGAGAGGAGCTTCGACGGCGGCGCTCCTCGGGCAAACACCTGTCCAACGGCAAGCACCAAAGGAGTCAGTGAGGGGAGGTTGTGCTCTCGACGAATGCAATCGAGGAATGAGGGAGAGGAGAGGGAGATTGCCTTCGGGGTGCCGCCGGCTCACAAGGCGGCAATGGGGAATCTCCGGGCGACGGGACTTCAATCGGCCGCTCGGGGAGCTTCTCTGGAGGCTGGGGAGGCGAGTGGAGGTGGTGGAGCGGCTCGGGAAGCAAAGGAGGAGCGAGGAGCCGGAGGGGGAATTTTATACCCCGAGCGGAGGGGAGCGGGGCGTGGAGGGGAAGCCAACGGGCGGGCTCCGGGGTCAGCAGGAGTGACGGGGGCAGTTGGGGGCGTCTCCTCCGCGCAGACGGGGCGGTGACGGGGCTCTGCACAGTGTTAATGGCGACGGGACGGGAGAGGGGCAGGTGAGTCGCGGGCATGGGCGAGGTAGCGTCCGCGCGCGGGAGAGGGAGAAGCCGGGGCTGACAGGCGGGTCCCAGGACGGAGCGGGGCGACGCGTGGCGCGAGGAGGGGATCCGAGGGCGGCGCTGTCCGCGTGAGGGGAGGCGGGCGCAAAGCGCAGCGCGCAGCGCTCCGCGCGTGCGCGAGGCGAAGGCGGAAAGGAGCCGGGGCGCCAACGGGCGAGGGGAGCGGGGAAAACGCTGGGCGCGGGAGAAGGCGGGATCGGGGCGGCGCCAACGCGAGAGAAGAGCGGGAGGCGCTGGGGAGGAGAGGAGGCGGAAAGAGAGAAGGCGCCAACGAGAGGGGGAAAGCGCCAGGCCGAAAAGGGAAAGCGGCGGCGGGGAAAACTTTCCCAAAAAGGAAAGTTTTCAAAATTCACTCAAAAATGCAGCAAAAATTAAGGAAATTTTTGGTTGAAAATTTGGGGCTTTTCAACCTACCCCCCTTAAAAGAATCTCGACCCCGAGATTAACTTGGTCCAGGGAGTAAGTTGGGAAAATCCCGCTGCAAGTCCGATTCTCGTTCCCAAGTGGACTCATCCGCTGTATGATTCTTCCACTGCACTCTGCAAAATCTGATATTCTTGTTTCTGAGCTGCCTCTCTGATGTTTCAAGTATTTGTAGTGTTTCTTCAGCATATGTGCAGTCATCCTGCAATTTAATATCTGACAACGGTATTTCATCTGTTGGCTGTCGTAGGCACTTTCGAGGTTGCGATACGTGGAACACATTGTGTATTCTTGACAAGTTGGGCGGCAGCTGTATTTGATAAGCCATCTCTCCAACTCTTTCGATAATCTGAAACGGTCCCACATATCTTGGTGCCAATTTTCCCTTCACTTGAAACCTCTTGACTATTTTGAATGGAGTAACCTTGATGTAGACGAAGTCTCCAACTTCAAAGTTCAAGTCCTTCCTGCGGTTGTCTGCATAGCTCTTCTGTCGGTCTTGGGCAATCTTGAGTCTATTTCTGATAATTCTGACATGTGCTTCTGCATCTTGAACAATCGGGGGACCAATGAGTTGTCGTTCTCCTGTTTCTGTCCAATTCAGTGGGGTCCTGCATCTTCTGCCATACAATGCTTCAAACGGTGCCATTTGGATGCTGGCTTTATAGCTGTTGTTGTAAGAGGACTGAGCAAACGGTAAACAAGTGTTCCATGCGGCACCATACACAATTGCGCAAGCTCTCAACATATTCTCCAAAATCTGGTTGGTTCTCTCTGTCTGTCCATCTGTCTGAGGGTGATATGCTGAACTGAGGTTCAAATCAGTGCCCATGGCTTCATGTAACTTCTCCCAGAACTTGGATGTAAACTGTGCTCCTCTACCTGAGACGATTTTCTTTGGAACTCTATGTAATGTCACTATTCTTGTTAAATACAGCTCGGCAAGCATATCCTTCCCATAGGTTTGCTTGATCGGGAGGAAAAGAGTCACCTTGGTCAATCTATCGACAAGGACCCAGATAACATCATATCCCTCACGAGTCTTGGGAAGTCCAGTGATGAAGTCCATACCAATGCTATCCCATTACTATTCAGGAATTGACATAGGCTGCATCAATCCCGATGGTTTCTGTTGGTCTATCTTGATCTGCTGGTATACATCACATTTAGCTACATATTCTGCTACTTCTTTCTTCATTTGGTTCCACCTATTCTTCTTTTTTTCAAATCTTGATACATCTTGGTACCTCCTGGATGGATCGAGAATTGTGAGGAGTGAGCTTCGGATAGGATTAACTCTCTTAATTCCTTCTTGTCGGGTATGCAATAGTGACCACGGAAAGTAAGGATTCCATGCTCATCTACTGCATACTCTGTTGAGCGTTCTTCTTGAATTCTCTTTTTCAGTTTTTGAATCTCTGCATCATCATCTTGTGCTGCTTTGATCTGATCTGTCAGTAGTGGTTGAATCTCTAATACTGGTTCTTCACCCTGTTCTGTGATAACTAAATTCAGCTGTATTATATCCTTCTGTAACTCTGGTGGATACTCTGTCATCTTGATTTTGCTTGGGTGAGCTTTTCTGCTAAGGCATCGGTCACTACATTGGCTTTGCCCGGGTGATACTGAAAATCAACCGCATAGTCTTTAATCAATTCCAGTCCTCTTCGCTGTCTCATGTTTAACTCTGGCTGTTGTAAACAGATACTTCAAGCTCTTGTGATCTGAGAATATCTCACAACGATTCCCTAGCAGGTAGTGCCGCCAAATTTTTGAGTGCATGCACCACAACTGTTAGTTCTAAATCGTGTGTGGGGTAATTCTCTTCATGTGGCTTCAGTTGTCTCGAAGCATAGGCAACAACTTTTCCATCTTGCATAAGCACACGTCCTAAACCTTGTTTTGAAGCATCGCAACCGGTTTGGAATTCTTTCTCGGGATTGGGCAAACTCAAACTGCTGTCGTTGTCAATTTGGTCTTCAACAACTAAAAACTTTCTTCACAAACATCTGTCCAATTGTATGGTCTGTCTTTCTTCAGCAGTTGAGTAAGCGGGCGAGATATTTTGGAGAATTCTTCTATGAATCAGCAATATTAACTTGCCAATCCAAGAAAACTCCTCACTTCTGTTACTGTCTTTGAGGGCTTCTATTTCATGCCTGCCTTGATCTTTTCCGGACCAACTTTGACTCATTTTCTTTAATTGCGATCTTTATTTTCGAATCTTAAAAGGTTTGCTGTCTTCCGATGGTACTGTCACTTCTTTTCACCTGTATCTGTATAACATCATTGGTTATATGCTACAGGTTCACACTTAGCTGAATTATGCAGTACCAGGGCTACATATATGTCTGGGTCCGTTAGGATTAACTTCATTGCAACATGAACTTCTCATCCATTACACTTTACACAGATGGTCTTCATACATTTTCATAGTCTTGCCACAAGCCTTAGTTAAAGTAATTTACAGACAAACCATTAAGTTCTTCCAACTGGTTTACAAAAGGATAACCAAAAGTACATCATCTCATTTCTTGTTCTGCATAGCTCATATTTCCTTGACTATCTGCTGGTTTTGGGCTTGGAGTTTAGCTGCTTCTGATGACAAACTCCTTCTGGGACACTGATGCTTGTAGTGTCCAATCTCTCCACAATGGAAACATGCATTTGTCCTTCGTGGACAGCTGCTAGCAAGGTGCTTGCCACCGCAGGTGAGGCACTCGATGGCGAGTGGTGAGGGAGTGGCATACTGCTGAGACTGTTCAGACTGGGTCTTCGGTATCGTCACAAACTGACGGAAGGGTTGGGATTGAAATGAGGGTGATCCCGTGGTCTTGCTTTGCTGAGCATTGTGCGAAGACTGAGACTTGTGTGCTGTTTCACGCTTTCTGTCATCCTCCATTCGGGTCCTCTTAGGGTAAGATTCATCTTCTTCCATCGGTGGCAGGCGGGATGATGATGTCTGCCTCTTTGCTTGCTTTCTAGCTTCTTCTGAGGATAAGGACCTCAGCGGGCATTGGTCACGAAAATGCCCATTCTGTCCGCAATGAAAGCAAACCATTTGTGCTGGAGGCGAAGGTCTCTTTCGTTTCATAACTTTCACGTAACCTAGTGTCTCTTCTATCTGTAGAGCTCGATCAACCAGGTTTAATAGGCTTGAAAACTTCATGGTTTGAAGGCGTTGTCTCATATTGGGTTGTAGACCTTTCATAAAATACTCCATCCTTTTAGCTTCGGTGTCAGTTTCCTCTTGAGCAAATTGGGATAACTGATGAAATTGTTGTAGGTATGTTGTGATGGAGTTCTCTCCTTGTTGAAGATCAAGAAAATCCTGATATTTTTCAGTGAAAACTCCAGGGGAAATGTAGGATTTACGAAATCTCTTCACAAAGTCTTCCCATGTAATATCTTCCTTATTTGGGTGTATCCACTCGATAGCATTCCACCAAGTAATTACAGGTTCTGACAGCTGATTGGTGGCAAAAAGAACTTTCTCCTTATTTGTACATCGTATAGTATTCATTCTTCTCTCAACATCTTGTAACCAGTTATCTGCATTCAGTGGTTCTGTTGCTGAGGGGAATTTAGGTGGTTGAGTTTGCAGGAATGCTGTAAACTTTAATGCAGTTGTGCTTGATGCTGACACTGACTCTTCAGGTGTCACCTTGACACTAGGTGATCTGGCTGCTATCTGCTCAAGCAACTGGGTCTGTTGATCTAGCATTCGCAGAATATTTTGCTCTCTCTGATAAAGATTTTGTTCCATCATCGCTATTATGCTGGCAAGTGTGGCTTGATCTGTGGCAGGTGCACCCTGCCTATTGGTCTGATCCCTCTGCTCTGCCGGGTCCATCTGTCAATTGGGAACTTGAGATCAGTTTTGCAGCGGCTTTGGAGAATAAGAGTAGATAAGTAAGACATTGAATTTCAAGGTAAGTATAGGGCGAAAGAGGTAAGAACGAGAGTGAAAGGGACAGGAGAAAACTTTGAACGCAGGGGAATTACTGATAGTTAAGCAAACAACATACAAGGATAATGAACATAAATTTACAATATGCAGGTGGTACACAAACCACTTAGGGTTCCTGATTACACCTACTTTACATTACAAAGAAATACCACTACCACTCAGAGTCAATCTAATCTAGCGAACAATCGTTACTCCTCCAACTACTGAGGACCGAAATTTTGAAGCTAGACAAGTAAAACAGAAAATATTTTGCAAAAGTAAAACTTAAGCAGAAGTAAACTAAGATAGATAAGGGAGCAACAAGAGAGGAAAAGACAGCAATAATACTTATATTTTTTTTGTAAACCCTTTTTATGGCTTGAATTAAGTTTTGCGATAAAATCGCTTCCTAGTTTGCCTTAGGTCTTAACCTACGGTCAAATAGCCTGCTCTGATACCACTTCTTGTAACGCCCCCGTTTCCAGGGGCGCGTACGGACACGGCACTCCGCAACTATTCACGCATGAACAGTTATGGAATGTCGCGCAAGAGTATACCATTACATGCTTACGGCAAAAGTCCAGCATATATTTCACATACGGATTAACATCCATTTTTCAACAGCGGGGCGTGCAAGCCCAAAGTATAATTACATTACAGAAATTCCAAGATCCGCTTGAGCGCGGCCAAGACCTAAAGCCACGGGTCCTCGTCGAAGAAGAGACCTTCCGGGGCTTCCTCAACGGGGAGACCTTCACCTTTGTCTTGATCCTCTAAAGAAGGGCAAAAGCAAGCCGTGAGCCAATCAACCGGCTAAGCAAGTCCCAAAGGGACCCTAACTTACTACATGCACGGAACATCAAAGGAAGGGAGTATACTTGGTTTATTAATTTGGGTGGATGCAGTTTTATTTGCAAATATTTTATAAAAGGGACCCAAAACTACTCCTCAAGATCTCAGGGGTTTTCAACAAGAGTTCATTAACCAACCTAAACAAGTTAAACATTTACAAAACTACTTAAGCTTTGCGACTGGAATCACCCAAGTGACACAGCTCCAATAACCGGGAGCACGGCGTATTCGAATACCATTTGTTTGACTCTGCAGAGTTTGCTCAGCTTTACCCACACGATCCCTTAACTCCCGCTAAAGAGTTAAGAAAGCCAGGTCGTTTCACTGCTCAGCTCTTTATATAGGCTCTACCTGGTAGAATTCACTCGGGTCTGGCTCGCACACACACACACACAAGAGAGAAAACGGTGCCGCTTCGAGTGAACTCTACCGTTGTTAGGCACCCAATCACGGCTTGCCTAACCTCACTGCTAAACCTCCTGTAGAGTTTCAATCGAGTTGAGCAGCTACTAGACAAGTGTTGACAAGTCAACTCCTGTGGTTGAGCGATCACTGTGACATTTGCTCAGCGTAAGGGTTTCAGTCCTTATTTTCACATGGTCCGCAACCTCACCAGGCCCGCGACCCACCCTAGGGTAGGCGGTGGGCGAAAACCGTCTAGCGGCGCACCTCAACCACACTTACCCTACTCCAATCCTAGGGTAAGAGATGGGCGAAAACCGTCTTGCGGCGCACCACAATCCCCTTACCCTACCTTGTGCCCGCAAGCACTCTCCGCTCTAGGGCACGGTGTCCCATACCACCCTACCCTAGAGTCGGGTTTGCAAATTCTATTGGCCCGCAGCCACAACCTTATTAGTGTAAGACTTTGCATGATAATAATACCCTATAATTTATCTAGATTAACAGATATTTATTTCTAGGGTTACAGAGGCATGGCAACAAATTTAACAGGGCATTTAACGGTGGTAGGATTAACTACATAACAAGTCATTCTAAACATTTTATTTTATTTCAAACTAACATTTCACAATTAGCATAATGCAAATAGCATATTAACATAAATAAACATCATGGGTTGCAATATGATCAAAGGATTTGAGACTTGCCGTCAATCCGAATGATTTCCGCTAGCTCGAACGAAGAATCTACTGGCTCCTGTGACTGCACTTGAACTTCCGGAGACTCCGACACTAGCGCAAACATATAAAACAAATTAAATCCAGCTTGAGACTAATCAAGTGAGGGAAAATAAACTATTTAAAAAGGAGCAAAATGCATAAATCTCCAAATGAGGAATTTTAGGAATTTATTTGGGATGGATCTGTGGAAATGGAGGTCACCAATGGGTCTGGAATATTATTTGGAGCAAGGTGGTGAAATTTGGGAATTTTTGGGATTTTCTGTGATTTGCTAGGATTTATTTGGATTTTCTGGAATTTTAGAAATTGATAAACTCGGGAAAATCGGTGTGAACAGTAAAAGGGCCGGCCCGAGCTACAGTGCGGCCCAGCCGGGGAGATGGCCCGCGCGGCCGAAGGCCAGCGCGGCCCAACGGCGCGCGCGCGCGGGAGGGATCGGGCCAGGGAGGCGGCCCACGCCAGCGCGCGTCCGCGCGGTCCGGATGGCCGACGCGTGGACGGCGGGGCGGCTGGGATGCGGGGCGAGACGACGGCTCGGACGAAGATAGCGGGGATCGGACGGCTGCGGAGTGGCGAGAGCGGCGAAGCGGTACGAGGTGATCCGACGGCTGACGTTATATGGCAACGGGAGGATGGACGGCGGAGGGGAGGCCACGTCGCGGGGAGGAGTCGTCTTCCTCCTCCAGCCGCTACAATAACCTCGCGGCGAGGTCACGGTGGCAACGGCGGTCTGGGCGCTAGGAAGCTCGTCGGCGACCACCGAGGGCACCGGCGGGTGCGGCTTCGAGAGGGGAACCTGTTTTGGGCGGTTGGAAGGAGCGGGAACCAACGGAGGGGACGGGAGGTAGAAGGGGCTGGTTCGGGTGCTTGGAGGCGAGGGAGATCACCGGCGGTGAGTTAGCTCAAACGGCCGCGGCTACACGTTCAAGGGGTCCAGGTGCTCACATTGGCGGCGGCGGTGAGCGCCGGGGAGCTTCGGAGCGGGCTGGCCACGGGAGAGGTGCGACGGCCGGAGAGGAGCTTCGACGGCGGCGCTCCTCGGGCAAACACCTGTCCAACGGCAAGCACCAAAGGAGTCAGTGAGGGGAGGTGGTGCTCTCGACGAATGCAATCGAGGAATGAGTGAGAGGAGAGGGAGATTGGCTTCGGGGTGCCGCCGGCTCACAAGGCGGCAATGGGGAAGCTCCGTGCGGCGGGACTTCAATCGGCCGCTCGGGGAGCTTCTCTGGAGGCTGGGGAGGCGAGTGGAGGTGGTGGAGCGGCTCGGAAAGCAAAGGAGGAGCAAGGAGCCGGAGGGGGAATTTTATACCCCGAGCGGAGGGGAGCGGGGCGTGGAGGGGAAGCCAACGGGCGGGCTCCGGGGTCAGCAGGAGTGACGGGGGCAGTTGGGGGCGTCTCCTCCGCGTAGACGGGGCGGTGACGGGGCTCTGCACAGTGTTAATGGCGACGGGACGGGAGAGGGGCAGGTGAGTCGCGGGCATGGGCGAGGTAGCGTCCGCGCGCGGGAGAGGGAGAAGCCGGGGCTGACAGGCGGGTCCCAGGGCGGACGCGGGGCGACGCGTGGCGCGGAGGCGCCCACGGATTTGGACCGTGGCGGTCGGGACGGCGCGGGCGCGAGGAGGGGATCCGAGGGCGGCACTGTCCGCGTGAGGGGAGGCGGGCGCAAAGCGCAGCGCGCAGCGCTCCGCGCGTGCGCGAGGCGAAGGCGGAA
Source organism: Dendrocalamus latiflorus (assembly GCA_017311315.1). NCBI lineage: Eukaryota > Viridiplantae > Streptophyta > Magnoliopsida > Poales > Poaceae > Dendrocalamus > Dendrocalamus latiflorus. The sequence goes on along the minus strand of CM029629.1, from coordinate 6,682,541 downwards.
AGGAGCCGGGGCGCCAACGGGCGAGGGGAGCGGGGAAAACGCTGGGCGCGGGAGAAGGCGGGATCGGGGCGGCGCCAACGCGAGAGAAGAGCGGGAGGCGCTGGGGAGGAGAGGAGGCGGAAAGAGAGAAGGCGCCAACGAGAGGGGGAAAGCGCCAGGCCGAAAAGGGAAAGCGGCGGCGGGGAAAACTTTCCCAAAAAGGAAAGTTTTCAAAATTCACTCAAAAATGCAGCAAAAATTAAGGAAATTTTTGGTTGAAAATTTGGGGCTTTTCATAGTAGTATCGCCATGTTCTGACTTTCCGCAACAACACCATTTCCAGAGCACAAAGGTGGAATGGCTTCAGAAATCCTAAGCTTCTTCAGAAGAGGAGGTTATCTAGCAAGTTGGACTTGCCAAGCATTAACATGTATGTTTTTTGTTGAAGACGATGACATGGAGTCATCCCAGTCATCTGCAGATACATCAAGAAGTAAGTTTATAAAGTCAGATAAGAATAGGCAATGCAATGGTAAACCGAACAGAGCAACTGCATCTTCACTCGAATGGAGACTCAAAGGATCTTGGGACCCTAGTGATAATATTAAGAACTAGAAAACATATAAGATCAATTGGTCTAGGTACTGTTTAAAAATCAAGGAACTGATGAAAGCAACAACATAAAACGCTAGAGAGGGTATTAGCTTCTTTTCGCAGATTTGTCAAATATTTAGTTATTTGGATGTGAAAGAACACAGCTCCATCTAACTTGGACTTCCATGACTATGAAGAACCAGTCACACATGCTTTGCTTTACTTCAGTAAGTTCCATATTTTGCGCGATTTCAGTTAAAAAAATACTAAATACAATATAGCACATGGAAAAACCGACATGACTTGGTGTATTAACACAACTGGTAAAAGTGCATTCATAATTCCAGATCAAATTCATCTAAGTGCCATAGGGAAATTTTAATTTAAAAAATTATGGTCTGACCGATGACCTACCAGTCCGACCACCAGGTCAATGACCCGAGACCTCTACCGGGTCGATGGCCGGTCCGAGTCTGATAACATTGCATAAAACAAGTAATACTGCGGTTTTTAGGCTCACTCCCATTCCCGTAAGTCATAGAGCATACGGTACTTAGCAACTCTTAGGAAGTACCCCTATGTTACTAATATGCCTTACAGGCGATCATGGAGATGATTGTATCATTTATATATTTATGATTTTTTGAGCAATATATTATTTTATCCATTGAATAAATGTCTTTTATATTGATCAACAAGTATGTGATTTGGTCGCGGAACTCTTTATTCATATTTTAATGTTATTCTAAATTATTCTCAATCTTATATTATAAGGTGGGATAATTATGATTTATAGATCAACATATATATTGATCGATAATTATGTTTCATGGATCATGAATATGGGGATATCAATGCCTTGTTCTTTTGGGATGCGGTTGATGGCTTTTGGTTGCGGCTGACGACTTTCGACTGTGCTTTTTGAGATGATGGCAGATACGTTGACGTGAACAATGCACCAGCGGCGGGCTCAGGAAACTGTTTGAAGAAGCCGCTTGGAAAAGCCGTCCCGTTTGTTTTAACTTCCGGAGAAGCCGAAGTCAAAAATCACCCAAAAGTCCAAAAGAATAGGACCCAAATTAACAATATGGACACATGTTAGAGAATATGATGTTGGATTAATGTACCATGAGACACTGCGAGAATTGTTATATTCTTAAGTGCCATCAGTTGGTCTCATGCATAGTATCGTTAGACATGAGATCATTATAATTTTTTACATGTGTATTAGTTTACTTAAGGGTTACCAAAAACTATAACTAGGTGGTCATAAAAGTAGCTTTTAGGTTTACTATAAAACATACGGAGTAATGTGAGCGATTAAGATGGAATTTGTCCCGCCTAGCCCCTCGATGTGGTTGAGTTAAGGAAGTGCATAGCCATACTAAATATAGTTGAGAAGTTAATTACAACTGAATAATCCACTATAGATTTAAGTGAAGAATCGAGCTATCATAGCATGGCACGCTTCTCGCCTTGAGTTCGATCTCGTATCGTGAGTCAAATGGATCGGTACATGAGCGCTATATAGGTTTATCCATACGATCTTTGTATATATTTGGGAGTTGATATATCCTACTAAGGACCACTACTGATTTGTGGACCGAAAAGGAGTTTTGGACTACGACTGAGTGTACATGATTCTATAGGGTCACACATTTAATGGACTAGAACACATTAGTTCGGATTAGATCCGTTACTAATGGGTCAAGTTAGCTTCGCACCTTATTGGGCCCCTAACGTAGGATTCCTCTGAGGGGCTATATTAAGAGAGGCGCGGAGTTGAAGGATGTATATGTTCACACCCACCGAAACCCTAGCCATCATCTCTCACAAGCCTTGCCGTGCGCGCTGGTGTAGCACACCGGTGCACGACATTTTATCCCTAGACGTGTGAATTTCAGTAAAGGTGCTATTGCGACCGCGGCGCTGATCAAGACGATCATAAGGAGGAGACGGTTGACTAGAGAACAACGAATTACTTTCACTACACCGACGCATGCTATGTTGAACCATCTGCTTTAACTCTATTTTTACTGTATCGCGTGTCTAGTGATAACGATCTATTATTCCTTATTCGTATGATTTTCTAGTTTACGCGATAGAAAATTTTAATCTGCAATACCCTATCCAAAACACCCCACGAGTAAACGGCAACAACTTAATAAACATGTGATGTTCCGTAGTCAAACCTTTCTCGCATATTAGCAAGTCCACTTTAGCACCAAAAGGAGCGAGTTTGACAAAGGTTTCCACTTGACCCACTAGACACACATTTGCTTCAGCACAACATGTGAGGACCTCAACAACCAGTCTACAAGCTTAAAAGAAACTAGTCACTTTCAAAAAAAAAAAACTAGTAACCAATCTAGATACCGAGTGCAATTTAAAGAAGTATATAATTTTTTTTACTACGCATGCTTGAAAAGATACTGAAATATAGGAAAGCACTAAAGCGGCCAATACGACATTATTCATGTGCTGCGCTCCAGTCAGCTGTCGTGAACATTGACATCGTGCAAAGTTGTCGCGCAAATTAGGAGAAAACAACTTGCACTTTAGCTTTGTGGTCTCACGCTTCCGACAACTTATATTCACAAATACGTGAAAGAAAACTAATGGTGTGCCTCGCTTCACAAAGAAATTAAAAAAAAATGTGGGATCGCGGTTGAATTCAACATAAATTCTGCAAGGAAACACTTCGCAGAATATAGAGCAATTCCTTTAAAATTGCTGCAAAATATCCCTGCTCTGGGGTCGGATTCCTGCTTGAACATAAACAGTGTTTGTAGTTCTGATTAATTAGTACTTACTGATAATTAGCCCCGCTCGTTTAGGTTTCGCCTGCTGACTTCTGATTTATTTTTTATTATTTTTAAATTTCGTTTTTTCTGACTTTTTAGATTTTTTGAGCTTTTTGTCGTTTTTTTTCGTATTCGTTTGTGTTATATGTATTGGGCTAATCCTTTTTTCCATTTTTAATTTTTTAAAAATTTAATTATACTAAATAAGTTATCATCAGTTACAGTGTAATTTTAGCCAGCTATATTATAAATTCAGTCATATAACATAAAAAATAAACCCAACTAACCATACCGTTACTTTGTTTACGTGACCAATGTAGCTTGTGGCACGCCAAAAGCGAGAAGAAAATTGGCGAGAAATTCACCGATCCAGGCAAAGCTCATGAGACAAGGCAGCATCATCATACTAGTCACCAATCGGACCGCGTGCTCGACTCCCGAGGCCACAACAATTTGCCTGCGCAAACGAGCAGCAGCTGACTTCCTGTAGGCTGTAGCATCATTTCAGCGGCTGCTCCCCGGTTTCTTCCTCCTCGCCTCACATATTCGCTCCCATCCTTGCTCGGTTTCGGTTTGGTCGCACAAACTATCACACTTAGGACATCTCCAATGGTCTGAGTCAGCTATCTATATGCATGTACACATCAGCATATATCCTATGTGGAGGAAAGAGAGAATGCAAAAAAAATCGAGCCAGCTCTTCCTTAAGCACTAGTCTATAACGCTAAACGAAGCAGCCTCAATAAATTCTGTGTGTGCATGTAAGCATCAAATAGCTATCCTTATAGATAGTTCTTTAGAATGCTAGCTTTAGTGTGTACTATATAGATGATGTGGAAGTCTTATAGTTAGTTGCTAGCTATAACCATAAGTCATCAGTCATGTAAAAAAAACTCACCATTGTTTCCAACGGCAAATACTGCTACTACATTTTTCTCTGTCACACAGTCCCAGGAGGGAATTTTGGACCTATTTGGACCCCAAAATACCAAGAATTCCGTTTTTGACCCCCTGTACAAAAAAATTCCACTTTTGGACCCCTTCCCACCGCGGGATTCCCCCGTCGCGCCACGTGGGCCGGTCGTGCGGAACGTGGCCGCACGACCGAGCTGGCGGCGCGCCCGGGCGCGCGTCTCCCCGCCGACCGCGCGTCTGACGCCCCGAGCGCGCGTGTGCCGCCGCGAGCGCGCGTTTGCCCGGCCGACCGCGTGTCCCGCCCCCGCCCGAGCGCGCGTCTTGACGCCCGACCGCGCGTCCTGTGAAAAAATCGGTCGTGCGCTCAAAAAACCAAGTCGTGCGGTCAAAAAACCGAGTCGTGCGGTCAAAAAATCGGTCGTGCGCTCAAAAATTCGGTCGTGCGCTCAAAAGGCGGTCGTGCGCTCAGCAGGGGTCCAAAATCGGAATTTTTTTGTTTGGGGTCTACTTTTGGAATTTCGGGGTGATTGGGGGTCTAAATGTGTCCAAAATTCCCCAGGAGGAGGGGAAATAAAAAATGGAAGCTTAGCTACGAGCGAGCTGCAGGTCTGCAATGATGATACAAAAACCACATGCCCCGAGACGCTGCAGGCTCCATTGCATTGCCTTGCCTGTCAGGTCCCTGGTCAATAAAGGTGAAAAAAATACTACTAAAGCCTTGCATGGTAGATACCACCAGCAGGTAGGCCCTGTGTTACTAGTCCATGAGGTCTTTGATGGACCAACAAGAAATGGAGGAAGAGCCCAAGTGCCCTGCTGGTGAACGGTGGTGATGTGCTACTGATCTCAGCATCCGATGCCAGGTGCACTGCTAGACCCCAACCAAAAGTGCCAAGATACTTGGTTAACTTCTAAGCAAGATATGTACTGTAGCAACTTGTCCTTGCAGCTTTTCTGATGGAATGTGATTATGTGACGTGCTAATACACACTGATCTGACAACAATACAGCATGAAGACAAAACAAAGCAGTGGAGCTCTCAGCTAGTCAGCTGCTCTCCCAATCTTTTGCAAGCAGTAGCAGCAAGAAGCACCAAAACACAAATTGAGCATTAGTACTAGGTATGAAGTATCACATGGCACAAGTGCCACTACCAAGAAATGGCAGTGGTAACATGTAAGGTCAATAGACCCCAATTAGTACAGCTCTGAAGGCCTATAAAGTGTAGGGGATGCAGGAAAAAAGTGACACTAAAACTTCTGCATTCAGAGGATAAAGATTCATCCAGGCCAGAAAACATGAGTGGCCTGAGAACATTTATGCTCCTATTTACAGAGAAGATGAGAAAAAACAGCAGTCGAGGCAACAGGTTAGTGTTGATCAGTTGGGCAGAGGAAAATTAAACTGAACAAATTGGACTGGTTTAATTCTCTCTACCACTGCAGCTAATTCGCTCCCCTCCTCACACTTCCACTCTCCACATGATCTTCTCGCCGCGGCCGTTGACGCCAGCATTGTGGGCGTGGGCGCGCTCCACGGCGGCGACGCGCGCCGGGTGCGCGGGGCCGGCCTTGGGGCGCTCCCCGTGCGGCGGCAGCTCGCAGGCCTCGCCAACGGAGCCGGACCGGATGTCGGCGGGCGGGATGAAGCAGTCCACGGACAGCCCCGGGACGTTGAAGGCCACCTCCTCGATGCTCCAGGCCTCCTCCATCCGCGTCTTGGTGTGGCTCATGGCCGCCTCACCGAACCGGAACAGGGTCACGGCCGAGCGACCGGCGTGCGCGATCATGATGCCCTCCACGGGGCGGTAATCCTCCAGGGAGGAGCTGATGGTGGTCTCCCAGTAGACGGCGTCCCCGCCGGAGTGCGGCTGGATGCGGGTGAGGTGCGAGTCCTCGATGTGCACGATCAGGCCGGTGCGCTGGCTGAAGTAGCCGAACAGCACGTGCCGGATGATCTCCGCCGGCCCCTCGCTGCGCAGCTTCAGCGTCTGCGGATCGGCCGACAGCTTCAGGATGAAGCAGTCTTCGCCGTTCACCTTCTTCTCGCCCACGCACCGCGCCTCCGCGAACAACCGGGCCGTGGTGAGCGGATCAAGACCCTGCATCGGAAGATGGCGAGAGGATGGTGAGGTGGTCGGTTTGGGTAAAAGCAGGTGGTGGAGGCGGCAAAGAGCTTAGTGCTGCTAATGTCGGACCTGGAGGACGCGGCGGAGTGGGCGGACAGGGCCCTTGGCGGCGTGGGCGCCGAGCCAGGGGGTGTGGCGCCAGACGAGGCGGCCGTTCGAGCCGGCGTGGACCTTGCTGCCGCCGACGGCGAGCTCGACGTACCACATGTCGGGGGCCATTTGCCACAGCACGAAGCCGCCCTGCTCGACGGCGGCGGCGCCCCGGCCGCTGGGTCCGCGGTTCTTGACGACGCGCGTCGCCGTCTCGAACTCGGACGCCACCATCCGCACCTTGCCCATGGCGTACGCGTTCCGCACCGACTGCAGCAGCTTGTAGCCGCCCGACGCCGCCATGTACTGCTGCAGGATGTACTGCGCAGACGACGACTCCTGCAATTTTCAGAGCAGTAGTAAGTACCAGATGCACGGCCATAAATCGTTCGAAGCGAAGCAACGGGAGATCGGTGATCAAGAAGTGGACGTACAATGGGGGTCCCCTTGATGGAGAGGAGAGGCAGCGGCTCGGCTGGCTTGGAAGAGATGGGAGCGAGCGGCGCGCCCATGACGCCCAGGAGAAGGCGGAGGTCGGAGCGCCGGAACGAGTCGCTTGAACCGCCAGAGCCGGCAGCGGCGGAGGCCATAGACGGTGTGCGCGTCAGGTGGCTGCGGACCCAGTGCCCGAACCCCTCCCGCCGGCTGGAATCCTCGCCGCCGAGGTCACCGTCGGCGAGGCGGTCGGGGTCGGGCCCCTCAATGAGCGGCGCGAGGGTCTCGCCGCCGGGGCGCAGGCTGCCGGAGCGCGCGATTATCTGTTCCGGGAGGTACTGCTGCAGCAGCTTCTCCGGCGGCGGTGGCGCCTTGCGGCGGCGCGGGATCAGCATTCTGGAGGGCGACGCGCTCCGCGCCGGGGACTTCCCCCGGGACCTCGCCGGCGACAGCCCCCGCACCACCTCCTCCATCAGGGCGGGGAAGAACCCCTGCTTCCTCTCCTTCTCCATCGCGCAATGCCGCCGCGAGCAAGAAGCAGCCTCCGGCCAACGATTAGTAATATAGGCACAAGGATTGGCTTGCTTCAGGAGGAGGGCATGGAGAGTGCGGCGAGGAGTGGAGTAGAAGGAGGGGAGCGGGAAGTGAGGTGCCCGCTCTTTGTGTTGGAGTGGAAGGGAGTGTGCGAGAGGAAGAAGGCGATGGGCGGAAATGGAAAAGAAGGCAGAAAAGAACAAAAGATAAAGAGGTGAGGGGGGAAACCGTTTGACGTGAGAGCGCAGGAGGGACGGGAAAGAGGCGAGGTGGGATGTCGGGAAGAGAGAGAAAATATATATGCCTGGGCTTTCTCTTGCTTTCTTGATATGTTTCGACAGGTTCGTAGAATGAGGACCATATGTAGAACAGAGATATACGCCGTTTGTGAGAAAATAGGTCAAGGATGTGCTCCGTCCTATCTTCTACCTATCAACTATATTATTAAAATAAAAATAAAAAGTCACAACGTCTCACTTAAAGGTTAAAAATTCTCACGTTAATCAAAGGAAAAAAGAAAAGATATAGACATCTATCTAACGGACTTAAGTTATAATAAATTAGATTAAAAGAAAGGGAACATATCAAATACAATAAATAAAAAAAGTGAAATACGGAATGAAAATTAGTAGTGGGATTTGTATGTGAATTCCAATCAAAAACCACAATTTAGAATAAACATTGAATAAAATAAGTAATTTTAGTTAGTTAAAAGGAACAGTTCATGTCAAGTATAATAAAAAACTAAAATTTAAAATAAAAATAAAATAAAATTAGCAATTTGATTTCCATTAAAACTTGAAAGTAAACTTGGAATTTGGACTAAAATTAAATGAGAATTAGTAATTGGATTTGTGTACAAATTCCAATCTAAATTAAAATTCTGAATAAAAAATATAACAAAATTAAAATTTAGATTTAGATTAATAGAAAGAGTCCATGTCATGCTAAATAATGAAAAATAAAAGAAAATTAGCAGTTTGATTTCCATACGAACTTGAAGTAAAACTGAAATTCGGAATAAAATCAAATAAAAATTAGTGATAAGATCTGTATGCAAATTCATAGCTAAAAAAGAAATTTAGAAGAAAAAATAAAAAAAGAAGCAATTTGACTTACATTAAATGAAAGAGTCCATGTCAAGTAAAATAAAAATAAGTAAAATTTTCAATCAAATAAAATAAAATTAGCAATTATATTTTCATATGAACTTCAAAGTAAAATTGAAATTCAGAATAAAAATTAAATAGAATTAATAGTCGGATTTGTATATGAATTATAACCTAAAACTGAAATTCAAAATATACAATCCAACAATATGAAAATTTGGAATAAACTTCAAAGGAAAATTAGCTATTTGATTTTTATATGAATTCCAAATTAAAATCCCTAAATATCTAAGATTTAGAAAAAATGAATTGAAGATTACCAATTGTATTGGTATACAAATTTGAACCTAAAACTGAAAAAAAGCTCCATGTCATATAAAATCCAAAAAATATGCATGTCCAAAAAAAAGCCACCACGTCTACTTTTAAGGGATAGAAATTACCATGTAAATCTATAAAAAAAGAGAAAGTTCTGCACTGTAGATTTTTTATAATTCAAATTATTAATGGTGTAGATCTAATAGGTATGGATAAATCAAGAACCCCATTATAGCAGGGGGAATGCCCGGGCGGGCGCTCGGCCACGTTCCCCCGCCCGCGCGCTCCGGCCGGCGCGTGGCGGGGGATTTCGGTACGGCCGGGGAGGGAGTTTCCTCGTGTTTTCCGGAAATTACGTACATGTCTATTTTCCTCGCAAAGAGGTCCTTTTTCCTCGCGAAGAGGTCCCTGGCGGTTTTTTTATGGCGGATTTTCCTGAAAACCCCCTCCAGTTTGCAGGATGGTGCCCCGCGGTTTCCTAAATTGCGTACGGGTCCTCATTTCATTACATACGGGTCCTCAATTTTTACGAAAAAACCCTTTACCTTTTTCGAAAATACGCATGTGCCCTCGTTTTTTTAAAAAACTCCTCACAAATTATCGCCTCTTTTACTTCGGTGCACACGGTGGCTGGCGCGGCGTGTCGCCGCACCTATGCTGCTAGTAGATATTACAATTGTAGAAGTTATGTCTACTCTGCAAATAGGAGCAACCCCTCCTAAAAAAAGAGAACCCACGTTATCCACCTACATCTCCTGGCGACCACGGCCCAAAAAAAACGCGGCAACATGGAAGAAAAAAGGTAAAAAAAAACTCCGTCGTCTCTCGGACGTAAGAAAAAGGAGAGAGAAGCTGGCCATCGGAGCTGCACCGGCTTGCCCGAATTTTTTCTATTTAAGCCCTTTTTTTGAAAAATATTCACATTTAGACCCCTGGTGGTTTTAATTCCGTTTTTGGACCCAGGGGGTCGGCGCCGTGACCCTCGGCGCCGTGGAGCACGGCTCCGAGGTGCCAGGCCCACTCCAGCCTGGTCGCCTGCGTGGCGCTGACGTGGCAGCACCTCGGCGCCGTGGATCGTGGCTCCGAGCTCGGAGCCGTGGGTCGTGGCGCCGAGCTCGGAGCCGTAGATCTTGGCGCCGAGCCCTGGCCACTTATGTAGCGCCGAGCGCCCGCATGTTCATTTCGCCGCTCGACTCCTCAGCGCCCCGCCTCCCCGGCCGCCCGCCGCCTCCCCGGGCCGCCGCAGACTCCCCGGCCCCCGCCGCCTCCCCGGGCCGCCAGCGCCGCCCCGGCCCCCGCCGCCTCCCCGGCCCCCGTGTCTCCGGCCGCCGCCCTCTGGTGCCGCCTGGCTTCCCGCCTCCCCGCGTCTCCGGCCGCCGCCCCGCGCCTCCGGCCGCCTCCCCCCGTCTAAGGTCAGCATCCTTAATCTTCTGAAATTGAAATTGCGTGTTCGCGAAAAAAAAGAGAGTTTGCTAAGAAGTTGTGTTTGTGCAATTGTACATTAGTTAATTGTGGGTGGATGGATGATGGGACTTCTTGTAATGATAAATTTGTAGCTATGGTGTTGTGCGTATTATTTGTTATTAGCTCTGTCTACCATCGGCATTTGTGCTGCTGCCCAGTCTATGATGGATGATGTAGCTGTTTGATGCTTGACGACAGATCTGCCGAGCGGCAAAGCTTTTACATTTAATCTTCTGAAATTGGCACTGCCAAGTAAATACTTTTTGTTGGCGAAATGGATTGAGTGTGGCACATGGTAGCCGTGGGGAATACTGTAGTCCGAAATCTTTTTGCTACGTGTCTTTATCAACCATTGTCTTTGAAGCATTTAATGGGTTATCTAGATCAGATCAGAGTAGCAAAATTCTGCCTCTGGATTGGATTGCTCCTACCAATCTTTCTTCCTTCAATAGCTTTGTAAGAATTGGACTTGCTGATCATGGTAGTTCGGGTGCATGCATCGTGCATGATATTATCAATAGTTAGTTTATGTTAAACATGTAGCTAATGTTATTTAAGATGTACTGCCCCTTGTTATTCCTTTACCATGCTTCCCTCTTTGTCAAAAGATGCTCACCATGTTTTCTGTATGAACTAGATGGACAACCTAGTCACCATATATCATGGAGGCAGTGTGACAAGTGATGATTATGGAAATGTTCGATTTGTTGAAATGCAAAGGGTGCCTCTGATATTCAGTGATCGCCCGTCGTTTAGTGAGTTGGTTGCTAGAGCTCGGGAGGAGCTACATTGTCATGGAAACGAGGAGAGCATCACAGTTGAGGGGTTACTTCACTACGGTTCGAAAGACATAATTCTCAGGCGGTTGATCTTAATTGGTTGTGAGGATGAGTGGGACAAATATGTCAGATTGGTTATGCGGAATGAGTTAAAATGTTTGGACCTTGTTGTGCGGAAGGTGTCCATTGATCCCACCCCTCACGGTTATTCACCAGAACTAGGTGATCAGGCACCCTTTGACCCTCCGTTACCGGATCTTGCGGTGGATGTGGAAGAAGAGCCTGAGGTGCCCGATGCTCTATCTGCCCCGAACGAGGTTCAGATTTCTCAACCAGATGTGGTAGACTTGGCCACAATTCACGCACATGCCATTGGCCACTTAGTCAGGTGCGAGTGCTTGTTATTCGTTATGTTTCATAGTTCGTCTAGTTATTTTTTGATATGTACTTTGCTATGTTTATTATTTAATTTCTTATTCTTTCCATATTTTATGCATGTTCAATTTTTTGTTTACTTGTATGTTGGACTGACAAATTCAATTTTTTTGTAGGATGGCGCAATTCCACCTGCTAGACCAGTACTACGAGGAGAGCCACCGAGGACGGCTCACCGCGGAGGGGGGTATTGCCTTCATCACTTCCTATACAATTTGAGTTTATATTGATGCATTAACTACAAAAATTGGTCTATTCTATACAGGAGCTGCCCATCCTTCGTCCTCGAACCCATGACGGGTTCCTGGACATGCGGTACGACAAGAGGTACACTCCCTTCCTGGAGAGGGCTGGCCTAGACGCCATCTCTTACCAGGTTCGCCGTGGGTTGCCCACCTTCAACACCCCGGTCATCACTGCACTGATTGACAGGTATTCTCCTAAACCATTGCTCCACTTGCATGTTCATTGTTGGTCGGCTATGTGCGCCTCAAATTCTCTGACATGTAGTCCTCTTTTTTGTATCATGTAGGTGGAGGCCGGAGACTCACAGCTTCCACCTCCCTTTCGGTGAGATGACTATTACGCTCCAGGACACTCAGAGAATGACTATCATGTAGCTTGAACCTCCAGGACTATTACGCTCCGGCATGGCCAAATAACCGGGCAGTGGAGGTGGAAAACAAAGCACAATATTTTGTCAAGATGACTCAGGCTCGCGAGGTGGAACGACAGATGCGGCTTGACCAAGAGCGCCGCGTGAGGGTGGACCAAATCCGTCTGAAGGGCAAGGAGGATGAGCTGCAAAGGAGGCGGGAGCAGTTAAGTCTGCGTGAAGCTGCCATCAAGCGTCAGGAGGAGGAGCTTCAAGCTCGGGAGGCAGCTCTCAAGACCAAGAGTGACAGGAAGAAGGATGTAGCGGAGCCATCTTCAGGGCGTGACAAAAAGGGGAAACAACCACGCTACACCCAGTAGACAAAATGTAATAGACCCAGCAAGTTATTTTCCCTAAGGCATGCATGTTAGGACTAGTGGTGGAATTCTGAACATTAGAAGTACAGAGTTGCACACATGCCACATGCCTGCCATGTCAAAATATCACTCACCTTCGAAATATCACTTACCACTATATGCATCGATATTTCTACGCTCAATCCTTCGGCAAAAAAATTTAGCATAATTTGGTTTGCATGTCCAACTTGCAATGAACATAAACTTTTATTACGACTTCATCAGATTCGTTCCCATATTACAACTACAAAATTACCAAACCTTGCAAAAACCACGGGAATTGCAAACCCTTAAAACATATCATACCTTAAAAGTCACTTACCATTTTATATATCGACCGTTCTACGCACAATCGTTCCTAAAAAAAATTACCATATTTTTTTATGCATCTACAACGAGCCAATCAACATAAACTTGTTTTACAATTTTTTCAAATTGTTTTGTAATTCACAACTACAAAATTAACAAAACTTATAATCATTACAGTTCCTGCAACTAGTAACAAAATTAACAAAATACAACTAGTAATTCTTTTTGCGACAACGTAAAGCCTGATCGGTGCAAACCCTAGACGCCGAGTGTCTACAGACGTGGCAGGGAGCTCGGCGCCACGTGGCAGGCAGCTCGGCGCCACGATCTACGGCTCCGAGCTCGGCGCCACGACCCACGGCTCCGAGCTCGGAGCCACGATCCACGGCGCCGAGGTGCTGCCACGTCAGCGCCACGCAGGCGACCAGGCTGGAGTGGGCCTGGCACCTCGGAGCCGTGCTCCACGGCGCCGAGACGTGTTACCTCGGCGCCGTGGGTCACGGCGCCGACCCCCTGGGTCCAAAAACGGAATTAAAACCACCAGAGGTCTAAATGTGAATATTTTTCAAAAAAAGGGCTTAAATAGAAAAAATTCGGCCGGCTTGCATATATGATGCGTGATCACAAGCATTTTTTTTAAAAAAAAAAGTTCCATGCATGGTTGGCATTATTTGATACTTATCCAATCTGGATGAATCCTCGCGTTGTTTACGGAGCTAGATGCGTCCGAAACAGAGCTAAACTTGCATGTCGATACAAAAGGCTCTCTCATGTCAATGAATACAGACATCCAAGTAGAGTTATTACAGCACACAAGCTAAATTGTTGATGCAAAAACACGACAGATGGTGCAAAGTAGTTGTTGTGATCTGCCTTTTGCTGCTAGTTTTTTGCAAAGTTGTTTCTCATTTGTGATCTGCTTTTCGCCATCGATTTCTCTCTCCATACAATCTGTTCGTCAAGCAATTGTTGTTTGCCGAAAGGCATTCTTTGGTGAGCTTTTTATACATCTCTTCCTCACGTTCTTATATTAGATATCATGCGTTTAAATCCATTTCTAGATAAAAAGAACTGTAAACCATAAAAAACGTGTTGACACCCAAATTTAGCATTTTGAGGATGAGAAGTGGGACCTTGGGACAAGGGCAATAGTGAACTAGACCGGTTAAAATTGACATACGTGACATGCGATAGAAGTTGCTGAGTTGGATATCTTAAACATATGCAGCAATGAGAAGATGACGAGAGAGTAGTCAACATCAAGGTGATGCGCACACGGCTGCTTGCTTTAAGTTCTGCCAAACCTGTCATGCCCGTTCCATCTGAACAACAAGGCGGAGTCATAAAGTCACATACTTAATTAGGGCAAGGGCGTAATTGGGTATGTATTAGTTTCAAGAGCATGAATAGAAAAAAATCAAGTGAAAAATCAAACATCTTCTTAGTCTAAATAGAAGAGACTGCACGCTCAGCATGTATAGCCAGTATGTGCACAACAAGAAATGGTTGATTCCTGCTGTGCATAGATCATGTCGAGCTATTGGATGTGTGGTTGTGTTGAGCGCTTCAAGCAAGCTGAGCGTTAGAGGGCATACCGTTGCCATGTACAATTTGTCAAGACAAATCACGTATACTTTTATGATAAAATAAGAATATCGAGATGGTCAATATAAAACTCATGGTGATGTCCTTTTGAGGGCATCTGTAGTGTATGAAAATAGAGGATCTTAAGCCACCTTAAGGTCAACCTTATACATTACAGAGGTGACTTTAAGCAGGCTATAAGGAAAAAAGACTTAAGGCTGGTCCTCAAGCTAAAGACCTGACCACAAGCATTAAAATACAATTTTTCTTTATCTGCCAAGTGGGACCGTCTTAAGGTCTATTGGGTTATATATACTATAGAGTCAGCCTTAAGGTTTAGATGAGACCCACCTTAAAGCCCTTTGAGTTATATACACTACAGATGCCCTGAGGGCATGGTGCTTATGTATGTTAGCTAGATGGGGTGCTGTGCCATGCCCAGGACAGTGGAATGAAGGGAACTTTAATAATTTCTTTTTCATAGTGCCTTTGAGATAAATAGACTATTAGTTGAACAAACGCTAATAATTAATTAAAATAATAGCTAGCCGTATAATTGTGCAGACCAATGAGCTAGTTAGAGCAAGTATAATAAGAGACTGTTAGTAGGTTGTATGCTGAGGTGGAGGAGAGAGAAGAGAGGTAGGCTATAAGTTTACAGCCAGTTGAAGTATAAGAACCAAGAAATTTTGTGAGAGAAATAGGTGGGTCATACAGCCTTCAGCTGACTGTAAACTACTATATGAATAGACTGATAAGTGAGCTGTAAGTGTCCATATAACCAGCTGAAAGCTGTATTATTAACCTTGCTCTTATTCTTACTGAATAGAGGGGAAACGTTTAAAAAAAAAGCACGTTGGATTTCCAGCTTCAATCGTTGATGCCCCCCTTGCGATCACAATGAATATACTGCCAAGATTACGTACTTGGGGTTTCGTGTAGTACATGCATATACTGACAAGATGCGAGGGAGTAGGTAAATGGTTCGGATTTCCTTTGGTTTTCAGATCCTGATGGTACCAGCACTATTTCGATTTGAACTTCTAATTTGTAACTTATTTTTTTTATTATTTATAGATTTTATCTTTTTTTGGCCTTTTGATTTTTTGAGCTTTTTTCAATTCTTTTTTTCTGTATTTGTTTGTATTGTCCGTGACGAGCTAACATATTTTTTATTTTTATTTTTTAAATTTAGTTACGCCAAATAAACCACCATCAACTACAGTGAAATTTCAGTCATAAGTCAGCTTATTTCAACCCAACCGAGCGGCACCTTAGTCAGCAATCTCTTTGATGTCTAGAGCTAAACTAAGATATTTTTGTAGCGTTGAAAATTTTAACATCATTGGTTTTTTAGTGTTTGTAAGAACTCTTCTTCTATCACATCTACACGCTGCCGCTTGTCCTAGCCAATATAAACAATCGGTTTTTTAAAGCGATTTTTCTACTCTTCTCACTTTCGTTTCTCTATAGTGATAACACAGAGGATCACAGGTACATCACGCACCCTATTCCTCTCGCTCCTATCTCATGTGCATACCTCCCTTTACTTTCCCCACCGCTTGTCCATTCTTTTTAAAAGCCACTTCTTCCAATCACAACTATTTATTTCCCCACCATTTGTCCATTCTTTCTAAAAGCCACTTCTTTCAGTCACAACTATTTATTTTCAGTTAAAAGACATCAGCCGCAACCAAAAGTCATCAAACGTAGCCAATATAAGCATGCCCTTTATTTGCTTCCCTAGACGACCATGATGCATTGGTACCTTGCTCAACACATTATAACAATAGCTATCATCTGATGTTCTTGATATAGGTAGGTTTTTTTCGGCTTTGACTGACGGATTTTGATCCTAACGAGAGTGCTTATGAGAAAGAATCGAATGATGATAAATTGTTTTGAAAAGACTGTTCAGATAAGTTGATTCAAAAAAAGGGAGAAAAAATATCTTATTTATTTGTTTAAAAAAATCATAATTCATAAGCTAAAAAATTTGGTGGTGTTTAGGGGGCACTCAAGTGTTTTTTGAGATTGGGAGCTTGCTCCGCTCATTTCGGCTTCAGCTTCTGGTTTCTGACTTATTTTTCAGTATTCATAAAATTTCGTCTTTTTCTGAACTTTTGGTTTTTTGTTGAGTTTTTTTGCCGGTTTTTTTCCCGTATTTGTTTGTATTATATGTAACGGGCTAACATATTTTTTATATTTTTTTAAAATTTAATTATGTTAAATAAGCCTCTGTCAGTTACAGTGTTTTTTCAGCCAGCTACAGTGCTTTTCAGTCATAAGCCACCCAAAAAAAGTCCAAATGAGCACAGCCCGATCAAACGTCCTAGTTTCGGAGCATTCATATTTTTTGAAGGAGGTGATATAGGGGCTATCTCCATCTAACGTCTCAAAATCTGAGTGTTCTCAATCAAAAAAACACTTAAGTGCTCCACTTCCCAAAAGTAAAAGAGCTATATCATCCTATAAACGGCTTTTCCATCGCTTTTCTTCTTAAGTCATGGTTGATCGCCAGCCAGCCTGCCCCAGCAGAAACGGAGCCGCGGCCCCTCCCCCGCCTGCTCCAACGTGCAGCTATCGCTTTCCGGTCCCATGGCCACCCTCTCCTTCCAACATGGCGCCGAATCCCGTAACGGGCGCCAGCCTCGCGGCACACGGCCGCGCGCCCACGTGCTGCGGCCGAGGGAGGCGGCAGCGAGCGACGGCCGTTTTCGGAGCTCGCGCGCGGGCGGCGCGGCGCCAGCGCTTGCCTGACCCCGCCGTTAGGCTGTCGCCGCGCGGCACGTGTGGCAGCGTCGCCGCAGCGGGCGACGGTCGGCTCGGCGCGGAAGGGGTGTGTGTTGAGTGTGACTTTGGCCTGCCGTTAGGCTGTCGCGCGACGTTCGCTGTCCTGCTGCGCCCTTGACCACCGGGCCGACGAAAGCGCCGCGCGGGGCACGGCACGTGAGCGCCATCTCTCTTTGCCCGTCGATCACGGGAGGTGATGGCTGTTTATTAATTGCTACGGGCTAGAGTCCCGTAAAACCAAGTTTTAACTCGTTCGCGATTAACTTTGGCATGGGAAATGTGTTTGTGTGTGTGTGTGTGACGACGAGGAATGGGGCTTCCCTATCCCCATCTCCCTATTCCCCTCCCTATCCCCTCAATCTAAACCATCCATTCCTCATCCAATGGCTACTTTTTTATTTATATTTTCACCATTTCTCATCCATCATAAATAATAAACAAAATACAGAAAAAAATTAAATTTATTTTTTCTATATTTTTTATTATAATTTTATTTTTTCTGTAAAAAATTATAACAAAAAAATACAAGAAAAAAATAAATTTAAATTTTTTTCTGTATTTTGTTTATTATTTATGATGGATGAGAAATGGTGCAAATATAAATAAAAAGTAGCCTTTGGATGAGGAATGGATGGTTTAGATTGAGGGGATAGGGAGGGGAATAGGGAGATGGGGATAGGGAAGCCCCATTCGACGACGAGAAGCAGCGCGACTCGTTTGCTTCTTTTTTTTTTACTTTAGTTAGCACGAGCAGGGAAGCAGCGTACGTAAGCCCATTTCTGTTTTCTTGTGTTTCACATGGGATGTGTGATAGTGTGAGCCACGGATGTTACGTTCGCTCTAGTTTTTTTTAATCAGTGTACGAGACGTAGGTCGCATAGACACATCGACATCTTCTCTTTCAGAAAGAGAAGTACATAGAAATATCAGTGTCTGTCATCTATCAACCAGTTATACAGTATACACTCACTGTAAGGCTACATTTGGGCCACGAATTTTCTCTCTAGATTTCCAGGGAAACTGAGAAACAGGCCGAGAGCGTGGCATTTCTGCCTGGCTAGCAACCCAACTAAATTTACGGCCCAGCCTAGACTTCGCCACGGCCCTATGAGCAGCCCGTTTGTCCTGGTACGGAGATAACTGCTACCCGTTTTCAGCTTATGCCTTCCTTCAATAAATAAATAAATAAATAGAACGGCTTCTTCATCATATTTTTAAAACAGTTTATTGAGATGATCTTTTTAAAACAATTTATTAATATTTTTTAAATAGCTTATCGATATATGACTTGTTCGTATAAACACTCATATTAAATTTAAAATCATTTATAGCCATAAGTCATTAGCCGCCGAACAGAAGCACATCGGTTTAAGTAGCAATTACTAGCAGTAGAGCTAGCCGATTGGCCGCCGCATCGGCCTAGAGCCCTAGATCACATCAAAACTTGAAGCTCGTGTGTCACTGGTCGATAATTGTACGTTGGTTGGGCTGCCACAGCCGTGATTACGCACCAATACGTTCCGCTGGTCCACTGGGCTCGACACGGCGCCTTCGTTCGTCACAGGCGACACGCGCCAGGCGTTGCTGCACTGCGCGCGGCGGACGTTGGTCGTTGGAGGACGGCGGAGCACGAGGGTCGGGCTCGCGGCAGCACGGCCAATGATTATTATTTATTAACATGGAAGGTCCTTGGCATCCATATGATTGTTGACTATCGATCGGTTTAGAGTCTGATCCAAAACTTGAATATTGGTAAGCTTCTTGAATTTGGGACACTAGTCATCGCTATATTAGAGATAGAGGAGTTTCCAGCCTCTGATCTATGCCACATTAGTGTTTTTATAAAAAGGCTTTTGGAATTTGCAAAATAGCGTAAGGATCATCGGTTTTTACAAAAAGAACTCTGCCACGTCATTAGTTTTTGTGAAAAGACCCTCTATTTTTCAGAAATTATGTACGAACCCTTAGATTTTTCAAGTGTGCCCTCCTTTTGCTTGATAGCGCCCTACAATTTTTCGAAAATTACATATGGGTCGTTAGTTTTTAACTGAAAAGACCTTGGATATTTTGGAATTACGTACGGATCCTTGCTTTTTGTAGAAAATGCTCCTTACAAATTATTGACTCTTTTACTTTGATTCACACAGTAGCTAATGCGACGAGATCGATGCCACGCTACTGCTGCTAGTTGCATTGATGCCTCACGATAGACTACCACATGATTCAATAGCCACGTGGATGATAATCTTGGATCGGCTTAAAGCCAAAACCAATTAAAGCTTGCACACTAGTGGCTTGATTGATGCTGATCATATGCAATAGGAGCCGATGTATGATGGTAATTAAATACTCCATCCGTTCTACTGTATAAATCGTTATTCTAAAAAAACATCATCTTATAATATAAATTCATTACAGAGATCAAATATATTATTACTATAATATTTGTATTGTGTATCTATACTTTAATGTTAAAAAAATGAGCAATTAGTTGCAGTATACCATTAATAAAGGTATGTATGATTCAATGATATTAACTTTTTTTAAATTTAGTGTTTCTTTAGTCTATACGTACGATAAGTTCTCGGCTTATATTACGAGACATGGAGTATATAACTAGCTCCTTGATTCCCGTAGCACAAGTGCTGAGCACTAATCGGCTCAAAAAAGCCATGAACAGTGAGTGCCGGTACACAAATTACTTGCTTCCTGTTGAAACCTTGATTGAGTTGAAGCATCACACATATTACTACATGCTTGTGCCGATTGAATCATAGTTAAGGGTGCATGTCGAGTTAAGTCCTTATTATATCAAGCTTTTTTTTTCTAAAATAATATAGCTTGATATAATATTATTTTATTGATAGCTAGAAAGTATTTTTAGAATCAAGTTAATGAGTCGAGTCAAAGCAAAAGTTAATTTCATCTGAATTTGACTCATTTAATGTTTAATCATTAACGAGTGTAATTAAAATAATTTTGAACCGAGCCAACGAGGCACTCTAAGAGCAGTCCCAATAGTATATTTATTGTAGTTTCTATCTATATTAATTATCCTACCAACTAAGTAATTTGTTGATGTGGCAGTAGATTTATTGTGGAGAGAGAAGAAAAAAGAGAGAAACCGTTTCCTGAGGAGGAAACGGAGTCTTCTCGCGTACCGATGCGCTAAGAAACCCCCGAACCGGCGTTGGGGAGACTCAGCTCGTTTCTTCCTTCTCTCCCCCGGATCCCTTGCGCCGCCGCCAGTTCCCCTCCTCGCGCGCTCCGCTTCGCTTCTCCCGCGCGCGCTCCCACTTCGCTCCTCCCCTCCCGCGCGTGCTCCTGCTTCGCTTCTCCCGCGCCCCTCTCGCGCCGTCCCGCCTCCCTCCCCTCTGGTGCCCTGGTTCCTCCCCTCCCGCGCGCGCTCCTGCTTGGCTCCTCCCGCGCGCGCTCCCGCGCCCCTCTCACGCTGTCCCGCCTCCCTCCCCTCTGGTGCCCCCTCTGCCGCGACACCAAAGACATCACCGGCGCCCTCATCTCCCTCTCTCGCGCCCTCATCCAAATCCCCTCCCTAATCTGCAGCGCAACGGCCTCTCCTCTAATCGATTTCCACCCCAACACTCATGAACCAAAATCCATCCCCAATCTCTCAGAGAATGGATCGAGTCACTGGTTCCAGGCGAGGCACCGGTTCTCCTGCCGCCCATGGTGCTGCAACCTCTGCTCCGGCCGCCGGTGATGCTGCAACTAGTGTTCAAGTCGCCGGTGTTCCTGCATGGTGGACAACATCATCTCTTGAGGCCTTCTTCAGGCATGATTCATCTCCTACTGAAGGGTATGGTCTTGTAATCTTCAGGTTTTCCTATTGCCTAACAAGTTATCTTTGTCAATTGGTTCTGAAAATAATCAATATTATTTGCACTAGTAAATAATAGTCTACTAGTTTAGTGTACTAGTCTGTCAATTGATTCTGAAAACAACAGTCTGAAAAGAATAGTCTACCGGTTCTGATTGAAGAAAAATTGCCTACTAGTTTGGTCTTGTAATCGATATTCAACAAGTACCTTATGGTTTAGCACAGAGCTGTCATTTTTTTGCTAGTTCCACATACTTGTAGCACATAATTTGCACTGAACATCTTTTTTTCCTTTTTTCAGGATGTACCCACCAGGTGGGTTTACCAATTTTCTGCAGTCAAACTAATTTGCTAACCATCCTAATGAAAATAATAGTCCAAGTCCTAAAGGAACCCCGTCAGGTGGAAGCAATTCAGTGCATGATGTAAATGCAGAAGACAAAGAAACAATCGATGTTGATGCGGATGAAACCCTCCAATATGCTAGGACCGATAAGCGATTGACCTGGACGAAAGCTGAAGACGTTAGATTGGTAAGCCACCTTTCTTACTTTGTAAACTTTGAGCCTGGACTATAGGAAAAATTTGCTTGGTTGTAAACTTTGAGCTGGTGTTTTCTAAATGTAGGCCGCTGCTTGGTTGCATAACTCAAAAGACCCGGTTGATGGAAATGACAGGAAGTCAGATCAATATTGGGCGGATGTTACTGAAGAATACAACAAAACCACAGAGAGTTGCCGCAGGAGAAACCGGAACCAACTGAAAATCCGTTGGGATCGTGTTAAGAAACCAGTCAGTGAGTTCCATGGTTGTTGGGTAAAAACCACTAGAGTGTACAGAAGTGGGATGAGTGATGACCAATTGATGGATCTTGCTGACAAGATGTATGCCTCTGAACATAGTGGTAAAGATTTCATGCTGAAGCATATATGGAAGGTTGTATGAGATGAAAGGAAGTGGTCTGCATATGTCCAAAAAATGGAAAAGGACAAGGGTGCAACTACTAAGCCAGCTCAAGTGGTGAATTTGGAAGATAATCCTAACATTCGTCCTATGGGGCATAAGAGGGCCAAGGATGAGCGCTATGGGAAAAGGAAGGCACCTGATGCTTATTCAGCTATTAGTGAGAAGCTAGACAAGTTCATTGAAGTAAGCACAATGGCTAGGAAGGACCGTGAGAAGATGTCAGAGGTGCAACAAAATTTGGCAAATAGTAAGGTTGAAGCTGCCAAGCTTACTCATAAGGCAGCACAAGAACAACTCAAGTGTAAAATGCTAGACACTTATAAAGAGTTAATGTTAGCACCTGTAAGCAATCTGAGTGCACATGCTTTGGCTGAGAGGGAGAAAGCACTGGAGAGTATGAGGTTGGCCTTATTTGCTAAAGATAATTAAGGTATTTGCTAAACTGAAAGCTGTTTTTTTATAATTCATTGTTCATGGCTCTATCCAACAGCTCTATCCATGTAGATTGTTACAAAATGCATGACAGAATTGGCAATAGCATAGACGTTTAACAAGTTTTTTTTATATGACCATAGTGATGACTCATGCTGCTGGATGGTAATGTTGGCGGTAATACTGTATGCAATGGCATGATAAGGTTGATAATTGTAATGGATTTGCACAGTTAGTGGAACAATTGCAAATCAGAATATCTGGGAACTAACACCTCATGGTTTACTTTATGGATCTCTCCAGAGCTTCTTGCAGTGACAGTCAGTTGTTTTTCAGGAATGAATCAGTGTATAATTTAGTTTCAGCTGCTGAATTCTCTGTAGATAAACTTAAGTTCCATTGTTTTTCTTAAACTGAATAATTTTACGGAATGCGCTGAGTAAGGTCAATGTTTATTGCTTCGGTTACTTTAGAATGTATGAATCATGATCAAAAGATATCTCCTCATGTCCACGTATATAGTAACGAAAACTGATGCATTTCTGTATCATGTGAGTTCCAGGTGATCAGTGACTTTTTATATTTTGTGGTAGCCTTGGTCTCTACAGATACTTCAGCAATGCTGCCAATGCATAGTAGCCTCTACATTTTGATCCATAACCTGTAAACAAATCACTTTTCATGCTCTGCCAGAAAATAAGAGTTCTTTGCATTTCAGGTCAAGGTGTTACTTCTAGCTTTCATAAGTATTTTTTTAAGTGGAGCATGGGAGCATCTGCCAGACATCCTTTTGACATGGAATTGCAGCAGCTGATTGGATACCACCTATTGAAAACAATCTTGTTATCTGAATTTGAAATGGAAGTGCTATAAGTTAAATGAAACTTCCTATGTGAACTAATATGGGTTAATTTAATTTCAGTCGTGTTTTCTTATTGTTGCTTAAACCTGTGTGTGTGATATGACATCTGAATTCAACTGATATGGCCACATGAACTGTGTGTGTATATGTTTTTGGACCTGTGTATGCTGTTGATAGTGGTTCAAATGTGATTCATATTAATCTCTTGTACAATATTTTTTCTTATAGGCAAATGGAAGCTACATATATTCTTGCCACAATTGAGCACACCTCTCTTGAAGAGCATGCAAGAGATAATTAAAATTTTATCTACATAGAAACTACATTAGAAACCATGCATTGGAAGGGGTTGGGTCTAAAAGATAATTTATTGCTCTCTCTCTCCTTAAGAAACTACTACTAGACACTATCCATTGGGACTGCCCTAACGAGTGTTTTTTTCACCCTAGTAGATGATCTTCAAATCCAACCGGCTATGTGTATGTGGGCTGCAAGTAAGAGCAATTCCAAGAGATTAGCCAAAAGAAGTATATAAATTTAGTGATTTAGCTATTCTCTAAAATGAATCTCACCAAAAAAAAAACAAGACTACTCCAACAGGCTATCTAAACTAGAGGGCGCGTGGTGGGTCGCGTACGCGCGGGAATGGGGCGCAGCGTGCGGGAAGGAAACGCCGACTGCGCCAAGAGGCTGGATGGTAAGCGAGGTAGGCTATCCAAAAATAGAGAGCGAAGGAGGAGGGATGGAGAGCTACTAAATTTGGAGAGTCATTTACAGAGTCTATTGGAGATGTTTTTTCTCCAATAATAACCAAATTTACCTTTAGAAAATGATTTAGCTCTTCTGTTGGAGTTGCTCTAAGTCGGATGAATTGGCATGTCTGCCGATTCTGTATGCGCGTTCGGCGTTCGATCCGATCACGCATCCGTACTTAACGCATGAATTTGGGAGTGCGACGTCTGAATCGGAGACATCGACAAGCATGCCGATCCCATCGGTACGTCAACTTGGGCAATCAACGGGTATGCCGATTGCATTGGCACTATAATTTGCGACTGCGGCGGATGAAACGTAGGCACCGGCAAGCATGCCGGTTCCGCCGGTACATCAATTTGGGCAATCGGTGGGTATGTCGATTGTACACTGATTTGTGTGCATGACGTATCAATAGGCTCATATATAGATGGATATTTTTTTTTCTCTCTAAGAACAGATTCAAGACAAGCTACTAAATCATGATTTGGATTGGCCATGGACTCGCTAACTCGCACTTGAATATCATGATATAAATATGTAGATGAATACTCAAGTCGAGATGAAGTTGCCTTTGAAGCGCGTTATCCATAGTCGTAGTTGTTGTAGATGATCGTTAGGGGTGCAAACGGGTCGGGTTAATCCCGATCGATCCGGCACCGAATCCGATTGGTACTGAATCCGGAGAAAAAATATGGGTTAGGATATGGTAACAGCAATATCCGTCTGAATCCGATACGTCTTCAAGTTTGATTTCAAGTTAGTGCTACTATTTGACGTTTCATTTTCTTTTGCAATGGTAAAATAAAATATTCCACATCAGCCTATTAAGTAGTAACATCAAGTTCTTGACAGTACGTCCCCCTACTCTATTTGTTGTATTGCATGCATTCCTTACAAACGGGTTAATCCCGACCGATCCGGCACCGAATCCGATTGGTACCGAATCCGGAGACAAAATATGGGTTAGGATATGGTAACAACAATATCCGTTCGAATCCGACCCGTTTGCACCCCTAATGATCGTTATGGGTCGATGAAAATCATGTCCCATTAAACGTGCCAAGAGTGCTATGCCGTCTAGAGATTTTCGGATAACAGCATCGTATCCTATGAAGGTGTGAAAGTCAAGTGCATAGTGAACCAAAATATGCGAACAAATTTGACCGAAATTGATAAGGCGATATGAAGCCGGCGAGGCCGAAAAGAAGAGAACCTTGATTTCCTTTTCCTTGTGCATGGGCCCACATGCTAATTGGTCACGAAACCAACTCATGCAGCAAGCACGTGCATTCCTTGCCCTTTTTTTTCCTTGCATGTAATTGTGTATGGTAATCCACATTAATAGCCGATTGCCCAGCAGCGGCTTCCTAGTGTCGTCCATAGTTTCTACTAGCCTCATAGGCACGGCGTCACACCGCGTCAGCCACCGTATGTACCGAAGTAAAAGAGACGATAATTCGTGAGGGGTTTTTTTAAAAAAATCGAGGGGCGTATGTGTATTTTCGAAAAAGTTAAAGGACTTTTTCGTAAAAAAACCGATGGCACATGTGTATTTTCGAAAAATTCGAAGGGCTTTTTTGTAAAAAAGAGAGGACCTGTACGTAAGTAAACGAGGACCCGTACGTAATTTAGAAAACCGCGGGGGGCTATCCTGCAAAGTGGAGGGGCTAAAAAACTGGCAGAGACCTTTTCGCGAGGAAAAAAGACCTTTACGTAATTTCCGGAAAATACAGGGACTTTTTCGCAAAACTGCTCCCCCGACCGTACGCGAATTTCGGCCGCCACGCGCCGGCCGAGGGAGCGCTGGGGGCGGCGTGGACGCCCTCTCCGGGCCGGGAACCCGCGGGGCGTAATATGGGGAGGATTCATGCATGCATGATCAGAAGTTGATTCCAGCTTCAATAACTGTGCTAGTTCGTCCCGATATTTCCAGCCTCGCACCTTCTCTCCATCCGAAGTCCGAACTCAAGAGTTGCCTTGAATACGGTGGCATCAAACACTAATTCGCCTTTCATTTATCATGAGATTACCTTCTCTTGCGATTCCCACACAAAACCCCGCACAAAAAACAAAGGAATTTTAGTAGATTTGTAGGGTGAAGAGGGAGGCCGCGTAGGCACCTATCGGGCTCGCCTTCGGGTCCTGGCGCGGCTGAGACTACGAATACGATTGTCCCACTCGTAGCCTAGCTTGCGTCATAATACACGGGGCCTCTGCGCCATTGACGCTGGTGCGGGACAATGATACCACAACGTCGTTAGTGCTAGCGCTTAGGAACATCTGCATCCACTCCAGAGAATTCGGCATCAACATGGCCAAAACAATGCCTAAGCTGTTGGTGCCAAAATGCCTAATTCCCGATTCAACACATCCGCAATATGGATCTATGACACGTCAGCTTTCGTGTTGCCAGCAAAGATGGGTTCTTAACATCATGACCACTGGCGCGAAGATGTTTAACCTCCGCGAAATTTAGGATGGCACTGAGAAAAGGAGTCATTTCTAGTATTAGTTTTATGGGCCATTTTAAAAAGATTAAAAGAAGGCTAAAATAGGAAGAAAAAATCCCGCAACTCACGCCACGTGCATACAGTGAATCAGTGATACAGAACACGGGCACCGCACCGCACAGGACCCGAGTCGGAGAGTGCGGCGGCCGCGGGGCGGTAGGATCAGCCGCACAGGATGGGAGACGGGCTCTCCTGGGCCGCTTGTAGATCTGGACCGCGCGTCTGGGCACGGGTTGAGCACGGCGTGTGTCTGTGGTGGCTCGTGGGTTTGACTTAGGTGGGCCTAGTGGTACGGACGTATGGCCTGAGCGATGGAACTGGGCTTCGTTCAATGGTGCTATGTCCTTTGCAATTTGCTCCAGAACTATAATTTTGGATGGGTTGTCTCCGGATTCCACAGTAAAAACTGAAAAGGTACTAAACGCGTTTATGTTTCCGTAAGGAAACCTCACACGCAAGCGCTACTTTGACGATCGTGCAGAATTAGGCAGTTTCCTAGGGACCAACCATTCAGCAGATAACAACCACATGTGATCCTGCATTACGATTTATGAAACAAAATCAGCAGCAGTGAACAGGAAGCTCCCAGTAGAATCTGTTCAGTTGCTCTCTTCTTTCTCCTGCAGTGATGCAGTCCTTCTGGTGTCGTGGAGCAGAGGTCTCTTCTTTCTCCTACAGTCCTACTGGTGTCGTGGAGCAGACGCTGCTGCTCCTGCTCGTAACCCTCTCCTGTTTCTTTCTCGCTAACGCAAGTAGGTATGTACGTAGTAATTTAACCTCGGTCCCGTGTCAAAATGAAACTCGAACAAAGTGATCGTTGTGGACACGCTGCCAATCCGCGACCCAGGCCACTGGTTGAAATGTTGGAACACAAGCAGTCCATGGGTTGGACTAAGGGGAGCAGGTACGTGTCACCGTCGCTGCCATCTGATCCAGCAAAATAATGCACATGCGTCGCCGCACGCTAAGCTGACAGCGATGTGGACAGCCTCAACAAGTCGGCAATTTTATTATGGAAAGCTTGTCAGGCAGATATTGCTGTTTATTAGGGGCTGACACTGTCAATGATGCAAACGTGCGGAGATCTATATCCTGCCTTCATCTCCTTACTGAGTCACAAGACTCACAGCTCAGCTTTGCTCAAGAAGAAGCTCGCAAACCACAACACCATCTGTTAAAGAATGCTTAGAGCAATGCATCTCGTTTTCAGGTTTCTCTTTTGGTCTTTTCTATCGTGTTCAGCTTTCAGAGCAATTAGTTGTTGCTGTAAACACGTCTGGTTTCTGCTTGTGATCTGCGTGCTTCTACTTTAGTTTTGTG
The DNA here is from genome assembly GCA_017311315.1 of Dendrocalamus latiflorus. NCBI lineage: Eukaryota > Viridiplantae > Streptophyta > Magnoliopsida > Poales > Poaceae > Dendrocalamus > Dendrocalamus latiflorus. The sequence continues at coordinate 6,654,576 of CM029629.1, read as the reverse complement.
CATGCGTTGTTGCGAATGCAGGAGGGAGAGGAGTAGAGCAGCAGGAACCTTATGTGGCTTGGCCAGTCACTTCTCGACGGCGTCAAACTGCCAGAGGTTAACCGGCAAGGTCGCTGTCATCACCGGCGCGGCCAGCGGCATCGGCAAGGCGACGGCCGTCGAGTTCATCCGGAACGGCGCAAAGGTCATCCTCGCTGACGTACAAGACGATCTCGGCCGCTCCGTCGCGGCCGAGCTCGGCCCGGACGCGGCCTACACCCGCTGCGACGTCTCGGACGAGGCGCAGATCGCCGCGGCTGTAGACCTCGCCGTCGAGCGCCACGGCCGCCTGGACATTTTGTACAGCAACGCTGGCATCTCCGGGTCCTCGGCGCCTGCGCCCCTCTCCTCGCTCGACCTCGCCGACTTCGACCGCGTCATGGCGACCAACGCTCGCTCCACGGTCGCGGGCGTCAAGCACGCCGCGCGCGTCATGGTGCCCCGGCGCGGCGGGTGCATCCTCTGCACGGGGAGCACCACGGGCATGCTCGGCGGGCTGGCAGCCCTCCCGTACAGCCTCTCGAAGGCGACGATCGTCGGCGTGGTGCGGCTGGTGGCGGGAGAGCTGGCGCGCGCCGGTGTGCGCGTGAACGCCATCTCGCCGCACGCCATCGCGACGCCGCTGCTGGTTCACTCGCTGGCGAGGATGCACCCCGGCGTCAGCGACGAGGAGCTGAAGCGGATGGTGGAGAGGGGCATGAGCGAGATCAAAGGGGCGGTGCTGGAGCCCGAGGACGTGGCGAGGGCGGCCGTCTACCTGGCGTCCGACGAGGCCAAGTACGTCACCGGGCATAACCTCGTGGTGGACGGCGGGTTCACCGTCTGGAAGCGGCTCAACATGCCGGCGGTGAGCTGACGAGCTACAGACGTGGCTTCGCATGGTCTCCCGGAAATAACTGACTGATGGAACGTGCCTCTTATCAAAATGCACATGTACCTCTCAAATCTCAATGGTGGCAAAATTTCTCTATGCATGGAATGTAAGATCAAACACGATGCAACTCACAGCATGTACACCCGACAAAACGTACAGCAATGAACAAGCCGCCACCGAACAAATAATGCAATCGTGAATTCTGTCTCAAGTGAAAAGCAGGCCATGGTCTCCCTCGTCCAATCAGCCCTACCCTCCAAAAATGAAAAGCTACCAGCAGCAATTAGACGGTGGTCTAATGCGGCATGCCATACACAAGTAATGTCCGAAAGAAAACAAAGGAACATGGGAACGTCTGTCCTACACGCCCGTTACTTCAACTGGCAGCGAGCGATCCTGGTTTCTAAAATTGTAGGCAGCAGCGAAAGAAAAAGTTGTCCCTAAACCCTAGAAAGATGACCAAGAATATCTTCAACCGGAGCACCACCAGCATTGAAACAAAATGTGCGACAGCAACACACCAAGTTAACTGAAGAAAAGGTGAATATTCCGTCCACGGTGTGCCTTGTGTCTGCTCAACCGGAGCACCACCAGCATTGAAACAAAATGTGCGACAGCAACACACCAAGTTAACTGAAGAAAAGGTGAATATTCCGTCCACGGTGTGCCTTGTGTCTGCTCTATTCTATTTAATCTACATCACATGAACAAAACCTTCTTCTACTGTAAGCCACACGAGGAAGCTCTTGATCTGAATCGCTACATAGTTTATGAACAAAGGCTCTAAGTTTTGAATCGGGAAGTTATGTAATCTTGCGCTTCTTCTGTAAGCTTGTGTTACATACAAAGAAAAAGGGCTACTTCAATAGCAGATGCGCACCACTGCAATTCGGTAGCCCGCACAGGGGTATCTCTACCAAAGAATCACCTATATGTTGCTCAGTCGAACAGCCCCAAATTACAGCGGTTGGAGTTCTTGCTCAGGAACCACTGAATCCACAGGTCTATATGCACCATGACCCCTAAATTTCTTTCTCCAGACATATAATATTAAAAAGGCCGATAAAGTCAGCAAAATAACTAGTAAAATTCCAAGTAGTATAGAGACTACATGTTCTTGAAACCATGACCTGTACCAAAAGTAAATGAAAGTCAAATGTAAGTTCTCTAGCACTATCAAAACACCCAGATGGATAGATTGCTAATGCAGAAGAAAGTAAATTTCAGGATGGATTGCAAATGCAGAAGAAAACCACAGTTCAAGAACACAAAGAAAAGTCACAACTGGATACATTACTAACTGGAAACCTTCAACTCTTAAATCCTTGGCACATACTAAATTTATGTAGTCTTGGTTATTCCTTAAATAAATAGGCGATAAGGATTTCTGTTAGATGCACAATTCCTGCTAAACAACTTCATCGGGTATTCACGTTTTCCATGTTAGCATGCTCATAACAGAACTATGCACTAGAGTTACTGTCCAAGAAGAGAGAAACAATAGGAAAAAGACAACGAAGGTACTGATCAGTGTGAGAATAGATACAATGTAGTATTAAAATATGATGCTAATGTATACATTATCATGAAGTTAGTAGCCAACTTTCCATTATGCGCTTGAAGCACATAAATATAACAAAAGCAGCGAAACAAAAGAGAATATTTTGTGTTTCCTTCTGAGTTTTTAAACCTTTGCAAGTAGATGTTGAAAGGGATCGTACCCTGATAATTTTAGATCAGGGTGAAACTAGTTTTTTTCTTTAAAAATAACTAAAATCCTTCTGGGGGAGGAGATGCCCAAATGAGACAATGAGAATGAATTAATACATGATATGAACAGTATAAGTTTTAACTTATAATAAGCATTTCCTCACCTTCTGGATAAAGGTTGCACATTCCACTCGAGTAACTTATAACTGCCAAGATTTTCAGGCAACTGAACGTGATGTTGAGTTAACCGATAAATGATACCCTACAATATGTCAATGTAATAAATTAATCATTGCGAAAAAACAGATATTGAAATAGTCCCCATCGGTGCAAGAGTGGATGCTACCATTGCTGTTGCATTAGACATAGAGTTAGCAGATCCAGCTGGGAAAATACCCCATCTGATTAGGGTAGAGTTTCCTTGGCTTGTAACGTTCATAACTTGAACCTGTAAAACTCAGAGCAACTTCAGCCAAATCATCATAAAATATGCTCTTAAAGAGCTATTAAGAGCTGTGCAAAATGAATTAAATGATAGCAAGAACAGCTGTTCTCACTCCCGACTGAAAAGGCATCAATCTTCAAACATCTAGATCAATCATAACAGTCACATGGTATGCCCCATCCTTACCCGATTGGAGTCAATCTCCAGCTCTTTAGCTATCAGCTCAGCCAGCTCATGCAGGTGAGGTTTCAGGTTTGGATAGGTAACATTTATGGACATATCAACAGTGATAAGACCGACATCAAATTCTGCAAGCAGAAGACCAATTATGACAAATCATGTCTATCAGCACATTAAATCAACATAGAAATAGTACAAACTATGAACTAACTAAAAATGAACAGAGACATATTAAGTAGGCACGACCTGGCAAACCACTAGGAGCAGGAGCTGGTGACATGTCTCCTTCTGAATCTGGATTACTTGAAGGTGATGGTGAAGGAGCTCCACTAATATGGAGCCTCTCCCACAACTCTGAACAGTTAGTTTTCCAAAAGCCAATCTTGTCATTGTGACGGTCATAGGTTACAAGAGTATTACGAACAATAATTCCTGCCAGTAAGATCACTCTACTTTAGCCACTCACGAGGGAAAGATTTCCAAATAGGCAAATACAAAGAACCATGAAAACTATGCTAGCATGTTCATATTGACTAAATACCATCAAGCTAAAAAAAATCATGATACGAAAAAATAGAAATATCTATAAATATTGCTTTACTTTGACTTTTGAGGGAACCAAGGATCCTTATCACTTCTGACAAAGTTCTCAGTCCAATACTTGTGTTAGTTTACAACCAGCAACTACCATTACAGAGAAAGCTTCATCTGTAAGCTCATCTTTTGCCTGATTATTACTCCATAAACGCATGGCTCTAAATTGGCCGAAATCTGAAACAAGACTCTTCTGGTTGCCTGTTTTTGGTTTCTTTATGAACAACTAATAACTTAAGACAAATAATGACCTGTTTGTTTTCTTTGTCAAAACTGGGATTTATGTGTTCTTATTCATAAAAGGAGGGTAAGGTTGTGCATCAATGGTCATCAGGTTTTATGCTACAAATTTCGAGCTTGCACAAGTCGACTATTGAATTGACCAAGTGAGGTAGATGAAAAAATAAGCTATACTCACAGTGAAAGTCAGCTCAAAGCTCAGACTGCAATTAATCAACCATCTCAAAAGTTTGAAATTAGAACACATGTAACTGAAAAAATAAGGACACAATACGCTAACGCTAACCATTTCTTCCAAGTCATTCAGTTTTCTAATCGAATTTCCAGCAAGTGCATAAGATGGTCAGAATATAGGTGCATACCCTTTCTATCATACAGCATATACTAGTAATATTTTATACTCCCTTTGTTTTTTAATAACTGACACTGTTGATTTTACTGTTAAAACTTTGATAAATAATATCTTTTCAAATATTTAGTTAGGGAAAATGAAAAATATTTTATTAATATTGTATATTTGTAAATATTTACATATTCATCATTAAGAAAATAACGGTTAAAGTTTAAATAGTTAAGTCAACATGTCAGTCATTAAAACATTAAAAAACACAGAGCGTATGTAAAGGAAGTAAAAATTTAGTAATGCTACCGCACAAATCTAGTAAGCTTGTGCAATTTATAAGCCAATACGCCTAAGAGAAGTTCAGCATATACCATCCAACACGACATGGAATGTCGTAGAGACTAGAAACAAAATGATGCATAGACTACTTAGGATATTTTGTCAGCAGACATAGTGCAAATGATATAAATAAGAAATGTTTAGGGAGTGTAATGCAAATAGTCTTGAAGTTCCTCCTGAAGTTGAGTGTCTTACCCCCTAATAGTGTTGTTGGATCTTTCACATTCTGGAACACACCCAGGCAATACGCCCCTTCAACTTTGGAGTGCTTTATTTCAAAAATTGGAGGGCAGACATAACATCAGCAGACAGCACACAGCAGCAACAAGCAAAGTAAACAAATGTTATCTCAGTTCATTAAAAAAGGTCTAATTTCGTAATTTCTCGTACCCGGAATAAATAATTTTCAGGTGAAAGTGAGAGCTTCTGTCCATTTCCAAATACCATGTCAACATCTGGAAATACCTCTGATAGTTGGGAGACATTCCTGGAAATAAAGTGATAAATATTAAAGTTCCATATGAATGTTACAGAGAACATTAGAAGAATGTTGAGAATGAAAAAGGAATTTGTTATTATCACATGAAAATCACCTTCCAGCACCAGCAAAGCAGATATCCTTGTAATTTGGGTCAGGGCCACGGATTTTCTTGAGAGAGTGTACTTTGCTTGTCACCTATTGATTGAGAACATAATTATTACAGCAAACTCTTCCAGCAGCAGAACCACCAGTAGTTCATTTCCAAAAAAGTAGATGTAAGAGCAACATAAAAACATTTAGCTTCCATGACATACAGGAACCAAATGAAAAGACGGTGCACAAGTGTTCCTTGTAAGCCAGAAATAAATTTGCAAAGCAACAACAAAGAGAATGGATGGAGAAAAGTTGACAAACAGATTGGCTAGTAGGCATACAAAAGCAGATGGTGCCAAATTAAGAGTAACACTCTTTATCCAAAACAATAGACACTCACTTAGTAATCATCAAGATGGTTAACTTCCTTTATGCAATGCTTAAAAATTAAAAAATGGCAGGTGTGGCATTTAATTCCTCATTAGTCATTAGCATCTGAAGCTAGACAGAGCCCATCTTTTTGACATGGTAAAGCATGAATCCAAGCAAATATACTATATATAAAGGGAACATAACTATAACAGAACAAAGATCCTACCAAATGGAAAAGGCAATCCAAAAATTTAACGGAGGTGGGGGTTAAATCATTTCATAACTTACAGCATCTTTAAAAGACACAAAAGCTTCTTCTGGCAGGTACGCATATGTGGTTCCACTATCCAAGACAGTCCCATGTTTTCTGTCAAAGATCCTAGGGTCCAACCGCAATGCCTTTCCAGCAACATGTATCTCCTTCAAATCAATGTTGTAATATGGGCTGTTGCCATTCCAAAGTTAATCAATAAGGAGGTGCATCAATAGTACAATAGAAGCCCCCCCCCCCCCCCAAACCCATTCTGAACAAAAATCCCCTGTTGGTGTGCATAACTACTAACAATACCTGCGAACAGGGTCTGAACGTGAGAAAACCATGTCAGGAGGAGCAGGCATCCCACCAAGTACCATAGTACCACCACCAATATCCATTCCACCATAGCACAGAGAGAATGAATCACTTATGACATGCTTATCAACAAGCTGATCCATTATGCTAAGTTGACCATGGCCCAGCCCCATTATGCCATCAGCGTGCTGGCTGAACAAATCTCCAGTTTCAGAATTTTCACAGCCAAAAACAGCACGTTGTGGCTTAAGTTCACTATCTCTGCCAAATGACACAATGTCCTCACCAAGCACCCCACTGCTGGAGCTCATTTCAGCATACTGCCTCTCGTAAGTGCATTGATTCTTGTCGTTATCACAAGTACAATCAACATTGCATTTTACTGGTGAATATGTACTGGAGAGATCAGGTTGAAATCTTGGATCCTACACCAAGCCATATTTCATGTTCAGCACATATTACAGGAAGTTAATTTCTCGGCAACCAAAAAAATTACAAGTAGGAATGACAGCTTAGACCAATACAACACTATTTCTTCCTCCATGACATGATGTCTATGGTAGCATGCACATCTTTATTAAAAGAAATAAAATAATCTTAACACTAGTAATTTACATATGTCCTCAAGGATGCTTGGTGATTCACCCAGCAACACAAGATTAAATAAGTCAAGGTGATGATATCACAAGCCATCATTAGATTGATCAGTGATATCCTAGGCAGCCGCCTTGGCCCCCTAGGCATTAGGCGCACGCCAGCCGCCCCGACTCGAGCAAAATCACCCCCTGGGCACTCGGCCTGCCTAAGTGGTCAACGCTGGTCCCAGGCAGAGCTAGGCGGGCAAAGCACGGCAGCGCTGGGCGGTCTGGAGCGGCTTTGGGCGGCCTGCATGGTCGCGGAAGCGGGCTAGGCGCGTCGAGTTGATTCTGAGAGACCACGGGGAAGAGGGGAGGGGTAGGGGGACGAGCAGCGGCACCACCAGGGGTAGGCGTGAGGAGGACGGTGGAGGATGAGGAAGACGAGTCCTTTTAGATGGGGCTTGTGCTGGCTTGGTGAATGGCAAGTGGCAACTAAATGCGCACACAGGTTTCCTTTGGCCCACTAAACCCACCTTCAGTCCTTCAAGCAGTTACCTCCCCAAGCCCTAGAGTTACCGATTCAGTTTACACTCCAATCTTCGTGTGGGCGGCGGCCGAGCGAGACAGTGGCGAGTTTCGTGTGGTGCCCTGGCCTGATCCACCTCGCCGCCGCCTTCCCCTCCATCACATCGCCTCTGTATGCTTGCTACTTCTTGCTGTATAATCTGGGCTGCTGCTTCTTGCTCCAGACTCTAGTATGCATGTTGTTCCTGCTGCTTCTAGGAGTGGTATGCTTGTGGTGATTGCAGCTTCTTGCACAAGCCATTTTCTTCCTGTAGTATGCTTGTTGTGACTGCTACTTCTCGCTGCCTAACTGCATTCAGTTCAATTGAAACTATACTATTTACCAACAGTACTCACAAAGGCCAAGTCTGTTTGTCTTTAGCGTTTCTTCACATAAGATGCTGGCTGACATCCATACAACTAGCGACAAGACTTCAAAGGCCAAGCATCTGTCATACTCAGTGTTTATTCACATTTCACTTACGCCACTATGCGTTGGCTGACATCACATTACCAATGGAAGATTTCCAACCTACTCGGGCTATACAAGGCAACAGTCTTATGGCCAGCCATGCAAACAGTGGAACAAAAGGAATATGAGCATGTACTAGAGACGTGAAAAGGATGGAATCATTTTTTTTCTTTGCGTAGAGATGTATTTTATATGTGAATTTTAAGCTTCTACATTCAGATAATCATAGCATCGCATGTATTAAACTCAAAATGGCAGAGCAATACTATATGTGGAACTGAGGATGGGTTTGGTTAGTGTCCAAACAGGTACCAAGCCAACCTGCCAATTGTTGGCAAGAGACATGGGACTCACTTTACATAGGGAGAAAAATTAGGAGAGTTGGCTAACAATTGTTGATGACCAAAACCAAGGCCAATGGTTTGGAATCTAATGGAGCAAATTTTGGCTAAAACGATGCCTGCCAAACAAATGCCAAATTTTGTTGGTTGTGACCAAGGTAGGCATGGTATTCATTCAACAGTGTTGACCCATGACCATGGACTATTAAATTAGGGTCTTTCGCTATTTAGAAAAATCATGTAAACTATGGCACCTCCGTTTTAATATTCCCTGCTGATTGAAAAAATGCCCTCAGACCACCTTACACTTTATCTGCATCACATGACTAAACTGGAACTCCCTAATCAATCTGAAAATGGAAATGTGGATTTTATGATAATTAGACTCCCTACATAAGTACATATCAATTCACGCCAAGTAGCACCAAAAACCCGTTTCAGCCACATAACCACAGAGTCAATTAGCTAAATTGAATGGTCCGGCTACAGATTCACCTGTGGGCATCACATATCTATGCGTGCCACCATCCTAATTAATCTAATCATCACACAGGGTTTCAAACTGGTAGCTGAACAGAGAAGCACAGGAATCAAACCACACCTGGTGGTTGCCGCACTGGTCGCAGGTGGCGCAGGGCACGTAGGTGACGGTGCTCCCAGAGTCCACGATCAGCGCGAACTCCTGCGGCGGCGTCCCGATGTACAGCCTCGTCGTGTAATACCTAACCAACACGACAACAAGCATAAACCTCCCAGCCTCAGATCCCATAGAGCATCCACAAAAAGTTTGGGGAAGGAGAGGGGGGGGGGGGGGGGGGGCGTCCAGCTGTACCGACCCGTTGGTGAGGAGATCGTCGTGGAGGCGCATGCGGGCGTTAGGGAGGGCGGCGTCACCGAGCCCGCGCCGGGCCGAGGCGAGCCGGCTGACGTTGGGGTAGGAGAGCGTGAGCGGGAGCACCAGCGGCGGCCGCGCGGGGGCGGGTCGATCGGTGAATTCAGCGGCCGCTGCGGCGGCGAGGAGGAAGACGACGGCGGTGAGGGCCGGGAGCGCGCCGAGCCGACGACTCCAGCGGCGACTCGCCATGGTCGCGCCGCGCGGGGAATGGGAGGGTGGAGGCCGTCGTGCCGAGGCGACGACTTGCTAGAGGAAGGGCGACTGCCGAGGTGTAGTATCGTAATTTACGGGGTCCTCGCCGTCGCGGGACCGTTCCCGTAGGTCTTGGTTACCCGGTGGGGATACCCTCGTAGATCCCGCATGTCAGTGGGTGGGAGTTGCTTCGTGGATCTAGCTGACAGGTGGGGGTACGGAAACTGGGGCCCAGCCGTCGGTGGCTTAGGCGTGCGATTGGATTGGGTGCGTAACTGCATTTTTCTAGCGAAAGATTGGAGTGTGGAAGGGGGAGGAGGCGTTGACGAGCTGACACGGAGAGCAGCGGAACCGGGGAAAATGGAGGGGCGCGCGTGTGGGCGGGCCCACATGGAGGCCACCAAACTCTGATGTGCTTGTAGCCCAGTCCACCCCGGTGTCACCACAGCCCACGTTCACGCAAATGACACTGTATCTTTTTAAAAAAATTGGTATTCATACGCTTTTAAAAATCTAACTCTCTCTCCGAACTTAACAGCAGCGACAAATAACACATATTGTCTATCACGTTATAGAAACTCGGTTGCACTTGTCGAACCACAATTGCTTTGTAACGCTGCTATGACCCCCAAAAGCAGCAAGTGATTACGTTGACTAGAGTTAGCACTAATTAAATGTGATTATCACTAATTAAATATAATTAGTACTAATTAACATTTGTGGCTTGTCGGCGTTCTGCTAATCTCCCCTAACTCGGGGCTATATTTGCAGAAATGATGTCTGAGAACCAAATTTTTTTCAAAAATGGCTAAAGTACCATTTTGTGTGAACAGTTTGAAGAAACCGTTTCATGTGCGTTCCACCCACATCTAGCCCGTCATCTTGCATTAGATTGCGCCAAAATGCGTAAGGCAATGCCTGCTCCAAATTGAGAGTTCTTTTTTCATGGAAGATTATGAGCTCTGCAAAGTGTTTTTGAAAGCTTTGCACTGAAGGCGCCTATCGCTGCAAAAGTTCTGCAGTTTGCACACCAAGCGAGTTAAGAAGGGGGCATATCTAGCGAAAATGCAACAAAAGATGAAAATTTCGTGAAAATCCGGTGTGAAAGTTTCCTCGTTGAAGAAAGGTAAACGCATGCAACTCGAAAGCGCAACTGGTGACAATTGAGTTGTTAGTTACAGACTTACAGTAGTGACGGATCAGAAATTTCAGGATGAATATTTAAAGTTATAAAAATATCATTCAATAGAAAACATAAAGATTCACAATAGTGAAAATTAAAGTATAATTGTTCATACTAGAGACAATATTTTAAATAATATAAAAAAATTAAAAAAATTAATGCAACATAAGATTTTAAGCAACATGTATTGAATTATAGCCAATTTCACATAGGGAACTAAACCTTTAAAACTACTATATGAACATGACCTGAACTATCATAAAGACAAGCATACAAAAGGAAGCAACTTCAGTAATGAATGAAGAACATAACTCAAAGTCTAGTAGTTTTAACCATAATGGTTGGAATTAGAGATGAACCGTTTCCCTGGAACTACTAACGTGAGTCAAACGTTAAATCTGAATAATTCTATAATAGAATTGTACAATCACAACAAGAAATTTTAATCAAGTGGAAAGATAATTCTCTTTATCAGATCTTTGTGTTCAGCAAGCAGAAGTTCAAAAGTGCTTTTATCATGAATATACCTTGTTAAACAGTTTCTAACTAAGCAACTTAAGCAGTGTTACCTAAATTGCTAAACAAAACATAGATCGGACAGCCAAACACCAAAGAGGATCAAATCATCCAAGTGTCCAACACATCAAGCTAAAAGAAAGACTTGACAACACTTGCATAGTTTCTCAATAATTGATACATCAGTCATCAAAATATAATCAACTACTATGCAAAAACTTTAGAATAATTATAGATGCCTCACTTTTTTTAAGCAAAATATAACTCACGTCTTTATTTAGACACATAATTTTGCTTCAAATTGGAGATCGCCAGGGGAGGAGAAGGAGATGGAGGGATTACCGAATTGGGGATATGGAGCCAATGCTGCCATGGGGGTCGCCGGGTTAGGGAGGATGAACCTACGCGGTTGCGCCCGTCAGCGAGCGATAACGACAAGATGACTTGCGAGACTGTCGCTCTAGCGCTCCTACACAGCCTCCTGAGTCCTGCTTCTAGAAGTCCATAGTCCAGAAGATTACAAGCCTCCTGCGCCGTCAGACAGAGAGAGTCAGAGAGTAGAGACTTGAGTGAGAGGAAACACTGAGTGAGACCTAGAGTTTTTACCGTGTGTTGTGTGAATCATAATAGTGGGCTAGTGTCCAGCGCCGATTTGGGCCTGGGAGTGGGAAATGGGCCAAAAGGATTCGATGCCAATTTAGGCTGATTGGGTATAAATAGGATGAATTTGGACCAATTATTTATACACACACACACACACACATATATATATATATATATATATTATATTTTGTATATAGTGAATTTTTGCCAAAAATTTTAGGTATTCAACTGAATACCCTTAAATTATGGTGAGACCACCCCTGCTTATAGGAGACTAAACATGCACAACATTCAGGGCTCGAGCTTGTATATAGCTAGCACCAAGCCTACCTAGGCTCGCTCGAGCTGGCTTGTTGTAATTTACAACTATAGATGCCGCCTAACTACTATACACAAATATTCATTTTGCAAAAATATATACATGCTGCAATTATTTTCAAAAATATTACCCTGTCACCACCGAGTCCTCAAATGAAACTGCGATGGTAGGGTAGCCTGTCACCATATGGTTGATGCATTTGCCAAATGCCTTGGCGACAAGGGCTTGTTGTACATGCCTTTGTTGTGCTAATTCCTCTGCTGAACTAATACCTCTCTTATCTTTTTGAATTAATAATTTTCATATGTAGCTCCAATGGATAATCCGATTGAACTATTGGATCCCTTGCGTCCATGTGAATAGATCAACACCCTGAACCTTGCATGGGCATTTGCTATTACTACTTGATGCAACATATTTAATGACGATACATTTGGAGGGATTATGTAAACTTAAGGGTATCAATTTACTTGAATGGACATAAAGAATCCAATAGTTCAATCCGATTATCAATAGGAGCTATAGATGGAAAGTGATTTATTTTGGATGGACCAGAGTGGGATTAATACATGACGATTGGATCATGTCACCAAATAAATTGGTGATAGGCTCCTGTTCACCAGTCACCACTTCCTTCGGCGATTGATTGATGTGGCACTACTATCGCCGTTTCATTTGGTGGTAGGGTAATTATTTTTGCAAATAATTATGAACAACATATACTTTAGCTTTATATTACTGTATGTGTAATTAATATACAATGGTTGAATTTTAAGAGGTTCGTGCCTCATTAGATCATCGCTACATTCTATACATAAGGGTGGACAATTGCCACCACACCAACCAAACTCATCTTGAAATTAAGGTCATGCTACCTTTTAACCATTAAATTTTTAATTAGGAATTCAAATACACCCAGAATTTTTTGGCCGTTATGTTTGATAACTCTCCACCACCAAGAATTCCAGTTAGGAAACTAGCCGGTAACCAAAATCTTGATCCCAGGTTGGTCATGGCAGATACATACAAAAATGAGATAGAGGGAGAAAGGCTGGGACTGTGGGAGGGAGGGGAGGTGGAATAGGAGTTCAATCATTTCTTGGATTCTCTTTTCCAAACCTTCAATATTGTTGCCTACTTCGTCCTGTTGAAAGTGAGGCAAAAGTTGGAGTGACTCCTACATAAAGGGGAATTATACACTCAAGACAAAAATTTGTAGTGCCTTTCAAACCAAAACCGTCCAAAAGATGTATCAATGTACCTTCCTCTACCACCACAGCATAAGACATTAGCAGCCATCGTCGTTCGGAGGGGAGGAGGGGCTGCCATGCTGTAGCAACCCAATGCATGGCCACCACCATCTCTAGATCCAAAGTAGAGGTACGTCATAGAGAGGGAGTGGGAGGTAGGGAAGCAGATTAAAGGGTGGAGGGATGGGGTGGTCCGGGTAGGAGCAGGCAATGAATGGCTAGGAGGGATGCCGGTCAATTCACCAAGGCGTGGAGGTTAGAGGTGAACAAGATAGATTGAAGAGACCATGGTGTGTAGGTTGGAGGGAAACAGAGGGATTGGAGAGGTACTTATTTTTGGTGTGGGTTGTCTCCTACAGTCAGACCTCAAAAGAGAGGTAGAAGTGGTGGACTCGACATTTTCTACCTCTAGAGTCTAGTAGGGGCGGACTTAGCATGGGTATGGGGGTTCACTTGAACCCCTATTTTTTTTGAAAATAAACTGCTATTAGTACTAATAAACCACCACCACAACTACCCTACCCCACGCATCGTGAACCTTTGATGCCGCTATCGAGGTTGCTTCTCTCCTCCTTCTCCACCTCTCAGCCACCTCGCTGTCGTCGGATTCATCACCTCCCACCTCCTGCCACCTCCCTAAGACTTAACTCGCCACTTACGATCATCCTCCACCTGTCGACACCGTCTGTTGTCCGTCGTCCTCCATCATGCCATGACTAGTGGCACCGTTGCTGCCTCGCTACCCAATGTTGGTCCGTCCTATCCCTCCTCCCTCTATAGTTGAGGATTTCAGTGAACCCAAACCCTAAATCAGGTGAACCTACACCCTAACCCTGTCACCACCGCCGGAGAAGTTGAAGACCTCGTTGGTCGAAAGCACAAATTATGGTGCAAATCCAATGATGATAAATTCGACTGGTTTCCTCAAATGTTGAATTTTATTTCACAATTTAACTTAAATTACAGAGTATCATCTTTTTATCAAATAGAGTATCATTTCACCCTACAATTCCATCTGTTGATATATTTCTTTACCCAATATATCTTCAAACTAAGATAAAATATTTCTCCTTGCTACTCTATACTCTATAGAGATGAAGCAAACATTGCATAGTTAATTTAGTCGGATAATTAGGTTTATAATCTTGTTTTACTACATATCAAGGTCTAGCACATAAGTTTATGGAAACACATGTAAGAACACATTTGGATATAGCAATATCGAAATTGTACCATTGCAGGAAGAGTTTGAGAAAGAAATACACATTTTCTATATCTTTTCTAGGCCTTGTTTCCAAAATTGCATATATGAGGTTTTAGCCATTGAGTAAGATAAACAATATTTCTCAAATTGTTCCGTACATAGTGTGTGCTAATTTCTCTTCTTAGCTCTATCTGTGTCTAATTCACTTCATTCTACAATTTCTTTTAAACAATAAATTAGTGTATTCTTATTTTTTATCATTTGTTTTATTAAGTAAAATGATAGCATGTATCATACCACCTTAATGATATTCCCCCACAATATGTATGCATCCATCTAGTTTTTCAAGGATCGAAAGAGAGATATTTTCATGATAAGGCTCTAGATTATCCAATTTAAAATTTAGAAATATTTGTACAATGTAGGTGATTTCTTAAAAATATCAAAGTTCTTCAAATACTTTTTTGAACGAATTAGATTATGTCTACTGTCATGAATCTAATGGTTATGATGATCTATATATACAAGCAAAATACGCATTTCTCGTGTGCGGATATGCTAAGATAGAGTATAAGAAAAGAGAAAAGTATGAGAACTAGATATCTATTTTATAAAAAGTGAGTTGTAATAGAGTTGTTCTCAAATAAAGTGTATTGTTTCTTAAACCGTATGTAAGTTAGTTGACCGTCTGAACACTTAGCATGTTACTCCCTCTAAATTCTATTTTAAATAGTGGTATGGACATTTTGTGATATCCCAAAAATTTTATGTAATTTAATTGTATTTTATTATTGATTTTATACCTTTTATTTTATCCTAGAAAAAGATCTATGGAAACTTGTATTTATTTGAGATCAAATTAAGTTGATTTTATTTTTGTTAAGTTCCTTGTGAAATCTAGAATTTTTAGAATTTTTATACTATTTTATAAGATTTTATTTAGTTTTCAGGAGTTTTTGAAAATCAAAACGAATTTTAAATCCCCCAAACCCCTCCGCCCGCGCAACACCCCTTCTCTCTTCCTCTGCACACTGCCATCGTCACCATGGCCGTTTGACCGGCCGCTTCTTTCACCACCTCTCTCTCTCCCCTGTGTATCGGTCGCTCTCTCCCTCTTCTTGCCCCGCACCGACTCCACCCATCTTGCACCTACCTCCCCTGCACCGGCCGCTCTAATGGTATTAATTTTTTAATTACTATTTTTACTTACTATGTTAAATTCAGCAATTTCATATCTATTTACTGTATTTCTTTAAATGATACTTTGCACTTAAATAGCCATATATGCCTTCCCTTGTTAGCCTTGCATTATTATTGTATTTTTCATGTGACTTGCGGAGTATAACTTTGTACTCACCCTTGCTATCTCTACTCAGAGGAGGACTGCTTCGACTATGGTGAGAACCAGGACAAGTAGACCGCATCTTACTGTCGTCTGTTTGTGGGTATGCTCTTTGCGCTTTGCTATTTTATTTATTTGTTTCTGTTGTTTTTTCTTTATCATTTTGCCAATGAGCATCGATGATGTAAAACTTGGCCGTACTCTTTGTTTAATAAAAGCTTGTCATTGTGTCCAATATGTATCCCTGTTACTACTGTGCGCACTAGCTGATCCTGAACTAGTACGATTTACATATAGAATCCAGAGTCATTGCTCTGGGGTTCAACACTTTTTATGCTTATATATTGTAATTCTATATTAGTATAAATAAATAATATAATTTTATAAAAATACTTTTAACAAAAAAGTGATATAGTTATCATATGCCAATATAAATCATTGTAAACATACTAATTGTCAAACTTAGAAAGTTGGATTACATAGATTCTTAAATATCACTTAAAAAGAGCAAAAGGAGTATCAAATTATGATTCAAAAGATATTATAATATTTTATTTCGAACATCCATTGATAAAATTCTTTCTCCGTGACTAGTCTAGAGCTAGTAGCACACTGTACAAAAATAGCTGCACCAAGAATAGCAAGTGGTATACCTACAAACAATTAGTTGAGAAAACACACAGAAGGAAGGAGGGGATGCAAATTACAGAGAAGTGTTAAGGTAGTAGGGTGGAGCGCCCAGCTCATGTGCCCTCTTGGCGGCCATGTCGAAACGGAGGAATCTACAAAGAGAGGGATACAGCAGCAATAATGGAAGACGAGTCTGCGCTACTACTTGGTGCACTTAAGGCGGTCGATGGCCGATGGTCTATTTATAGACCTCAAGGGGGTCTATGGACCGCAATTGTAACCTGTGTTTGCATGGTGCTGCTACTTGTTCTAGCTAGTCTCAGAAGGATAGTTCGATTGTGTTCACCAGCTTATGAATTATGAGCGACTCTGTTAATGGTAGTCCATGGTGCTCAACTAATTTTATGCTATCTGATTATATGATTCTTCTACCTCCTCTTCACAAATATTGGTTGCTAGTAAAAATGGTTGAGTAAGGCAGACGAGCTTGGTCCTTCAGCCCGCTCTTTGCCAATCTAGCGTGCACAGAAAAGTTGCTTCCATTGGATTCCTTAGCTGATGGTTACGAGGGATATTAGATTGCTGCGTTTGGGTGGAACATGCATGGAATGTAACACTAGTTCAATCCGCGTGCGCAGAGAAGTTGCTTCCATTGTCCAGTAATGCATGGTAGCTACTTATTTTGAAGTTAATCATAACACCACAAACTACCGGGATCTTGTTACATTCGTAATAGAACTGAAGTGGTTGTGCCAAACGGGTTAATTATATCAGATTACCCCATGATTACTGGGATGGTTGTGCTAAACAGGTTAATTATATCAGATTACCCTATGATTACTGGAAATCTTAGGGGATTCGTTTTGTCCAGTAATGCAAGATAGCTACCTATCTCGAAGTTAATCATAATACCATAAACTACCGGAATCTAGTTACATCCGTAATAGAACTGAAGTGGTTGTGTCAAACAGGGTAAGGCCCTGTTTGGATCCCTCCATCTAAAGTTTAGTCACTAAAGTTTAGATCTAAAGATGATTACCGGGAATCTTAGCAAGATTATTGCTACCAAACACACCCAGCCTAATCTTGTATGGTCAAGTTGTTGAAGAAGGCATACGAGCCTATCCTTAATTTTTTTAAAACTGTGCCTTTCGTTTCCTTTGTCAGGATCATCGAAAAAATATTAATAGTAGATACTTGGATACTGAACATTCAAACAAGTTAGGTTTCACAACCAAGAAGTAATGTAGATACTTCGATACATGTAGCCCGACAATAATCCCTTCATAATTTGACTGTTGTCTCACACACAGCGTTGAAACTATACCAGTTAGAGATACAAAATCCACTAGAGGATGAGCAGAAAATATCTAAAGTTACAACTGGGTTTAAGGTGAAAGACTGGTAGCCAGATTATGCATTAGTGTAACCGGCGTAGAAGTTCAAGTTACATCTATGGTTGTTGGGAAGGGCGATGATAACCAGATCCTGCATAACTCGCATAGTTGCTCGAAGCAGGCTGCCCTGTTGCTCCGGTGTAAGCTGTATAGCTGCCTGCAGTTGGCTGGGCACCAGGACCGCCATACGCAACTTTATATTCAGTTGAATTGTATGATGCAGAAACTATTGATCCTGGGTTGTACTGGTATGGTTTTGGGGCACTGTATTGTTCACTGTAAGAAGCATACAGAGCTGCATCATATGTTGTGGCAGGTGCGGTGTAATGGAATCGGTCAGCGGCGACTCCATATCTATCAGGATAGGAGGGCATTGGTGGAGGAGCACACTGCCAGGTACCAACCGAAACTGCAGGTCTGCGAGGAGCTGAACCAACAGAACTGGTAGGCCTGCGAGGAGATGAACCAACAGAACTGGTAGGTCTGCGAGGAGCTGAAAAGCCAGCAGCTCGAGGCTTCTTTGCATTAGCGCGCCCAGCATCAACTGATGGCCTTTTCTCACCCTTAGATTTTAGCTCAGCGACACGCTTTTGGAGAGGTCCAAGTGGACAGTCCTTCTGAAGTTTATACTCTTCTATGCACTTTATTACAGCCCTCAATGCAAGTAACTCCCGAGTCTTCAGGTCATCCTGAAAATGGATTTAAGGAGTTATAACAAAATTAGCATGTTAACTTACAAACATAAATGTAAAACCAGCAAAGATTATTGAAAAACCAAACATGAACTATTCAAGTATGGAAAGCAACATACAACAATCCACCATGTTCAGTACTCTGGAATGCCATGAGGCAGTTGAGTGCTACAGCCTAACAATTCATGTTATGTATCGTTCACAGACAGCAGCACCAAGCAGCAGATTTTGAAAGCAATTTTCCATCTGCCACAGACAGCAGCACCAAGCAGCAGATTTTGAAAGTAATTTTCCATCTGCCTTGAAAGACTACAGGCTCTCAATGTGACAAACTTCTCAATAATGGCTTCTCAATTTAAATGCGTGCAACATTACTCATATATAGCTAATGCATAATAAGTATAACACTGCAACATGATACATCAACGTGAACAATCCTTAAAGCAAGCAAGAAAGAAGAGTATCTTTACAGTGAATCAATAAACTCCCAAAGCAACAAGTGTACGTTGATGAATTGTGACCTACTAACAAGCATTAGGCAATCACCATCATCTCAAAAGATGGTAGAAAGAGCAGACCTTTAAAGAAGTTGCATTGGCATCCCCATTATTGTCAAGTAAGTCTTTTAGATCATCTACATATGCCTTCAACAGAGGTGCAGGAGGAAAGCTCTCGGAAAGCCCAAAAGCTTGTATGAATTGGACTGCATCAATTTGCCTGTGTCTCTTAACCAACTCCTCGATAATACCTGCAGAAGCAAAACGTCAACACTGGGATCATAAAATATCACTTTATACAGAACTCCAATGTTTTTCACAAATCAGTAAATAAGGTTTTCATTTCCTATAATGTTGTGAGGCTAGGCAACAAAACATGAACGGCGCCAGCCTGGCATATTAAGGGATGAGAACGCCTTGTGGCATTCAGAGTGGATACCAACCTGGTATTCTCTCATTCAGACCAAGAGAGCAACAAAGCTCAGCAGTCTGCTTGCGACGAGAGACGGCAACTACGATCTTGCATAGTTCATCTTTGTCAAGCACCGAATCAATATTAAAAGTTGTAAGAAGCTGCAGGAATGCCTGTGCTTCCAAGGAGTAGCCATTAGAAGCATCTAGGTCAACCTCAGCCAACTTACTCTTCCATTCTTCGGCAATTGCCTTGGCTTGCTCCTTAATTTCAGAGCTCCAAGGGTGGTTGCCACCCGGCTCCTTAATTCCTAGTGAGTGTGCTATAGCTTCCATCAAAACAATACAGCTTCTACGCTGGCCCTGAAGGGTGTTATGTTTATTCCCAGATGAATTAGTTTGGTCTGATGGGAAAAAACCCTCCAAGGAATCAAGCACGAAGCAGGCAGGGTCAGTTGCACATCTTAGTGCAATAGAAAGTTCATCGCGAAGGCTAGCAAGCTTTTTCCAATTTTCTGAAAGAAATTTCAGAAGGCCTTTTGTGTCCATCTGCTCACATAGTTGCTTCAATACAGGACGCGGCTTAACCTCAACAGGTGAAGCTTCAGATGGCTCGCCCAACACATTAGCAGGGGTATTCTCCTCTGAAGAATGAGATGCATTGGTGTCATTGATTGAGGTTCTTACCTTTTTGTCTTTGCTTCCATAGGCAAGTATCTCAGCAAGCTCCACCTTATATTTTTGGCGCACCTCTGCTAGGGCAGAAACAGCAGTATCCCTTAGCTCCTGAAGCTGGTTCACAGAAGCATGCTCTTTTGCGCAAACACTAGACTCTTTCTCTGCAATCAGCCTACGATCTTCATCTTTCTTTTCTTCTAATGCCTTCTGATTCTCTTCCAGTTCATCAAACTTGCTTCTGTACAACTTTTCAAGGTTCAGGAAATGTGCTTTGGTATCTTCCCACTGCATGCCACTTTGCAATTGCAGGGATGCTTCTGTGTGGGCTTTTAGCTTGCCAAATACTTCAGCAAGCTGTTCTAGCAACGGCATTGTTGTTGACTCAGAACCACCAGAAATGTGAGAAGTAGCTTTCGCCGCCATTTTGCAACCAAAACAATGGCAACCTGTAAGAGATACAGGGTTAGATCCAAACATCTAAAATGCACCAAGTTTTATGAGTTATGACAAAGGTATTAATCATGCATAAGTAATATGATGTATGCAGAATGTATTGTCGGTTTGAAATAGAAAGCGGTAACAAATAAAGAAGTCACAAATACCACACTAAAAAGTACAAACAAAAGGTCAAGTGAAGACAAAAAAAGGGATAAGTTCAGAACAAATATGCTACCCAAAAGAAAACACTTGGACCCTGTTTGAGTTCTCCGAGATGTACACCTACTGAGTATCCATTAGAAAAATCACTTGACAAATCCTAAGCGATGGTAATCACAATAATAAAAGGTGACAATCACAACAACTCCCCTTATTCGAACTGATATATTTCCACTCTTCATAATTTCTAGTTTGGCAGTGGAGGAAAATAACATATCCCTCCCCCCTACTGAATTGTGGTGGCATTTTATTAATTCGGCATCTGCCGCTAAGAACAAAGAGGAAGAGGTTGATGCTCCAAAAAGTTTGCAAAATTACGTATTTTTCATCCAGGCACAGTACCAGTGCAGGGAACAAATTAGGTTTCCAAATTTCTTCCGTCGCGGGCAAGCCGATTGTTCTAAACGCCAGCAAGATCCCCCCTCATCCAGACACAATCGGTTAAATCGTACAAACGGCACCTCTGTGGATCCCAAAATTAATCCTATACTGATATACCCACGAAGATAAATCTCATTCAATTCAAACAACCATACCATACGCTGCCTGCGAATCTGTGATGCCATCCTTCTATCTTTATACACAAAACCTCAAATTCTCAACCACTCAAGGGCACGAAATCGCACTAAATAAAAACGGCTCCAACTTTATTCAAACTAACCCTCTAAAACTACGAGGACGCACTCTCAACATACCACGAGTTAACCCAGAACGTAATAGAAGGAGCAGCAGCGAATCCGGATAGAATGCTAATTGCTAAAGGCGGTTGAGTGGGTAGCGCACAAGAGGTTACCGTGTAGAGGGTAGGGCGGAGAGAAATTCTCGCCGGCGGGAGGCGGCGACCGGGGCGCGTCGAGGCAAGGCGGTGGGAGCGGAGAGATCAGAGAGGTGGGGGATTAGGGCAGGGACAGGCTCCGGATGGACTCTAATCCTCGTGGCAGCCCCGTCCTTTCATGTTACATCTTATATTTCCTCAAATAAATAAATAAATAAAGATAATTCTTTCACTACTTTTTTTTTAAAGAAACAACTTATTAATTTTTGATTTGTTAATATAAACATTTGTATTAGAGCTATATAAGCTATAACTATAAACCGCAACTAAAAAGGAGGATCGTCACTGTTGGATCGTCATCAAACGGTCGCATAAGGAGAAGTATCGTGTGGTAACAGTGAGACTGATGGGTGATAGTGGCAGGGTTGCTCCGGCCTAGCCTAACATGGATAATTCGAGCCTTGCAAGATGGCCCAAGACATGTACTCAGATCAAGCCTATTGTAGTGAAGTTGGGCCTATGCGCTTGAAGAAATAGAAAGTGCACATTATGATCTGTGGGCTGATGAGACATTTGCCCTATAGAATCAGCCCATGCAAGAGTTTGTGATTGTGATTTCGATGTAGTCATCAGTCCTGCCTCATGACCGGTAGCCCAACAACATTAAAAAAAGCTATTTAGATTGTCACTGCAAAATACTACCTTCAAAATATAGGATCTGTTCTTTTTTAGCTTATATATATGACTGATGACTTTTGATTGAAAATTTTGAATTTTAGGCTGTTCGCAACAGAGATTACGGAGAGAGATACTCGTTTGCAATTTTGACTAGTACAGATGTTGGGTTTTTAACGTGTACTACAATTAAATTATAAAATATATTATTTAAAATATGTTTTCGCCGAGCACAAATTCTTTAAAATATATCATTATAAATATTTTAAGACTATGATAGCCCTTTTCTTCCTCCTCCCACCTCCCCTTCTACCAACTCTCTCCACCACTACCATCATAGTTTTAAAAAGCCGACCAGAAATTGAACCGCCTAGGCCACCGGTCCACCAGCCCGCCAGTCTAACTGGTGGTTCATCACTGAACCACCGATTTTCCTAAAATATTAATATTTTATTAGTTGTGCATCGCTTTTCAGCCTTTGAACCTCTAAATCCTTGAAGAAATTATGTAGATGTAGAAAGAAGAGTGATTAAGGGCCTGTTTGGGACTGTTCCACTCCAGATTTTGCAGCTCTGCTCTAGCTTTGTCTTGCCAAACACCTCCAGCTCCTAAAACTCCGCTCCGAGAAAAAAGTGGAGTTAGGGGCCAACTCCACGTTTTTTGTGGAGCACCTCAAGAGGTACTCCAGGATTTGGACTTTTGTACCTCCTCATGGAGTTACGAAGAAATTACCCACCATTGGCATTAGTGATACCGGTTCGCATCTTTCTGGCTCCCCCCGCGCGTGCCCCATCCTCTCCGCTCCGCCCCCCGCCCCCCATCTTCTCCGGCTCCCCCCACCCGCGCCCCCCATCGTCTCCGCCTCCGCCCCCGCCCCCCATCGTCTCCGCCTCCGCCCCCGCCCCCCATCTTCTCCGGCTCCCCCGAGCCGTGCGTCCCCCATCCTCTCCACCTCCGCCCCCTGCCTCCACCAGCGCCGCTCCTCCCCTCCCGCGCCGCCCCTTCCTCTCCGCCCCCTCTCGCCCCGCCCCTTCCTCTCCGCCCCCCGCCCGCGCCGCTCCTCCCCTCCGCCCCCCGCCAGCGCCGCTCCTCCCCTCCGTCCCCACCAGCGTCGCTCCTCCCCTCTGCCCCCTCCCGCGCCACTCCTCCTTCTCCGCCCCCACCAGCGCCGCTCCTCCCCTCCGCCCCCACCAGCGCCGCTCCTCCTCCTCCGCCCCCCACCAGCGCGCCGCCTCTTCTCCGCCCCCCACCAGCGCGTCGCCTCTTCTCCGCCCCCACCCGCGCCGCCCCTCTTCTCCGTCCCCCACCCGCGACGCCCCTCTTCTCCGCCCCCACCTGCGCCGCTGTCAGACCCGGATTTTTCAATCCGAATCTTACTGTGTTTCACTGCACTAATCCCTGGATCAGTAGTTAGTGCACACAGGTACATTGCTGAATCATTTCATACATCGCATAATCAACCATTATATTACATAAACTGAAATACACCACGTCGGGTGATAGTTTACAAAAGGGGCCGATTAGGCCAATTGTCTTTATTACAAACACGCACAGCGGAATCATAGCAAAAGCAAACCCAAATCCACAGGCAAGCGACTGGAAGGTACTGTGTGCAGTGTATGTCACCAGCTAACTAGTAACATACGTGCACACAACGCCGGATGTCCACTTGTCCATATCTAATCAACGAAGCCTACGCCTTAGTTTCCTTCGTCATTCTTCTCCTCCGTAGCGGGAGCTTCCTCGTAGGCGTAGTGGTCTTGCGTTCCTGCTTCTGGATTTTTGCCGCAAAGCGAGCGTGAGCACTCCGACCCCGTGCTCAGCGAATCAACACACAGAATGCAATATATAACATGTATGGCTAATCAAGGATGACTTAAGTTTATTTTATTTTGCGAAGAGTGCTTTTGAATACAATTATATAAAAATTCCTTAAGACCTAGCATTTTGAACACACGTATATGTTGTAAATGAATGCAGTAATAATAGTGATTCATATTCCATCCAACGTTACATGGCATCTGCACCATATAGCAATTCTTCAGCGTTATAGCCGCTTAACTTACCACTGGGACGACACCCAGGACAATTCCAAACTAGGGCAGTCCATCGCCCTTTCACTTTTCCATTCCCACCCACAAAGCATTTTGAAATAGAACTATATCTGGTTAAGTTCCCATGTCTGCCCTTGACCATGGGCACGGCTATTCGAATAGTTTTGACTCTGCAGAGTTTGTACACTTTCACCACAAGAGATAATCAACTCTTTGCCCCACACGATTCCTTAGACGTGTGGTTGAGCAGACCATCACAGTGACTTTTCAAAGTATCTAGACCCTTTTCTCATCTCACTTTTATGGGAGACTGCCCACTTGCGGTGGGTCCCATCTGTGCGCGGGATGTTTCCCCCAGCCACTACGCAGCCGGACTTCTACCTCTCCGCAACATAGGACAGCTGGGAAACTTCACCCTCCACTGGTGTCCCTTCAGGCCCCCTTGCCATAGCATAACCCCTTCACACCCCTACCCGTGAGATGAGTCCGGAGTTTCGATAAATTTACTTAGCCAAGTTGTAATTTACAGACTTGTGGTTGTACTGTTTTACACGGGTTGACATGACAAGATTCAGTCCTTAGTGGCATCTGGGCGGTCTTATCACTAGCCCACTTTGTGCACCCACTGCACCACACTGTGCATCCAATTCACCACACTGTGCATCCACTGCACCACACATACACACCCTCGAACCAATCCGCCCAGATATTTAAGCAAGTTGAGAATATTGGGGTGTGTAAAATAGGTATATCAAGTATATCAGTCATTATCACCATGACTGCCCAAACCAGTTCTTACGATTAAAAGTGACAATGAAACTTGGGGCATTTCAGCGCACCCTGAGTATTAATGCAACACTAAGCATAGCATATCATTAGGGACTTATTTTCGAAATATTAGTATTATACTTTTGCTAGGGCGACAAGGTTTTCACATTCAATCATTCCAAAGGAGGGTAATACTATTCAAGGTAAGCATTGGCATTTAACTAGAATATCAAGTTTAGCATGTATTTGCATAAAAATAACAGCATGCATTTTGTTAATTTAAAACCAAGTAATTTGCATAAATGTGGGTTCAACATGATCAAAGTATTGACTCGCCTTGGTCACAGTGGTCGGGATCCGGATTCTCTGGTGCTTCTAGAGTTGCTGCCTCGATCTCTTCTTCTTGTGCCTCGTATGCTATTTTAGCGCGCGCCAAAAATTTGTACAAAAAGAAAAGCAGCAAATCAAACCAAATAACACCAGAAATTCAAATGAACTCTAAAAATTAGGATTTCAGTTCTATTGGATAGATCTCGATTTTAGATGAATTTAGAAATTTGTCTCACTCAATTTGGAGTTAAAATGAATAAGTTATGATCAATTGAAGTTCTCAGTTCAGTAAATTTCAAAAATTATTAAATTTCTGACAGTGGGTCCCACATGTCAGTTTCTTTTTATTTAATTCTTTTTATTGCGGTGTCGCTGACAAGTGGGTCCAGGTACTGTTTACTGGGGTCCATCTGTCAGCAGGTGCTCAGTGCAGACGTGTCACTGACCCGTGGGGCCCAGGGTCAGCGGCTGCTCCAGCTGCACAAACCGACAGGTGGGGCCCACCTGTCAGCGGGAGTTTTAAAAGAAATCGCTCGACCGCAGGCGCGGAGCCGGGGGCTCGAACGCGCGCCGCGGGAGCGGGAGGGGGAAGGGATGCGCGCTGATAACCAAGTGGGCGGGGAGGCTTTGCCTACCCCATAAGGGTAACTCACCCTTTTGAGGTGGCTCTCGGAGGCGGCCGGGCAGAGGAGGAAGAAGGCGACGGCGCCGGCGGCGAGTGGTGGCCGGAGGGGTCCGGGTCGTTCGTGGAATATAATCCTGGCGCGACGGTGAGTCTTCTGGTGTAGTCGGCTGGGGTGGAGAAGCGCGGTGGCGGGCCGGCGGCGTGCGACGGCGGAGGCTCGGGCGGGTGCTCCGGCGACGGCGGGCTACGGGCTTCGGGAGGTGCGGGGGAGACCGGGGTCAGCTTCGCCTCGTTCCCGCGAAGCTTCAGGAGCTCGGTTTGGCTTCGGGGCGGCCGGAATCGACGGGGAGGGTGGCGCCGGAGCTCGGGAAGAAGAAGGGAGCCGACGGCGATTGGAGGGCTCTCGGGCCAATTGCTTATAGGGGAGGGGAGAAAAGAGTAGAGCGACGCGTTTGGGACTTCCGGGCGCAGCTTTTATAGCTGGGAGAGGCGCGCGACGAGGACGGCACCTGGCGTTCCGCCCTGCTCACGCCGGGAAGGGGAGAGGAACCAAATCTCGCCGAGATCCTGCAGGAGAGAGGTGGCGGGAGAGGTGAGTCCCCCCTCCTGTAGCTGGTTTTTAAATTGCCCGCGAGGTGAGAGAGAAAGCGGGGATTTGCTGCGCAGAGGGAGTGAGCGCGAGGGAGAGCGACGACGCGGGCGCGTGGAGGAAGAAGGCGTCGGGGAAGAAGAGAGCGCGGGCGGGGCCACTGCCAGAGAAAGAAGCGCGGGGGAGAGGCGGGGCCACTGCGCAGCGGGAGGAGGGGCGCGGGAGAGCGGGGTCCGCTCGCCAGTGAGAGCGGGCGCGCGCGAGAAGCTGGGCCGCGGGGCGCTGGCCCACGCGGGCGCGCTGGCTGCGCGTGCGGAGAGAGAGGCTGGGCCGGCGTAACGGCCGGCCCGGCTGTGATATTTTCTCTTTTTTTCTTTTTATTTTATTTTGCGTTTACACTTGCACATGGGTGTGTATATATATACATATTTTTATTTCCTTCTTATTTTTGTGTATAAATATATATATATATATATATATATATATTTATATTATTCATGTGTATATATATATATATATATATGTCCTTATATATATTGTTATTCACATGAGTTTGCATATATGCATAAATATTAACCTCCTTTAATTTGCTTGCTCTAATATTTTAGGGATGATATTTTATGCTTATTTTCACTTCTCAATTTGGTAGTTTATGGATCATCTTTTCAGATTCTTTATTTGATGCTCATGCTTTATTATTTTATGTGTTGATTTCTTCTCTCTTTTTATTTTTGAAATTCCTTTATATTTACAAAAAGCCAATAAACTCCAAGTCCAAATAAAAAGCAAATAAAATAATCCAAAAACTCCATAACTTATTATTTATATTTTTCGAGATGTTACAGCCGCCCCTCTTCTCCGCCCCCTACCCGCCCCGCCCCTCTTCTCCGCCCCCACCCGCGCCTGGGATGGACAGATCGGAATATGCTGGGGCGGGCGGCCACCGGCCAGGCCCCGCAGGCCAAGCTGTGGCCGCTGCTGGCCAGCCTGCAGCCGCCCAGGACACTGCCAGCCATGCCACGGCCGGCGAAGAAGCTGCAGGTAGGAAGCGTGCAGCGCCGGCGAAGAAGAAAAAGGATGATCTGGTATGCTTGCATGCAAATTTGTATTGCCAATGTGCTGACAAGTTTAAAGGTTTACTGTGAATGCTTGTGGGCATATATGTTTGCTCTGTGATGATCATAGTCCATAACTGAGTGTGATCTTGTTAGAGGAATCGAATTTGAGCCCTATTGTTGATGTTACTGTCATCTTGTTGGGAATGCTCTGTGATGATCATAGTCCATAACTGAGTGTGATCTTGTTAGAGGAATCGAATTTGAGCCCTATTGTTGATATTACTGTCATCTTGTTGGGAATGCTCTGTGATGATCATAGTCCATAACTGAGTGTGATCTTGTTAGAGGAATTTCAGCTTTACTGATGCTCTGTGATAAGCATGCAGCCCTATTGCTCTACCGCTGCAGCCCTATTGCTGTCTTCGGTCTGGGCACTGGCATCATACTGATCTGTTTTATATATGTGCATGTGTCTGATACCTTTGTTTGGTTCAGTTCAGCTGTTGTTTTTTAGAGCTCAAATTCTGATTTACTAACAAGATTATACATATGAAGAGATTGGACATATGCATGAGAAGGCCAAAATTTTTGATTTTGTGCAACTCTGTTCTGAGAACAATAATAAAACAATTAATTTACATCATATTTCAATTGGCAAAAAAATATTCAGTTACATATGCTCCGCACACATCAAAACATACACCAAACATCATTCAGGGGCATATTGGACCTTTCTCAGGCAAACCTCACATTCCTGGAGCTGGAGTTAGACTGCGTGCCAAACAGGACCACCTGCTCCAGGAACTCCACAGTGGAGCTGCTCCATAGTGGAGTTGGTGGAGCAGAGGTGGAAAATCTGGAGCGGAGCAGTCCCAAACAAGCCCTAAATGTTTTCCCTCCCCATTGTAGCTTATACCAATCTTGATGTATTTAAGGGATAAGTAGCTAGAATCAACCTTTGGATGTGCATCAATATTAGTGCAATTCACTATACACTTGGTGCATTGAAGCATCTCCCATATAGAAGTAATGCACTCTACCTTAGATGCAGAAATCATGCACTCTACCTTACTCAAACCGACCAAGAAATAAGGAAATAATCAAGAAAATGGTTACCAAAAGGGCGTTAAGGAGGAAGGAGACAAGAAATCCATTAGCAATAACACAAATTGCTGCACACCAAACTACCAAGGTACCTAATCCTTGATGTAAGACCCATTCTAAAGCGCGATGATTTCTGACTTCTAAAAGCTAAAAGTCGTTTGGAATGTATTAGCTTTTTAACGTATTTTTTTGGTTTTTCATTTACATTATCTGTTAAGACGTAATGGTTTTTTTATTTTTCCTTTATTTTTTAAATAGAATATCTTGAAAAACAGTCACTACAGTACTATTTTTACCCAAAAGCCATAGCACTTTAGATGCTCTAGCTGTTGCCGAACCACAAGCATGCACAGTGGGATCGCCATTTCATCTCATGCCACTTCGAACTTAGTAGGAAGGTCAAGCAGACACTCTTCTAGTCGATTCGTAGCTAGCGGTTGTCGCCAGGAAGTCGGAAGCTCAAACTCAGAAAATTCAGCTGCTTGTCACTCGGTTTTGGATGCGTCAAGTTGAGTTGTCGGCGGCGGCCTACTGACTAGGCTTGGATCTGATGAGAAGACTTTGGGAAGTTGAGACAGGCAAGGGAAAATGGATGAAGGTAGCGGCGGCGATGGCACTCTGGGCCTCTGGGGATATTAGCCTAGGGTTCCCTCTTCATGCGAACCAATTGGGATAATTGGGCTTGTGAATCCAGCCCAATCTCCTGTCCCACGCCCTGTATTTTCCACAGCCGCTCGGTTCTATAAAACTGCTTTGGTTTGAGCGTTTTCAAAAAAACCACCTCGTTTAGCTGTTTCTCGGTCCAATTGCATTACACATACGGTCTTTGAAATGAACCGAGCCGACGAGCCGCCAAAGTCCTGATTCTAGGTTTTCCCAGTTTTCCACAGGGTTTTCCCAGTTTTCCACAGGCGGTCGACTTTTTAAGCTATGCCTACCATAGATAACTCCAGCGTTGGCTTGCCACGGTCGTCTTCAAGCCATCTTCTTCACTAGATCCACTGAGATAGCTGAGGCACATCATGGTTGAGCCTAGGTCCATCATTGCTGGCAACCAGGGGCGGAGATGGGCCTCGGGCCGGTTGGGCAATGGCCCGAGGCCCAGAAAAAATAACAGTGTAAAATTTTAGATATTATACCTCAAAAAATTACTGTTTTGTAGTTGGGCCCGAGACTTATTAGACGGCCCGACACATTTTTTCGGCCGGCCCGAGCAGTCAGACGAGCGCACCCCCGCGGCCCATCACGCCTCCGCAGCCCATCACGCCCGGGCGCCCGGCCTACCCTAACCGCACGGTCGCGCTCGCGCGGAGGCTCCCCTCGCCTCGCACCCAGCCGCCTCCAGCCGTCCAGCGCATCTCCTCGACTCCGCGCCTCCAGCGCCGCGCCGCCCCTAGCCCCCCACCGCCGCCCGCCCGCCCGTGAGCCCGTCACGCCGCCCCCCGCCTCGGCGCCTCCTCTCCGCCTCGGCCCGCGGATCTCCTCTTCTTCTTCTCCGCGTCGGATCCCCACTTCTTGTTCTCTGGCTCTCCGCCGATCTCCGCCGACCGCCGCGGCACCACCCCCTCGGCCCCCCGCCTCCTCTCCGCCAATCCCGCCGGCCACCTCGGTGCCTCCTTTCCGGCTCTCCGCCGACCGCCGCGACACCGCCCCCCCGGTCCCCCCGCCTCCTCTCCGCCGAGCCCGCCGGCCGCCTCGGTGCCTCCTCTCTGGCTCTCCGCGACTCCGTCGTTGCCTCCTCAGCCTCAGCGGATCTCCGCCTCGGCTAGCGGCGGCGCGGCAGTGCGGCACCGCCTCCCGCCTCGGTTGCTCGGTGCCTCCCCTCCTCTCCGCGACTCCGCCGGCGCCTCCTCTCCGCGGCTCCGGCAGTCCGCCGCGACGCCAGCCCCACTGGCCACTCCTGGTGAGCTTCTGTCATTCTGTGAGACTGTGACAGTGAATTGTGAATTTGTGATTGACTTGACTGATTGTTCATTGTTCGTTGTTGATTTGTTGTGACTGACTTGTGAGTAATTCAATTATCAATATGACTGTGAGATTGTCACTGACTCAGTTGTCAATGTATGTCTGTTAGTCTGTATGTGTTCATAGTTCATTGTGAGATTGTCAGTATGATAGTGTTATTACTCCAAATCTTTGTTAATTACGCAAAAATTACCTCGTGCTAGTGGTATGTTATATTCTTCTTTTTGTTATGTTTTATCTATTTTGTCGTATCGTTCAACATGGAATTCAAATTTCATTTTGATTATGTATTTGTATTGTACTTTTGTTATATCTCAGTTCTGATAGTATTTTATACTAGTTATAGACTTATGTCCTCCTTAATTTTGGGCCCGAGGCTCCGATAAATCCTGGCTCCGCCACTGCTGGCAACGTCCTCCTCGCATCGCCAGTGGTTGACGGGATCTAGCGGATCGGTCTCATATCCATGGTCATCGGCGATGTCCTTCTCGTGTCACTGGTGGTCCACGGGACCTCGCCATGCTGGCTCGCACACGCCGCCCTTGACCTCGCCACCGCCTCGCACATGCCAACTTGTGCTCGCCCAGATCGAGATCTGGAGAGGTCGGCCAGCAGCGGCAGCCAAGGAGGTCGACGGTGGGATTGCACTCGGGAAGGCAGCTCGAGCAGGGGCGGTCTGGGGACGGCGACCCAAGTGTTGGAGGGAGCCAAGAAAGGCGACGGTGAGAAAGTTGGCTGGGCCTGCGGCAAGGAATTCTATATCAATAATAGCTAATTTTTAAATGGAGTGTTTTTTAAGACGAGATCTATTAGTCGCATACTATAACTATAACCTCATTTGTATCAGCTAAACTCGTACGCAAGTGTATCTCTCTACATAAACTTTTCTATAAATTATTGCTATTTATAAGTCAAAACATAAAGCTAATATGAACGGTGCCGGATCCAATGCGTGATCTGCAATTTGCAGGCCGGGCGGGTTGATCCGGACGTGTAAAGCCAGGTGCATAGCAAAGAGCCTCAACTTCATGGATACCTAAATGATGATCAAGGAATAAAACATAAAAGGTGAAATATTATACGAATTTACATTCTTATTTTTTTAACTGGGATGTATCCCATTTTCCATTAAGCAACGGAAACATACAGTATTACAGAATAAAGTTTTCAGAGTTTTTGCAACAGACAGATTGACAGCAGGAAAGAGACATAAAAAGTTCTAAAGCATCAAAAACTTATTACAGATTCAGGACGTGAGATATAATGAATTAAGAGAAATTCTTCAAAGATAGGAACTGAAGCCATCTTCTCAGTCTTCTTCACTCTGCTCATTGTCTGCCCGAATCCTCAGAACGCCTTGTGCATGGGCTTCACGTGCCAGCTGCAGCGTCGTCATCAGCAATTGTTCTGCTCCAGCTTCCAGCACCGCCTTGAAATCACCTTTGCTCAAACCTGCGCAAGAACGAAGATCTGTGCATACACCAAAGATTATCTCCAAGGCGGATTTGATTACTTTCTTATCAATTGTGAGGGAGTAAACACTACTACAGAAAGCCTAATACTAGACGGTCAATCACAGACGGTTTTGTCAAACCGTCTGTGATTGACACTAACACAGACGGTTTTAATTTAGACACCGTCTGTGTTAGTGGCGTCGGATAAAAGGAGTATCACAGACGGTTCTTACCTATGAACCGTCTGTGATACTAAAGTATCACAGACGGTTTTTATTAAAAACCGTCTGTGATAATCTGGGATTATCACAGACTGTGTTTTATTAAAAACCGTCTGTATTGTGTAGACTATCACAGACGGTTGTTGTTAAGAACCGTCTGTTAATGTTCACAGACGGTTTTTAACAAGATCCGTCTGTGATGTCCCTTTGTCTGTCATATTCTGTTCATGATCAGAGGTTAATATATAAGTACACATTGCTTCTAATAACTTAACTACAGAACTACTGAGACAAGAGATCACAAATTAAAGTCAAATTTATTAGTTTCAATTAGATGCAAATTTACTACAAATGTCGCACAGGTAAAGAGTTTCTCATATTGTAATCTTTTGGGCTTCGTACGCTTCTTCTTCGACTTTGGGACTTGGAGGATCAGCGGCTGAATTCTCGAACGCCGTTAAGATTGCCCTTGTCCTCAGCACTTCCTCCTCCAGCCTGGGCAAATGATTAGCAGCATCCATAATGTCGTAGAGGATAGCATGATAAGATTCCTCAGAATCTGCCATTTTTGCTTGATCGGCAAGGCTATCCATCAGTCTCTCCAATGCGTGTAGAGCTTCTTCCGCATTGCGCACATTGTGGAGAAGAACCAGGGTGAGGGCTGTTTCCCTTTCTTGAGTGGCAGCGAGACGCCTCCGTCGACGGCAGATGATCAGGTCGAGCTGACGGATGCAAGAAAGTCGGGGAAGGAGAGCAGGGCGTATGCGGAGAAGCTGCTCCAGATGCAAATTGCTGGCCGCCTGTGTAAGGTTCCGGCCGAACAATTCTTGATGAACAGATGAGAGGAAGGAGATGATCACAAGAATAGTAGAAGCCATATTGTATGACGTACGTAGAAGAGACCTGGATTAGACGCGCATATTTAACCTTTAGCACAGACGGTTCGTATACCCAAACATTAATGATATAGACGCTTCGTATAACGATCGAGAGACGTTAATTAGACGATCGAAACACGAAGCGTTCTGGCAATTGAAACACGAAGCGTTCTGGCAATGGAAACACGAAGCGTTCTGGCAATGGAAACACGCGCGAAGCGTTCTGGCATGAAGCTTATGACAGACAGTTTTTAATTAAAAACCGTCTGTGATAATGAGTAAGGCATTTATTGCGCTGCTCAGACCGCATCTGTCTTCATTTCGATCCAGATTTAGCCACTGCTGTGCACTTTTTCACTCGGGAGGAAGCTAGGCGATTTCAGGCCAGTTAATTTGGTGGGAAGAGGCAGAGATTGAGCTTTGAATTAAGATTCAGACTTTCCTGGTTGCTGTAGATATGGTTAGTAATGAAATTTATTTTTTCTTTAATTGCATTACAATTTAGGTCTAAGTAATCCATGAGTGGTTATTGAAGATGGTTAATTTGCAAAATTGTTGGTTATATAATAGCTGTTGTGTTTGTAATATGAATTGAGCTAGCAAATTAAGTCTCAATATAATAAATGTGGCCGGTATATATGTAGTTATAATTAGTTAATCTAGATTTTAATACTAAGTTGTTATATATTTACGTAACGTAGGACCGAACCTGGATGTATGCCGCGAGCCGTGTGAGTGAAGAGTACATTAATGGCGTTTCTGCTTTTATAAGAGCCGCCGAGGAGGATATGTTGAATAAGGGGGTGGAATATATGTGCTGTCCATGCACTGACTGCGAGAATTTGAAGATGTTTAAGAACCGAGGGCAAATTGAAGCGCACTTGATTCGGAGGGGTTTCAAAAAGGATTATACGTGTTGGACCAGTCATGGCGAAGTGAATGATCATATGCCGCCGGATGACATCGCCGGTGAAGTGAATGATATGCCCCCGGATGACATCGCCGGTGAAGTGAATGACATGCCGTCGGCTGATGTCGATTGTGGCTCGGATTCGGATAGGTTGCACGATGATAATCTGGATCAGATGCTTCGCGATGTAGAAGAGAACTATGATGAGAGAGAGTATGTTAAATTCCGTGGCTTGATGGAGGGCTCAGAGAAACCTTTGTACACGGGCTGCAAGTACACGAGGTTGTCGGCCGTGCTTGAACTGTTGAAATTGAAGGCAAGCAACGGTTGGTCCGACAAGAGTTTCACGGCGCTGCTAGGTCTTTTAGCGGACATGCTTCCGGAGGGAAATGAGTTGCCTAAAACCACGTATAAAGCCAAGAAGGTTCTTTGTCCGTTGGGAATGGAAGTAGAAAGAATACATGCATGCCCGAACGACTGTATCCTCTACCGTAAAGAGTATCCAAACATGCATGTATGTCCGGTGTGCAACGCATCCCGATACAAACGTAACAATCAATCAGATGATGGCGAGGGAACAGAGGCGAAGAAAGGATCTCCTGCTAAGGTGGCATGGTATTTTCCTATAATTCCCCGTTTGAAAATGTTTTTTGCAAATCCAAAGGAGGCAAAACTGCTGCGTTGGCACTCGGAGGAGCGCAAGAAGGATGGAATGATAATACACCTTGCTGATTCCGCGCAGTGGAGAAACATCGATAGGAGTTTTGCAGAGTTCGGTGCAGAACCAAGGAATATAAGGTTTGGACTGAGTACAGATGGAATGAATCCTTTCAGTAGCATGAGCAGCCGACATAGCACATGGCCCGTGACTCTCTGCATCTATAACCTTCCTCCTTGGTTGTGTATGAAGCGAAAGTACATTTTGCTGTCGATACTTATCCAAGGGCCAAAACAACCTGGGAATGATATCGATGTGTTCCTAGCACCGTTGGTGGAAGATCTAAAAGTACTGTGGAACGAAGGGGTACAGGTATGGGATGCATACAAACGAGAGAATTTCACTCTGCGCTCCTTATTGTTCTGCACCATAAATGATTATCCTGCCCTTGGTAACATATCGGGCCATAGTACAAAAGGTGCCAAAGCTTGTACTCACTGTTTAGATGGTACCGAGAGTGTGTGGCTGAGACACTCACGCAAAACCGTCTACATGCGTCACCGCCGGTTCCTTCGGAGGGCTCACCCATACCGCAAGATGAAGAAAACAATTTGACGGAGAGAAGGAAGACGGTTCAGCTCCAAGGCATTTAAGGGGACACGAGGTTTACGATATGGTTAAGGATTTAGATGTTGTCCTCGGAAAGGGACGTAAATTGAGGGCTCATGAGAAGAACACCTGGAAGAAGAGATCAATATTTTGGGACTTACCTTATTGGGAGTACCTAGATGTTCGGCACTGCATCGACGTCATGCACGTAGAAAAGAATGTGTGCGACAGCTTGATTGGTCTCTTACTGAACATCCGTGATAAAATAAAGGACGATGTCAACGCACGGCTTGACTTGGCTGACATGGACATCAGGCCTGAGTTAGCACCGACAAACACTGATAATGGACGAACGTACCTTCCCCCTACATGTTACACTCTGTCCATGGCTGAGAAAACAGAACTGTGCCCGCTACCGAAGCCCCCCAACGACGAGATCGTGACTCTAGGACAGGCCATTGGAACATTCATCCAGTGGCCCAAAAGCGACATCTCCCTAGAGGCTTCTTCACCGGTGGCAGGACCAGAAGTGCAGTGCGAACCACAGCAACATGCACTGGTGCCATCTCCACACGGGCAGTGCGAAGCAGAGCTACCTGCACCGGTGCTATCTACATGGGTGCTATTCTCGCCAAAGCAACTTGCACCGTCTGTACCATTACAGTCGACTACCATGAAGTCGACCTGCAGTCGAGGCAGTGGCCATGGCAAATCAAAGATGAAGGATGATGACGATATCTCGTACCTGCCATTGGCCCGCAAATTCGTGCTAGGCGAGCCGATGATATTCCCGGAAGAGCACCTCTGAACCCTAGGACTTGGTTGCTAAAGATTCGACACTTGGTATATGAAACAGTCCAATAGACCAGAGGCAGAACGGCGCTCAGGTATCATGGTCAAATTCAAGCCGGAACATTTCTTGCACGAAGTTCAGGATTGTGTCTTCCCGGTTACCTTTGACGATATATTTGCTGTTTTCACGCTCAACGCTCTCGACGCCTCACTCGTTCGATGCTGGACGCTGTAAGTCTGTACAATCACAGTCTCTGTTCACGTAATACCGATATATGTCACAATTTGTTGCTTTTCTGTGTATATATATAGATTCATGCTGACCGAAGCTAGATCATCGAAATCACCAATTGGTTTCCTGGACCCACGCTTGGTCGCCATTGATACCATCAACGAGAATGCATCCTTCGTCGAGGACTATATTGCAAACGCACTGCTGGCTCACCGCGATAAGGAATTTGTTCTTATGCCATACAATGAGAACTTCCATTGGATTTTAATTGTAATTATACCAAAATGGAACAAGGCTATATACCTTGATTCTCTAAGTAAGAACAAATCCAAGTACACAGCTATCGCCGAAATACTCGATAGGTAAGTACATTGTACATTGTACTCTTTCTTTCCTTCCGAATGACTAATCTAACTTTTTTGAATAACGAAGATCGTTCGTCACATACGTTCAACAAACAAGTGGCTCGACGACAGCTGCCAAGCCCTTGAAACATGATCGCAATTTTCGGGTATTGGCTAGCTACACATTAATTAATCATATACAACACTTAGTAGTAATGCCACTTGATTTAACACATTCTATTTTTTGCAGTGCCACCAGCAGCAGCCGGGCAACACGTGTGGATACTACGTGTGCCACCATATGAGACTACTCCTCGATTCCAGCAAGATCTCCACTCCTAAGGTTTGTCAATCTTTCCACATTTATTTCATACATGTCAAATTTTATATGTGCGCGCGTTGATATTCCTATCGACAGGCTGCGCCCATCTCTACATCTGCATTGAAACAGCCGGATTTTGCAAAAATTCGAGGAGAGTTCATTTGGTTTTTGTGGACTAAAGTCGTAAGATCAGATGGAGAGTTCCACTGTCTAGAAGATTTTTTATTGTAATTCTAAGTGCAAATGCAGTGTAGATCTTTTACAATTGTGTATTTGTTAATGGATATTTTATTTCAATTCAATGAATTGATTTGCGAAATGGATGCTTTATGTTTGTGAAATGAAGTGCCTTATCAATTGGATGTTTTATGTCTGTGAAATGAATTGAGATGTGAAATGTATCTGAAATGTAATGAGATGTGTGAATTGTATATATTTTATGTCTGTGATTATCTGCTTGTTTCAGAGGGCATGGCTAGCATTTCCTGAGGCTAGCCAATAAACAGAAATATATTTAGGGGTTGAAGGGAATATCACAGACGATTTTTGAGTAAAAACCGTCTGTGATAGCTGATAATCACATACGGTTTTGACTCAAAAACTGTCTGTGATAGCTGATAATCACAGACGGTCCGAAAAACGTCTGTGATGACCTTCGATTATCACTGACCCATAAATACAGACGGTTCACAAAACCGTCTGTGATGACCTTTTCTGTAGTAGTGAAAGAATGCATCTAGCAAAAGAATCGCCAGACGGTAGATGGTCGAGATTGAGCACCCGCACATTTCCCTGCCACTCCCACACCCCTTTTGTAATCTCACAGTTAAAGAAAAAAATGTGAGGAGCATTCTGGTTGCTGACAAAAATAGCAGCAGGGGTCTCCCTGCCATTCTCTTTTGATCATATTGTCCTTTGTCAGAATAGCACTTTGAAACAATAACCAGAGAAAGATCTTAATTTTGAGAGCAATCTTTGCTTTCCAGATCTGGGAAAGATTAGGGCCAAACGCACCATTACACATAATTTTGTACAAAGTTATAGTAGAGTATCTACCAGCTTTTTCAAGATGCCATTACACTTTGTCATCATCTTGAGATAATTGAACTGTCCTCAGTTCAACTATGAGTGAACATGTTGTGGTACGGGTCCGAGGACCGAGGGTAGAACACTCATCCTTGATTGGCTGGTCATGCCGCCGTCAAGACTCTAAGGCGTATTGAAGAAGAGAGGAAGACTAGATAACTTTATTTATTTCTTTTCTTCATAATAATAGGTACATCACTATCTCTTTTATAGGGATAGTTAAACTTGACCTCTAAGAAACATATCACTATATTAAGGAAATTAATCTCTAATAATAGAAAACTTATCTCTAATACATAGAAAGAATTTAGAAGAAAATAAACCAAAATAATAAGAAAACTAATTATTATATTCATAATCCACGATATACTGGTGAACCACCCAAATTTGTATGCGCTACAATACCAAGGGGTACTGTTCATGCGTTGCTACAATACCTATGCGGTATTATTTACAGTTGCTACAGTGCTCACAGAACTGTTTGCTCACCTGCTACATGTATACCGAGATACTAGGCCATAGCAGAACACCATTCATTTTGCAAGTCAACCTGAAGCCATCTTCTAAATGTGAGATCAAGTCTTTAATTCCTACCCCCTCCTTTTCTTAGGTTAGCAAACACTTTTCCATTTATCCATGTGGTATTTGTTTTGTGCCTCCCCCTTGCCAGGAAAAAGTTCCCCACTGGGACCCCAAGATATCTATCTAATAGGAAGATGACCAATTTGGCATTGAATAAATCAGAATAACAATGTGCCAAACTATCAACCCCCCCCCCCAAAACCAGTGCCCCCAAGTTACAGCGACAGCTACGACGACAGCCGGCGACAAGATTAGGGTCAAGGTTCACTAGTGCCCCCCAAGTTGTAGAGGGGGGAGGTGGTGGCCCGACAGTGGGCGGCGGAGCGGTGGTGCCGCCAGCTGCGGGATCGGAGGACGGTGGGTAGCACGACACTATGGCGTCAGGAATTCTAGGTTGGGTGGAGTCGGCGCGGCGGTGGCGGGGAAGAGGAAGCGGCGTGGGCGCCGCTGGCCACCAGTGGTGGAAGCGGGGGTGGGGGAGGGGCGGAGGCACGCAGAGCTCGTCAAGAAGTAAAGCGGCGGCAGCGGTGGAGGAGAGCATACTAAGGAAGCAGACAGCGGTGGCGACCGGTGCTGAAGGAGGAGGGGAGCCATGGAGGATGAAGATGAAAGAGGTGATAGGGCGGTCACGCTAACGCGTGTTAACATCATTACTTTAGGGTCCATTTATTGACATTTGCTTAGAACAGTCGGTAGTTAGGGCCAATAATAGCTCTATTCTTTTCAGCTTCTAAAAGCTGCTTTTAGGCTTTTCTACAGTAATTATATTTTAAACGGAGTATCTTTTCAAGATAGGGTCTACTAGTTAATTAATTGTAGTACATATTATACCGATTTCATTTATATCAGCAAAAACCGCACGTGAGTTTGTGTTACTCTGTAATCTCTCGCACAAACAGTTCAAAAGTCATAAGCTCTAGCCAAAAAGAATAGATCTAATATAAGCACTCTATTTTCTGAAGCGCTTTCTCACTGCACGAACTAGAGTTAAGAGAAGGTACCTGCGCCGCCGAGACAGATCCATATGTCGCCCCTCCGCCAATGCTCCAACCCCATGGACCCCCCTCCTCCCAAAACCGTCACCCCATCGACTCCGCTTGTCCCCACCACCGAACTGCTGCCGGTCCGCTAGGGGAAGGCACCGCACCGCCAAGTTGCGGCGTCTCTTCTTCCTCAACCCTAGGATTTGCTATGCCACCACCAATCCAACGGTGAGGACACCGTGTTTCAACAAGGATGAACCAAGTTTCAGTGTGGTGATGTACGAACTATGTATTTGCGTTGTATGAATGGAAGGATCGACCTGATTATGTGGGAAATTGTTTCTTTCATGTATGAATGGAACTGAATGTGTAACTATGTGGTTGTGTTCTCAAGTGAAATTGCCATCCAGAAAATGCGAGAAATTTTCATGTGAACGCTTCCTGCTAGTTGGAACTGGTTAGTTGCATGCTGGTTGAATGCTCGGTGCCTGGTACCATTTTGCATGACGCTTTCAGTTCGCTATAAGGTGGTGCCATCAACAGTATCAGGGTTTTGGTTGTATGAATGCTCTAGTAATGCTTTATGGCTCAACTGAAGCTATGTCTGTGTAACGAAGATGTTTGTGTGGATCAATGCTTTATGGCTCGAATGGCTCAAGCTGAAGCTATGTTGAACTGTGATATTTGACACGATCGTGAATAATTGTCAGATTTTGGATCGGTAATAAAAAGCATGCTTATCATGTTACCCGGCTTCTCTTGCAAAGTAATTGGTTCAAACGTCTGTTGTTGTTAGTGAATGAAATGTACCCTGTTGCTGATACTGTTCACAACTAAATCTTTGTGATATGCTGATACTATTCAATTAGTGATTCGATATTTGTGACAAGCTGATACTATTCAATTGGCATTCATCAGGTTATCAAAGAAAAAAATATCCGTGTGCTTGTGTTCATCAGTCCCTGTACTGTTCTGAAGTATCGGTCTTCATCAGACTTTCATGAACATGATACCATTCATCAGAGTTTTCACTAGTTATTTATCCCTGTCCCCCTAATACTATTCTCAGGTATTCACTTACAAATTCAGTAAAGAAGTCATCCACATGCACTGCTATGGAATATTACAATTTCAGAAACACATAATAATAAATTAACAACAAACATTGGACGTGGATGGGGAGCACCCGCCTGTGATCTGGGCAAGAATGGATCGGTTGGGCATGGATGAGTTTGTGCATATGTTCGCAAATATAGCCTTGTGGACCAGATGTGTTGCTCCCTTCATAATAGTAGAGGGAGTTATCGATTAGCTCATGTCCATACTCCACAGTCCAATCTCACAAGACAGACAAGGAGCTGACCAAATGACGGTTAACAACGGAAACAAGCTAACCAAATGCTTGAAAAATAAACACCGGAAACAAGCTAACAAAAACACATAATAATAAATTAACAACAATCGATAGACCCATCAGCTAAAGAACCCACCCAATATATTTGAGAGATCGTAACCCTGCTGGATGTTGCAGATAAGATAATCGTCAAGTTCCCAGTGGCAGGCACAGGGAAAGACCTCCCATCTCCATCCGGGAAGAGCTCTCTTGCGGGTGTAGTCCTATCCTCGAAATGGTAGGTGCCAAAATGAAACGTGCGCTGGAGAAGATAGTTGAGCTACACCGTATTGGCAGCAATCTTGGTGAATTTCTCTGTGGAGACCAAGAGACTGCAAGTGCCAAGTGTCACCGACGAACACCGTGCGGTTGCCAATGCCGCTTTGCGGGATCAGCCGCCTCCCGGCGAGGTCCACCTCGAACAGCTCCATTCGGGAGAGAGCACCGTGCGCTATAAATATGTCTGCTGGTTCATAGTCTCCATCAAGGTTCCAAATCCCGCTACCTGGGTAAATCCCGCCGGAGGGCCGATATCTGTTACCGGTCGGTAACCGGGAAAAAAACGGTCGAATTTCACGTGTCAAAATTTGAATTTGAAATAGGTAATCAGAAAAAACCGACCGGTAATCGTCCAAAAAACTGGAGAAAAACTGCTAAAAACCAAAAAAACCGCTAAAACCCGGTTTTTCAAATTTGAAATTGGAAATTCCTAACACATTCATGGCAAAAAGTATGAAATCAAGCACAAGAGATGCATAGATCTTTCTAATACATTATATTAGTGTTAAATAATGTAAATATCATTAGGAAACTAATTTTTACATTCAAAAGTTTAAATTTGAATTAAATAAAAGTCGGCGGTTTTTTTCTCCAGGTCAACACCGGTAAAACCGGTTACCCAGTTACCGCTGTATTTGGAACCTTGGCCAAAACACAAAAACCAACACATACTCTTTACCTGCAAAGATTCTTCGCTGCACCACAGCTGACACACCCCTGCAAGACACAGTCTAATCCCCCAATCTCCATGGTGAGGACACCCGCTGCAATAAGGTTTTATATAAGCTATAGAATATACCCGACCCTTTCACAGCTATATGAACAACAAAAAAGTCTGGGATATAAAAAAATTAACTTGGTATTTGTTGTCCCTTTACTGAAGTTTCAATCATATCAAAATATCGGTAATTGAGCAGAATACAACAATATTCGTTGTCGGACAACCATCTCATTGAGACAAATGGAGGGCCCCCTTTGTAAGATCTGAGAAACCAAACCAGAGTCTCACAGATAAAATTCTGATAAAAAACTATCACACAATAGAGAAATACCTTTAATATAATGATGCTCCCACCCAAGAAACCACTCAGACTCATCCTTCGACCCATCAGTGTTTCCATAATCCTCTGACCCAATCGACCACTCAGCAACAATGTTTTGAAAATCATTGTTAGCATCACTGTTATCCAGATCTGAGAAAGGAATAGAGCAATAAGCCTCACAGACATGAACATGCAAGTCATCAATACTATATAAAGAGATGATCTATGTTTTTGTTGTTGCTGAGTTCTAATTCAAGAATTATAAAACATGGTACAATACTTTGATTGTCAACACAATTTTTACCACGACTTGCTCCAGGTTCACTGCGGTTAGCTTCCTTGTTGGTAGGTGGTGCAGGTTCAGTTTGATATGGATCTGCAAACACGTCGACACAAATTATCTAAACTAAATATATAAAAGGGAGTTGCTTTCTTTTGTTGCTGAGTTCTGATTCCAGAATCAAAAAACATGGTACAACGCACTCTTATTGTCAACACCATTTTTATTACCACCAGTTTCAGGTTCAATTTGGTTAGCTTCCGTGTTTGTAGGAGGTGCAGCCTCTGTTTGATTAGCATCTGCAAACACATGTCGGAGCAAATTATCTATATGGAGTTGCATTCTTTGCTACACCTACCTAATCTTTGTGCACAAAATTACTTAGATCTGTCACATGAAAGTGATGTTAGTGGATTTGCCAACAAAAGTACTTTGATATCATTATTATTGTGGTTACAGGCCAAACAGAGATATGGTAGTATGGTAGTGGAGATGTTAGGTGAGTAATGCCTCTGCCTTCCCCCATGGCCTGAATGGCTCTATATATGTTCACATGGGGAGTATTTTACAATCATGTCCTTACACCCAAGTATCCCTCTCAAGGGCATTTATGTCATTATACATTTCCCATTTTTGGGCTTTACAACTTTCTAACAGGCCGGCTGGGCTTAGGTGGGGGCCACCCCTACAACAAGAGCCTCTCATGGTGAAAGGCTTTACGGGCCGAAGCCATGTTGTCGAGCCATTTGGCCCCCTCCGTCCCTGCGACCTGTGACCTTCTGTGATCTTGGGCAGAAATGCATTTGCCAACATGGCCCAGCTTCGCACCAAGGATACGGAGTCAAACTGGCTGCCGAAGCCGTCTTCGGCCGCGAAGTCCTTCAGTCGCGGAATCGAGGGTGCCCGCGGAGGTGCCTCCACCCCAGTCCCCCACCCGGCCAGATCCAACTCCGCCCCTCGCTCCATCCGCCGCCTCCACCCCAGTCCCCCACCCGGCTAGATCCGGCTCCACCCCTCGCTTCATCCGTCGCCTCCGCCCCCAGCCCCCCCACCCGGCCGCCAGCCTCCTCCTCCGCTCCCCCCGGCCGTGGGCCTCCTCCTCCAGCCCCAAATCCGCCTCCTCCTCCAAACCCTAACACTCCGCTAACACCCCCAATCCCACTCACTCGCGAGGATGAAGATGAGGGAGATCCTGCACATCCAGGGCGGCCAGTGCGGCAACCAGATCGTCGCCAAGTTCTGGGAGGTGGTCTGCGCCGAACACGGCATCGATGCTACTGGCCGCTACGACGGCGACTCCGACCTCCAGCTCGAGCG
Organism: Dendrocalamus latiflorus; assembly: GCA_017311315.1. Lineage (NCBI taxonomy): Eukaryota > Viridiplantae > Streptophyta > Magnoliopsida > Poales > Poaceae > Dendrocalamus > Dendrocalamus latiflorus. Next base: position 6,610,548 of record CM029629.1, on the reverse strand, counting down.
TGTCAACGTCTACTACAACGAGGCCTCATGCGGCCGCTTCGTCCCGCGTGCCGTCCTCATGGACCTCGAGCCCGACACCATGGACTCGCTGCGCTCCGGCCCCTACAACCACATCTTCCGCCCCGACAACTTCGTCTTCGGCCAATCCGGCGCCGGCAAATAACCGGGCCAAGGGGCACTACACCAAGGGTGCCGAGCTCATCGACTCCGTCCTCAACATCGTCGTAAGGAGGCCAAGAACTGCGATTGCCTCCAAGGTCAGTGTGCCTATACTTTCTTCATCTTCCCCTCGATGGATCTGGATCTGGAATTGTTGGTGCCAATGCCTTTGCTCATGAAAGTGGAATTCATCAGGTAACTAGATTTGCAGTCTCTCTTATAACCATGGAAGTTCCTAAGGGGATTTGTGGTGGTAGTGCATTCATGGTTCTCATTTTCATAGCATAGTTCCATTTTGCTTCTGGACGTCAGTACATCTGTACATGTGAGGAACAGGAAAACATTTTGTTTACGTTAGTGAATTAATCATCTATGGGAAATTATTTTATTTTTATGAATGTTGTGAACTTAGCAAACCATTTTCTCATTTATGATGAATCAATCATGGATTCATTTTCATATAAACATTACCTTGCATGTTCACCCTGAGATGTGTTAATTTTGATTCACTGATGATATCCTCATAATGATACATCGAAGCATTATTGTCTGATGAGGCCACTGCCAAAACAAAACAAAACAAAACCGTTATTTATTGTCATCATGTGATGCAATTAGTTCGCGGGTAAACGGGTATGCCCACGGGCGACGAGTATAAGCGAGGTTTTTTACCCGTCGTCCTTCGCGGGTATGCCCGTGGGCGTAAATCGGGGTCACGGGTACGGGTATGGGCGAGCACTACCCATACCCACCGCGCCCGATTGCCATCCCTAGTTGGAGCCGAGGGCGGGCTCATCCCGCGGAGATGAGTCCCAAGCGGACGCGTCGCCAGAGTGATTTCCGAAGTTGTCCTGTAGATGCAAAGTCGACGCATGGCCCCATGGCTCGCAGCCTGAAGACGATGTCTTAATGGCGTCGAGGATCGCGCCAACTCTGAGGTGTTAGGCGGTCGCACGGCCATGGTCGTGCGTTCCTTCTGGGGGGGGAGGATGCCTGGCATAACACGATTGGCGAGTCGTGGGCTGTCAGGCGGTGCGCGTGCACACGCAACCTGGTGGTTTGGGCTTTCGCGGATGCGCACTCCTGATGGTAATCGAGCTTCGGAGTAGGAGTCAAGGTCGTATCCATTTCGCGGAGGCGGAGTCGATGTCGAAGCTGAAGCGACTGGCTATTTGCCTACCAACAATGCATTAATGGCCTCGAGAATCGCGTCGACCCTTGGTGCACGATGGAAGGTGGACCATGTCATGTGGCCACACGACTGCGGTCATGCGCTCGTTCCTGAGGGAGTGGACGCGTGCCAGGGCATGATTGGTGTGTCGCGAGGTGTAAGGCATCGTGTGCACATTCCACCGCGACGCTTCACCTCCCACTGGTTGAACTTCCGCTGGTTGGCGCTGCCGCCGGTTGCACTTCCCGGCCGGGAGGGAGGTGGGTATACATACGCTGCTACCACCGCAACGTCTTCCTCCCGCACTCTTGGCTATCTGCTTTTGTTGCTTGATGATCTTGTTCTCAAAAATAGGACTGCCTCGGTTCATCTGCATTCTCTAAAAGCACCGTTTTATAACGGGGTTAGCGCCAATCGACACGATCATAGAACGCTGATGAACTGAAGGAGGTCTATTTTTGGGTTTGGTCAAAACTTATCGCAGAGCAATCAGTCGTGCTTCCCGATCGTGGGGAAAGCGGATGGTTGGATTTCCGCCGGTTGGCACTTCCCGACCGCGGGAGGCGAGGGGACTTTATAGACCCCTTTGGCATCGTGCCGGTGTGCTCCTTCACTCACCCCCTGTCGGAGGCGATCTATCAAGACAAAGCCAAGTCTGCATCCGACCTCACTCTGCGGACATGCAGGCGAAGCGGGACACGGAGATGCCCCTCGTATACGAGGCCGAGTCGGAGGGCCAACTCAACTCCGCGGACATGGAGTCGGAGTAGGCTCCGGAGTCGTCTCGCAGGCTTGAAGTCGAGGTGGGCTCCGAATTCGTCGTACAGACTCGACGTCGAGGCGCAGCCGGGTGGCTCGATGACGGTGCTTTATTACACCCAGAGTGCGACGGTAATTGCAGGACGTTGCGGTACGCGACCGGCGCGTCTTGCGGTGTTAGCGGCCACCCAGCCGCAACCACGCGCTTTCTCCCGATGGGGTAGGGCGCGTGGTTGCACACGACGGGCGTTCCGCCGCGGAGTCGAAGTTGCTGGCGGAGCCGCTTAGTGGAGTCGAAGTCGGAGTCGCTCCACGGGGGCGAAGTCGACGTCGAAGTCAAAGTCAGAGTGACTGGTTAGTGGCCTGCTGACACTGCATTGATGGATCCGAGAATCGCGCCGACCGCTGATGCGCGATGGAAGGTGGGCCACGTCGTGCGGCCGCACGACTTCGGTCGTGCATTTGTTCCCGAGGGAGCTGACGCGTGGCAGGATATGATTGACGCGTCGTGCGCTGCCAGACTGCCGCATGACCGTGGTAACATTAACAACATTGCATGCTAAATCTTATCGCATTGTGCCTGTCTCCTAATGATGCAATCATCAAGCCGACGGTCGTGTCGATGCTTTGCAAGCGAGTGATTTTGCTGTTTTTACATGTGCGTGCGAAGAATCATTCCAGGCAGCTATGCACTTTGCGCACTGCTTCTCTTGTGAGGTTCAGGTACATAAGATTTTCACAGAGTGCAGCCTGAAATATTCCTCAGGCAAGCTAAAAGCACTTGTAAGTACTAAGAAGCTGAAGGTGCGTCCATAAACTTCTCTGAGACAATTTCTTGGGGAAAAAAGGCTACCACACATGACCAAGACACTTCTTGGTCCAAACTCCACGGTAGAGATGGCAACATAGGGATATAATGGGTGGATTCTTTTGGGCTGTAGTTTATGACTTTTGCTTTTTGAATTCTGACTGTTTGCAAGATAGATTATGAAGAGGGAGGCAATTGTTTGCGATTTTAGCCTTTACAGTTGAAGTCAGTACATTGTATACTATAATTGACTAATAGACCAGGCATAAAAAACTTATCATTTAAATGCTAGTTACTGTAGCGCCGTACGTTAGTCATAAGCCATAAGTAAAAAAGAACCCAACCAATATATAATGCATGCAAGTTCTGCTTTTTTCTTTCTGAGTTGACTAGTTTGTTTACATGATCCCAGTCTCTTGTGCTATGTGGAGTTTCCCTCCTCTTTCTGTGTAAGAGCCAGCAGGGCAGACCCACCATGACTCATAGGTTTTCAACCGAATACCTAATTTTTTGTTAAAGAATTCACTGTATATAAGATATCTTTACTATTATAAAAGTGTGAGTTGGTGGTTGGTCCATTCTCCTTCCTCTCTTCTCAGCCATCCAATTTGATCTGGACCATTCATCTCTCTCCTCTCTCTCATGATACAACTGTCCACCCCCTCCACTTTTCCCATCTCCTCGCGCATTTTGGCCACCCTTCTATCTCTGTTGCTTGCTCTCCAATGTTTGATGAGTGAAGTTGGCCAGACGGTAAATTTCAACTTACCATTTTTATAAATTCATTGTAACGTATGGATATCTAACCAGTTGTGTAAAAACGTGTCCCATAGGTAATATCTAAACCAGAAAAGTCCCTGACGCATGCTATGGAAATTGCTGCTGAAAACACTGCTGCTAAAAACACTGAGATTCCGTTTTTTGCAATTAACACAGCTGGTATATCCGCATATGGTATTCTACCTTGTGTTTGGTGCTATTTGGAATGCAAAATTTTTCACCATTTTATGCTACTCCTAATTGTAATGTAAGTCTGTAACGATACAATGATTTTATTGAAAATGGTGGCTATGGTAACATCTTTACCATCCATCTACTGGTAAGCAGCTTATCACACGCTGGTGTTAATGTTATTTGCTATGTGCTTATAACAATACTAATTCTATATTTAATATGTTGTAACTTATTATCAGTGTTTAATATGTTTATTCTAAAGTTTTCAATGTAGCGCAGTCAATTTTTTAAATGTTAATAGGCAATGCTGTAAACCATGATGATTAAGGGACTTCCCAATCTGGTGAGTGTAACTTATTATCAGTGTTTAATATGTTTATTCTATAGTCTTCAATACAGCGCAGTGAATTTTTTAAATGTTAATAGGCAATGCTGTTTGAAAGCGTTACGTCTTGCGATTCCGGAAACCGGTAAACCATGATGATTCAAAATCCCGGTGGTTACCGGCCGGTAGCCGCTGGTTACCGTTTCTATCAGTGGAGACCAATAACTGAAGAACCGGCCGGCCGGTAACCGTCGGTTACCGTTTCTATCAGTGGAGACCAATAACCGAAGAACTGGCTGGTATCAATTTTTTATTTTTGAATTTTGGCTTTTTTTTCCTGGTTTTTCCGGTTACTGGCCAGTTTTTTCGGTTACCGGTTTCGAAACATCCCAAAATTCAAGTTTTGATTTTTAAATTGTGACTGGTTTTTTGCCGATTTTCCCGGTAACCGGCCGGTTATCGTTACCGGCCGCCAGCTGGGATTTTTTCCGATTCTGGTTTTTGAAACCTTGATTATTGGAAACATTTGCTAGTCCTAATTGTAACATAGCAATGCAATATTCACGGAAAATGGTGTTTATGGAGTAGGATGTGTACAAGAAAGTGGCTGGGAAGATTTTCACTGAAATGGTTATGGTGCAACTCAGAGGCAGCGAAAAATGAAGAAGCAGGCAAGACCATATACTTATACCAATGCTAATCATCGGGGTAAGGGTTCTACTACCATGTTAATGTGCAGCTGGAACATTCATCTTGGTATAATATATGCCATACAAAATAATAATACTTTATTCTTTTCTTGTTCTTTTGGACATTGACACGGTCTTCAATAAACGTGTTTGATGACAAATTATAAAAGATATAATGATATCAAAGTACTTTTGTTTGCAAATCTACTAACATCACTTTCATGTGACAAATCTACGTAATTTTGTGTACAAAGACTGGGTAGGTGTAGCAAAGAATGCAAGTCCATATAGATAAGTTGCTCCGACATGTGTTTACAGATGTAAATCAAACCGAGGCTACACCTCCTACAAACATGGGGCTAACCATACTAAACTAAAAACTGGTGGTAATAAAAATGGTGTTGACAATCAGAGTGCATTGTACCATGTTTTTTGATTTTTGAATCAGAGCTCAGCAACAAAAGAAAGCAACTCCCTTTTTATATTTAGTTTACATAATTTGTGCCGATGTGTTTACAGATCTATATCAAACTGAACCTGCACCACCTACCAACAAGAAAGCTAACCGTAGTGAACCTGGAGCAAGTCGTGATAAAAAATGGTGTTGACAATCAGAGTAAGTATTATACCATGTTTTATGATTCTTGAATTAGAACTCAGCAATAATAAAAACATAGATCATCGCTTTATATAGTAATGATGACTTGCATGATCATATCTATGAGGCTTATTGCTCTATTCCTTTCTTAAATCTGGATAACAGTGATGCTAACAATGATTTTTTAAAAACATTGGTGCTGAGTAGTCGATTGGGTCAGAGGATTTTGGAAACACTGATGGGTCGGAGGATGAGTCTGAGTGGTTTCTTGCGTGGGAGCATCATCATATTAAAGATACTTCTCTATTGCGTGATAGTTTTTTATCAGAATTTTATTTGTGAGACTCTGTCTTGGTTTCTTAGATTTTACAAAGGGACCCTCCGCTTTGTCTCAATGAGGAGATGGTTGTCCAACAATGAATATTGATGTATTCTGCTCAATTACCGAGATTTTGATATGATTGAGCCTTCAGTAAAAGGAAAGCAAATACCAAGTAATTTTTTTATATGCTAGACTTTACTGTTGTCCATATAGCCATGGAAGGGGTGGATATGTTCTATTGCTTACACAAAACCTTGTTGCTGCGGGTGTCCTCACTATAGAGATTGGGGGATTAGACTGTGTCTTGCAGGGGTGTATCAGCTGTGGTGCTAGCGAAGAATCTCTGTAGGTAAAACTTTTGGCCCTCAGTTTTTTATTCCCTAATACAAAATAGTCTTTTCAGGTTGGCCCCATTAATATCAAACACATGAAATATCATGTATATGATGGGTCTAAAATGAGAATTTACATATATGTAAGTCATGTTTTAATACATAAAAGGATGTTCAATGCTTTTGATGTGAAGCAAGCTTATTTGAAGATTTGGTTGAAGACCTTACTGCCATCAAGGACAAAGTTCATTCAGTTTTTGGATGGATTTTGGACAATAGCTGAGAATCGTTATACACCTGTTTAAAGGTTTGTATGACTCTCTACATAACTTCAATTGTGGCTTGGTTATCGCATCACCTTGTTTTTATAAAGTTGGTTATTTTGCATCTCTGTAATTTTGTTAACAGTGCATACATTTTTTTTGCCTTTACGGTTTAAGTACCTATCATTACAACTATGTCTTTTATCTTTTGTCTGTACTAGAAAGTATCAAGTTTTGATTGTAGAATATTTAATCCTTAATGTGTTTTTGCGCATGTCTTGAATTGTTTTAGCGGATAAAATGTAGTCATGCAAAGTACCTAACATTAAGGTGCAATAAGGATATTAAGAGGGGGAGTGCCGGCTGGAATAGCAGAGGTGGAAATGTGGGATGAAATGTAGGGGATGTTTGGTTTGGGGGAGAGGGAAGGGATTGAATGGTTCTTTTAAGGACCAACTTGAGGGGGGAGATAAAGGGAACACGAAGGACCAATTGGAACGGAGAGGGGAACCCCACATTGAACCGGTAGTCTGTTATTGTTGGTAGCTGATGCGGGGAGAAGGGGTGGCCCGATCTTCACGTCGTAGGATTATGGATAACTAGCCCGTGCAACCTAGTAATTGATGCGGCCAACCACTGTCTCTATACAGCAACCTGCAACACTCAAATTACTCAACCACACGCTACGGCCTTCGTCTACTCGCTATCGTGGAGCAGACACGTTCAAGCAATCCCAAGGAATCGCAAGAACAACGGAGTAGCAACTCGGAAATAACACCCAATCCCAATTGGTGGTGGAAATGGCTCACACACAAAAGGAACAAGTGTTAACTATTTTCCAAGCATACATTGTGTTACAAAAGAGTGCACCCCTCCTTATATAGACATTGGAGGTCGGTGCTACAGTATGCCGGTTGCTACAGTACACAAATAAAAAGTTACTACTTGGTTTGCTAGTCAAACAAGGAAGCAAAAATCAAAATCCAAATTGGGTTTGGTTTGCTTAAGCAATAAGTCACTAGATATTTTCTCCTCATGGATGTTTGCTTAAGCCATAAGTCACTTGGATATTTTCTCCTCATGGATGTTTGCTTAAGCGATAAGTCACTTGGATATTTTCTCCTCATGGATGTTTGCTTAAGCCATAAGCAACTTAGATATTTGCAAATATGATTTGTCCTCTTGCAAGAAGAGAAATGCAAATTGGTTTTCTCCTTATGGATGTATGGATGTCTTCATCTTGCGTTGATCTTCTGTGTCTACACGATCTTATGTGGTTGCGTGATCTTTTGTAGTTACGATGATATGCATGCTTGCATTATATTCATCACGATCTTCTGTGGCTTCACGATCTTCTATATTTGGCATGTGTTAGCTCTTTCAAAGGTAAAACGTATTTTGTTTTCCATGACCGTGCTCTCATATTCTTCCTGTTGGATCAAGCTCTCCTTGGCCTTAAATGCTTCTTCCTCTTTAAATCTAATAATACATGGAGCATATGCATTAGGTAGCAGCCAATTCTCCTGTAAATTAATCCTTAACTCAGTTAGGAGAGGATTCACCTGTTGATTCGGTATTTTAGCTCTATCTCTTGTGATTGATCCAATGGAAGATTTCATATTTGGAACAATTGTTACTTGCATGCTTCGCTTTATACTTAATGAAGGAGAAAATGGGTTATTGCTGAGGTTATCCGCATCAGTAGCACTTAACCAATTGTTGATCTTTAGAATTTTCGTAATGTTTTATCCGCTAAAACAATTTAAGATATGCGCAAAAACACATTGAGGATTAAATATTCTACAATCAGAACTTGATACTTACTAGTACAGACTAAAGCTAAAAGACATAGTTATAAGGATTCTTACTTAAACCGCAAAGGTAAAAAAATGTATGCATTGTTAACAAACTTACAGAGATGCAAGATAATCAATTTTGTAAAAACAAAATAATACGATAACTAAGTCAATTAAAGTTATGTAGGGAGTCATACAAACCTTTAAACATGTATATGACGATTCTTAGCTATTGTCCAAAATCCATTCAAAAACTGAATGAACTTTGTCCTTGATTGCAGTAAAGCCTTCAACCAAATCTTCAAACAGGGTTGACTCGACATCAAAAGCATTGAACATCTTGTATGTATTAAAATACGATCTCCATATATGTAAATTCTCCTTTAAGATACATTATATACATGATATTTTATGTGTTTGATTTTAATAGAGCCAATCTGAAAAAACTATTTTGTATTAGGAAATAAAAAACTTAGTGCCAAAACATAAAACCAACACATACTCTTTACCTCCAGAAATTCTTCGTTGGCACCACAGCTAACACACCCCTGCAAGACACAGTCTAATCCCCCAATCTTCATGGTGAGGACACTAACTGCAACAAAGTTTATGTAAGCTATAGAACATACCCGACCCTTCCACAGCTATATGAACAACAATAAAATCTGGGATATAAAAAAATTACTTGGTATTTGCTGTCCCTTTACTAAAGGTTCAATCATGTCAAAATCTCGGTAATTGACCAAAATATAACAAGATTCGTTGTCGGACAACCATCTCATTGAGACAAAGTGGAGGTCCCCCTTTGTAAGATCTGAGAAACCAAACCAGAGTCTCACAGATAAAATTAAAAAAAACTATCACACAATAGAGAAGTACCTTCTTTGATATGATGATGCTCCCACCCAATAAACCTCTCGGCCTCATTGTTTCCAAGATCCTCCGACCCATCAGCGTTTCCAAAATCTTTTGACCCAATCGACCACTCAGCACCAATGTTTTTGAAAATTATTGTTGGTATCACTGTTATCCAGATTTAAGAAAGGAATAGAGCAATAAGACTCACAGACATGAACATGCAAACCATCATTACTATATAAAGAGATGATCTATGTTTTTGTTGTTGCTAAGTTCTAACTCAAGAATCATAATACATGGTACAATACTTACTCTAATTGTCAACAACATTTTTATCACGACTTGCTCCAAGTTCACTGCGTTTAGCTTCCTTGTTGGCAGGTGGTGCAGGTTCAGTTTGATATGGATCTGTAAACACGTCGGCACAAATTATGTAAACTAAATATAAAAAGGGAGTTGCTTTCTTTTGTTGCTGAGTTCTGATTCAAGAATAAAAAACATGGTACAATGCATTCTGATTGTCAACACCATTTTTATTACTGCCGGTTTCTAGTTCAGTCTAGTTAGCTCTGTGTTTGTAGGAGGTGTAGCCTTGGTTTGATTTGCATTTGCAAACACATGTCGGAGCAAATTATCTATATGGAGTTGCATTCTTTGTTACACCTACCCAATCTTTGTGCACAAAATTATTTAGATTTGTCACATGAAAGTGATGTTAGTAGATTTGCCAACAAAAGTACTTTGATATCATTATATCTTCTATAATTTGTCATCAAACACACTTATTGAAGACCGTGTCAATGTCCAAAATGACAAATAAGAAAAGAACGGAGGAAGTATTATCATTTTGTTTGGCATATATTATATCAGGATGAATGTTTCAGCTATACATTAACTTGGTAGTAAAACCCTTACTCTAACGGTTACCATTGGTATTGGTAGGTGGTCTTGCCTGCTTCACTTGTCGCTGTCTTCGAGCTGCACCATAACCATTTCAATGAAAATAGTATCATTACGTTACATTTAATGACTAGCATAAAATGGTAAGAGTGGGAAAAACGCTATTCCGGGCACAGAAAAACAAAGAACTACAGATATATTCAAATTAATTTTAACTACGATCATCTGATTTCAGAAAAGAGAATAAAAAACAACAATATTTTTTCATCAAATATAGCACTCACCAGAATGTGAAACACCTCCACCCCGATAGTCTTGCCTCTCCTATGATCGAAGGTCGTAGAGCTTTGTGGCAGCTTTGCCTGTTAATTTGCATTTAAAATTATTTAAATGCATTGTATTTAAAACTGGTATAGAATATTTAAACACAACATAATTCATTACAACGTACTAAATATAGAATGAAATAGAATTGTTATAGCCAGTATAGATAAGTAGTAGTACTCATGGATTAGCTAATAACATTAACATCAGTAACATCAGCGTGCAATAAGCTGCTCGCCAGAAGTATTTTCAGGAATTATATTCCGAATGTTAACACTTTCCAGATAAACTCTTTGTTGTACACGTTCTGCTCCATAAACACCATTCTCTGTGAATATTGCATTGCTATGTTACAATTAGGACTAGCAAATGTTTTTCATAACTATACCACTCACCAGATTGGGAAGCCCCTTGATCATCATGGTTTATCGGCTTCTAGAATCGCAAGACGTGTAACGCTTTCCTACAGCATTGCCTATTAACATTTAAAAAATTGACTACACTGCATTGAAGACTCTAGAATGAACATATTAAACACTGATAACTCATTACAACATTTTGAATATAGAATTAGTATTGTTACAATCACATAGAAATAACATTAGCAACAGCGTGTGATAAACTGCTTACCAGAAGTGTTTTCAGAAATTCCATTCCGAGAGTCAATACCAAGATTCTTCTTCCGTCTTCGTGGTAGACGACTTGAATTACGATCACTATTTTCAGCTCTCTCAATGTTATCATTGGTATCGTCATTAGCATCATCTGCACAAGTATCATCTTTAAATTAGAATATTTAGTGCATTGCAGAAACGATGGTGCTAGAAATACATTATTTTTAGGTATAGTATGCTACACTGCTGTGGCCATGATTATTAATACTTCTTAAGAGTATGAACATTCAGTGTGGATTGAGCTACTGAGTCAGATTGGATGGATGGTCAAGATGTTACCATAGCCACCATTTTTAGTGAAATCATTGTTTCGTTATGTACTTACATTACAATTAGGAGTAGCACAAAATGGTGAAAAAATTTTGCATTCCAAATAGCATCGAATGATAGAGTTAGTCTTGTTATCCTCAGGTCTGGTCGAACCTACGACCACAGCAGTCTATGACGTCATTCTACGACCATGGCAGTCCACGACCACGTTCGAGTACAGTACTAGTCGTAGTCGTAAAAGCACTTTAGCAGTCGTAGTCGTAAAGGGGTCAGGAGTCTGTGTCCGCTTAAGATTCAGAGTGGTTGTAAAAAGGAAAGTCGGGATGCTTCCATGTCGGACTGTCAGCGTGGTATGCCGTGTTGGTTTCAGAGTCTTGTATGTTGCTTCTGTTTATAAGAAAACGAAAAGACGCAGACGCTGTGTATCGCATAGTATCGCATCAAAAAAAGAAAATAATGTGTTTACTCGTGTGCGATCTCGAAGTCTAAGTTCATCGATTCGTCTAGACCCCCTGGGCAATATTTTCCAACATTTAGTATCAGAGCTTAATGGGACGAAGCGATGGCCAAAAAAGAAGTTGATCTGTTGAACTCAGGAGCGCTCGTCAAGCACACGGGCAACGAGCTTCCTCCATCGAAGTCGGGGGCGTTCGTCAAGCTGACGGCAAGAAGCGCTTCGATCCCGATTCAATACCCGATGTTGAGCGAAACGAATTATGACATATGGGCTGTCAAGATGAAGTTAATCTTGCGTACGCTAGGGATATAGTCGGCGGTCGAAGATGGAGACGATGACGACGACAAGGATCAAGGCGTGATGGTGGCAATCTCGCAAGCGGTACTTAGACGACGTGATGATGTCAATCGCCGAGAAGGAAACGGCGAAAGAAGCCTGGATCGCACTCAGGGAAATCCGGTGAGAAATCTTGCCACGCCTCCCTGCCTCGGCCCTATATAAAGAGCCCCTGCCCCCTCGGCACTACCTCCTCTCACCCTACACTACCCCACCCCCTCTCTTTTCCACAGCGCCCAAGGCCTTCCCGTGCTGTGGCCTTCCTTTCTCGAGCATCGACAGCACCACGACGAGAAATTCCGACCGTCCTGAGCCCCAAGGCCCTCGGTCATCGACTAAGCGAGCTCCACCGTGCCTCGATGTGCCCTGTCAGCCCCTCTATCACTCTTGCTCGTCATCGGAATGCCATCCCCGCTGGAGCTAAGCACTACCACTGCCTCCTGCTCGTCGCTGACCATTCTCCGACCCTCCTCGGTAGCTCCCATGTGCACCTGTGCATTCACCATGTACTCCTCTCCCAAATGCATGCCTCGCCGCTCGCAACCGGTCACCTGAGCGCTGGCGACCGCTGGTTGAATAGTGATGGACTGGAGGCTAGAAATGATTATTTTGGCCTAATTAAATATATATATATGTATTATACCTTATATATATTAGAATTTTTGTCAAAAAATTTGGGTGTTTAGCTAAACACCCATGAACAACATTAGATCCGCCAGTGCTGATGCCCTACCCGAGTGCCGCCGTTGCCTGGGCCTAGAGCGGACCGCCGTCGCTAGTGGATGCCGCCATGGTGTTGCCAGCATTTGGGAAGGGAATGGGACTGGGGAGTTGCAAGGACTCAATGCCTTGTCTGGATCATGTGAAGTAGGAGGTGGGACCGGGGAGGTGCAAATTGCTGTTGGGTAGTGCATGGGTCTACTGGAGTTTTTTCTTTCTTCGTGTCGTTTCTTTCGTTGCGTCCATTTAAATCTGTGGACATCTCTCTTTCAGTTTGTCAAAGCCATGCGAGTGCATAAATTCCTTGTAAATCAGCCGATTGTTTCGCATAGCTGCAAACGTTGCTCTTCTCCTTGAGTCGCTGCAAATCGTAGAAGTTTTTATGATGTCGCTGCTTTTCTTTGAGTTGCCGCACCGAGCTTCTAAGTCCGCCGCGCTTCTTCTGCACTGCTCTCCGTTGCGCTTCTTGTGCACTGTGTTATTACCGTCTCGAGTTTCGATCTGTGTCACTATGCTTCTATCTCCATTTTCGGCTTGATTTGATAGTTTTCTCTACTTGTGTCACCTTTCACATCCTTTTCGGCATGTTACCGCGGTCGATTTTGCTCCCACTTACCCCTACCTTCTCGGCCCCTACACTTTGTGCTTTATGGGTTGCTGCACGATTTCGGATCGGAGGCGATCTTTCCGACATAATTTTCCAAGGGCTGCACGCTATGATGACGTCTTCAAGATACGGATTTTGGATTTTTCCTATGTTAGTGTCAACCCTTCTAAATGCAATGCTACTGCAGATGTCTTGCATTTGAGGGAGGTGTTAAGGGTATTCATGTCTTTTCCTATTTTAGGGTTTGAGTCTATGTATTTCTATATTTTGCCCCTTGGGCTATTGCAATATATTCAGACTTCATACTAAACTTACAATTGATACTCTGGAAATTGGCTCTTTTGAGGAAGGGGAATTTATTTTGCAATTAAATATGTGGGACAAGGTAAGGAGACTTAAGTGGAACCTGTTAGGGAGGCACTGTTCCCTTTATTTACTGTTCAAAAGATTTCTAGATGTTTGTCTGAACATAATACTATTTTGTTATCTACTGAACCTGTTGTTCACAAGAAAAAAAGTGTTTAGGTTTGAGCTTCATTGGCTAAAACACAAGGGTTTCCTTCCTACAATTAGGAAACTTTGGAATGAACCTGCCAAGTGTGAAAATTCTTTTAATGTCATTCGATGTAAATTGAAAAATTCAAAAAGTATTTTCAATGCCGGGGTGTTAATGTCATTGGGCACATGAAAAAGAATAAAAAAGAACTTACAGATGAATTGTTGAAAATTGAAAATGCTGAGGAAGAAAACTTTCTTTCTCCTGATCTGTGTAGGAGGGGAATTGACATTCAATTAGAACTTCAAGAGATTTATGCTGTGGAGGAGATTCATTGGTTCAACAGATCAAATGAAAAGTGGCTCCTCCAAGGCGATAATAACACAGAATACTTTCACAGGGTAGCAAATGGGAGGAAAAGAAATAACACTATTTTTTCTTTGTTCGAGAGTGAGGACACCATTCAATGAAATGACAACCTCCTTACTCTGGTTACCAACTATTATAAATCTCTATTTGGACCAGCCCTTGGAAATATGTTTGCTTTGCAGAACTATTTGTGAGGTCAAAATGAGAAGATCTCTAAAGAAGAAAATGAAAATTTAACCCAACCTTTACAGAAGAAGAGATTAAACATGTTCTATTTCAAATGGAGAAAAACAAGGCTCTTGGGCCAGATGGTATCCCAATTGAGTTTTTTCAAACTTGTTGGGATATTGTCAAAGAAGACGCGATGAGACTATTTCATGATTTTCACAATGGAACCCTGGATGTTAGAAGGATGAATTATGGCATCATAACTCTCCTTCCTAAACTGGCTTATGCTGAAAAAATGCCCCAATTTAGGCCCTATTTGTCTTCTAAATTGTATTTATAAGTGGCTAACAAAGGCTCTCTCTTTAAGATTGGAACCATTCATGAAAAAGTGACTGGCTTTTATTAAAGACAGATACATTATGGATGGGGTTATGGTTTTGCATGAAACTAAGAGAAATAAGCAAAATGGAGTTATTCTAAACCTTGATTCTGAAAAGACCTATGACAAGGTCAATTGGGAATTTCTTCTTGATTGTTTGACCTTGTTGAGGTGTACAACTGGGTTCTTAGGGTCATTTGTTCTCAGCCTCTTGTAGCCATCGTGGAAAGTGTTCTGCACAGCACAATCGACTATTTCAAGGAGACATGCAAATGCCGCACTTCATGCAGCCAATCCACAAACATCGTACTGCTCAAAGATGATGGTGACATGCAGGCGAAGACAAAGAAGGGCTAGTTGCACAAGGTCTACGTGAGGGGCAATACGGGGCATTGTTGCGACATGCTCCTGCAGGATAGAGCCGGATTTGGGACGGCTCGGTTCTTTTGTCAGCTACAAGGTATGCCTTAGAGATCATATAAACGGATCTAGCTGCACGTGCAACAAATCAAAACTGTTACACAAGCCATGCTCTCATATCTTCGTCACATGTTTGAATGTGCACCCGGTTTACATTTGATTTTTTTGTTCTGCGTACTAACTTGAAGTCATTTTGCAGGTACGGCTCCTGACCTTTGTAGATCGAACTGGCCTTTCGGCCTCCTAGATGAGCGTGTCAACCGGCTACATCGCGCGTCACGTCGTGTCCGTATCCTTGGGCATGGACGACGCGACTGATTTGGGGGTGATCCACATGCGCACACCTCAAGTGGCCTGGAGGCTAGACCCAGGCTAGACAGACAGGTTTGCACTTCAGCGGCACTGTCTTTTCACCATATGTAGGTTGCGTATTGACCTTTTTTTTGCTTCGTAGGCTCAACGATGCTGAACTACTACCTCTTGCCTGGATGGTGCAGGCCATGGACATGGACGGTCTGGCACCTGCTGCGGTCAGGGACAACGGAGACATGTAGGCCGGCCCGGAGCGGTCGCGATGCTTTCCTTTCAATCACTCCCTATTGACAGCTTTGGTGGACCGGTGGGTTGTTTAAAAAAATTTATTTAAAAAATCGAAAAAAGGGTCGATAAAATGGGCCACTGGGTTGTTGTTTGCCTCCGTCTTGGGCCTCCAAATTGTGGTGCGGGGGAAGAGGGCAGAGAAGGTCTGTTCAGTGCAACCCACGCCACCCCTACTTAGACGCAAACCCTTACTGTCCCACCCACTTTCCCCAAACCCACCTCCCCCTAACCACAGCGGCCGCCTCCTCCCCTCTACATCCCGCCTCCGCCACCTCCTTCCCTCACCTCCCCTTTGCCGCCTCCTTCCCTCTACATCCCGCCTCCGCCACCTCCTCCCCTCGCCTACCCTTCGCCACCTCCTCCCTGCAGCATCCCGCCTACGCTCCCTTCGCTCCTCCAACAACCAGATCCAGAAAGACTGAAGAATGGCTCGTCAGCCAATTCATGATGAAAAGCTGACAGATTACCAGTTTGCTGAAAGAATGTGGTGGCAATAAGATTGCCTTAAATTTTCAGGAGGTATTTCTTTGCACTTCCATTTTCAGTTTCTCGTCAAATTAAAATATGATTCTAACAACTACTGTGTTGTTTGAACACAGAAAAAAACGAACTTATGGAATTGAGAGTTGCGTTAGAAGGCAAAAACTATCAGGAGACAGCATTTGACGATTGTTTTGTGATAATGGAAGGTCGACGTTTCAGATTGTCTTTGACCGGCTTCACAACATGGAAAACTTTCCCCATATGCTATGGCCGAGATCCCTGCAATCTTCAACATAATTCGTAGCAATGGTGAGGACTAGCTGCTGAAAATTAAAGGGCAGCTAGCTGATGTACTTTGGAGTGCCTTTCTGTTTAAACTGTTAATTGTCGAAAAGGTTCTGAACTCTTTCTCAACGCATGTTCAGGCAATGATAATATTGACGCCATTGAAGGCCGTGCGACATTCTGGAACAAATGCAACTAGTAATTTTGCTACTTTCTGAAACGTACTCTTCTGTTTAAACTTTTAACTGTTAAGAGTAATTGTCAAAAAGGTTCTGAACTCGTTTTAATGCATGTGCATATCATGCTATGGAAACTGCTGCTGAAAACATTGAGATTCCTTTTTCTGCAATTAACATAGCTGGTATTCTACCTTGTGTTTGGTGCTATTTGGAATGAAATTTTTTCACCATTTTATGCTACTTTTAATTGTAATGTAAGCACATAACGATACAATGACTTCGCGGAAAATAGTGGCTATAGTAACATCTTCGCCATCCATCTAATCTGACTCACTATCTCAAATCTACACCCGAATGTTCATCTGTTTAAATTGTTCATTGTCAAAAAGGTTTTGAACTCTTTCATAATGCATTTCAGGTGTTTCTAATACTTCTGCTAATGATACATTTGGAGGCTATCAGACAAATTCTGGAATAAAAATAACCAGTAATCTTTTTACTTTCTGGAATGTACTCTTCTGATTAAACTAGATCATGCTATGGAAACTGCTGTTGAAAACACTGGGAATCCTTTTTCTGCAATTAACACAGCTGGTATTCTACCTTGTGTTCGGTGCTATTTGGAATGCAAATTTTTTCACCATTTTGTACTACTAATTATAACGTAAGTATTAACGATACAATGATTTCACTAAAAATGGTGGCTATGGCAACATCTTGGCCGTCTATCTAATCTGACTCAATGGCTCAATCCACACCCGAATGTTCATACTCTTAAGAAGTATTAATAATCATGGCCACAGCACTGTAGCATACTGTACCTAAAAATAATATATTTCTTTCACCATCATTTCTGCAATACACTACATATTTTAATTTAAAGATGATGCCTCTGTAGATCATGCTAATGATGGTACCAATGTTAACATTGAGAGAGCTAAAAATAATAGTCGTAATTCAAGGCGTCTACCACGAAGACGGAAGAAGGATCTTGGTATTAACTCTCGGAATGTAATTTCTGAAAACACTTCTGGTAAGTAGCTTATCACACATTGGTGTTAATTTAATTTGCAATGTGCTTATAACAATACTAATTGTATATTTAATATGCTACAACGAATTATCAATGTTTAATATGTTTATTCTAGATTCTTCAATGGAGCACAATCAATTTTTTAAATGTTTAATATGTTGAATCCGGAAGCCCTTGATCATCATGGTTTACTTCCGGATTCGCAAGGCGTAACGCTTTCCAACAACATTGCCTATTAACATTTAAAAAATTGACTGTGCTGCATTGAAGACTCCAGAATAAACATATTAAACACTGATAATTCGTTACAACATATTAAATATAGAATTAGTATTGTAAGCACATAGCAAATAAAATTAACACAAGCGTGTGATAAGCTGCTTATCAGAAGTGTTTTCAGAAATTACATTCCGAGAGTCAATACCAAGATCCTTCTTCCGTTTTCGTGGTAGATGACTTGAATTACGACCACTATTTTCAGCTCTCTTAATGTTATCATTGGTATCATCATTAGCATGATCTGTACATGCATCATCATTAAATTAGAATATTTAGTGCATTGCAGAAATGATGGTGAAAGAAATACATTATTTTTAGGTACAGTATGCTAAAGTGTTGTGGCCATGATTTTTAATACTTAAGAGTATAAACATTTGGGTGTGGATTGATCTATGGAGTCAGATTAGATGGATGACCAAGATATTACCATAGCCACCATTTTCAGTGAAATCATTGTATCGTTACGTACTTACATTACAATTACAAGTAGCACAAAATGGTGATAAAATTTTGCATTCCAAATAGCACCGAACACAAGGTAGAATACCAGCCATGTTAATTTTAGAGAAAGGATTCTTAGTATTTTCAGCAGCAGTTTCCATAGCATAATCTAATTTAATCAGAAGAGTACATTCCAGAAAGTAGAAAAATTACCGGTTGTTTTTGTTCCAGAATTTGTCTGAGAGCCTCCAAAGATGTCATTAGCAGGAGTATTGGAAACACCTGAAATGCATTATGAAAGAGTTCAAAACCTTTTCGACAATTAACAATTTCTATAGATGAACATTTTGGTGTGGATTAAGACAGTGAGTCAGATTAGATGGATGGAAAATATGTTACCATAACCACCATTTTCAGTAAAGTCATTGTATTGTTATGTACTTACATTACAATTAGGAGTAGCATAAAATTGTGAAAAAAAATTGCATTCCAAATAGCACCAAACACAAAGTAGAATACTAGCTGTGTTAATTGCAGAAAAGGGAATATGTGTTTTCAGCAGCAGTTTCCATAGCATGATATGCACATGATTAAAACGAGTTCAGAACCTTTTTGACAATTACTCTTAACAATTAAAAGTTTAAACAGAAGAGTACGTTCCAGAAAGTAGCAAAATTACCAGTTGCATTTGTTCCAGAATTTGTTGCACGACCTCCAACGGCGTTAGTATTATCATCGCCTGAACATGCGTTGCGAAAGAGTTCAAAACCTTTTCGATAATTAACAGTTTAAACAGAAGGACGCTCATCAAAATACATCAGCTGGCTGCCCTTTAATTTTCAGCAGCTAGTCCTCACCATTGCCACGAATTATGTTGATGATTGCAGGGATCTCGGCCGTAGCATATGGGGAAGGCTTTCCATGTTGTGAAGCCGGCCAAAGACAATCTGAAACGTCTTGACCTTCCATTATCACAAACCAATCGTCAAATACTGTCTCCTAATAGTTTTTGCCTTCTAACGCAGCTCTCAATTCTGTAGGTTTGCTTTTTTTTCTGCGTTCAAACAACACAATAGTTGTTAGAATTATATTTTAATTTGATGTGAAACTGAAAATGCAAGTACAAAGAAATACCTCCTGAAAATTTAAGGCAATCTTATTGCCACCACATTCTTTCAGCAAACTGGTAATCTGTCAGCTTTTCATCAGGAATTGGCTGACGAGCCATTCTTCAGTCTTTCTGGATCTGGTCGCTAGAGGAGCGTAGGCAGGATGCTGCAGGGAGGAGGTGGCGAAGGGGAGGTGGTGGCGGAGGCTGGATGTAGAGGGGAGGAGGCGGCCGCTGTGGTCAGGAGGAGGTGGGTTTGGGGAAAGTGGGTGGGACGGTAAGGGTTTGCGTCTAAGTAGGGGTGGCGTGGGTTGCACGGTACCGACCTTCTCTGCCCTCCTCTTCCCTCGCACCTCAATTTGGAGGCCCACCGACTAGGCCCAAGATGGAGGCAACCAACAACCTAGTGACCCATTGGATTGACCCTTTTTATTTGATTTTTAAATAATCTTTTTATTCAAAAATAGAAAAATATACCCATGCATTAATTTTATACAAAAATAGCCTCTAGTTGCCCAACCATTGGGCGACTGGACCCTATCGCCCAACGACAGAGCGACACATAGGCAATCCGTGGACTGTTGGGTGACAGGTTCCAGTCGCCCAACTGTTGGGCGACTGGAATCTGTCTCCCAACGGTCGGGCGATTGGAACCTGTCGCCCAATGGTCGGGTGATAGCATCCTGTCGTCCAACCGTTGGGTGACTACCAGACTATCCAATTTGGCATATTGGCCCCCCGACCGCGGGTGAATTGGTTGGCGACACATGTCATTTCCTCGAAAAAGGTCCAAGGAGACGTGCAGCCTCCGCGCGTGGGGGGGGGGGGTAAATGGTAATTATTGTAGGTACGTAACACTTATCAAATCTTGTTTGTAAGTTTTTTAAAATTAAAGTGCAGACAATGTCGGTTGATCCGTTTGTGATTTTTGTAGATTGTAAATGGTATGAAATCTGTTAGATTTGCAATAACATTTTACGATTGTCGTAAGTTATTGTAGTGCGATAAATTTTCTGAAAAAAATTTGTGAAGAGGATTGACGTAGCAACAATTTGCAAGTACGAAGGTAAGTGATATTGCGATACAACCAGGAATTCATACACGGAGGAAAACTTCGGATAAATGACGTATGGAAAAGAACACGACCGTTCATCTGACAAGAGGGCTAACGAACCAAGAATGGTACACGCATACCTTTAGGGAATTAGAAATGCAGGGGACATATGGACGAAGAGCGTCGAACTACTGCGTGGAATGTGACCATTTGCCCTTGCAGCCCAGCTCAGTGTTGTAGTCCTCGTTGTCAGCCATGGCCTTGGCGGCTAGTTCGCGCTTTCTCTTGTGTTCCTCCTCATGAGCCTCCCACTCCCTGCGCCTGCACGCTTCCAGGTGAGTTTGCATCTCCCGCCGGATACACTCGCTTCGTTCTTCGCTGCGGTGCCGTTCCTCCATCCTCTCGCGTGCTGTCTCGGCGTCTCACTCCTTGCAATCCAGAGTCCACTGGTCGTGCGGGTGGATCTCCCAGTCAATCCATTTGCGGTAGGTACATAGCAGATCTGGAGACTACGTGAAGAGGGGAGAGCTTGTTAGTGCGTGCACGAACTATACCTACAAGAAACATTAGTTGTTAGGTAGGAGGATTCATAATACGAAGAAATTAATCACAAGGGAGAGTACATACCCATCTACGGCACCAAAGCGAGCCCACAGTTGGCCGGTCCACCGTGCCCCCGTGGTACATCTCCACCCTATAGGGAGTGATGTCGTCCAACATGGGCCGTCCGAGGCTAAAGCACTCGAACGACCACAGCTGCAGTAGGAGCGGACACCCCACGAGGTTCGAGTTTGGCTTCGTTCTGCGGCACTCATCGCACAAGCCGCGATAGGTCACAGCAAGTGCGGTCGAACCCCAGCTAATGTGGGGGACTCTTCGTCGGCGATGGTTGCTGGTGAACAACACCCAATCAAACAGCCATAGCAACTTGGCCTCTAGGTGCCTGTCGGACCCTAGAGCAATGACTCAAGGATTTTCTGTGCAAATCGCACTAGTCCAGAATCAGGTAGTGTATACAGTGGATAACAAAGATTCACATCATGCATATGACATTTATTAAATATAGGCCTCATGGCCAAAGTTTACATCAATGGTTCATAAACTAAAATTAAATATAAGCAGTGAAAGAAGACTGTAGTGTGGAAAGCAGAGCGTAGCAATCTGAACGAGAAGGGCGTCGGCAGGCTTCGACAAAGTCAAGAACCTAGGCTTGAATTGAATCATGTATTGATGATCATCAAGTCATGTGGATGGCGTCATGTGTTGATTCTCAAAGTCAAGAACCTAGGCTTGAATTGAAGTTGTTCATCATCAAACTTCACAAGGATGTGTAAGGCAAATGTATAACTATCATAGGCTAAGGATATGCTTCTTAGTTATTTTGTCAGTCTTGGTATTTGGTGAAAGACCGAGTAGCTAGTGTAGGTTGCCGTACTATTAATAGGAATCTTGACTAGTAGATTGAGTGTGTCATATATTGATAGCTTATTTTGCTTGCTCTAGCTCTTCTAGGCATGAAGCAAGTATTTGCGAATATGTTTTACAAATAGTTGAGCCTCATGCATGATCCTTGTAGCTTGTGACTTTGTTTGCGAATATATTTTGCAAACAGTTCGAATCCATGTTCCTAATCCTTGTGCATGATCGTAAAGTTGGCAAATGTGTTTTGCAACTGTTGTGGATCATGATTCAACCTTTGTTTATATCATACTACGATTTGTAAACGTATTTTGCAAATTTCTTGAAGTATATGCAATATGGACTTTGCTGATCTTTCTGGGCCAATCTGACTGCCATGTTGTAGGGACCCAGATTTTATAATCCGGAATCTACTGTGTTTAGCTGCACTATTCCCTGGATCAGTAGATAGTGCACACAGTTACAGTAATGGACATCAAATTACATATCATGCGGAAGCATAAATAAATAAAATAGTAGACTTACTCATGGGCCGATTAGGCCGAAATCAATAAATTGCAGCAGCGGAACGAAGTACACATGTGGGACCTTCAGGACATGCCCACAGGCAGCCAACTGGAGGTTCGCGACCTAGTTCTTGACATCTTCATCCTCTTCGCCATCGTGATCCAAAAGTATTGTTGAAGTGTAGTGATCCGATTCATGCTTCTGAATTTGTCGCAAAAGCGAGTGTGAGCACAAACCACCATGCTCGCGAGCCAACACACAGGATGCAGTTAAATAGTATGCATGGCTTATCAAAGGAGAGGCTCGGGTTATTTTGTTTTGCAAGGAGTGCTTTTGAATACAATTAATTAATAAGCTCTATGACTTAGCAATTTTGGAACAAATCATAATGTACAAGGAAATGCATTATTCATATCGATTCAGATTCCATCCACCGTTATATGGCATCTGCACCATATAGCAAATTCTTCAGTGTTATAGCCGCTTAACTTACCACTGGGATGACGCCCAGGACAATTCCAAACCAGGGCAGTCCTTTGCCCTTCAAGTTTCCATTCCCAGTTTCCAATATTTTGTAAACAGAACTATATCTAGTTTAAGTTCCCATGTCCGCCCTTGACCGTGGGCACGGCTATTCGAATAGTTTTGACTCTGCAAAGTTTGTACACTTTCACCACAAGAGACAATCAACTCGTTGCCCCACACGATTCCTTAGTCATGTGGTTGAGCAGACCATCACAGTGACTTTTCAAAGTATCTAGTCCCTTTTCTCATCTCACCTTATGGGCTTCTCCCACTTGCGGTGGGTCCTATCTATGCACGGGATGTTCCTCACGGCTACTAGCGTTATTCGGGCTCCACTCCCCTCAGCGCTAGTACGACTGGGGAACTTCACCCTCCACTCGGTGTCCCTTTAGGCCTTCTCTTGCCCTTGCGTAACCACTTCTATCCACTACCAGTGAGATGAGTCCGGGGGTTTCGATAAATTTACTTAGCCAAGCTATACTTTACAGACTTGTGGTTGTACTGTTTTATACGGGTTGACATGACAAGATTCGGTCCTTAGTGGTATATGGACGGTTCTACCACACTCCATAATTTGTGCTTCCACTGCACCACATATCAGCCCCCATTCAATCCGCCCAGATATTTAAGCAAGTTGGGGTTTTTGGGAGCATAAAATATTCATAATCAAAGATATCAGTCATTCCCACCATGACTGCCCAAACCAATTTCTCATGAATAAACGTGATGATGATGTTTGGGGGCATTTCAGCGCCCCCGAGTATCTATGCAATTCTAAGCATGGCGTATACTTAGGGACTTATTTTCAAAAGCTATACCATTTTAATTTTGCTAGGGCGACAAGGTTCACACATGCAAATATTCCAAAGGATGGGTAATATTATTCGAGGTAACAATGGGCATAGAACTAGAATCTTAAATTAACATGTATTTGCATATAAATAACCGCATGTAATTTGATAATTTAAATCAAAGTAATTTGCAGAAAGAGTAGGTTTAATATGATCAAAGTATTGACTCGCCTGGCGCGGTTTACTGCGGTCTCGAGCTCACACAAACTTGTTTCATATGATGATCTTTAATTCCTGGTCTTCATCAATCTCGGTCCCGCTTGATCCGTAGAATCCTTAGAGCTCCAGTTTCTAATTACGCGATAAGCGACTGAATCCAAATAAAAGCAAATAACTCAAAAGATCCAATAAAATCCGATTAAACTCAACTTTTGTATTATTAGGAGTTAACGGGTGATTTGAGTGGCTTAAGGCAAAGCCGGTGGTG
Source organism: Dendrocalamus latiflorus (assembly GCA_017311315.1). NCBI lineage: Eukaryota > Viridiplantae > Streptophyta > Magnoliopsida > Poales > Poaceae > Dendrocalamus > Dendrocalamus latiflorus. The sequence continues at coordinate 6,586,203 of CM029629.1, read as the reverse complement.
GAAAACAATGAATCATTCTTTTATTGATGTTTCTTTTACTATTTTTATATTCATCAAGGAAATTCCATGAGTTAAGATATATATATACATACACATGTTTGTATGAATTTAGCCGAACATTATTTTATCAAGGTTAGCATTTACGAATTAAGGTATGTGTTATATCCACTATGCATACATTTGTAGATTTATTAAGTTGGCTTTATAGTCTATATATATATATATATATATATATATATATATATATATATATATATATATATATATATATATATATATATATATATATATATATATATATATATATATATAGAGGTATTTATGTAACAACAATCAATTAGTTTATTTTTGTAGAAACAAGAGTTTTTTCCTTGTGCCTTAAAATGTTCAGAAAGGACAGTACTCAAAGGATTCGATACTCAGTAATTGAAAGGACTTGGTAGTCAGAGGATATATATATATATATATATATATATATATATATATATATATATATATATATATATATATATATATATATATATATATATATATATATATATATATATATATATATATATAGCAAAGGAAGACATATTATTTTATGCGGCCTAACATTAACTTGTTTACTAAGGTGTAGGTTAACAAGATCATTTTACCAACTAACGACCCATGGGTTTCTTTTATTAGACTTACGAAGTCGTACTTTGGGTATGGTACTTAGTTGATGCTCGGAGAACTGAGGGTCACGGGTGCTTCATATACCTACATCCGCATTTATTATTTTTCATGATTTTAGCTTCACTTAGGATCTATTCTTGCGGACCCTACTATACATTCTCACTATCACTCACATCTTCAAATCCATACCTTAGCACCATTTTCTTTCAGATTTGCTTTTTAATGTAAAGCCCTATTAGTTTCTCCCTTTGATGATTTATGCATTTTTAGTTACAATGTTGCGAACCTTGGGTATTTACTCAGCTACCTTTTACAATATTTTCCTTTAGTCTTTCATGTTGCAAAATAACTTTTTATTGATCATTTACCAAACTCTATGAACATACAACTATTCAGGTTTAGGTTTTTCCGACAATTTTATTTTACTAGGCATTACTTGATTTCCACAAATCTACTCCTATTATCGCATGTACACATATTCATCACTAGATTATAGGTTATTGTACTTTTATTTGGTTTTATGACAGCTATTTATATTGGCTATTACTTTAAAAAGGGCTCTCATGATATTTATATTTTAATTACATATGATATATATATAAAGTCTACCCTTTTAAGATTTCATGTTTGGAAGTATTTTAATGTTAGTGTATCCATATATCCATAAGATTATTTTGTTACTTGATGACCTAGGGCCATTATGTTGGAATATGCCACTGAGGTTTGTTTATTGATAGCATGGTAACTGTTGGGCATATATGCTTACATGTTAATTAAGGCCAGCTTATTAAATATATACGTTTATTCAAAGGCTGCTTCTCCTAATTAATGCCTCAATATATAATTAGATTTACAATGTAAATATTAAAGTTACACTAAACTACATTTTATTAATGCATTTAATTGATAACTAGACCTCATCTATATATCTAAACTATTTTAGTTGTTCATATAGTAAATAATCACATATTAAAATGTTAAGTACCCTTAGTTTACATACTAATTAATCTTTATTAGCTTCTTTAAACTATTACCAAATTTCTCATGATTCTTACTAATTAAAAAGAGCTACAAAATTTAAAAGTAAAAAGGTGGGGAGAATTTGCAGCCTACCAGGTTCGAACTTGGGACCTTGGGTCATTTGCCGATTGTTAAACGCGCTCGGTCTAGCCAACTGAGCTAGAGCTCCTTCGTGACTACCAAGGAGCAACCCCTTTACAAATTGCAATGCAGCAGCTGAGCTCCCCACAGAGCCTTCAGCCGAAACGGGGAGGTGGGTTCACGGAGGAGATGGCGGCGCCGCCATCGGGCGGTGCCCGGAGAAAGGATGGTGGTCGGCAAAATGGACTGCGGAGGGGGTGGGTAGGCCCAGGGAGCGGCGGTGTAAACCGGGAAGAAGTGGGGGTGGCTCGGGCGGTTATTTGAGGTGAGGAGAGGGCACCGGCGGCCGGAGAGGGTGGGGGTTGAATTGAGGTGGGCGTGCGCTTACGGGGGCCAGAGGGAACTCACCAAGGAAGAGGAATTGGCCGGGGAGGCACTGAGGTGATCTGGCGGTGTGGACGGGAAGGCGGCGGAGGGGCTTCGCGGCGCCGGCGAGATGAGGTGAGGGAGAGCCACCGCCGAAGCTTGGGGATGACTCGTGATGCCTCGGGGATGCTCCTGAAGAAGGCAATTGAACCGGAGTGGCTTGTGGAGGGAATGGCCCGTGCGGGAGCGCCGGCGGTTCGGAGCTAGCACTTGAGCCCGGGCTGAGTAGGGGAAGGGGAGGGAGGCACGGGGGAGAAACGGAGTAGTGGACACTTCGTATATAGCTGCAGATGGCGGGGGAACCGGGCGGAGCGGGGTGAAGGTCCGCCGGGCAACGACCGGCACGGGGCTCGGCGCACAAGTGACGGGACGAGCACAGAGCGCAGGGACGCGACGTCGGTGGAGCGGCGCAGTGCAGAGCAGGGGATCCCGTGGGGATTTGCCATGATAGCATGCGCTGCTCGAGGAACGGCAGAGAGGAGCTGGAGCGCGTGATGCGACGGAGTGGCGCGGGTAAGAAAAAGAGGCGGGCAGCGGATCCAGCGGTCGGAAGCGGCGGCGTCCTCCGGTCTGAAGCTGGCGCCCGCTGGTCCGAGCGCGGGGGAAGAGGACGGGCTGGGCTGCGGGGCAAGCAGGCGAGCTACGGCCCAGGGAGGGAGAGAGAGCGGCGATTTGGGGAAGAAGATGAACAGTGGGGAGGGGGCCGCTCGAGCAGTGGAATTGAGGAAGGGGTTGGGCCACTCGGCGGGGAAGCAACAGGTTGGCTGGCCGGTGGGAAGGCACGGGGGAGGATGGGGGTTGGGCCGGGCCAGTTGGCCGGCCTGACCTCCACTATTTTTTTTATTATTTTCCTTATATATATTTATATATACATTTATCTAGTTTCTTACTTTCTTATTTTATATGCATATATATATATATATATATATATATATATATATATATATATATATATATATATATATATATATATTTCATGTATATCCTTGTATATGCATTTTTATGTTTTGCTCTAAACTCTTGGTATACTTATATGTGTATGTGTATACATGTATTGGTTTGTATTTTACTTATTTTTATTACCCTTTTGTAATACTATCTTTATTATGAAATTTTTATATTTTAATTTTAAATCTCTCCCTCCTTATGATGAGTTACCTTTTTAACTTTAAATTCAAAATTATAAATTTCTTTCACTCCCATATGTTATTTTCATTTTCCAGAAATTTTCTTCAACGTTTTGGAAACTTAACCAAAATTTAGGGAACACCAAGGGAAATTCAAATTTCTCAAGGGAATCCATTGCAAAATAATTTAAAAGCTTCACATTTTCAAATTTCAAATTTCGGGATGTTACACATGTGTTGGCCAGTAAGACCGATGGTATGTCAGATCCCTTGTGGGCTAACTAATAGAGGGGTGTGCTTTTGCCCCCTACCAAGGCTAGTTAGACCGCTATGTGTTGGCTGGTCTGATCGATGGCGTGTTGGTAGTCTAACCAAGTAACTCTCAGAATGTCTGATTTAGTCATTCAGGATATTTTGACAAAACCCTTGGATTTGAGCTCCTACGTGGAGCAATTTGACTGGCCCCTTAGGTAGTCTTATCGATTGTAGCGGTCTGACCGATCCTTGTGTGGACGGTCTGACAAACAGCATCTATAACAACTAGTTTTCTAGCAATTACGATGGCAACCGGTCTGACCGACTATATGTTGGTAGTCAAACCGGTATCGATTGTTTTTGCTGAAATGTTGTGCTAACTGCTAGTTTCTTGATGTGGGGTATAAATACCCCTTGTGGCCGGTTGAGCATGGTTGGTGGTGCTCCATTCTTCCTTCTTGAGCTAAGAGCAAGCCCTCTCACCTCTTATGTGCATGTGTTACACTTAGTGAGCTTAAAGAGGCAAATCCTTATGCATATATTGCACTTGGTAGTGGATTTTGTATCCATTGGGTTTCGGCACTTGATTCATTCAAGTGATTGTTTTCGACTTTGTTACTATTAGTGCTTGCAAATACCTAGACGGTTTGGAGGAGTTGTGCCTGTGATCTTCTCAAAAATGCTTGTGAGAAGGCCCAGGGCTTGTGAGTGGCTTGGTGCTCACCATCTTCCGAGTGGAGGAAAAACAAACATAGTGGATTCGAGGTGTTGCCTTAATTTGTGGAGCTGATCCCATTTGTTTGGGCTCACCTTAATGTAAATTAGGAAAGACCGGTAAGTCTGCTAACATTACGGTAAAAAGAGATCATGTTATCTTGTGTTGGTTTGCTCACTTGTGCTTCATACTGTGCAATTTATATTCCTAGAATTGAATTGACTGTTTGTCACCTTAGAATTGTAAATCTTGACGTAAACTTAGATCGTTAATGTACTTAGTTGAGACTAGTTGATTTAGGCTTTAATTGTGCAAAACCGTTTTGATTTACACTTCCTCATATAAATCTGGTTTTGGCTAAAGAGAATTTTAAACCACCTATTCACCTCCACTAGTCAATCTCCTCGATCTTACACTAGCCTTTTCTTATTTTGAGTTGATCTAATGAAATTGAAATCTCCTAGCTGCAACCAATGTTTATCATCTGGAATAACCGGATTGTAAAGCCAATCAACAAAATCATCTCAGGGTTGTCCCTCGGAGGGTCCATAAATATCTGTCAATGTCCAAGAATCAGAGCACTGAGAAGTGGTAAATTCAACAGTTAAAGCAACTGTTAACTGATGAATGTCAACTCCAGTGAAAATGGCACTATTCCAAACTATTAAAAGACCACCAGAAGCACCCACAGAAGGAGAGAACAAATTTATCGAATATCTTTGGAGCAATTTTTTCATGTAAGAATGATCAAATGTTTCTTTTTTTGTTTCCTCAATGCAAATTACAGTACAGCCACTTTCATCCACTTTTTCTCTTATGGATCTCCACTTCTCGTCTGAATTAATTACTTTAATGTTCCAATGAAGAATCTTCCATTTTTTGTTATTTCGGGCTGTATTCATCAGGAATTATAGAGAACAACAAAGAAGTTAGCAAGAATATCAAGTCTGGCTGGAATTCAGAAACATTAACCATGGCAATAAAAGTTTTCACTGTAGCAACATGAAACATACTTAGACAGACTGAATTTAAGAGTACTAGCCTGGAACAGGACCAGGCTTTAGCAACATCCCACTTATTCCAAAACAAAAAGATGCAAAAGCAACAGAGCCATGCATTGTTGAGCTGCTTCAAGTTGTCTTTGGCCCTTCACTGGTTTCTTCATCTATCTTGCTTGCAAGGAGCTTGGCTGCAGTCAACTCCGAAGGAGAGACATCACAAAGATCTTCACCCCACTCCTGCATCAGATTCATCGGAGTCTCTGGAGGTTGAAGCTTCTTGTCTTGAACACCTGATGTCACCGGAGCTGCTGCGTCCGCTTGATCCTGAAGAAGCTGTGAAGAAAATTTCTGCTTCTGTTTTTTGCGACCAGTGTCCGCTGTACCTGACGTGGATGAAGATGGAGCACTACTCGGTGGCACTTTGGATCTCTTGCGGCGATGATCACTAAGTTGCTCATGCTGGTATCCCCCAATTGGTACATTAATTCTTGGGCTGCGACGATGATCCTTGTCACATATTGGAGTTTTGACATTCTTCCTTATGCGGCGCTCAGGAATTTTCTTAGGTGGCAAAAGTGGCTTTTCCACGTACATAAACAGATGTTGTTCCTCAGTGGCAAAACGAACAGTGGTTAATTCCTTGCCCTTTTCTGTTCACAGAAGGATCTTCAAACTGCAATCTGCGAGCTGTTTTTTTTCTTTGGTGATTCTAATTGAGAATGCTGAACAGCTGAACTGAATTGCAATTCTCCACAGAGATATCTGGTTGACACTCAAACTGCAGAATGATTGGATCAAACGCCATAGTCCATGTTCTCTTTGGTTTGAAACATTTGAAGTCTGAAGAAACTTGCCTTAAGGAGATAGAGTGTGAACAGGGACTTTGTGAAAAAAACCACCCATTTGCAGAAACAATCAACGTAAAGCTTCCTGAAAGAACACTGTTGTCTGCATGAGCTGACTGTCATGATTATCATGCTGCTCTTGAAGTACCACTTGATTGTTGATAGGGACCAAAGCAAGGGCATTCTACTCTTGAAGTACCACTTGATTGTTGATAGAAACCAAGGCAAGGGCGTTCTCGTCCTGTACTGGGTCTTGAACAATCTCCTGCAAGTTCACTTCCATGATCGGCCCTGGAGCAGGAACATAGTTCATTGAAGAGGCAGCTGAGGCAACCCCTGATGACATCGATACCGAGTACTGTTGCTGAGCTGCAGGGGCAGCATCAGGTGCTCAGTTTTGTTGCTGCTGCTGCTGTGGATTCCAATTCCTCCATAGAAGATCCGGTTGTGCAGGGGGGCAGATCATGAAACACAACCTCATTAGTATCATCACTGGCAACATTCTGATGGGGGGTTTGGTTCAAAGATATTTTGTGGCAAATCCTCATCTCGAGGAATAACACCCCCGGAATTCAGTGTTAAGAATGAGCACATGGACCGTCCAAGACTCCCCATTGCCGCCAAAAGTGTTCCCCTTCTTTAAGACTAACTTTCTAAGAATGGAGTCTAGATTGGGAGCCAAGACCTTCACTGGTATCCTGCCCTTAACTCTATCTCTATTGTGGCAGAGCAAAAGTTTTCCAAACTTTGAGACTGCTATTAGCGATATACCCTAGAGACAATCATAGAGATGATTATATCACTTCTATCATCTTTTAAATAAATATTATTACATTCTTTAAATGATTTATCATTTATAAAGATTAGTAAGTACGTAACCTATTGGTGAATCTCTTTATTTGTTATATGATATCATTTTAAAAAGATCTCTCGTCGGATATCACTGGTCGAAACAACAATGACTTATAAACCAACACATGTATTGATTGATGATCATATTTTATCGATCATAAATATAGGGATATCAAATCAATTTATGGACACATGTTAGAAACATGGTGTTTGATTAATCCACCTTAAGACACTGCTGAGACTGTTATATTTTATGTGTTATCAGTGTGTCTCAAGCAATGATACTGTATAATCCTTGTCCTGATATCGGCATAGTTTGCTCCATGTGTAATAGTACACTTATGGATTGCCAAACGCTATATCGTAACTAGGTAGTTATAATTGTATCTTTCGGATATACTATGAAACATACGGAGGAAAGTGACTGGCCAAATATGGGATTTGCTCCTCCTTCATAACAGGAGAGATAATTCTGAACTCCTCGATATGGTCGGATAAAAAAAGTGCATGGCCATGCCATGAGTGCCTGAAGAGTCGATCATATAAAGTTATCCATCACTAGATTGAGAAAAGATTAAATAATCCATTGATAACATGTTTCTCACTTACAGTTCGATCGGATATCGTGAGGCAAATGAAGAATACGTAAATAGGTCGATAGGTCCAACTAGATGCGATATGGTCGTATGGAGATATTAATTGGTCGTGAGCTAGTCGGACATATCACAGACTAGTCTGCAAGCTATTTGTATGGGGATACGAAGTGGTCGTGACCATATATGATCCGGGTGTAAGGAGTTATAAGCTAATCGTGAGTGACTAGGACTTAGTTACAGATCATATTGCATAAGATTCATCTAGATTGATCTTTGTGTATGTTTGGGAGTCGATATGTCCTGCTAGGGATTGTTTTCGACCAGTGATCAGAATAGCGTTTTCAAGTTATAACCAAGTATACATGAACCTACTGGGTCACATACTTAACAGTTGGAACAGTGAGGGTCCGGATAAAAGACTTTGAGTAAGATATGATCTTGACTCGTATTAGATAAGGATCCGATCAAAGACTTTCGAATAAGATATAATCTCTACTCATGTTGGGTATGGATCTAGTCGGAGTCTCTATATAAATGGGTGCATGGGTTGAGGGTTGCGAGCAATTAACGTATCCACCGAAACCCTAGCTGCCATCTCTCACAGACCCTGCTGTGCGCGCTAGTGCTAGCACTCGACGCATGGTGTTCTATCCCCAGACGTGTGAGTGCGGTACTACCGATATTTGTATTAACGGCTAATTTCTATGCATTTAATGAACCCTAAGTAGCCATTGAATAATGGGTACGATAGTACTAGTTGATACATGGCGGTAGTACCACTCTACCTGATTTTTAAGGATTTCGTCCCCAACTGTCATTTTGGTGGGTGGAGGCTATAAATACCTCCCTACCAGTAGCAAGCAAGCACCCTTGAACCCTCATTGAATACTATTGAGCTCTTGTACCCCTCTTATCAACTCTTGTGCACTATTTCTCATTTTGAGGTTGTTGAGAATATTCAACTGCATTCGCATCATCTAATTGATAATTGTGGCACTTGAAGACTTTTAAGAAACTATCATTGACTCATTACTCTTGGTGATAACCGACACTTGGACGGCTTAGAGGAGTTAGCGCGTAATCTCTTCAAGAAGATTGTGTAGAGACCCGGCATGATTGTGAATGTCGGAGCTCATCTCCCAGAGCGGGAAAGAGCTACCAATAGTGGATTGAGAAAACACTCAAGTTGCACAAGGAGCCAGCTTGATTAGTTCAAGTTATCTCAATATGGATTAGGGAAGACTGATAAGTTTTCAAGACCACGAGAAAAATTCTCACGTCCTTCATATGGTTTAATTCTCTTGCCCTTTACTTTCCGCACTTATATTTCAAGAAAGTACTTGTTTGACTTGTTTAGCTAGAATGATATCTTGCCTAGACATACATTTGTGGTGCTATAGTAAGACTTAGAGTTTTTAGGTCCTGAATATGCAAATCAATTTTATTAGTTCATACTTAATCTGAAATTATGTTTAACCAAAAGAATTTAAAAATCTCCTATTCATCCTCTTTCCACCCGCTCCCAGCCTTCTTCGCAAAGACCGAAGTCTTGGCCTGGGACTGGTCCCCACATGGCATCGTGGCGTCCTGCCGTGAGGGCCTCCTCACAATTCGCTATTCTGTAATAAGTATAGTCTCTCTCTGTTATGCAGGATGCAATTGAAGGATGCCAAAAGCTCTGTGGTGGACATGGCTACCTGAATGGTAGTAGGGCTGTAAACGAGCCGAGCTCGAGCGAGCTTGACCTAGCAAGCTCGAGCTCGGTAGAAACTCGAGCCGAGCTCGAGCCGAGCCTAAGATCAACATCGAACTTTAAGCTGGGCTCGAGCTCGGCTCGAGTTTCTACCGAGCTCGCTCGAGCTCGGCTCATCTAGGCTCGATGCGTACCTGCATGCTGCGTGGCCGGATCCCGGTCGAGGAGGGGCGGCGCCGGCGGGGGAGGAGGGGCGCCGGGGGGAGGAGAGGCATCGGCGGTGCCGCGGTGGGGGAGAGGAGGGGCGGCGGCAGGGGAGAGGAGGGACGCCGGGGGGACGAGGGGCGGCGGCGGGGGGCGAGGAGAGGCGGCGGCCGGCGGGGGGCAAGGAGGGGGACCGGGGGGGCGGCGGCGGGGGAGAGGAAGGGGACGGGGGGCGGGAGAGGGGGGTGGCGGCGGGGCGAGAGGCGAGGAGGGGAATGGGGGGAGAGGAGGGGCGCCGGTGGGGGGAGGAGGGGCGGTGGCGGCCGGGGGGGCGAGGAGGGGGTCAGGGGGACGGGGGGCAGCGGGGGAGAGGAAGGGGTCGGGGGACGGGGGGAGGAGGGCCGGCGGCGGGGGAGAGGAGGGAGGGGGACGGGGAGGCGGCGGCGGCGGAGAGGAAGGGGACGGGGGCGGGAGGGGGCGGCGGCGGGGGAGAGGAAGGGGACGGGGGGGCGGGAGGGGTCGGCGGCTGGGGGCCGGGGGGGCGAGGAGGGGCGACGGCAGGGGAGAGGAGGTAGTCGACGGGGGGGACGGGGTGGGGGGCGGCCGGCGGCGAGGGGCGGCGGGGCTGCGGGTGGGCCGTGGCCCGTGGGGGCAGGTGGGGCGCGCCAGCGCGGGGGGAATTAGGGAGAAGCGGGAGGGAGGGGTGGGGACTGGGGGCGTGGGGCGCTGGGGCGGCGTGGCCCGTGGGGGGATTAGGGTTAGGGAGGGGTAAAAAAATCCTAAGCTCGTGAGCTATTCGAGCTCGGCTCGTTAAAGCTCGCGAGCTTAGGATGAAGCTCGAATTCGGCTCGTTTGGAGCTCGAGCCAAGCTCGAATCGAGTCTAGAGCGAGCCAAACTCGAGCAGCTCGCGAGCCTCGAGCTTTTTTTACAGCCCTAATGGTAGTGGGCTTCCTGAATTGTTTGCTATCTATGTTCCTGCTTGCACTTATGATGGAGACAACACTGTTTTGCTTTTGCAGTTTAGTATGTTATTCCTTAGTTATATGGATATTAATCGTAATATTACCTGCTTGTGGTTGAGCATGCATGACCTCACAGATTGGATCCTATCTTATCTTTTTTAATATGTTTTTCCTATACCCAATTCTGGTCAATAGTATATTCATAACCTTTGGTGGTCTCTGCGGGTTGCAAGGTTTCTAATGAAGACCGTTTCTCAATTGGCTTCTGGAAAGCAACCTGTCGATACAATAGTTTACATGGGCAAAATACAGTACTTGATGCAATGCAAATGTGCTATAAATACAGGTATGTAGCTAGATGTTCTGGCATGCTCTTTACACTATAGCATTCTTAACTAGATTTGCTGTTTGTCTGGAGCCTACGGGTAAGCTATTGTTGACCGTGTGATGATCATCACACTAATTCATCTTGTCATGATTCTCAACAGCCGAAGAATGGCTTAATCCTACTGCCATACAACAGGTATTTGAAGTTAGGGCTCTCAGGATGGTGGTAAATTGTGCCCAGAACATAAGCAAGGCACCAAGCCAAGAACAAGGTCGGTATTGCACATATTGATCTAGAACCAGTAAAACATGGGTTCTTAGGGCCATGACTACTGTACAAAAAATGCATAATAAAAGGAAAATCATATTGTATTTCCTTCTATTTTGTTTTGGTTTATAGTATTCCTCCTGCTTTACACTTGAAGCTGAGGTTATACATTCTTTTACCCTAGATTAATTGCTAAGATCCCTTTGGAAATTTGGTGTACTCACACACATTGATGATCTCATGCCTTGCAGGTTTTTCTGAGCTCCCACCTAATCTACTTGAGGCTGTTGTGGCTCATATCCAGTAGATTATTGTAACCAAATGAGTAGTCTTCAACCTTGTTGGTGATGTGCCATTTCTTATAGAAAACATGGCCTGGGTTTTTATTGTCTGGAGCAGTTGTAGTTTTAGTATTGATTTGTTGTTTTCGCTATGCTTAGTTCATTGAGAAACTAGAGCAGGATATTCCTGGATATGAAGGATCAACTCCAGAACCTCTGCAACGTTTATGCACTGTATCTTCTTCACAAGCATCTGGGCGACTTTCTGGCAACTGGGTGCATTACACCAAAGCAGGGGGCACTAGCAAATAAGAAGCTTGGAAAGCTTTACGCTCAGGTAGGTCAGTATCTCTATCTCGCTCTCTTCTGTGTGGCCATATCATTCCAGGGAAAACACTTCACTTGATGAAGCCTTTGGTGACTTAAAAAAGGGAACGTACATACAATGTGGTGCAGGTCCGGCTGAATGTAGTTGCATTGGTGGATGCGTTCAACTACACGGACCACTCCCTGGGTTTCGTTCTTTGGCGGTACGACGACAATGCGTACAACGAAAAATTCTATTGGATGACGGTACACAGGATGATTTGTGTATCAAGCCAATTAAAAGTTGACACGTGGCATAAAACTGTAGTAAGTATTGTAGCAACACTGCAGCCATGTGTGTATGGTTTTTGGCATATTTTGCTAATACCTTTATATTCGTACATAAAAAAAGAGTATGTTCAAAAAACTGTACATACCACCTTAAAAAAAGGTCTGCACACCACTTAGATGGTCTTATATACTTATATAATACACATTCATATCATCCGTTACGTTAGACACTCCCTACTTTGCGAGCTATAGCATAGGGAGTAACTACACTCGAGAGATATATACTCCTTTTTATGTACGAATATGAAGGTATTAGCAAAATATGCCAAAAACCATGTGCTCTTGCAATTTTTTCATGTGACTAGCATTGGAGTATCTTAGAATTAGCATATGAGTATACCTAAGGTGATAAAGGAGTATGTTATATTCGTTTATGCGGTATATTATAGGTGTGAGTAACTACACCTGCGACCATGTGCTCTCTTGTAATTTTTGCATGTGACTAGTATTGGAGTATCTTAGAATTAGCATATGAGTATACCTAAGGTGATAAAGGAGTATGTTATATTCGTTTATGCGGTATATTATAGGTGTGAGTAACTATACTGCGAGTAGAATGCATTTTTTCTATCTATGTATACAGTGCAATTATTTGTGGCTTGAGGAATGATGAATTGTAAGGAAGCGATATGTATGTGACACATATGTACGTCGGCTTCAGCGCTGGTGGTGTGTGTGTAGTGAAATTATTTGCAGCTTGAGGAATGATAGAATCGTGAGGAAGCGATATGTATGTGACACACATATGTACTACATCGGCTTCAACACTGGTAAGTGGTAACACTTGCACTGCTTACCGCTTACACTGCACAGGGAAGTTGGCTTGTGGCCAGATGACTAGGTGTGTGGGGTGCATCTAGAAAGTAAGGTTTTAGTAGAGAACTTAGGAGACAGTTATTGTATTGACTGGAATAATTGGCTCAGGTGCATGATTTTAATATCTAGCCCCATGGTTGGATCATTGGATGTTTCTATCTCTCCATCAAATCCGTGATGAATGAAACCGGAATGCACATTTTCTCTCTTAGCGAGTATGTGCTTGGTGTGAATAAATGAGTATCCATGATGGACAAGATGATATCAATTTGCCGCAAATTGATTGGATGGAAAATGTGAGTTTTGGTGGCACATTGTGTAAATCAGTGCAGTAGGCCATGTGTGCTGAGTCGAATTTCTGGTGAAGCCTCGTGACGTAATTACTTAAGCAGCAATTATAGGGTACCCTAAGAAGGAAAATGTTCTGAAAAGGATGTGGCATTTCTATGGGGGAAAGAGTCGTTAGACAAAGGGAGGGGATAAAGAAAAAGATGACAGAGGATGGTGCATGGGAGGCAAGGAAAAGAATTATTGGATTGGTTGTGTACAGTAATGAACCAAGCATCAAATTCTTCTAATCTTACGCTTCTTCCTCATCTTCCTTGAGAATTAAAGAGAAGAATAACCAAATAGTCCAGTCCGACTCAACCATGATAGCAGCAGCTAGAAGGCATGCCAAAGAAACCTTGCTTGAACTAGCGGTCCTTCATTTATTTAATGCACCTTGTGGTTGCCCATGGTATAGTTTTAGATCACGTTTGTTGATATGTATCACTCTCTTTTTGTACTCTGTAGTAACACATAGGCATCTTGCTAGCTATATGTTGAGTATGAGTACACGATTCAAAATTGAACACACTAGTGGAGGGAATCCTATTGTGAATTGAGGATAAAGAGTCATGGTGGGTCCCACATGTATTTTTATTCATCTTGTAATCAATGCATAAAATTGTTCCCTTATTTCCTAAATTTAGCAATAATCATAAATTATTATTGTTTGCATGAATCATGATGCATGTTGTGTGGCTGATAGTAGGAGCACCTACAAGAGGGTGTAGATTGACATCGTCGCCAATTAGGCAGATTTTGGCCTTGCTCCAAACAGCTTAAAGCTCTAGCCTCTGGCTTCCAGAAGTCAAAGGTGGGTTCTTTCAGGCAGTAGCTTATGGCTTTTGAATTTTAGTTGTTCGTCAGAGATAGTATGAAGAGAGAGAGAGAGAATCGTATACGATTTTGGCCGATATAGCTGAAGTTAGTACAGTGTCTACTATAATCGACTTGTAGACCCTGTCTTGAAAAGACATGCTATTTAAAAACTAGTTACTGTAGCAAAAGTCACAAGTAGCAAGCCCAAAAGAACCTAGCCAAAAGCCACTTGAGACGCGTTGGCTTCTTAATTTCGATATTTTTGCTTTTTTGCTTTTTGCTTTAATCCTTTGCATTGTCCATGATGATATAATGGTTTTTTTCTCATTTTTAATTATTTTTTCTCACCTTTTGACTTCGAAAAAGTTAACAACCGCTACAGTGCATTTGCAGCCAAAAATCAACAGCTGAAGCCAGAAGCCAGGGTTTAAAAGCTGTTTGGAGCAACCCCAAAAAGGAGAGAGGGGTTCCTACCTTGCGGCCACTTGCACACTATGTAGGTCTTAGCCTTCGTCCTCCCTTGACACGTGGCAGCTTGTGCACTGCCTCGTGGTCGCCTTCCCCAACCTGAAGAGCTCACCTTCTTCCTCCCTCTCTCCCCTCTCCAATCCAACCCAGATCCTTCCCTCTCATTACTTTCAAAAATCTGAAACTTTCAGAAAAAATATCAGAGATTTCAAATAGGAAAAATTTTAAATTGAAAGATTTTTAAATAAAAACTTCAAATTAAAAAAAAATTGGGGAAATTTCAACTTGAGAAATATCAAATTGGAAAAATTCAAAATGGGAAATTTCAACTTAGGGAATTTTTAAACCAGGAGATTTCCAAATTGAGGGGAGGCGAAGCAGCCACATGGCTCGTGGTTAGGGATGGCAATTTTCCCGCAGGGAATTTCCCCAGGGGGTGGGGGCAATCTCGCAACACGGGGGAACAGGGACAAGGCAATCTCCCAAAATTTGAATCTATATGTTAGAATATATATTTTGAAACTATTTTTTTTAAAAAAAGTATGCCCAAATAATTATAAATTAATAAATAAAGTCATATTATTATTCTTATAAATATTTTACCTTATTTTTAATCCCCCGCGGGGATCCCCATGGGGATCGGGTCCCACATGGGGGCAAATCCCCCTGGTATGGCTTACGGGGCTGCGCTGGCGGGGATCATGTTGATTACAATTTGTAAATAAAATTATGTTGTTTTAAATTATTTTGCATGTATATTTTTATTCAACGTGTTTCAATTCAGTTTTAAACTTAGTTATTGCCTACTTGTTAATTCCTCCTTTGATATTGATTCTTGGATACCTTGTCACCCTAGAATAAAACTCTGGTTAGTACACTAGTATAGACTAGATGATTTTGTATCAAATGGTTAGACCTGATTAGACATAATTTTTGTTTTGGGATAACTTTTCATATAAAATTATAAGCTTTTCAAATGCACTCTTGACTTTGGTGAGTCAAGAAAGGCTATGAATTCTTTCAAAACAAAATATAATATATAATTTAGACTTAGGTAAATGGTTAGGTGGTGGGTGCTTGCTGGCATGTATTGTTGTTCGGGGACACAATTTTGATTGCCAAGCACAAGGGGTATGTGGGAAGTGCCTAAGTCAATTAAGGACCAGTCTGTGAGCTACTGGTACAAAGCCCTAACGTACTACCACAAGACTGATATGGGACAGTTCTAACTAACTAATTTGCAGGTCCCAACCTCAGTCTCACTGTAGATTGAAAGTGAGCGGGGCGTAGGCTATGTGAAGTCTCACTTGGCTCAAGAGGGTGTCCCGATCTGGTGGATTTCTTACTGAGTGAAACTTTAGTGTTGGCTTGGCCAGATTGAAGGCTTTGCTTTGTAAAGGTCTCGTTATGATTTTCTCAATCGCACGCCTACGAAAGTGTGTAATAGCCGACATTATGAGATAATCATATCTTGTGGATAAAGCAGTACAATATTTATAGAGTGTATAAACTATCCTGGATAGCCGTGTCCACGGTCATGGGCAAACTGAATAAAGTTTTCACGGATTAGACTTTGTTTTTCAAAAATAGTTTTAAAAGGCTTATAGATGGATGGAATCCATAAGAAATTAAGAAGCATATGGATAAATGGAATCCATATGAGATCTTTTGGAAAAGATAGTCCGGGTGGGATGCCCTGGTTAGGTTAGTATGGGAGATGAACCTGCACTAATGATATTACTTTGCTTAAATTACTGCCTTTACTTACTATATTAAATTCTGTAATTTTCAATCTATTTATTGTATTTCTTATATACTACTTTATGCTCAAACTAATCCTATATGCCTTACTTTGTTGCCCTTATCATTATATTGCATTCTCCCGTGTGACTTACGGAGTACTAGTTTGTACTCACCCTTACTATCTCATCTTAAAGGATGACATTTTTGAATATGGTGAAGACCTAAATGAGTATGCCATGTCTTACTATCATTTGCTTATGGGCAGGCTCAGTGGGTTTCTTCCATTTTGGTATTTTTCTCCCACTACTATTTTCTAAATTTGGCATATGGGCTGTTGATGTAAACTTTGGCATTCAGGCCCATGTTTTGTTAATAAAACAAATGTCATTATGGTTGATATTTATCTTTATTGTCTACTGTGTGTACTAGCTGATCCTGGACTGGTGTGATTTACAAAGAGGATTCGGGAATCGTTGCTCCGGGGTCCGACATAGACGGTATCAGAGCCATGATGACTCAAGGACATGGCCATGGTAGAACAGAATGGTTGAACCCTAAAGATTTATTTTTAAATAACCAGTAATCTCAAAAAGTTTTGCTTATCCTTATCTCTCAATCTATGCTTACCCTTATCTCTCTATTCTTTCTCATCTTTATGTCACCATTCAAAAACTTATTTCTAGCTTCTCTCTTGTTCAAACAAATATAGATGAACATTTATCAAGATGCACCAAATGATGGATGGAGTATAGGCATTCATCGACTACTCCGTCGTTTAGCTTTCCAATGTCGAGCTATCTACATGTACCAAGAAGACAGTCGTGGAGATCAGATGATGGGACATTGCTTTACTTTACTCATTACCAAGTGAACTGGACAAGGAAGTCTTCATTATTGCTTCAAAGGAAACAGTTACTCATTTGAAAGAGCCAGACAAGAAGCCACTTGTAAAGCAATTCTTCATCTCTACCGCCATTTCAATCTTCGCTTCGAAGGATCGCGCTTCGTACTTCGTGAGCCGCGAAGGATCACACCAAGACAACCCTTACCTCTTTAGGTTAAGTTGTTAAGCTAAACAGTAGACGAGGTTATGAGCTATCAGTTTTTCTCTTTTGTTGGCAGTCATAACTATTGCTTATTATTTGTTTAATAAAGGTTTTGCTAAGTTAGTTTTTATTGTGTTGGGTTGTGCAAACCGTTCCCTGTTCCCCCTTTGCCTTGAGTCTCCTCTTTCCTTAATTTTAAAAGCATTGAGCAGACAGTGAACACAACAAACACCAACAATGGTAACAACCACAATAGCAAAATAGAAGGCCACAGAAGTTCACGAAAGGACAGCTAAACCAGATCACAACTCATGCCATACAGAGTAAGATCCAAACCTATTTCCTTGCTAGCCCATCTAAATCTCGGGGATGAGATTCTTTTAAGGGGGGTAGATTGTAATACCTAGCTATTTTTTTTGAAAACATTATTAGTAAAAAATTAATTAATTTAAGTTAAAATAAAAATCAGTGTGTTTTGTTTGCCTGGATTTTGAATTTTATCTGCCTTGATTTTCTGCTTTTAAAAAGGCTTTATTTTGAAAAGTACTTTAAGTAAAAATAGAAAATATAATTAAATAAAGGATATTTTGAATTTATGCAAAAATCTTAATTCAAAATAATTATTTGAGCTTATTTAGCTTTTATTTGGATTTTCTATGATTTTTTGGAGTTTAAAATCTAATTTCAAAATTTAAAAGTATTTGAGTATAAAAATTTAATACCAAAATTAAGTTGGAAATATTTTTTCTAAGTCCAAAATGGTTCCAGGAAGTTCTACGAATTTTGCTAGAATTTATTTGGTGTTTTTCTGAGCCTTTTTTATGTTTCTCGGGTTTTCTGAAAATCAAAAACTACTTAATTCCCCTCCCCTTTTTCGGGGTTGCCACGTGGACAGCCAGATCCCCGTCCTACCCCTCAACGTGTCTCCCATCTGACGACTGCCCGCCCTTCTCTCTTACCACTTGGCCCCACCTGTCGTCTTCCTCTTCCTTTCCTTCTTCTCTCCTTCTCTTTTCTATTTTAGCGTCAGCCACTTGAATCCTCGTCACAACCGCCCTCCCCGGTTTTGGAAACCAAGTCCTGCACGGGATCAAATCCCTTTGATTCCATTCCCTCCCTTCCTTCCACGCCCATTCTTTCCATCCTCTCCTCACTTTCTTCCCATCGGCCGCCAAATACGGCGAGAAATCCCGCCGCGCCTCCCTGCCTCGACCCTATATAAAGAGCCCCTCAGTACTGCCTCCTCTCACCCTACACTACCCCACCCCCTCTCTTCTCCACAACGCCCAAGGCCTTCTCGCGCTGTGGCCTTCCTTTCTCGAGCATCGGTAGCACCACGGCAAGAAATACCAGCCGCCTGAGCCCCAAGGCCCCCAATCATAGACTGAGCGAGCTCCACCGTGCCTCGACATGCCTCGTCGGCCCCCTCTATCACCTCGCTCATCGTCGGAATGACATCCCTGCTGGAGCTAAGCACTGCCACCACCTCCCGCTCGCCGCAGACCATTCTCTGACTCTCCTCGATAACTCCTGTGTGCACCCATGCATTCACCATGTAGTCCTCTCCTAAATGCGTGCCTCGCCGCTCGCTGCCGATCACCTGAGCACCAGCGACCGCCGCTCCCAAGCCACCGCCGACACAAGCTGGGCCACATTGGCGTTGGCACTGACAAGGGTGCCATGTGGCACCACATCCCAGGCCACCTCAGCGCTTGTTGCCCTGTTGGCTCTCCCCACGCCACCTCAGACAAAAGATCGACCATGGCCCCAGTCTATAGACCCAGCCCACGTGTCAAGTTCAGAGCCATCCATAATGTCATAAAACCATTTTTCTTTAGGAAAATGATTCGGCCAAAATTGGAAAATCCCCTGTTGACATCATAATTTCCTTTTTCTTTAGCAAAATAATTCCACAAATTCTAGTTTTTCTTTTTCTTTAGATCTCAAACTTCCAGAAGCACGTTCTCTTTCGTCCTAGCTCCGATTGAGCTCATTCAAATTCCTAAATTTATAAAAAAAATTATTCTATACATTTCTGCCCTAATTTTTAATATTTTAAGTTTATTTAAATTTATTTGGATTTTGTTTTAGTTTGTTTGGTATTTTCACGTGTAGACTACGACGATTCAAAGAAATTCTTCAACGACAATTCACACCAATTCGTGGAGCAAGCCAAGTCACACACCTTGATCATGTTGATCTCAGTTTATAAATAAAATTATGTTGTTTTAAATTATTCTGCATGCATATTTTTAAACTTAGTTATTGCCTACTTGTTCATTTCTTCTTTGATATTGATTCCTCGATACCTTGTTATCCTAGAATAAAACTCTAGTTAGTACACTAGTATAGACTATAGAATTTTGTATCAAATGCTTAGACCTACTTAGGCATAATTTTTATTTTAGGATCTTTTCGCATAAAATGATAAGCTTTTCAAATGTACTCTTGACTTCGGTGAGTCAAGTAAAGCTATGAAATATTTAAAAACAAAATATAAAATCTGGTTTAAACTTAGATAAATGGTTATGTGGTGGGTGCTTGCTGACATGCATTGTTGTTTGATGACACAACTTTGATTGCTAGGCACAACGGGTATGTGGGAAGTGCCTAAGTCAATTAAGAACCAGACTGTGAGAAATGTACTGCTACATGGCTGGTATGGGACAATTCTAGCTTACTAATTTGTAGGTCCCAACCTGAGTCTCGCTCTAGGTTGAAAGTGAGCGTAGCATATGCCATATGAAGTCTCACTCGGCTCAAGAGGGGGTCCTAGTCTGGTGAATTCTTTATTAAGGTGAAATTTTAGTGTTGGCTTGGCCAGATTGAAGGCTTTGCTTTGTAAAGGTCTTGTTATGATTTTCTTAGTCACACGCCTACGGAAGCATGTAATGGTCAATATTATGATATAATCATATCTTATAGGTAAAGCTGTACAATCTCTGCAAAATATATAAACTATCCTTGATAGCCGTATCCGCGGTCATGGGCAAGCTGAGTAATGTTTTTCATAGATTAGACTTTATTTTGCAAAAATAATGTTAAAAGGCTTGTGGATGGATGAAATCCATAAGAGATTAAAAAGTGTATGGGTGGATGGAATCCATATGAGATCTTTTGGAAAAGATGATCCGGGTGGGATGTCCGTGGTTAGATTAGTGTGGGGGATGGACCTGCAGTAGCGATATTATTTTGCTTAAATTACTATCTTTACTTACTGTATTAAATTCAACAATTTTCAATCTATTTATTGTATTTCTTTAATACTGCTTTATGCTCAAACTAACCCTATATGTCTTCCGTTATCGCCCTTATCATTATATTACATTCTCCGGTGTGACTTGTGGAGTACAAGTTTGTACTCACCCTTGCTATCTCATCTCAGAGGAGGACGTCTTCAACTATAATGAAGACCTAAATGAGTAGGCCGTGTCTTACTGTCGTTTGCGTGTGGGCGGGCTCAGTGGGCTTTTTCACTTCAGTGTTTTTCTTCCACTGCTATTATTTAAATTTGGCCTATGAGCTATTGATGTAAACTTTGGCTTTCAGACACACGCTTAGTTGATAAAATAAATGTCATTATGGTTGATATTTATCTTTATTGTCCACTGTGTATACTAGCTGATCCTGGACTACTGCGATTTACATAGAGAATCCGAGAGTCATTGCTCTGGGGTCCGACAATTGCTTCATCATTCTATCATGTGAAAATTGTCCCAAGCTTATTAATGAAATTGAAGTTCTTAGCAAGATACTTGAAGATAAAAGTAAAAATGAAAAGATCTTATCCATGACTGCATATAAGAAATCTATTGATTCTATTGCTTGTGCATTTTGTGCTAAGATTGAAAATGGTTTGATGAGATACATGAGTCCTTTAGAGTAAAATTTGAGAAATAGCTAGATAGGATTAAAGATACTTCTTGTGTATTCTATGAGGTGTTGAAAGTAGAGGCAACCAAGAATATTGAGTGTACTACATGTGCCAACCTAACCAAAGAAAATGACTACCTCAAGAATACTAATGAAAGATTTTCTAGTAGAAAGAAAAACTTCAACATGATTGTTGACCAATCTAAGGTAGGTGTGAAGAATAGAGGTCTGGGATTTAATTTCTTAGAGCATTCTAGAAACCACACACTAAGGTAGTGAGGGTCGTGGAGAATGGTAAGTTTGAGGCAAACCACATATGCCTTCAAAGATTGTGTTTAAGTTAGTTGGATTTTCCCAAACTCCTTCTAGCAAGTCAGGTGCTTCTACTTCAGTAGGTTAGATCCCCTCAAAAGGTCAAGTACCAATGCACCTTCTGCAAGAAGGATGGCCATCTTATTTAGTTTTGTTTTTATAAGGTCAAGTTGAGAGGAGAAAGTGGATGGATACCTTGAGATCCATTAGAGAAGTTTCTTCACTCAGAGCATTCCTAGAGCCAGGCCTTCAGTCTTGAGTGCTCCTAGAGTTAGGCCTAGGGTCATAGACTACTTGGTTGACTCCTTTGATATAGCTCAACAACGTCGTGGGTCAGGGTTTCGTGAGGATAGATCACAAGTAGCTTCTAGACAAGGGAGTATTGATCTTTTGGTAGATTAATTCGGAGAGGTCTAAGTAGTTATTGTGTGCATTCTCATGATTGTCATACTAATTATTCTATTACTAGTGTCGTGTGGCTCAGTACTAGATACCTAAGTCTTTTATTTCTAATCTAGTACTGAGGTACCAATGTCTTCTATTTCTGTCATGTAGGTCCGTCGAGTGAGGAATGAGGACGTGTGGCTTATTGACTCTGGGTGTTCTTGACATATGACCGTATATTCTTGTTTGGTTCTCCTCCCTCACTCGTACATCTGGTGATGATTTGATCATGTTCAGGGATGCTTCTATTGTGACCGTGATAACTAAGGGCTCCATCACATCAACAAAAAGTTTATACTTAAGGGCGTTGCTTTGGTAAGTAGGCTGAGATATAATCTACTATTTGTTTCTCAGTTGTTGGATGAGGGTCTAGAGGTAAGGTTCAAGAGAGATGAGTGCAGAGTTCTAGATTCCTCTAATGAGTTTGTGTTTGGTTGAAGAAAGCCTTTAGTGTTGATTTCATTGTCTCTCATAGCTCTAGTCTTAGGTATCTTGTGGCTTCTAACTCTCATGATCTTGTACTGTGGCATTATAGGCTTAGTCATATAGGCTTCGATCACTTGTCTAGATTCAGTAGCATAGATCTTATTAGAGATTTTCCTAGGTTTAAGAGTTGCAAGGACCTAATTTGCTTACCCTGTTGACATGATAAGATGGTTGCTGTTTCTCATCCACCTCTTACCATGGTGATGATCGATACACCTAAACAGCTCTAGCACTTAGATACTATTGGTCCTTCTAGAGTCCAGTTGACAGGAGAGAAGTGATATGTGCTTGTCATTGTAAATGACTTTTCTAAGTATTCTTCGGTGTATTTTCTTACTTCCAAGAATGAGGCATTTGGTTGCTTTAGGGAGTTGGTTCTTAGATTAGCTGTTGATCTCCTAGTAGTTTTAAGAGTCATTTGGAGTGACAATGGCACTGAATTCAAGAATTCAGCTTTTGCCACTTTCTATACTGATCAAGGTCTAGAGCACCAGTTCTCGTCTCCTAGAGTTTTGCAGCTAAATGGAGTTGTAGAGAGGAAGAATATGACTCTAATGGAGATCACTAGGACTATGTTGGATGAGCATAGCACTCCTAGGAAGTTTTGAGCTAAAGTAATTTCCACCACTCATCTAACAGGGTGTTTTTGATATCATCCATAGATAAGATTTCTTGTGAGTTGAGGTTTAGTCGTAGGCCTAGAGTCTCACTTTAAGATCTTTTGTTGCAAGTGCTTCGTTCTAAAATATGATAACTTAGATAAATTTAAATCAAGATCCTCATATGGTATATTTCTTGGATATCCTGCTCATAGTCGTGGCTATCATGTCTTAAATTTAGATTTAACAAAATTTTAGAGACTTGTAAAGTCACTTGTGATGAGGCTAGTCTTGATACTAGACCCGACAGTGTAGATACATAGGTACATGGTGATCAAAAGAGCATCTTCATCGACAATGACCCTGACCTAGAGGATGAGGATATAATTCCTCTTCTTGTTGCTCCTGAGTTGGATAGAGAGCCTGCTTCTACAACTTCAGCCTTAGTTGAGCAGCCTCCTCCTACCTTCACTGGTGCTTCGAGTGGCTCTACTTTTGCCTCTACAATCCATGAGGTAGAGACCACATCTACACCAGGACCACCACTTCATATTCAGTGACGACACCCTCTGAAGTAGATGATTGGGGATCTCTATGAGCGAGTTACTCACTCTAGGTTTATCTCTCCAGATTTCTATGTTCATTTTGCTTTTGTTACATCCTTTGAGCCCTAAGATGTTATCCATGCTTTATTTGATACCTCATAGGTCAATGCTATACACGAAGAGCATGAGAACTTTGAAAGAAATAAGGTCCGGTTCTTAGTTGAACCCCTTCATCATCATAATTTCATATGAACAAAATGGGTATTAAAAAAATAAGCAAAGTGAATATGGATTAGTGGTTCACAACAAGGCTAGACTTGTAGTTCAGAGTTTCTCTTAGGTAGAGGGCTTACACTTTGAGGATACATTTGCACATGTTGCTAGACTGGAAGCCATTCGCATTCTGCTAGTGTTTACTACGTCTAAGAGTTTTAAGTTGTTTCAAATGGACGTCAAGAGTGCATTTCTTAATGGTTCACCCTAGTTGGAGAATCGTTGTTCGTCTACCCAACCAGCCACTCCTTTGAAGCTCTATGACTTGACATGTGGCCCTCACCTGTGGCCGATGTTTTGTGCGGTTAAGGAGTAGAACATGTGCGCTCTCACTCCCTCAACCACTCTACGTTCGGTCCTGTGTCTCTGACAACAACCATCCTGTGGTTGTTTCCTGAGACTCTTCCTCACTGACAATAACTGATTGATAGTTATTGATTAGACTTCTCTTACAATCAACAACTGCTTACACGTGCAGACGAAAAGAATCGACAAGACACCTATTCATGCAAACAACTGACGCCTCTTCGACGCTATTTAAGCCTTACTCAGGAGAATACAATGAAAAGAATGAGACAACGAATGAACACAGTAAGACAACGAATGGAGACAAGAAAAGGGAGAACAAGAATAGCAAGATCATTCTGCATTAGGGCAAATAGTATTTTGCCTTGTAATTGCTCATTAAGAGCAAGTTGCAATTTCATTATAGCGATAAAGATCATCCTATTTCTCATATTCATCCTTCTGTGAGGCTTGGATTTCTCTACTATTCGTTAGATTAACGACTCAATCATCGGTATATCTCCTTTCTTAACTAAATATATTATTTTAACGACTAGAGTGTGTTTCAACAAAGAACCATTAAAGCTTAGTGTTTTTCAGCAAAGCTACAAAAAGATTATGTCCTAGAGCAAATATCACAAATTTTAGAGTGTCTTGTACCTAATTTTGCCTACTGTCAATTTAGATAGCTCAACACTATTTTGGTCTGTACGTATTGTCACCCACAAATACGATAGATATAAGGACGATGCTGCCCCATGCTATACTATTGGAATCGTTTACAACGGTATAGGCAGGTTTCACATGGTTTCAACAAGTTTCATCCACGTTTTGCAGGTTTCATTAGGTTCCAAAAGAGTCTCAAACAGATTTCATTTCAGCATGTTTCAACAAAATTCAATGGATTCATATGAAATTATAAGTTTCGTCCAGTTTCAAATATGAAACTTGATTAAAAACAAGTTTCAGAAGAATGTCAGCTGAATTCCAATAGACACACTTCAAAGTTTTAGAGCAATGTTTTATCAGGTTTCAAAAAAGTTTCATAATGTTTTAACCCATCTCAACTAGTTTCAATGGATTTCAACTCTTAAACTCTAAGTTTCAACAAGTTTCAAATATAAAACTTGATTAAAAATAAGTTTTAAAAGAGTTTTAGGTGATTTTCAAAAGACAAACTTCAATGTTTCATAGCATGTTTCACGGGTTTTATTAGGTTTCAAACACAATTTCAGAAGGGTTTCACAAGGTTTCAGCATGTTAAAATAAATTTCATTGGGTTTCAAATCTAAAACTATAAGTTTCGTCTACTTTCAAATATGAAACTCAATTAAAAAGAAGTTTCAATGAAGGTTCATGGTTGTCAAATTTCATAAATGAAACTTCAGGTTTTATAGTTGCTTTCAAGTTTCAAGCGAGTTTATCAGGAGTTTCAGGTTTTCTTAAAAAATGGAACTTAAAGTTCAGAAGGTGTTGAAACTTCCAAACAAAAAAAAGAAGCTTCAAGTTTCAAGCAAGTTTTGCACGTGTTTCATAGTTTAAAATAGCACGTTTCATGGTGTTTCAGGCTTGGGATCCAAGTTTCATAAAGTATCAACAAAAAATCATCATGTTTTAGATGAGGTTCAAGCTTCATTAAGCCTCACGATTTCAGTCTCAGATGAACCACAACAAGTTTCAAACTAGTTTCACTGCGTTCCAAACAAGTTTCATCATGAGTTCAACAAAATTTCAAAAGTTTCAACAAGTTTCAGATCTCAAAAGCAAGTTTCAAAAACAAATTTGAAGATTCAAAGCAAGTTTCTAGCAAAAAATTCAAAACATGCAAGGAAGGAGAGAGCAAGACATGGTCATAGCCATAGTGACTGCTTGCTCACCGCGAGCCATCACCGCCCCTTTGTGGTCTCACGTACCATCGTTGCACGCTCGTCTATCGCCTCCGTCACTACTACAGAAAAGGTCATCACAGACATTTCGAAAACGTCATCACAGACGGTTTTGTGAACCGTCTGTATTTATGGGTCAGTGATAATCAAAGGTCATCACAGACGGTTTTCAAACCGTCTGTGATTATCAGCTATCACAGACGGTTTTTGAGTAAAAACCGTCTGTGATAGCTGATAATCACAGATGGTTTTTAGTTAAAAACCGTCTGTGATACTGATCATCACAGACGGTTTTTGAGTAAAAACCGTCTGTAATAGCTGATAATCACAGACGGTTTTTAACTAAAACCCGTCTGTGATTATCAGCTATCACAGACGATTTTTACTCAAAAACCGTCTGTGATTATCAGCTATCACAGACGGTTTTTACTCAAAAACCGTCTGTGATATTCCCTTCAACCCCTAAATATATTTCTGTTTTTTGGCTAGCCTCAGGAAATGCTAGCCATACCCTCTGAAACAAGCAGATAATCACAGACATAAAATATATACAATTCACACATCTCATTTCATTTCAGATACATTTCACATCTCAATTCATTTCACAAACATAAAACATCCAAGTGACAACGCACTTCATTTCACAAACATAAAGCATCCATTTCGCAAATCAATTAATTGAATTGAAATAAAATATCCATTAACAAATACACAATTACAAAAGATCTACACTGCATTTGCACTTAGAGTTACAATAAAAAATCATTCTGCGCAGTGGAACTCTCCATCTGATCTTATGACTTTAGTCCACAAAAACCAAACTAACTCTCCTCAACTTTTTGCAAAGTCCGGCTGTGTCAATGCAGATGTAGAGATGGGTGCAGCCTGTCGATAGGAATATCAACGCGCGTACATATAAAACCTGACATGTATGAAATAAATGTGGGAAGATTGACAAACCTTAGAATGTGTGATCTTGGTGGAATCGAGGAGTAGTCTCATATGGTGGCACACGTAGTATCCGCACGTGTTGCCCGGCTGCTGCTGGTGGCACTGCAAAAAATAAAATGTGTTAAATCAAGAGGCATTACTACTAAGTGTTGTATATGATTAATTAATGTGTAGCTTGCGAATACCCGAAAATTGCGAGTATGTTTCAAGGGCTTGGCCCCTGTCGTCGAGTCACGTGTTTGTTCAACGTATGTGACGAACGACCTTCGTTATTCGAAAAAGTTAGATTAGTCATTCGGAAGGAAAGAAAGAGTACAATGTACTTACCTATCGAGTATTTGGGCGATAGCTGTGTACTTGGATTTGTTCTTACTTAGAGAATCAAGGTATATAGCCTTGTTCTATTTTGATATAATTACAATTAAAATCCAATGGAAGTGCTCATTGTATGGCATAAGAACAAATTCCTTATCTTGGTGAGCCAGCAGTGCTTGTGTAATATAGTTCTCGACGAAGGATGCATCCTCATTGATGGTATCAATGGCGACCAAGCGTGGGTCCAGGAAACCAATTGGTGATTTCGATGATCCAGCTTCGGTTAGCATGAATCTATATATATACACAGAAAAGCAACAAATTGTGACATATATCGGTATTACATGAACAGAAACTGTGATTGTACAGACTTACAGCGTCCAGTATCGAACGAGTGAGGCGTCGAGAGCGTAGAGCGAGAAAAGTTCAAATATATCGTCAAAGGTCACCGCGAAGACACATTCGTGAGCTTCGTGCATGAAATGTTCTGGCTTGAATTTGACAGTGATACCTGAGCGCCGTTCTGCCTCTGGCCTATTGGACTGTTCTATATACCAAGAGTGGAATCTTTGGCAACCAAGTTCTAGTTTTAAGAGGTGCTCTTCTGGGAATATCATCGGCTCGCCTAGCACGAATTTGCGGGCCAATAGCATGTACGGGATATTGTCATCATCCTTTGTCTTTGATTTGCCCTGGCCACTACCTCGATTGTCGGTGACTTCATGGTAGTCGACTGTAATGGTACAGACGGTGCAAGTTGCTTTGGCGAGAATAGCACCCGTGGAGATAGCACCGGTGCAGGTAGCTCTGCTTCACACTGCACATGTGGAGATAGCACCAGCGCATTTAGCTCTGGTTCGCGCTGCACTTGTGGAGATAGCACCAGCGCATTTAGCTCTGGTCCGGCCACCGGTGAAGAAGCCTCCAGGGAGATGTCGCATTTGGGCCACTGGATGAATGTTCCAATGGCCTGCCCTAGAGTCACGATCTCGTCGTTGGGGGGCTTCGGTAGCGGGACGACCTCAAAATTGACATGCACACCATCCACATTAACTTTTGCAAAGCCTGGCGCTAAACCTTGACCGTGCAGCATGGCCCCGATACCAGATGGATATGCCTGGCCCCAAGCAGCGTGCAAGGGAACGGAAGCACATATCTCACTTGGAGCCTGCACTTCGTAGGCTCCTACATAACGATACAGAATTAGCTAGTCGAATAGGCCTATCAATGGAGCAAGCATTCGAGAGATAATAATTATTACCAGGATGTCGTCCACAGAAAATCTGGCATCGGTTTGCGTCGGATTGGATGCGCAACTACTCGGACGGTTGTGCGGGCTAGCTAGCATAGGAGCGGTGGCGACGGCCTGCTGACTTTCTGTCTATTTCCGCACCTCATCTCTAACTACATGAGCCAGCTCACCCATTATCTCCTCTCTAAGAGATGCCTTGATCTCTTCTCGTAGCCGTGCTCTAATCCAATTTCGAGCGCGGTCATCCGGGATATTGCTAAATGGCGGGGCGATGTCCTGCAGGGCTGCCAGTTCATCCTCATTCGTCCACTGCGGGATTTTACCCGTATACCCAGCTGTGCCAAGTCTGTGGGGGTGTGTGTTTTTTGCCTGGAGGGCCTTGTGCGCCTCACTTGTATTTTTGAATTCTTCGGTCGTCTTCGAAGCCTTGAACTCTTCCCATTGTGGTTGCAGGAATGGGTATTTATGAAAGGGCGTTTCGTCTTTTTCCACATAGTCCTTGACAAGCTTGCTCTTGAAGTTATTTCATGCTTTGCACGCCCCTAGCAAGGCTTGTCGTCGCACGGTGTCTTGGTGTTCTTCTGGGATCTCGAACTTGGCCAAAATTTCTGTCCACAGCTCTCTTTTCGAAGTCGCAGGCACGTTTTTCCACGAATTGAATGTGATCTCAATTCGTTCTCGTGCAACGATTCCAATCATGCTCTTCCATGCGCTTGCTGCTTTGCGAGGAAGGAGAGGGACCCCAGATACATCGACATGTGTGATGGTAAATCGACCCTCAGGCTTCTTCGATAGCCCTCTTCCTTGGCGTCTTGATTTTGAAGCGGACGCCTCCGGCGATGGTGTTGAAGAATGCGCGGATGACAATTTGCTCAATTTGTGGGTCTATTAGAATAAGATAAGAAAGTGCCATACCATAAGATAAGAAAGTGCAATATCTATCTATTTCGCTCAATATAGGCGATTACAATACATATATATGTGTACATACATACATACATACATATACCTAAACCCTAACCCTAAA
The DNA here is from genome assembly GCA_017311315.1 of Dendrocalamus latiflorus. NCBI lineage: Eukaryota > Viridiplantae > Streptophyta > Magnoliopsida > Poales > Poaceae > Dendrocalamus > Dendrocalamus latiflorus. Next base: position 6,556,765 of record CM029629.1, on the reverse strand, counting down.
CAAAGTTCTATGAAGCAAATGACACAAATTAGTGTACCCGGTTCATTGAACAGAGAACACTAGAGTGTGTCACTTGCTTCATGCCCCTTAAAGGTCTATGTGGCATATACTATTACTACAAGGTCTCTAAACAAAGTTCTATGAAGCAAATGACACAAACTAGTGTATCCGGTTCATTGAACAGGATACACTAGAGTGTGTCACTTGCTTCATGCCCCTTGAAGGTCTGTGTGGCATATACTATTACTACAAGGTCTCTAAACAAAGTTCTATGAAGCAAATAACACAAACTAGTGTATCCGGTTCATTGAACAAGATACACTAGAATGCGTTACTTGCTTCATGCCCTTTGAAGGTCTATGTGGCATATACTATTACTACAAGGTCTCTAAACAAAGTTCTATGAAGCAAATAACACAAACTAGTGTATCCGGTTCATTGAACAAGATACACTAGAATGTGTTACTTGCTTCATTGAACAAGACTAGCAACAAGCTCAAGTTTTAATTGATTAATTTGTGCTCTCAAATTGTAGAGTTGCATAAGATTAATCTTGGCCGTCCCGCTACTAAATCATATACTCTTCCTTGATTGGTTATGTCAGATAATGAATTCAGTCTTTTGAGCTCTAGATATAGACTCTACAATCTCAAGATCAAGATATATTCAGCATGCATATATTCAGACAGCAGTATTCATACAGATCAAGACCATACAAGTTATCTTTACCCAATAATTCAGTCTTTTAACTTGTCAAGATTAAATCCTAACAGATCAATTTAATATCTTTGCCCAATAATTCAGTCTATAACCTGAAAACTGCATGAACCGACAGCTATTAGAGCTCAAAGACCGAATGAACCAATCTCAGTATATGAACGCGGTCGGGGAGGCGGCGACGGGCTCGGGGAGGCGACGGAGGAGCGAGGAGGCGGCGAGATTTAGTAAGTGCAGGATACGCGGAAAACCCTAGACAAGGGGTATATGTAGGAGGTTTATTACAGATGGTTCTAAAGTAAGAACCGTCTGTGATATCCATATCACAGACAGTTCTACATTTAGAACTGTCTGTGATAGTATGACTATCACAGACGGTTCTACTTTTAGAACCATCTGTGATAGTCAAACTATCTCAGACGGTTCTAAATGTAGAACCGTCTGTGATAAGCCTCCCCGGACTGTAGTAATTAAGACAACACCAACCAGCTGTTGCGCATTCATACACAACACAAATTAACCAGCTGCATTCATATACAACACCAACCAGCATAAATGCAAATTCACATATACACAATGTATTTCTTCACATATTTTCACATATACATAAATGTAAATTCACAAATACATCACACACATGCATTGTTGTATACATAAATATAAATTCACAAATACATCACACACATGCATATTGTTATATACATAAATGTAAATTCAGATGTACATCACACACATGCATATTGTTATATATATATGTCGTACATTCTCATTCTACTTGCTTATTTCCTTTAAAAATTAGCCCTTCATGATGATCAATGCGTACCTAACTAGTTTCGTCACGTTGTTCGACGTCGTCGACCCTTATGCCTTTTCCAAAAGGAGGTAACTCGTCAAATTGATTGTATTCGTCCTCGTCCACTACATTCTCTACTTCAACAATTCTCCTTTTTCCATGAAGAACTACATGGCGTTTCTTATTTGCCGGGTCGGTTACATAGAAAACTTGAACAACTTGGTTGGCGAGTACGAATGGTTCGTCTTTGTACTTGACACGTTGGAGGTCCATGGTAGTGACACCGTACTTGTCAACCTTCACCTGTGGGAGATGCACCCAACGGTAGCGAAATAAGTGGATCTTGAAAAGCACGTAGTCGAGCTCCCAAATCTCTTCTATGAACCCATAGTATGAGTTTCTCGACCCATCAGTACTGTACGTATCTAAGCGGACACCGCTGTTCTGGTTAGTGCTCTTTACATCCTGAGACTGCGTATAGAATGTGTACCCATTTATGTCATATCCTTACCATGTCACAACTGTAAATGTTGGCATTTTTGCCAACCATGTCAGCATCTCACTTGGCGAGCTCCTAGCGATTTGCTCCTTCAACCATTGGTTGAACCGACTGTTGTGTTGCCTCATGATCCAAACATCCGGTCGCTCCGAATTCTGTTGCAGAAGCACATCCGTGTGCTGGTCGACATAAGGCACCACTTCAGTCATGTGTTGCAACACCGTGAAATGGGCTTGAGTATACGTGTCAATATTTGCAGTGATTGCTTTCCTTCCGATAGTTCCAATACCCTTCAGCCTCCCTTCATGACGAGATTGAGGCACACCTATGACCTATCGGTTGAGTCTGAGCCATATAATCGACACAAAACTCAATGACCTCTTCGCTTGCATAACCTTCGACGATGCTGCCCTCCGGCCGAGATCGATTCCGTACGTAGGACTTGAGAATTCCCATGAACCTCTCAAATGGGTACATGCTACGTAGGAATACGGACCCGCACATTTTTATCTCCCACACAACGTGAACAATGAGATGGACCATGATATCGAAAAATGAAGGAGGAAAATACATTTCAAGATGACATAGAGTCATCACCACCTCGTCCTGCAGAGCATGTAGTCCTTCGGGATCGATGACCTTCTGAGCAATTGTGTTAAAGAAATAACATAGCCTCATGATTATCTCTCGGACTTTGATCGGCAAAATATTTCTAATTGCAATAGGGAGCATCTGTGTCATCAGCACATGACAATCATGAGACTTTATGCCATTTAACTTCAAATCTTGCATCGAAACAAGTTTCTTCATGTTGCCGGAGTAACTAGACGGAACTTTGACACCATGCAAGCACTGGCACAGTTCTGTTTTCTCAGCCTTGGACAGAGTGTAATACGCAGGGGGAAGGTATGTTCGTCCATTATCAGTGCGTGTCGATGCTAACTCAGGCCTAATGTCCATATCAGCCAAGTCAAGCCGTGCGTTGACGCCGTCCTTTGTTTTATCATGAATGTTCAGCAAGAGACCAATCAAGCTGTCGCATACATTCTTTTCTACGTGCATGACGTCGATGCAGCGTCGAACATCTAAGTACTCCCAATAAGGTAAGTCCCAAAATATTGATCTCTTCTTCCAGGTGTTCTTTTCATGAGCCCTCAATTTACGTCTCTTTCCGAGGACAACATCTAAATCCTTAACCATATCATAAACCTCGTGTCCCCTTAAATGCCTTGGAGCTGAACCGTCTTCCTTCTCTCCGTCAAATTGTTTCTTCATCTTGCGGTATGGGTGAGCCCTCCGAAGGAACCGGCGGTGACGCATGTAGACGGTTTTGCGTGAGTGTCTCAGCCACACACTCTCGGTACCATCTAAACAGTGAGTACAAGCTTTGGCACCTTTTGTACTATGGCCGGATAGGTTACCAAGGGCAGGATAATCATTTATGGTGCAGAACAATAAGGAGCGCAGAGTGAAGTTCTCTCGGTTGTATGCATCCCATACCTGTACCCCTTCGTTCCACAACACTTTTAGATCTTCCACCAATGGTGCTATGAACACATCGATATCATTTCCAAGTTGTTTTAGCCCTTGGATAAGTATCGACAGTAAAATGTACTTTCGCTTCATACACAACCAAGGAGGAAGGTTATAGATGCAGAGAGTCACGGGCCATGTGCTATATCGGCTGCTCATGCTACTGAAAGGATTCATTCCATTTGTACTCAGTCCAAACCTTATATTCCTTGGTTCTGCACCGAAGTCTGCAAAACTCCTATCGATGTTTCTCCACTGCGCGGAATCAGCAAGGTGTCTTAGCATTCCATCCTTCTTGCGCTCCTCTGAGTGCCAACACAACAGTTTTGCCTCCTTTGGATTTGCAAAAAACCTTTTCAAACGGGGAATTATAGAAAAATACCATGCCACCTTAGCAAGAGGTCCTTTCTTCGCCTCTGTTCCCTCGCCATCATCTGATTTATTGTTACGTTTGTATCGGGATGCGTTGCACACCGGACATACATGCATGTTTGCATACTCTTTACGGTAGAGGATACAGTCGTTCGGACATGCATGTATTCTTTCTACTTGCATTCCCAACGGACAAAGAACCTTCTTGGCTTTATACGTGGTTTTAGGCAACTCATTTCCCTCCGGAAGCATGTCCGCTAAAAGACCTAGCAGCGCCATGAAACTCTTGTTGGACCAACCGTTGCTTGCCTTCAATTTCAAGAGTTCAAGCACGGCCGACAACCTCGTGTACTTGCAGCACGTGTACAAAGGTTTCTCCGAGTCCTCCATCAAGCCTCGGAATTTAACATACTCTCTCTCATCATAGTTCTCTTCTACATCGCGAAGCATCTAATCCAGATTATCATCGTGCAACCTATCCGAATCTGAACCACAATCGACATCAGCCGGTGGCATGTCATTCACTTCACCGGCGATGTCATCCGGCGGCATATCATTCACTTCACCGCGCGATGTTATCCGACGGCATTTGATCATTCACTTCGCTATGACTGGTCCAACACGTATAACCCTTTTTGAAACCCCTCTGAATCAAGTGCACTTCAATTTGCCCTCGGTTCTTAAACATATTTAAATTCTCGCAGTCAGTGCATGGACAGTACATATATTCCACCCCCTTATTCAACATATCCTCCTCGGCAGCTCTTGTAAAAGCAGACACGCTATTAATGTACTCTTCACTCACATAGCTCACGGCATACATCCAGCTTCGGTCCTACGTTACGTACATACGTAACAACTTAGTATTACAAATTAAATTAACTAATTATTACTACATATATATCGGCCACATGTATTATATTGAGGCTTAATTTGCTAGCTCAATTCATATTATAAACACAACAGCTATTGTATAACCAACAATTTTGCAAACCATCTTCAATTAATAACACTCACCAATTACTTATATCTAGAGTATGAAATTCATTACTAACCACATCTAGAGCAAATTTGTAATGCATCCAAAGAAAAAATGAAATTCATTACTAATCATATCTAGGGCAACCAGGAAAATATAAGTGGCTTCAAAGCTCAATATCTGCCTCCTCCCACCAAATTAATTGGCCTGAAATCGCCAAGGTTGCCTCCAGAGCGAAAGAGTAAAGCAACCAGCTAGATCTGGATCGAAATGAAGACAGATGCGGTCTGAGCAGCGCAATAAATGCCTACTGCCATTATCACAGACGGTTCTTAATAAAAACCGTCTGTGAATTATCATAGACAATTTTTAATTAAGAACCGTCTGTGATAACGATCTTATCACAGACGGTTTTTAATTAAAAACCGCCTGTGATACTACATTATCACAGACGGTTCATAGTTAAGAACCGTCTGTGATACTCGTTTTCTCCGACGCCGCCAACGCAGACGGTGTCTTAATTAAAACCGTCTGTGTTAGTTTTAGTCACAGACGGTTTTGTCAAATCATCTGTGATTGATCATCTACTATTAGGTTTTCTGTAGTAGTGCGTAGCCATGGCTTATCGGTCGTCGCTGCTCGCTCACCGTTCCTTCCAGCCACCATGTGCTCGTGGCCACTCTCCTCGCCTGTGCGCTGTCCTTATGCTTTCATCGCCACTATTCCTATCCGTCGACACAACATCGTGTCATCCTCCTCCAAGTGCCTCGCTACATCCATGCGCTTGGCTTTGCTTGCTCGTGTGCATTGCCGAGCTGGCCGCTGCCATAGCTGCTAGCTACTAGAATGGCACAACTGCTAGCTGCTGCATTCCTGTGATGGGGAGAGAGAGAGGATGTGGTGGAGATGGTAGCCACTAGCTACGTCTGGATAAAGATTGTTTGGATAAGGATAGAAAATGATGGTTCATTGGGTGACTGCACTAGACGCATTGGACGGTGATTTCGTATCTCGTGACTGCACTAGACGCATTGGACGGTGATTTCATATCTCGTTAGTTAGGCAAAGAACAATATACCGTTATCTAGATTTTTCGTAGATATAATTGTTCCAACAGAAAAAAGAAGCATGCTGGCAATATGGCAAAGCCGCTGTTTCTCCGTGTTGATCGGTTGAACTACTCAACCACAAGGCATGCCTCTTTGTTAAAGAAAAAAAGGCATGCCCAAAATTTATCGCAAGTGTATTGCTCAACGCATACTTGTCTTCGAGGCAAACGTTGAACCAAGGTACAATTTGAGGGGGTACTCAAAACACACTGCAGAACTTGCAATGTGTAGAACAAGAAACGGCCTTTCCTTTTTGCATGCCTTTGGGTAAAGAAAAGGAGAGTGGAAAGCGAGCAAAGGAAACACAAAGGCATTACAGTGCAGACAGAAAAGTATGTTGGTCAGTTTGTAGCCATGACGTGACGATCTAGGCACCTAACAGTATGCGGGATCGTGCTTCGGTCTGGCATGATTTAGATTACACTTTTAAAGTTAGCCTGATTACTCTAATCAAGTGTCGACATCAGTGCATCACAGAGCGAAGAATTTCATATACGTACTCCTACTAGACACTAGCATCAACAATTTAAAAGACGGTAATCAAACGCCCTTAAAGAAGTAATAGTTGAGCGATGGCGAGAAGCTGAAAGCACCTCATTTCATTCTTGTCCTCGTATGATGACTAATAATGCGGCGATTTTACCCCTCTCGCTCCGATTTCCAACGTAGCATCAACAACAAACTCTGACGAAGCCATTCAATGAATTGGCTCACCTAAAATTGAAAGGCTAAAGGCAGGAGAATCAGGCAAAAGCAGCACCAAAGTTGTCCAGCTCGTGACCAATAATTGGAACAAGATCTTGTGCATAACTCGTAGGGTTTCGGAGACGCGTTAAATTAATCACATCCCTGATGCAGACAGAGCAGTACTACTAGTGGTAACCTCTTACAACAACAGCTTCTTCCAGTCTCCTCATGCTACTAATTGACTGCAGCCATCGAGAATCCAAAATTTACAAATATTTCGTTGGACTAATGCTACTTCTGCGAGCACGCATGAAGGTGCAGCAATCGCCGGTCTAAGCTGAGCCTTCCTCTGCGGTCTAGTTGGACCGCCGGGCCGGGGTCCAGTGCGGCAGGCCGGGGCTGAAGTGGCTCGACACGACGCGCGAGTCGAGCAGCTCGATGATGGGCTGGAAGGTCACGCACCGGGGCACCTTGTACTGGTTGATGGACGCGCCGCGGGAGATGGCGTAGTCCATGAGCTCCTCGAAGGTGCCGGGCCGGACGACCCGGATTTCGAGCGGCCCGATCGAGCCGTCCGCGACCCGGCTCTGCCTGTACACCGTGTTCAGGGCCTCCTCCATCTCGAGGCAGCACATGTCGAGCGTTTCCTTGTCCAGCGCGGCGCCGGCGCCGGCGCCGGGCGCCTTGGTCAGTAGCTCCCAGTAGATGACGTAGTGCCCAGGGATGCGCTTCGTGCACGCGTGGCTAGTGTACTCCACCACGGACGCGCCGTGCGGGCGGAGCAGCGCGGAGGCGCGCTCCACCGCGCGTTGCAGCTCGGCCTCGTCGGTCTTGTCGGACTCGATGGACAGCAGCACGTTCTTACGGCGCACGAACCGGAACTGCGGTGCGGCGTTGTGGAAACCCGTCACGCGGAGGACGTCGCCGACGCGGTACCGGTTCAGCCCGGCGTAGGTGGTGATCACCAGCTCGTACTCGCGCCCGACCTCCACGCGTGCGAGGTCCACGAGCTGGCTTGCATCGCCGGACGCCGCGCCGATCTCGTCCACGGGGAGGAACTCGAAGTAGCCCATGTTGGGCATGATGGTGTAGGACACATCGGATGGGTTGCATAGCGGGCGGAGGTTGAGGCCGAAGTAGCACTCAGAGGACGCGTACATGGTGCACGCCATCGGCAGGCCGCCGCTGTAATACTGGAGGGTCGGGATGTACTGCGCCATCGCGCCGGTGACTATGACGTCCAGGTACTTGGTGTTCGGCCAAATGCGCGTGATGATGCCGGCCCAGTCGCCCTTGGAGCACTCGGCGCGGACGAACCGGGCGAGCTCGGGGTCCGGCCGGAGGATGCCGGCGACCGCCTCGCGCACCGACGGATCGGTGACGCGTGGGGTGAGCTCGCCGGCCTCGATGTTGGCGGCGAGCTGCTCCCAGTTGAGCTGGAGGAAGCGGATGGCCCGGAGGAGGCCGGAGGCGAACACGGCGCCGAGGCGCAGCACGTCGTGGCGCTGGCACAGGCCGCACACCATCTGCGCGTACATGCTCTGGAACGCGTCCGCGCAGAGGATGGCCGCCGTCGGGCTCGTGTAGTTATGGTAGGGGTCGTACGGCCGGTTCTTGAAGTGGTCGCTCTTGTAGTAGCTCGTCAGGACAGGCCGCGCCGTCAGGCCACCTGGCGTCTTCGTCTCCGACTTCACGAAGAGGAAGTAGAGCCCCTTCCCCTTGTCAAGCCCCGGTACATACCTATACAAATCATTGAACGCACCGTGGCCATTAATTACTAACTGTACTTTATGCGTGTGTTGTCGAAATTATCGAGTGCCAATGAGTGGTAGTAAACTTACAGGTTCATGACTGGCATGAGGAGGCTGTAGAGCAGCTGGCGGCGGTCGAGCTCATCCTCGATGGTGGGCATCAGCTTGCGCTCGCCGGCCGACGTGCCGGAGCTGGTCAGGAACTCGGAGACGGGGTGCGCCGATAGGATGGGCGAGCGGTCTCCATTGGCAATGCGCTGGATGTACGGCTGCAGATCGTCGTACGACACCACCGGCACCTTGGCCCGGAAGGTGGCGCGGTCGGTGGCGCCGTCGAGGCCGCAATTCTTAAGGTACTCCGTGCCGGCATTCCGGCCGAGGATCTCAGCCAGGACGCGCTCCTGCACTGAGTCCACGTTGGAGGTCATCTCCTCAATGAACCGGAGTTTCTCGGCGTCCTTCTCTTTCACCGCCGCCGCCGGGGACGAGGCCGGGCTCCGGAGAGCCGAGCCAATGGCTGTTGACACATCAGTCATCACCGCCATTGGTTCAACCCAAGCACTAACAGTGAATGCTAGCTTAGCTAGAGCTAGTAGCTAAAGAAGGCGTGTGAGGGGCAAGAAATGTTTTGTGTTGCTGGTGTCGGAATGGCTTCGAGCAGCGAGGTACTTATAGGGGAGGCGAGCTGGTCACGGGCGAGGAGGGGAAGGTTGAGACGTGAAGGACACGGGGTGACGTCAGCGGCTGTCGGTCCACGGTGCAGCAACGGCGGGGCCCGGTGTCCCGTCAGAGATGGACAACCACCCGGCACTGGAGGAAGCACTTTTCTACCTCGGCCAGGTCAATAGTGGTGATGGGGAGGGGATGCGTATGGGGCCCACGCGTCAGTGATCTAAAGTCAGTGACTTTGAAGGCAGAGGGTCTCAATCCGATGGGGAGGGGCCTCAGCTAAGGCCTCCCCCAGTGGATTTTCTTCTGGCACTATGGGGCTGGCGGACGGCCACGTCGGAAAGGACAGGTCAGCACACAAGAGACGTGGCCGCTGCCCGCTGGCGGTAGTTTCTTGACGGATGCGTGGACGGTGCAAATTTTCTACAACTTGGTCATTGAGTTGGTGTAAGACTTAGCCATGTATATATACTCGCTTGATTAACAAATTTGTTATGCATTGTTATCAGCAAAGAGATCAGAGAAAGAGGAAGCGAGCACGGCAGAAAATGCTAGCTAAATTTGGGTAGCTTCCCTCCCCTCCGAGCTTCTGAATCGGATGCAAAACCTCTGACGCCTGCCTGTGCTTCTGCTCGAACATGGGCTGTCCGTTCCGCCACCACGGGTTGAGAGGAGGGACGAGCCATCCGAACAGACCGAGCCTTATCCTCGACTTTCTTGGCGAAGCCTTTGTCGAGCCGCTTTTAGCACGACATGGAATTCCGTGCTTTACAGGCCGATCGACCGCGCGCGCTCGCGTGCGGCACGGACAGCCAGCCGCGCGTAAGCGGCAGCTAGCCCCATCTGCTCGGCTGGATAGGGAAAGGCGATACCAAACTTCCCCTTGCGCGCGCGCATAGATCGCGACGGCTGAGTCATATCTTAACTCGTTAGCCGTCTATGGCACAGCAACGGTTATGCGACTGCTAACCTTTTTTTCCGGCGAGGATATGCGACCTCTAGCCTGGCGAGGTGCATTGAATCGTTGTGGTTGGGGAGGTTAGCTAGCGACTGGGACTAGGATTAGACTAAAGTTCCCCTCAGGTTACGGCTGGCGGCCACGTGAAGGCGTCGCAAGTTGTAACGTGAATCGGTCGACGGAATAGCTAGGATGCCTGCCTGGATGGCATGGCAGATATTCTTTGTGTCAATCACTCAACTCAACCGCGCCGTGGCACGGACAAAAAGAAAACTCCGAGTTCAGGATCCGCCCGAGATCCTGTTCGCGTTAAAGGAAACTTCAAATCACCGACCTGCCCGCAAATTTTATTTGCAATTAACATGCGGGAGCTCCTCGCGTTTATTTTTCTTTTATATATACCGTCGGCTCGGCCGACGGCTCGTACGCGCAGGTCGTTTTTGACGTGCACCGCCGCGCACCGCCCATGCGATCGCCGGCTGCATGATTAGGCGAAGCGGCATTAGCGAGTGGCGACCTCGTTCGTGAATAATACAGGTTGGGGTGGCGAGGCGAGACGCGCGGACGCGTAAGTTGGTTGCGCGGCCGCGTCCGCGTCCCCGTCCCCGCGCGTGCAACCGAGTACACCGCCACACGGACAGCCAAGGCGATCGAGTAGCTAGGCGACGTGAAAATCCGCACCTGTTTTTGACCGCGCGGCTAAAAAAAGGAAGAGCTAGCCGGGCCAGCGCGGCAGCTGGTTGTAAGCGTGCGGGCGGCAGAGCCTGTGCCGGCAAGTACCGCGAAGCTTGCCTTTTGCTCGACAGGAAGACGGGCGCAGAGCTGGGCTCGTGTCACGTGAACCAGAAGAGAACAAACATTTGTGAAGACTTTTTGGTCCACGCGACGCCCGTGCTAGAATTTCTCGGGGGAGACTCTCGTGGCCATGGCAGTGCATTTTGGTCGTTGCGTACTGCGGGGCTCTGTAAAGCGTGAACCGTGAAGACCATGGCCTGTGTTTTGCATGGTGTTAATTAGCTATTGCTGCTACTTTGGAGTTTGGTCTTGTTGTAGAGTTGTTAGTTTTTTGTTACAAGTGGGATCGGTGTAAAAAAAATGTTACCCACGCATCAGCAACGAAGCCTCGGTTGTGGTCTTGTACTCTCTTGTGGATACGATCAGTACCAGCTGCTTTCTTGTTGTGCATGTGGAAGATATTTGGAACAAAATCGGAAAAAGGATAAAGAGGGAGCAAAGGAATATGGACTCTACATCGTCATATTAGCTATCTTTCTAGTAGTTTTACGCTACTTTCAATTTTCCAAGGAATATATTTGCTAGTAAATGTTTGTCATCCAGCATCTTAGATAAAAGTCCGCACCGAAAGTTGTTCTTGGCATTTGGCATGCATGCAAATCGAGTTCCACCACAATTTTTCTTCCATGTGTAGATTGTGTCTCATATCTTTTCGCATTTTATGTAATCTTCATATCTTTTCGCATTTTATGTAATCTTTGGTGACGAATAAAGTAGAAAATTTTTGTCCAGTTTCTTTTTCTTTAGAAAGTCTGCAGAGAAGACACTGATTTCATTCGATCGATCTCAAACGGAATCAGCTAATTGGAATTTCAAAGGGATAAGCTTATCAGTGATTGTTTAACTTGATCGATCCTTTCTGAAGATCGAGCACGTACCTAGCACGCACGGCGTCCATATATGTGGTCAACTGATGCAGCAGTACGCAGATGACAAAAATCTAATGCGGTAGAGGTATTTCATAGCTATCCAATACTCGTACGCTTGCACTTGACTGATCAAAAAGTCTTAAGGTTGGTGGGCAGAGATAGCATATATAACTACCACCGTGATCAGAACCAGGGCCATGCAAAATAGACAAAGACAACCATACGCTCCCTCCATTTAGTTGAATTTGACATTCGACGCCGTCGTTCGACTTAGCTACACACATGCGACATGTGTCGTGCTAGTTAATTTGTGGAACACATCGTTATCAAATAGCGAAAGACTGGAAGAAGTTACCTGGTTACTACATACTACGTACGGTCGAGTTTCGTGGGAGATTGGGACTGTGTGCAGCCAAGGTTAGGTATAGGCATCCGATTCTTGTGAAAAATTGTATTCATTGGTGCAGTGGCAGCTAAGCACGATCTCAAGGATATCATGTTCTAGTGGAAGGTTATTTAGTCGCCAGTAAGCCTTGTGCCGTACTGGATAATCTACTTGCTGTAAAGCAGCGGTTAGGTACGTACCTGGAAACAGCGTTAAATAATTAGCTGATCTCAGCCTCGTGATTAGTAACTTTTTACTGTCATATGAACCAACCAAAGTTGAAAGAATGAAAGACCAAAAGAATATTGCAAGTGCTCCTGTAATAATATGCATGCTCCATGCATGAATCACGCATGCATGTAACATGGGCTAAATGTGCAGTTAAATCACCTTACATGTCTCACACCTAAATAGTAAACGCACGCGGCAAAAACCTCCCTGGAAGGTTCTGCTTGCCACTGAGTTCGTCGGCACAACCTTTTCTGTGGCATCTGTGCCGGCTGTGCGATCCACGACCGGCCGGCCGGGCAGGATTTGATGGTGACCCCGGCCGGACTTAAATAGATCTCCTTTTTGGATTTGATTAGTTGAATTGGACTCACTGTCTACTCCTTTAGATGATAAGCCTCGAGACAGACACAGTAACCATTCCATTATGTAGCGAGCATTTGCACGCAGAAATCAAAAGGTGGATGGAAAGATAAGGTGCCATGCATGGAATGAATTACCAACAGGCAAACAGGTCGACAGTGTGCATGCATGCATAAAGAGATTGGCTCGACAAGGATACCAGACTCGGCACATGCCACAACGCTCTTTCTGCCATGCCCATATTCACTGGTCCGATGTAAAGAGAGTTACCTAGCGAACGACTCATAATGGCGTCTGAGGCTCTGAGCACCGATGTCAAGTTGTCCGCTCAACGGAAGATAGGTGAGGTCAGGTACGTGTGATGAGCAACGACCATGCAACAAGTGCATAGTTATGTGCGCCGGGAATTCCTGTGTCGGTGAGACCTTTCATCATACTCCTAATCCATATAGCCAATGGATTCTCCGTCTGATGCCTGATGTTTCGTTGATGGTTATACATTTGCAGTTAATTCGAGTCAGCAATCATCAAACCACTTGAAAAGATGTTTGCGAGACTTGTTTAGATCAAGAGGCCAGCAAGGCTAAGCACTTCGATAAGAGAAACTATAGGAACCATGTTGTCGTTCGCGAAAATGTCACACTAGCATGTGGCTACAGCCACTATAACGACAGCCCGTTTTTGCTCCGTGATTCGTGCTAGCTTCTCTCTTTCCTTCCACTCTTTCCCCCCTCTCTCCATCTCTCTTGACTCCGGTGGGCAAGCCGCCGCCGCCGCCACCTCCGCGGGCCACCCCGAACCCGAAGCCGCGCTATCGTCGATCGCTTCTCACGGAGGAGGATGTGGCGCGAACGGGCGGCACGACGGAGGGGGGTACGGACGAACGGCGGCAGCGACGCGGCTCTGGTCGGACCGTCGGAGAAGAGAGAGAGAGCCGGAGAAGATAGAGTGGAGAGAGGAGAGAGAGGCGCACGAATCGTGGAACATAATGAACGGCTACGATAGTGCTTGTAGCCACGTGTAGTTGTGGGAAAACCTCACTCCACGGTTCGTGTACAAACTTTGGGGTTTGAGGCCGAGAGAGGCAGCGCACGCCCGAACCCCGGTTAGCAAAGTGGAAGCCGCAGCGGCAACCAGATTTCCGCGCATCCAAAGCCACTTTTCAGTACCGGCCCAGGTGGGACAGTGCCCAGGCTTGTTCGGAGAGGCAGGCAGCCTACCACCTGACGCGGCCCGGCCCATGCGGCCGAGGGCTCTGTATTGAATTCTACTTATACGAAGTTACCAACAATGTTATTATGGCAGGAGTATCTCGTTTTCTCGTCCAGAATCAGGCAGGGCAGAAGAGGGATTTCGGCTAAGCCTGGGTGTGGCTGTGTCTCAAAAGTCGAGTTAGAAACCGCAACGGCATATCGTGACGCATGGGACAGGTCAAGAACGAGAACGATCGCCGATGATATCTCCAAATCCGAATGGAACCCTATCTTAGGGAACATATTCTGTGCAATCAGCATATTGTGCGCAATCACGCACTCACCGTCGGATGAAGCAACCAATGTCTTGCGAACCCCCCCCCCTCCCCCCAGCGCACGAGGAACATTTTGCACCGAAAACCCAAACCATGTCTTTCCCTTCTAAGAGTGAAACGGACCAAATACAGATCGGATAATGTTTAAACTATATTTACAACTATATTTTTTTCTCGGATTCAAATATGAATCGAACAAATGTCGAGTACGAATACGGACCGGACAAATATCAGATACGAATTTGAATAGAATATCTACTCAATTCGGTTGGATCCATATATTCTCATAACTTATGTAGTATGAACATATTAACAATATTTTATCCTCGTACAATCATGCTAAATAATTCTAATTCATTTACTTCACCTAAGAAACACGGATTCACATTCAATTAAAAAAATTTGTCCAACTAATTAGTCGTATTGCAATAAAATATGCATATTGCTTCATCGAATACGAATACGGATACAGATAATCCGGATAAAATAACATTTCAGATGGTAAAAGCTCATACCATATTCGCATCTATATTTTTTATGTGAATTCGAATTTGAATACAAATAGGATAGGGATTGCTAATCGAATGAAAAAAATATATACCATATTCGCATCCTAACGAATGTATGAATGTCAGTGGATGGGTAGATATTAACTTGAGGTGGGATGCTATAACCAATGAAAGACTCATGTTTTTCTTGTCTAACCAATGAAAGACTCATATTCTTCTTGTCAATAAGGCTTAGTCAGCAGGCTATAGCAAATATAATATCAACAAAATCTTACGTGGCAGAGAGAGAAAGGAAGAGAGAGAAGGAAGCTGACTACTAAATTACAGCTAGCTATAGCACGTAAAAATATACATTTCACTCTCTTACACATGGGACCAAATAGTTATTGTAATAACTACCTTATTGTATGAACTATTTTTTTGAAGGCTATAGATGAAATGGACAAGTGTTATAGCCACAGTTGGCTATACTATTGTACTTGCTCTTACACGATACAGCGGGAACCAACTCGGACAGACATGCCTCAAAGTTGGACAAACTCGTTGTGAGGAATTCAATGCCTTCAACCGAGTCTTTGCCTACTCAGTCACTCAATGGTTGGATCTAATTAAATGTGGCGTACAAGGAAACAAAAGTTCATGATTGTGTTCCTCAATCATTGAAACTATCTTTTATACTTGTTATCACTATCCTGCTTGATATAAATATGACCGTTGCATCCACACCTAGTTTCTTTCACCTCACGACTCTTCTTGCATGCTTCGACAAACTCTTCCCTTGAGCACAAGAAGCGCTTCCACTGAACAAACGTTGTTCGCCAACTTCTGCTGCCCAATAGTCCAATACGGACCGAAAATCCGACTTAATGTGTATATGCCTTGTAGAACGCCTCCACAGAGTCAACATCGTCAAATGTCATCCCTACTTTAGGCTTCAATTGTTCAGCACACTCGGATGTATAAGATGCACACTACAAATTGAAAAATTAATGCACTAAGTCATATGATGCATAACTGTACAATGACCAAGCGAAGCTAGTCATACTCACACAGAGGTAGGCTTTGTTTCTTCTTGGGTGTATTGAATCCACAGCACAATGGAACATCGGGGAGGTAATCTCAGCATCAGATTGGTCATCGGCAAAATCTTGCATTGGCCTGCTAATGACGGATCCCATTGTGCTGCACATAATTTGAGCAATCCTTTCACATGAGAGAAAACCCCACATCCGCAATGTCCACAAGCTTCCAGCAAAAATACAATCGAGTAGCTGTTCATACCTGATGTACTGGGGGCTTGCGACGTCGCCGGAGCGTGTTGGGGTGTCGCCGTGGCTGTAACCGGTGAATGCAGCTCGGGGAACTCCACAGAGGCGCGCCGCGAGAGGAGCTGGTCGCGTTCGCCCGGATGCACGCGCGAGAGAGGAAGGGGATTAGGGTTAGGGATTGAGCGGGTCACGGGCTGTGGAGAGGCTGAGGCCGGGAACATCACGGATGGCACGGCCATGGATGCGCTCAACGAGGCGGGCGAGGAGGTCGTCGCTCCATGGCCGCCGTCGCCAGTGCAGGACGAGGTGAGAGACAAGGGGATGGAGATTAGGATTCAGGAGCTCTGGAGCTGGGGGGAATTTGGAATGGGGGCGATGGGGAGAGGTCAGAAGCCAGGTGGCCTCGGTGCAAATTGTTCCTCGTGCGTGGGGGCCTTTTCGCAAGATGTACCGCTAAGTGGGTTGCTCGGTTGCACACAATATAGGCGCTGTTCTTAAAGACTTCTTAAAAGCAGCTTTTAATTTTTATTATAGTATCTAACTTTTTAACAAAGCATTTTTTCTTAAGATAGGGTCTATAAATTAATTACAGTACACGTTAAAAGTCTAACATCTGTATCAACCAAAATCGCAAGTAAGTTCTCCGTAATCTCTTTCACAAACAGCTAAAATTTAAAAATTTCAGTCAAAAGCTATAAACCGCAGCCATATCAAATAAATCCATAGTGATAAGGCCAACTATGGCACGCTATTCGTCCAAATGGATAGCCGATGTCCTTCCCTTCTTCTCAACGCCGCTCCCCTCCCTCTCAATGCTGCTCCCCGATCTCCCTCCCTCGCCATTCCCCCACTACCGCTGCCGCTTCCCTCTCCTCCCCCTCCTCTCCTCCACCACGGGCTGCCGGTGACGACCTTGCCGCCTAGCTGCGCCGCCATCTCCCCCTCCATCGCCGCTATCACCCCACCTAACCTAATATTTAGTGTGCCACTGTCACCGTACCTCCCTCCGTCGCCGCCCACCGCCTCTTCAGCCTCCCTCTATTGCACGGGGGGAGGGGGCACGGTGAACCTGTTGTCGGAGGTGAGGGAGAAGGGGAGAGTGGTGCCGAAGTTGAAGAAGGTGGAGGGGCGACGCCGGAGTTGAATAAGGAGGCTGCGTCGGTGGATGCCGTCTAAATGATATGAATGGTATACAATTTTGTAGATTTTCTCTAGTGATTGCACCGAACACGAATCCAAATATTTCATTTCTGTGAGAGAATTTAGTTCTTTCGAAAAGATGACACCCACCAAGATGATGAAGTAGCACGTGACATGAAATCTGCGCCTAGTTGCATGAATCACACTGCAGATCAAGACTGCTGCAGCACTGTACAACAAGATGAGGAAGAGTGAACAGAGACGAAAGCTACGTATAACAGAGCGACTTGACAGTCGTCATCTCACCTGCCTACCTGGGGTTAGAACTTGGAAGAGCGTTCAGCGATGGTAAAACAAAAGCTCTGTTGCTTCATTGCATGCCCCTCCGGATTAGGCTGCCAGAGTACGAGTCACCAATCCACTAGGCGCAATCAGCGTCAATTTTTTCTCACTAGCCCAAAAGAAAGCAGCGGTCTATTTCTTGTAGGGCTCTCTACAGGAATATAGCCATCTTTTTTTCGACTTATGGTTTACGGTTTCTTTCAATCAAAGAAACATAACGATTTTTTATTATTTTTTGAAATGGTTTATTAGAACAGTATTTTTGAAATGTCATCTCCGCTTATCAATACTAGGATCAAAAGCCATCTGTTGCAACCATAATTTATCAACCGCAATTGAAAAGAATCCAGCCGTATAGTTCCAGTTGTCTGGAGCAGCATGTACCAACAATCAAAAAGGGACTCCATATCACTGCACAAAAAATAAACAAAATCATTGTGCGGTGAGTGCATCATCCACTTGTTCCTGAGCAGAAAGCTTCTGTTTTTTAGCTCAGGAATTGTCCAATGCTCATGGCATGGCTAACAAGAAGTGGCAGCTGCACTCACCTCAAGTCATTTGGAAGCACTTGATGTAGCCTGAGTTAGTAGGCTAAGCTTTATTAGCATTAGAAAATGTGAGGCGTCTACGCCTGAGCCTGAAGAGACAAAAAGAGAATGCTTGAGATAAGTTCAAACATGACTAAAAAAGCAACAGTAGGCCATAACAAAAAAGCAACAGTAGGCCATAACACTTTTTAGTGAGCGTGCTATATTGTAAATTAAACAAATCGACTGGAAAGGATTCATGTCAAATAGGATTGATCCACATAAACTTCGATATTGATACCGAACAAAATCTAAAAGCAAAAGAAGAAAACTTTGCCGTTCCAAGGTAGAGAGGTTTTGAAGTCTTGGTTTCTTCTGGCTAGTTAGAAGACTTCCTTTCCCACATATATTCCTAAACTTATCACGACAAGGACATTACAAATATGAACAGTAACTTCCTGGATGCTAAGAGCGCAAAATAGGAAAATAGCCAATAATGGCACTGTATGAGGTTACTGAACTATACCTGACAGAATTGTGTAACACTGCTATCGAAAGCAGGCGCAGACCTGATCAGGAATGAGCTGAACAAGAAACTGAAGCTCGCTGTAGCCGGAGTGCCGGACAGTATACATGAAAGGCACGCATTATGGAATAACAAGAGCCAACATGCTGGCCACCACTATAGGAAAATTGATAGGTAAGCAACCAAGGAAAACAGATAGGTATGCTGCAAACTAGCATATCCTGGTCCACTTGAAAAACTCCTGACAACTTGCCTTTTCCCTTGAATTATTGCCACTTGCAGACCCCCGCCTCTTTTTATAGCAAAGCATAGGACTACCACCATAGCACAAACCTTGAGCAATCCTCTCTTCTGCTACTTCCAACAAAGAAAAAAAATGGAGAGAGCATCTGAAGAGGAAGAACATAAGTCAGCAAACCAAGTTGCTGAAGCTGGTCATGCCAATGATAATACCTCAATACCATGGCTGAAGTTGGGCCTTGATGCACGGAGAAGTGAAGAAGCTAAGCCTCCAGAGACCAAACCTGCGGCCACACCACATAGGACTTTCTCCTGCAACTACTGCATGAGGAAGTTCATCAGCTCGCAGGCCCTTGGTGGGCACCAGAATGCACACAAGAGGGAGAGGTGTGCAGCGAGGAAGTCACGCAGCTTTCAGCAATTGATGACGGACCTTCCTCCGACTGCTTCCTTCATCCACCCCATGAGGGTTAGCCCCCACTCCACAATTCTGACAGGGCATGGTGAAAGAGCCGCTGTTGTCGTGGCAAGATTTCATGAAGGCCAAATGAGTAGCTGGATGCCTTTCGCAGTTGAAGAAGCTAGAGGGTTAGTGTGGCCTGGGAGCTTCAAAGCAAGTTCTCAGGAGACCAAGAAGCAACCAGAGCAAAATCTTGATTTGAGCCTGCGTTTGTAAATTTGTAATCCGCAGATAGTTCATTATATATAAACATTATATGAGAAATCTAGTCTTTTCATTATTTTTTTCAGGTGGACAATTTAAAAAAAAAATCAAACATGGTAATTGGTAAATTCTAAAGACCAAAGAGGAACAAGTTTGAACTAGAGTTAATCTTCAACCTAATAGTTGTGAACCATAATTACAACACACCAATCAATATTAAGATATGATCAAAATGATAAAGAAATGCAAACTCTGCCAGCTTGCAGGAAATAATAAGTAGAATGCTCTATAGAACAATTGGTGCTTCTGAATCTGAAAAGGACGAGAAATAAGGCATTCTTTTGTAGTCTGCACTCTGCACCTTTGTGGTGATTAGCATTACTCTAATGACTCCAAATCACATTTATATGTCTATCATCAGTAAACGTTGTTTCATAAGATAAACTACATGCAAGACACTTGCCTTTTCACCAATGACTAACATTTATATGAGTCAAAAAATTTGGCAACCATGAATGTTCTAGACTTTGGAGTCTATCATGCAACACCAGTTGTATTGATCATAAAATGGCTGACCACCCTACTCTTGCATATATTTCATAGCGCAACTGTTACATGTAAATGCATGGATTCTAGTAAAAAAAATATGATCTAAATTGGTTCATCAGTGTAACGGTACTTATTTAAGAAAAGAAATCAGCCGGAGAATTTTAGCATATAAATGGATCCATGCAAAGTAATGTGAAAGAATCAGAAAAAGAATGAAAATCCGTTGAAATGTCAATGGAAAAGTATACATGGAAAAGAACAAAGAATCCATTCTTGTACTGATGAAGGGCAAGTGCATTGCATTAGAATCCCCTGTGAAAGCCTAAGAACAAACAGAGGGACAGGGAATAAGTGAGAAGTGAGATGTCATGAGAAATATTTAGCAGGTCGTATCATGGTTGAACAAAATTTGCAAACAAGAATACTGTGACACAAAGGAGTAAACTGTAAAACTTCCGCCGGAACACACCCAAACATTACTGTATATGTAGAAACTTATTGGTTAAGATGCCGTCTGTGGCGAACGGGCCTCTAGCGTAGTGGCTAAAGCGCTCTAGTAGCACCCCTAGGTCCTGGGTTCGACTCCCAGTGGGAGCGAATTTCAGGCTGAGGGGAAAAATCCCCTCGCTTGCTACCACACCAAAGCACAGGCCTAAGGCCCGCCCAGGTCATTGGTCGTTCTCACACGGGCGATGGTGCCGCTGTGTAAGGGTGGAGCAGGGGTTCGGGGGTTTTCTTGATCTGCGTGAGAAGATCTTCTTAAGTTAATGCCCGGGGGGGCGTCTTACCCCCCGGCAGGTCGAGTTTTTTTTAGATGCCGTCTGTGTGTAACACAGTCATTCGTAAATAATTTCTCAGAAATATGTCACATACTCTTCTGGAAAGCCATCCCACTAAGATGCTTTGATGTTACATGATTTTCAAACTGTATTTGTTATGGCTGAAAGATTGGCTTTATTAATCTGGATATCCTAGACAATAGCAAGAGGTAAGCCTGATCGCCCTCCCGAGGAGGCTCTGATCTTTTTGGACTCTTTTCTTGCTTGCCCTCTAATCCCACTTGGGTTACATATATATAGCCTTACGGTTATCCCTTTCCTATTATTCCTCTAACTAAATCAGGAAGGAATATCTTCCCTTTTATTCCTAATGTCCTTCTTTCCTAATCATGCGCGGCTGGTGGTGTTGTGGAAGCCGGCGCATTGAGTTTCTTGCGGCGAGTATACGTCTTGCCGACAAAAGCGTCCACAACACTACCCCCCTCCTGGAGAAACAGCTCGTCCTCGAGCTGGAATGTGGGATGCGCTTCTTTGAAGGAATCCAAGACCTCCCACGTGGCTTCCGCAGCTGGTCGGCCGACCCAGTGAACCAGCAGCTCCCAGGTGCCACGGTTGAGACGTGCGCGCACAATGGACTCCGGCGTCGGAATCACGCGACCTCGTGATAAGGGTGGGAGAGGCACCAGTGCTGTTGGAGGAGTGCCAACAAACTTCTTGAGGAAGGCCACATGAAAGACGTCATGTATCTTCGCATTGGGCGGCAGCAGGAGACGATAGGCCACTGGACCAACTTGCGCCTCAACCTGATATGGGCCATAGTAGCGTGGTGCAAGCTTGCCACTGGACTTGTTGGTGATGCTGTTAGCGGCGCGGTGGTGTAGACGAAGCCACACCCAGTCACCCGAGGCGAATTGGACGTCCCGATGACCTGCGTCATAGTGCAACTTCATGTGGTCTTGGGCCTGGAGGAGCCGTTCGCGAATCTCTGCCAAGAATGCATCACGATCAGTGAGCTGCTTGTCCAGGGCGGCGACGCGAGCTACCCCGGGCTGATAGCTCGCCATTGTCGGCGGTGCTCGGCCATAGACCACCTGAAAAGGAGTTGATTGGAGCGCCGTTTGGTACGAGGTGTTGTAGCAGAACTCGGCCCAAGGCAGCCAACGCAGCCAGCTGCGTGGCTGATCGCCAGCGAGACACCGGAGGTAGACGCCAAGTACCCGGTTTGTGACTTCGGATTGACCGTCGGTCTGTGGGTGAAACGCGGAGCTGAGGCGGAGGTTCACCCCAGACAGAGCGAACAACTCAGTCCAGAATGTGCTGGTGAAGACAGGGTCGCGATCACTGACGATGGAGCAGGGTATGCCATGGAGTCGGACAATGTGGTCGAAGAAGAGGCGTGCAACCGAAGTCGCCGTGTAGGGGTGTCCGAGGGCGATGAAGTGGGCGTATTTGGAGAACCGGTCCACCACGGTGAGCACTACGGACTTACCGCCCACCTTGGGGAACCCCTCCACGAAGTCCATGGCGATGTCCGCCCATACGGAACTCGGGACCTCGAGTGGCTGGAGGAGTCCGGCTGGGTGCAGATGCTCAGTTTTATGTTGCTGGCAGATCGTGCAGCCCTGCACAAAGTCACGAACAAGCCGATTGGCGTGAGGATTGTAGAAGGATGCTCGGAAGCGATGCAGTGTCTTCTGGACGCCTTCATGCCCAGTGCCGTGGGCCGTGGTCAGGATCTGTGGCCACAATGTCGACGATTCAGGCACGTAGATGCGACCGCGGTGGAGGACGAAACCGTCTACGACGGTCCAGGAAGCGCCGGCGATCCCTTGTTCCACCTCGGCTCGTTTGGCCAGCAGTTCAGGTAGATGTTCGGCCTCACGCCGGAAGTCCTCGAACAGAGCCAAATCCGGTTGGGAGATGGCGCATGTGGAGATGGTCGCAGACTCCTCGTGCCGGCGAGATAGGGCGTCGGCGGCCGTGTTCAATCGCCCCGGACGAAACTCCACCGTGAAGTCGTACCCGAAGAGGCGGCTGACCCACGTATGCTGCGGAATTGTGGAGAGCCGCTGGTCGAGGAGGTACTTGAGGGCGAAGTGGTCTGTACGAACCGTGAAGGCACGCCCCCACAGGTAGGGACGCCAGTGGCGCACCGCCTTGACGAGACCGATGAGCTCACGCTCATAGGCTGCCAATTTGGCATGCTGAGGTGCGATGGCCCTGCTGAAGAAGGCGATGGGACCGGTGCCCTGGTGGAGGACAGCACCGAATCCCGAGCCTGAGGCGTCACAATCAACGGTGAATCCCTTGGAGAAATCAGGGAGCTGCAGTACGGGACCGGATGTCAGGGCGGTCTTCAGCGCCATGAAGGCGTCAGAGGCCGCCGAGGACCAACGGAATGCGTCCTTCTTCAAGAGTGCTGTCAATGGGGCGGCTATCGCGCCGTAGTTGCTGATGAAGCGGCGATAATAGCCGGTGAGGCCGAGGAAGCCCCGCAGTGCCTTGAGAGTCCGGGGTTGAGGCCATTGCTGGACAGCCTCAACCTTGGATGGGTCCATTGCCACCCCGTCCATGGAGATCACATGGCCTAAATATGCCACGTTGCGCTCGGCGAAGGTGCACTTGGATCGCTTGAGGAAGAGCTTGTGCGCGCGGAGGGTGGTGAAGACAGCGCGCACATGTCGCAAGTGTTCCGACCAGGTCGAACTGTAAATCAGGATGTCATCAAAGAAAACGAGTACCGAGCGTCGGAGGAAGGGCCGAAGAACCTCGTTCATCAATGCCTGGAACGTCGAAGGGGCGTTGGAGAGGCCGAAGGACATTACGACGAACTCGAAGTGCCCATGATGTGTACGGAATGCCGTCTTGTCGATGTCTTCGGGGTGCATGCGGACTTGATGGTACCCGCTGCGGAGGTCCAGCTTGGTGAAGAAGGTGGCGCCCTTAAGCTCATCGAGGAGTTCGTCGACAACCGGGATGGGAAAGACGTCGCGCACAGTCTTGGCGTTGAGGGCGCGGTAGTCGACGCAGAAGCGCCAGCTCTCGTCTTTCTTGCGCACCAGGAGGACGGGAGAGGAGAACGCCGAAGTGCTAGGCCTGATGATGCCTTGAGTCATCATGTCGGCGCACTGCTTCTCGATCTCGTCCTTGAGCAGCTGGGGATAACGATAGGGCCGCACCGCGATTGGGGGAGTTCCGGGCAGCAGGGTGATGCGATGATCCCGGTGGCGTGGAGGGGGCAGCCCGGTTGGTTCCGCGAAGATGTCGGAGAACTCGGCCAGGAGCAGGGACAGTAAGTCCAGGCGCTCCATGGCATGGAGTTTTAGCGCGGGCGGAGCAGCCAATCCGCGCCACTGGACACGGTGGGCGTTACGCCAAAATGCCATGGATTGGCGCTCAAAATCCCAGAGGATGGGTCCCAGCGTCCTGAGCCACTGGCATCCGAGGACCAGCTCGTAGTCGTCAAGGGGGAGGACGTAAAGGTCGAGGGCGAACTGCTCCTCGCCAATTGTCACGGACACCTGTTTGCAGATTCCATCGGAGGAGACGCGGTCGCCGTTGGCGACGCCCACCGTTAGGCCAGGGCGCGGCTCTGGTTCCAGGCCGAGGCGACGCGCTGTGGAGGAAGCCACAAACGAATGAGTGGAGCCGGAATCCACCAAGGCACGTAGCCGCTCCGGGCCCAGAGAGACCGCCAGATGCATGGTGGCCGCCGTGGCGATGCCGGTGAGAGCGTGGAGGGAAATTTCGACGTCGGTGTCGGATGCGGAGTCCTCTGCCCCCGCGCCGTCGACTGGAGTATCGTCAGCCAACTCCATCAGGTACAGGCCCTTCATGGAACATGATTTGTGGTGATCCTTGGTGAATTTCTCCGGGCAATTGAAGCAGAGACCGTCCGCCCGGCGTTGGGACATCTCCTGCGGGGTGAGCCGCTTGAAGCGAGCGCCGGCTGGCGGCGCGACCTTCAACGGAGCCGGCGGGGTCTGGAATGGCGCCTTGACGGGTTGGGCCGGTGTGCGGAAAGCGGACGCCGTCGCCGTATGCGCCGGCCGGTGTGGCAGGGTGGACCGCGGAGGCACACGGGTAGACCCGCAGTCGTTGGCGTCGTCCAGTTCCAGGCGGCGCTCGAAAGCACGCGCAAGGCCCATGGCGTCGTCGAGAGTTTCCGGGCTCTGGAGTTCCACATCGGTCTGCAGAGGATTGCGGAGGCCCGCCGTGAAGATATCAATCTGCTGCTGCTCCGTGATGTTTCTGCAGCGGGCCAGCAAGGGAAGAAACTGCGCCTGGTACTCCTCCACGGTGCCAGTACGGCGCAGGTTCATGAGGGCGCCGAGGGCATTGCTGCGCATCGGAGGGCCGAAACGGCGTTGAACCCGGTCGACGAACTCCGGCCAGGTGGGAGTGCCGCGGTTCTGCTCCAATCGGTAATACCAATCCTGAGCGGCGTCTTCCATGTAGAAAGAAGCAAGCCACACCTTCTCCTCCGGCGGCGTGCGCTGCTGGCGGAAGAATTGTTCCGCTTTGTGGAGCCAGACCACCGGGTCCGCGATGCCGTCATAGCGCGGAAAGCGAAGCTTGTGGGTGGATTGATGATGGGAAGGCGGAAGCGGCGGCTCAGGCGCAGAAGTGTCCGAGACATTGCCGCTGTGGGAGCCGCCGGAATCGATCTTCTCGGACTGCAGCCGGTTGACAGCCACGGCAAGGCGGCTTTGGTCGCCCTTCATCGTTGTCATCTCGTTCTGGATAGACGCGAGATTGGCGAGGATGGCGTCCATGGCGGCCTTGAGATCACCCGGTGAGATGGAGTCGCCCATGAGCAGGTCGAAGGATCACGAATCTGATACCAAAGATGTTATGGCTGAAAGATTGGCTTTATTAATCTGGATATCCTAGACAATAGCAAGAGGTAAGCCTGATCGCCCTCCCGAGGAGGCTCTGATCTTTTTGGACTCTTTTCTTGCTTGCCCTCTAATCCCACTTGGGTTACATATATATAGCCTTACGGTTATCCCTTTCCTATTATTCCTCTAACTAAATCAGGAAGGAATATCTTCCCTTTTATTCCTAATGTCCTTCTTTCCTAATCATGCGCGGTTGGTGGTGTTGTGGAAGCCGGCGCATTGAGTTTCTTGCGGCGAGTATACGTCTTGCCGACAAAAGCGTCCACAACAGTATTAAAGGCCATTTAGTTAGCCAAACATAAAAGTTTGCAGATTGCAGTGTTATGGTATTCAGGATTCAATATTCATACATCATAGATAAACCTCAAAAAACTTTGTAATTATCATCAGTGTTAATTCTGCAGATTTTTGTAAATGCAGAGTTCACCAAATTTGAAACTAACTTCAATATATTAAGCTAAGGGCATCATCTTAAGGGCTCCAATTCTCGCATAATAAACCAAGGTAAGATACAGCTAAACCTGTGGTCTAGGAATTTGCCAATTAGGATCTCCTGATCTATTAGCATCCTTATCTCCAATGTATTATCATGATGCTCACTTGTAGAATTAAGTATGCTTTACTTTGGAATATGTCTTTTCGTGAAGAGGCCTATGGGCAGAATCCTCAAGTTGAAAAATCTGGAATTTCGTAATCATACGTCATTGTGTAATGTCGTATCCTCTTTCCCTGTTACTCAAACATCACTACAGAAAAGCATCATAGAGAAAGAACAATATCTTGTCAAAATAAGATGAGAATACAAAACTAACTCAATAATGAAGGACGAGCTATTCATCTCAATTTGTTGATCAGTTCACAGGATTCAAGGAATTCACACATCTCCCATCACTCTTGTAAGTAAACCGTTTAATACAACAAAAAAGAAAATGGTAATATCCCAATGCTGCAGATTCTACCATGACTGCATGCACACCCTTTTCCTATATATACACATAAGTCGATGTGAAAGACCATTGCACGCGATGACTTCTCAAAGGCTACATGAAATCGCCTAACATTCAATCATATCTTACCAAGATGATAACATAGCACAATTCATTGCACTGAATTTAGAATTTTTGCCGAACAGTATTACTTTGAGTAAGAACAAGAAAAATCAGCCCTTCATAAACTTTATGTGCATTATTAGTGAAGTATTCAAACTGTCAAAGCATAGCAAGCATGTGCGCAAGCTCCTCATCAGTCACCTCCATCTCCTGGTGTTCTCCGACAGCCTCAGCAAGCCGTGCTGCTAACTGGTGCTTACACTGCAAAAACAAAAATGATAACCCAAAATTCAACTAGGATTTCAGCAGTCGTCGAGGATCTTGCAGGCGCGCAGCATGTTTTTCCCGAACAGGGTCTCGAGTCACGCGAGAACCAGTCAGAGACTCGAAAGAGCGAGGCGGGTGGCGCCGTGGTGCGGCGGTTTGGTCTTGCTTACATGGATAGGTGCTCGTCGGAGGCGTGGCCCGCAGACTTGATCTACACCCAGACGGCGTCGGCGACGGCGACGGCGGTGGCGGCGGACATTGGGCGGTGGCGGACTAGGAATCGCGGTGGCGCGCGCAAGGTGTTTGATGTTATTACGCACTGGAGGATGATTAGGGGTAGGGCTGTAAAAAAAGCTCGAGGCTCGCGAGCTATTTGAGCTTGGCTCGTTGTAGGATCGATTCGAGCTCGGTTCGAGCTGTTAACGAGCCGAATTCGAGCTTCAGCAAAAGCTCGCGAGCCTGAACGAATCGAACTCGAATAGTTCGTGTAAATTCGAACAAGTCGTGACCCCCGCATCAAAACTTCAGTCACCGCACCGCACCCCCGGTACAACGCCAATCCCTAACCCTAAATCCACCTTCCCTCCCCCGCTCGGGCGCTCCCCGCCTCCCCGGTTCCCCCCAGTCCCCCAACCCGCCTCCGCCGCAGCCCCTCCTCGCCCCCCCCCCCCCGACGCCGGCCGCCTCGGCCCCTCCTCTCCTCCCACCGGCCGGCCGCCTCCGCCCAGATCCGCCCCTCCTCTCCTCCCACCCGGCGTCCGCCGACCGCCTCCGCCCAGATCCACCGCTCGCCGCCCCTCGTCGTCCCCCCCGGTGCCGGCCGCCTCCGCCCCTCCTCTCCTCCCACCGGCCGGCCGCCTCCGCCCAGATCCACCGCTCGCAGCCCCTCCTCGCCCCCCCGATGCCGGCCGCCTCCGCCCCTCCTCTCCTCCCACCGGCCGGCCGCCTCCGCCCAGATCCGCCCCTCCTCTCCTCCCACCCGGCGTCCGCCGACCGCCTCCGCCCAGATCCACCGCTCGCCGCCCCTCGTCGTCCCCCCCGGTGCCGGCCGCCTCCGCCCCTCCTCTCCTCCCACCAGCCGGCCGCCTCCGCCCAGATCCACCGCTCGCAGCCCCTCCTCGCCCCCCCCCCGACGCCGGCCGCCTCCGCCCCTCCTCTCCTCCCACCCGCCGTCCGCCGACCGCCTCCGCCCAGATTCGCCGCTCGCCGCCCCTCGTCGTCCCCCCCGGTGCCGGCCGCCTCCGCCCCTCCTCTCCTCCCACCGGCCGACCGCCTCCGCCCAGATCCACCGACGCCGTGCCCGTGTTCCTCCTCTGCAAGGTTTGATTCTTGTCTCCGTTCACATTGCTAGACAGAACAATCAGATGTAGATGTGCAGAACAATGGATCGATGGCTGTCCCAGTCATCCATGGAAGGCTTGCTGTGTTGACAATTGCAACATGCCGTCTGTTGTCCGTGTCTTGACAGTATTGATGTACTTAGTTAGTTGTGTTGGATGCAAGCAACTCCTGTCAGCTGTGTTAATTTGCTGTGTTAATTTGTTGTTGCATGTCAGCTGTTAGCTAGCTCAACTCCTGTGGACTACATTATGTTTGTGCTGCTACTGCAGGGACTGCTGTGTCTTTGTCTGCTGTCCAAATAGGGCCCTATGTCCAAATGAACTTTGTTTGCAAATCCCATGTCATTGTTACTTAGTTGTTTGTTTTTCTGTGGTTCCTGCGAATGGAAGGTCCTGTGAATGCGGAATGCCCTTTTGTTTTGTGTTGCTACTGCTGTGCCTTTATGGCTTTATCTGCTATTCTGCTGACTGCTGTTACTGCTGTGTGTTTTATGCTTAACGAGCCTCGACGAGCTTTGTCGAGCCGAGCTCGAGCTTCGTTCGAGCCGAGCTCGAGCTCAGCTCAAAGCTTGACAGAAATCTTAGGCTCGTTCGAGCTCGGCTCGAGCTTCTACCGAGCTCGAGCCTGACAG
Source organism: Dendrocalamus latiflorus (assembly GCA_017311315.1). Classification (NCBI taxonomy): domain Eukaryota; kingdom Viridiplantae; phylum Streptophyta; class Magnoliopsida; order Poales; family Poaceae; genus Dendrocalamus; species Dendrocalamus latiflorus. The sequence continues at coordinate 6,527,797 of CM029629.1, read as the reverse complement.
GCTGGGCTCGCTCGAGCTCGGCCCGTTTACAGCCCTAATTAGGGGACCCTGGGCTGGCTCCCCGGGGAATGTTTTTGCACATATAATCTATTTTTTATTTGAAATAATAGAAATATATCTATGGCAATATTTTTTTTACAGAAATAGGTTTCAGTCGCCTCCTGTTAGGCGACTGGAGCCAATCACCCAACGACCAAGCGACAGCATTCTAGTCGCCCGACCACAGGGCGACTGCATGTGGAGTCGCCTACCCAAAGGGCGACTGCAAACTGACACCCCCATAAATTTTGTAGATTTTGTAAATTATAACTGAAAGATAATCTGCTAGATTTGTAATAAAAGTTTACGATCGTTGTATGTTGTTGGAGTGTAAAACTATTTGTGAAACTTTTTTAAGAACGATTGAATTTAAAATGATCGATAAGTACGATGGTAAGTGATATTATGATGTTATCGAAAATTCGTACACGGAGGAAAATTGATATGTTAATATTATTGGATGACTTGTTATATGAATAATTGAATGTGAAAAAACGAGAAAATAAGTTTTTCTGAATTTAAATAGACTTCATAATACAGTTAGGAGTAGTATGCCGCATACTTTTTGATTACATGCATAATATATAGTATCATATGTGACTAACCCACCCAACTGCTCGTACGACCTACTGTGTGGACCGGGGCCATTTTTCTCTTCCTTGCCACCTCGGCGTTGAACTCCTCAGCGGTCTCTTTTGCCTTGGTCGTCATTTCCCTCATTTTCTCGCGCTCCCTCTCGCGAGCCTCCTACTCCCTACGTGTGCACTTCTTAAGATGAGCTTTCGTCTCGCGTTGTATACGCAGGATTTGCTCATTCTTGCGGTGCTCCTCCTCTTGGATCTCGGAGGACCTTGCGACATTCCACTCCTCGAAGTCGAGGGCCCACTGGTCCTCTGGGTGGATCTCAAGATCGATCCATTTGCGGTAGCCACATAGCAGTTCTGGGGACTATGAATACATGGGAGAGGTTGTTAGTGCGTACTCTGAAGGAGAAAAGGTAGGGTAAAACGGTGCACCTGGTCCTTACCGGCTACCAATAGGTTGCGGTGTCTAGACGACGGTCGGAGTAGTCACTGGAGTAGTTTGTGTAACCTCAGTAACGCATACCTAGGCTAAGGCGGTGTTTAGACTTAAAGAACTTGCACTGGTCCCGACACCAACAAAGGGGGGCGTCTCCCCCTCTGGTGGGTGTTACGGCGAACACTCGGTAGGAACGTTCGGGATGAGGTTGTTGCTACGGGGCGTGTCATTGCGGGGAGCTGACCTTGTAGCACACCGGGCTTGTTCTGCCTAGGCTGCAGCAGCCCTTACTTTCTCATCGCGGGCGGCAACTGACCGTGCTAGGTCGCGGGTCTCCTCCCATTGCTGCATCATCTTGTCCCATTGCTTCTTCTGCATTTTGTCCATCTCGGTGTGGTGAAGCAAGAGCCAGTATAGTGTGGGGTTTACTTGTGCAGTGTTCTCTGAGAAATCTCTTCGACCTCCTTTTATAGGGCCCCTTGTTGCCTTGTCGGCACATGAAGGTGCTTGTGTGGCACTGTCATTGCGCAAAGCTACCAAGTGTGGAAAGCTGGTAAAGCTGGGCCATGAGGTCTTGTCACTGCGGAAAGCTGGACCGTGCGGTTATGTCGCTGCGCAAAGCTGGCGTGTGTAGTCTTGTTGTTGGTGAAAGCTGGCCCGTGCTGTCATGTCACTGCGAAAAGCTGGGCCGTCATGTCATGTCGCTGAGCAAAGCTGGCGCGTTCATAAAAAAATTCCCCTAGGAGGGGGGAGGGCCCTCTTCTATTAAGCTATTTCATCTTTTGCACCATTTCTGGTAATCATTTCTTTCAACAATTTTTGGTTTTTACAAAAACAAGTTGTTTTCCAATACGTGTAATCAAATTTTATAAACTTTAGCTATCAGTATCATACGTAGATTCGTCTTGAAAAGTACTTTTTAATATTATAATTTTGTTGGGTTTTACAAATATATTACTACCCTGTTCTGCAATATAAGTCTGAAGTGCATACCTAAAAAGCATACTATTTAAGTAATATTTAATAGAATTGGACTACAATTGCTCATATTAGATAGATACAAAACTACCCTTTCTATTAGAAATAAATATAATCTAATTTTATTTAAATAGTGTACCTCTTAGGTATACTTATTGGAGTTGTATTGTGGGACGAAGAGAGTATAATAGTAATTAGTGACTAAAGTTGTATTTTAAAGACCGTATCAATGTTCAAAATGAGTTATTATTTTCTGAATTGAAGGGAGTGATAAGCTTTGAACGGTGCTAACGGTGTTTTAATACCGATCTTAGGTATGATTTATTTAGATTCGGGAAAAACTCTTATCACTAAGATCTAGTAATGCAGAAGGAAGACACATGCATTTTTATACAGGTTCAGGCCTTCTCATGAGAGAATAATAACCCTATGTTCTGTATTGCTATTGCTCAAAGAGAAAATTACAAGGTGTGTAATGAGAAATGCCTTACACTATCTCTTGCTTAGATCTCCTCCCTCCCCCTACGACGTAATCCTTTATATAGTTAACCAAATGATGGCAGTTGTCTTGCGCCAAAAGACATCCCAACGGTTCAGATGATAACCATCCGTTGGAAGTTATTGTCAAAGAGATATGAGGATAGTTCGCCATACAACAGTTGTTGTCAGAGAGAGAGAGAGAGAGAGAGAGAGATCATGTGTGGTTATTAAAGACAAATGCATGGTCTAGCCGACTTGTTAGGCGATTCTATGATGCACTAGATAGGATATTCGTAGGAAAGTCTACGACAAGGTCGTAGGACACCTTACAAGTATATGGTCGTAGAAAGACTTATAACTAAAGAGTAGTCACAGTAGTACTTACAATTATGTGGTCGTAGACAGACTTACGACCATCGAGTAGTCGCAGTAGGACTTACGACTATATGGTTGTAAATAAACTTATGACCATCAAGTTGTGGTAATAGGACTTATGACTATGTGGTCGTAGACAGACTTACGACCATCGCATAGTTGCAGTTGGACTTACGACCATCGAGTAGTCATAGTGACTTACGACCATCGTAGAGAGACTTACGACCATCGAGTAGTCGTAGTAAGACTTACAACTATCATGTGGAATCTCCCCTTTATCGATAAAGGGCATATTCGAACAATATAATGATGTAATAATTAGAGAATTATTATATCCTCATTATCTAGCCCCCAACTTTAAGTGAAAATAACTTACTTGAAAAGAGAGAGGTCATAAATGAAAAATGTTCAAAAGCAAAGCATTTTTGACTTGGAGATACAGGAGGGGATATCCTGGAGGCTTTATCGTGTGTGTCGTATGGACTTGTGGATGGGGTCCATGACTTGTACGTGCTAGTTAAAACCCGTGTTAGGAAGGATTTCGGGTCCATTGATTTGAGGAAGAGATAAGATATCGTGTCCAGGTGATTAAGGACACGATTTTGGAGTGTTTGAGTTGAACACGCTAAGTACGATGGCCTATAAAAGCGAGGGATGTTGTATGTTGGCGCACAGGGTTTTAGGGCTTTCGTGGGAAGGTTTTTAGGGGTGCCGTGAGGCACTTTGTCGCCAATAGATTGATGAAGAAATAATATATTAGATTCTTTCCAGAAAAAGATTTCCAGCGACTTCCAGTTCATCGCTCCGTTCCTCTGTTCTCTGTGCTCTGTTTTGTCTTTGGCGCGTGCTCATTCAGGCGGTGGTCAAATGGTTGGGGACATCAGGCGGAAGGAGATCACGACTATGTGCGTCGTTGTCGTACCGAGCTATCAGAATGAGCAGGCAGTCGATCTGTTGTTGTACCGAGCGATCGGAACGAGAAGGCTGTCGATCTGTTGTCGTACCAAGTAGGCTGTCAATCTGTTGTTGTGCCGAGTGATCAGAACGGACGTGAGATCGATCCAAGCACTCGTAATTGAGCAGTCATACGTGAGCGGTCGTAAGCGAGCGATCGGAGTGACGTTCGGGACAAGCAATCATAAACAAGCGATCGTAGTGAGCGGTTGGGCGACAGAGGCTAACGAGTGATCGTAACAAGTAGTCGGTGACAGAGATTACGACCACGCACAAGCTGGCAGCTGCAGTTGTTACTTTCATCCAGTAGTTCAGATTACTTTGTATTATTTCTCTGCGTTGTGATTTGGTTTCAGGTGATAAAAAGCAGAGACAATCATTCATCCCCCTCTAATTGTGCCATACGATCATACAGAAATACCTTGCACTATTTCTTGCTTGGATCTCCCCCTCCTCCTTTGACGTAATTCTTTATATAGTTGACCAAATGACAACACTTGTCTTGCGCCAAAAGACGTCCCAACGGTTCAGATGATAACTGTCCATTGGAAGTTACTGTCAGAGAGAGATCGTGTGTGGTTATTAAGGATACGCACACATTCTAACCAACTTGTCAGGCAATTCTAGAGGCACTAGATAAGCTATTCGTAGGAAAGTCTACGACTAGGTTGCAGGACACCTTACAAGTACATGATCATAAAAAGATTTACGATCAAGAAGTAGTCGTAGTAGGACTTACGACTATGTGGTCGTAGACAGACTTACGACCATCGATTAGTCACAGTAAGACTTGCAACTATGTGGTCGTAGACAGACTTACGACCATCGAATAGTTACAATAAAACTTACAACTACCCTATAGAATTTCCCCTTGTATCAATAAAAGATATATTCGAATAATATAATGACATAATAATTAAAGGATTATTATATCCTCGTCCATCTGATTCTGATGGAACAACTTTATAACTGATTAATCGAACAACTTTATAACTGATTAACTGACATGGTATAACGACAAGATGTGCGCATTCTTGTGGCAGCAGTACGAACGATCGATCTCAAACAGGAAACCCGAAACCGGATATACAGTCATGCACGGGGAAGTGCTAAAATGTAGCCAACACCAGCCAAGAAAAGGAGATGAAATGTGTATACACGACGTGCAAAATGCCGGTCGGTTTGTGATTACAATCACTCGAAAACGATAAACCAAAACCAGCTATATTTAGTTACTCGTATATGCATTTTCATTCTCTGAACAGGGTGTGCCACATTCTGCAGCCATGAGCATCAAAACGGACGCAATGCAAGAACACCAAGAAATCGAATGGCAATTGACAAAAAGGTGCTGTGTATAATTTCATCAGCGGTTGTGGAGAGGGTCCGACGAGTTGGGCACCCTCCGCTCGCTGCCTCGGACCAGGCCTTCCGTCGCCGGGAACCGCGACCACTTCCTCGCCCGCACGTCGAGCATCCCGTCGGGCGGCTTCGCGTCGACATTTGCTCCGTCTGCGCCGGCGGCGGCGACGTCGTCCTCTCCGATGACCGCCGACGCGAGCAACGCCAGGAGGAGGAGAGCGAGGAGGAGCAGGAACCTTTGGCTGGGCATCTCATGCATGGGGTAGAGAAGGCTAATAGAGCACAGACGATAGTGGACTGTATACACTGTGTATGAGTCTGAGAAGCTTGAGTTTTCTGAATCTTCTGAGGCAGAGTAGTACTACTACCAAACACCAATGTAACAGCGAGACAAGGATAGTTTATTACCTGAAGGTTCAAACATATTTGCGAAGCGGTGCTCACGTTTGACGCTAATGGCTAGTCTTGCGACAGTCAAAGTTGGAAAGCCCTTTTCTGCCCTAGTAAGGTAGAGCTAGCACACAATCATTTGCCATGCATCACTTTTGTGCCGCGCGACCACACGACTCAAGACGTCAAAATGCTTATTATACAATGGCTGGGTTCCTTTCCATTGTGAGCTTTTTCTTACGTACGGATGAACAGTAGCACATTTAAAATCGGTGCGTTTTTTAAGATAGAGTTTAAAGATAAATTATAGTACACATTGTGCTGATTTCATATTTAATGACTAAAATCGCATGCGAATATACAGAATTCATAAATCATAAGCTAAAAAATATAAGTTACAGCAACATCAAGAAAGGAAAAAAGGGGGGAAATACAACAGCATAAGGCTTCCTCTTGTTCTTCTTTCAGTCACATTCTGCAATAACAAAAAAGAACTCCTCAATATATGAGGAGTAATAACAATACGTTAATCTTCAGAAATTGAGGTATTGAAGTCCCAAACTTGGCACAGCTGGGCCCAACCAAAATGGTTCGTCTTTTCTCCATGCTGCTTTTAGGTGAGGAGGTTAGTTAGTGAAGAATCGGAGGCTTGCGGCAGATGCTGCGATTAGGCAGGGGTAATGGGAGCAGGTGAATGGCCCAGGAAACAGGGGACACGGCTTTCCACAAGGCTATGTATCCCAGCTTCTTTTTCTCTCCTTTTGCCGAACCAGAAACCAGCGGGGCAGCAGCAGCAAGAGCGTGCGTCGCCATGGCTGTCCCTCGTGGGCTCAGCTTTCCATTGGCGCTGGACAAAACCGGGGGCTTCTTTTGTTTCTCCGACTGCTACAAGTGTTGATTGTCCAGTGTTGGGCAGGAGACAGGAGCAGAGGAACCTGGATTGTCTAGCCCAGTGACAAATTTTGCTCTGCTGAATCTGATGGCCCTTTGAGGATTAGAACGATGGTTTATTGCATTTCTCGATGCAAGCATGAAAAATTCTTTGCTGTGTAGTTATTGTAAGGTTGTTTTGCCCAAGTTGAATATTCAGGGTACTCTCACACCGGCTTTACGGTGTCATACCCAGCGTGCTGCCTCTGGCTTCAGTTAATTAACCCCAGATTTCTGAAAGTGGGAGACAAATACAATTGGGTATAACACTCATGACTCATCATTGAAATGGAACAGCGTAAGGCCCCATCAATTACAAGCAGTTATTCGTCGTCATTATAATGCCGGTCCTAGGGTTTTGAGGGCCCTAAGGCGAACTTATCGTGACGGACCCATTAGACCATGTATAGAATTTTATAATATATAGGTGCTAATTTTACTTGTAAAGCGAACAAGCTGTGTAATAACTTCTTATGCACTCAGTATATTTTTAAGCTTTCAGTACCATGACAGCATTATGATTGTTTAATTTAATACACTATTCTTTCTACCGTAGTTCCAAATTCTGAATAATGAATCCCCAGTTGGATGCCCAACTGTTCACCACGCCAAATCATTTCTTTTCCATCTCTTCATTGCAGATATGGACACACACAAACAAATTCTACGGTACATACTTTTCCCAATCGAGTATCGTTACTCTTGCTGCATTGTCCAGCTGAATGCAATCCTACATTCCTCTCATTTTGCCTACAGAAACCAACCAAAATCCCACCTTTACCACATTATCTCCTAACTTACCAACCCGAACTACACAAGCCCTCCAAGAATCACACATAACACAAGTCATACACCAAGGAAGGTCACCTAAAATTCCCAAATCAGCCAAAACCAGAATTACCTCCCATGCGGGGATTTGAGGTCGATCTTTGGCAGCCCGCCATTGCCCTCGGAGACCGCCACACCAGGCGCGTACACCTTCTGCCCCACGCTGGCCATGGCCACCACTCCAAAGCGCCTGAACTCAAGATCACCCCCCAAAACCAAACGACGCACCAGGGATCAATCCTTGCACGCACGAATCGATCCAAACCAGTGCAGATTAGTAGTGCTTGTGGTACTAGTACCTGAGTCGGCGAGGCGAATTGGAGGAGGAGGAGACGGCGAAAGGACTGTAGAACCTGAGAAGTGAGATCGCCGCCGCCGAGGGGGCAGGAGACGCAGAGCCGCGCGGCGGGGCGGAGGTCGCAGCAGCGGGCGTCGTCAAGGGGCGGGCTCAGCGGGCGTCATCCGACGTTTGGCCTTCTTGGGCTCCTGGAATCAGAGATTCATTATTTTGCTAATGGATACATGGGTATACAACTATACATGGGTTTGTATACATGGGGCTTTGGGCCCCTCCCTCGCCTGGGCCCTAGGCGGTCGCACCCGGTGCACCTCCCTAGGGCCGGCACTCATCATGATTGGTGATTTGCAAATTGCAATTAGTATATCATCAGGTGCGGATCCAGAAAACATGAGCCACTGGGTCACCACGCTCCAGTCTCACTATTGCCATGCATCGCCGGGATCACGTGGCCCAGTGATTACACTATGGATCCGCCCCTTAACATCATACAGTAAGCCCATAAACGGCCCAATATGCCCAAAGACGGGCCAATGTAAGCCCACAAGGTGCGTGTGTGGATGCGTCTTGCCTGAGCGACCGCCCCTGTTCTAGAAACGAACGACCCGAACAAATCAAAACCAGCCTCCCAAGTATCCTCTCCTAGACTCTAGTCCTACCACCTCTCCTCTCCTCCCCTCTCCATCATTCTCTCTCCTCCCACTCCACGCCACAGATCTCTCTCCCCCCAACATGGCGGAGGACGCCCCCAACGCCGGCGCTGAGGGAAGCCAGCCCGCGCCTCCGGAGGGCGACGCCGACGCCCCTCCGGCGTCTGCGGCAAAGGCCGCGGAGGCGCTGCTGCCGTCGCTCAGCATCTGGCCGCCGTCGCAGCGCACGCGCGACGCCGTGGTGCGCCGCCTCGTGCAGACGCTGGCTGCGCCCAGCGTCCTCTCCCAGCGCTACGGCGCCGTCCCGGAGCCAGAGGCCGAGCGCGCCGCCGCCGCCGTCGAGGCCGAGGCCTTCGCCGCCGTCTCCCAGTCCCATGCCGCCGCCTCGGCCTCCGTTGAGGAAGGGATCGAGGTCCTCCAGGCCTACTCCAAGGAGGTCAGCCGCCGCCTGCTCGAACTCGCCAAGTCCCGTGCCGCCGCCGCCGCTGCTCCGGCGGTTCCCGCGGAGGCGAGTGCGTCGGAGTCAGAGGCCTCGTCGGCGACTGCTCCGGCTCCGGCCGAGGAGTAAGGTGTTGACCCCGCGCTTAAGATCCACCAAGAATTGCTGCTATTTTGGCACTTCGTTGGAAATTATTTGTAGTGCCTATATCACTATTAGAGATGCGTTTGAGATGAGGAATGGATGTTTCTTTTCATGAACCTGGTACCTTGCTACAGTTTTTTAAGTTACATCAATGGTGCATCTGTTGCCCTTAAGGTGTGCATGCATGATTGCATCAGGTCATCTGTTCTCGCTATTAGGTTGCAAGGTGATTGTACTGATGAATATTTATAGCATTAGTGCCAGAGTATGCTTGTTCTTTTTGTATCTACTTTGTTATCATGTGGCTGTTGTGTGCTTTGGCCCATTTCAACCTAGTGCATTTGGACTGCGCAAGTGCAGAGCTGATTAAGTAAATACTACTATATATTTTGAGTTAAAAATAGGTCAAAGATTGTTTTCAAACAGGCACACTTTGTAAGGGCTTTTTGAGTGCTCATCTAGCTAATAAACTACAGGTTTGTTGTATATTACAATAGGTATTTGTGGGATTGTAGTCAAGTATTGGATAACCGAATGGAGTTGATAGCATTGGATCCAAGATAATAACCTAATTGGCATTTCAATGAAAAAAATGGATTGCAATGCTAGGTGTGCACTGTGTAGTTGCATCTGCATAAAATTAGTTTGAATTAAAAAAAAATTGCAATTCTGGTTGGTCATGTGTTGCTAGATGAAAAGTATAGTTTGCCAAATACTCCTTTTTGAAGAACTTCCACCTATGCTTTATGCTAGCTGTCAGGCTGAAATTTACATCCAGCAAAATCAACATGTGCTCTCCTTTTGAAATGGCTGAGGATGCATAAAAAAAACAATGTGGAGTTCACGGGAATGAAGGGCTAGCTGTCCTTAAAAGTTGCATGAACATCATATAGTTGAGTCGATTAGATTGAAAATGGTACTAATTTTGCAGACTTTGGTGGATCAATACTTATTTCAGGGACAACGTGCAAAGCTCTCCAATATCTATCCTACGGAGGATATTCATTAAAAAAAAATGAAATTCTGATATCCTTTCAAACAGCGAATTGGTTGACATTTGGAAAGAGCTGTTTGTTGCCATGACATTTAAGCTAGAGCTACGATCCATCGATATTGATGTTATTTGTTGGCCTGTTGTCATGACATTTAAGCTAGCTATCCTCTGTGGATATTGATATTGCCTGCTTAGTTTTCAATACAGTCCCTTGTCGGTAGATACTATAGTTATTTGAGGCTGGATCTTTTTCTGGTACTTGCCTACCTGCCCTGGTACCATGCCATATTCACGCATAATGTTTGAATGATAAGAAAGACAGTAGGCAGCTGGAAAGGCTTAAAAGCAAATGGCCCTATGGTCTATGGAGCTGGTTCCAGTTTTTCATTCATGTGCTTGATGGCGCGCAAATGGATGTAATCTAGGCTGCCTTCTATGTATAGGGTTCTACAGTTGCACTGAGCAGGTTGGTCTTATGCATTTTTATGCTGTTTAAATCGGCATCGCTCATTAGAGCTTTGCTTCTGGCTTTTAACTTCTTAATTTCGTTTTTTTGCCTTTTTGGGGGTTTTTTGCCTTTTCTTTTTTCTCTTAATTTTTTTTTGCATTATCCGTGATGATATAATTTTTTATTTTATATTTTTCAAATTTAATTATGCTAAAAAGTTACCAGTAGTTACAGTGCATTTTTAACTATTACAGTGCAAAATAAGTAATAAGCTAGAGCTTATAAGCTTAAATGAGCACCATATGCTGAATGTCGATTGAATGTTGGGCTCCTAACCAATCTCTTTCCATTTCTTGTCAAATGTTGTTCCAATCTTCCAAAATAGGACCAGAGCGGTAAATGGTACAATCGTGCAATTGTGCGTCTGTATGCTACTATATCGTCACTCCTCCCCTCCCTCCCTCTTCTTTCAAACCAGTTGTAGGATCAAGGATACCGACTAGAGGGGGGGTGAATAGGAGGTTTTTAAAATTTTTCTTGCTCACTTGATTAATTCTTCACAATTTAAATGACAATGATGTAAAGCAATTAATCCTATGCAATTCTAGTTAACAATTTAGTCAACTTAGCTCTAAACACTTAAAAGATCACAATGAAGCAAATAAACAAGAACTAAAGAGACAAGAGACACAACCGATATTTTTACCGTGGTAATCGGAAACTTGCCGGTTTCCCCTAGTCCACGTTGAGGTAAGCCCGGACGAATCGGACCGACTCCACGAATTGAGCCAAGCACCTCGATCACTAATGTAGCTCTTCCCCACTCCGGGTAGGCAAGCTCCAACCTTCACAATTGCCGGGTCTTCTCACAATCTTCTTGAGAAGATCACCGAACCAACTTCTACCGGATCGTCCAAATGCCGGCAAGCACTAAGAGTAATAGATCCCGGTGTTCGCTTGAATGCAAACCTAGTGCCAAATGGATTTGCAATTGAAATCTAGCACTAAATGCTCAACCACCTCACTTTGATGTGCAAAGGAAGAATTGAGGTGAAATGAATGCTCTAGGGCTCAAGAAATGTGCAATGAGTCTCTAAAAAATGCCCTTGTGCAGTGGTGGGGGTATTTATAGCCTCCACCAACCAAACTAGCCGTTTGGCATAATTTCCCGCAAAAATCAGGATGAGCGGTACTACCGCTCTTCTGGGGCCGGTACTACCGCTCCCAAATCTTTGCGTCAGAACGGCTCTGTCAGACGTGAGCAGTGACCGTTGGATTCGGCGGCGCGGTACTACCGCCGTTGATATTTGCGGTACTACCGCTCTCCGGTAGTTCCGCAAAGTCGGCGCGGTACTACCGCTCTGGCCAAACTCCGAAGGGTCCTCAAGAATGCCACTCTCTGGAAATTACATTCCGCTTGGGCTTCGGATCAACCGGACTCCGGAAGTACCGCTCTGGGTGCGGTACTACCGCTTCCTGCGGTAGTACCGATGTTGTGAATGCCGGTACTTCCGGTCTGGTTAAAATCCGAGACCAACCGGAGATGCTCTCTGGAAAAATCATGCCGCTCAAACCTCCGGTTCTTCCGGGATCCGGAAGTACCGCTTAAGAATGCGGTACTACCGCTCGCAGCGGTAGTACCGACGTTGAAACGGCCGGTACTTCCGTTCCGCGGAGATTTAACCGAGTTCGAGGGGTGCTCTCTGGAAAAAAGGTTCCGCTCCAGAAGCGGAGCTACCGCCCTGCAGTACTACCGCAATTTGGCACGGTACTACCGCTCGCCGGTAGTACCGACGTTGAAATACGCGGTACTACCGCTCGTCCAGACAGAGCACAAACTTAGTTTTTAAATTGAATTTTCATGAATGCAAGATTCACAAGATAATCCAAATGACACTAGAACTATGTTTTCAAGTTACTAGCCAAGATCCCCCTTGATGGTACGATCATCTATCCTATAATCCGGTCTTCCACCATTCTCCAAGACCGGTAAAAATAAAATAGATCCTACGTTACGTGTACCTTTGCCTTGAGCCAAAATTTGGATCTTCATAAGAGTTCTTTGGCTTGCATCTTGTCGCTCATATGTGAACTAACCATTCACATGCTCAAAATACACGTTAGTCCCATATTCACATAATTTCATTAATTACCAAAATCATTTTTAGAGGCCTAGATGGTTTCACCAGTGCCGCCGCTCCCCTCCCCTCCCCTTCTCTTCTTCAGCGTCGGAGCAGCTCCACACCCCTCCTCTGCCTCCCCTACCCCCTTATCCACCAACGATGATGGGTGGCGACCTCGTTGCCTGGTTGTATTGTCATCTCCTCCTCCCTTCGCTACCATCCTGCCCAATCTAATATTTAGTATGTCGTCATCGCCGTGCCTCCTTTCGTCACTGTCCTTCGCTGCCGTCCATCACTGGATCACCGCCTCTCTCTATGTTCGGGAGCCATAATGAATCCGTTGTCGGCAGATTCGAAGTTGGAGGTGAAGGAGGAGGGGATGGGGTGCCAAAGTTAAAGGAGGAGGTGGAGGGGTGGCGCCGAAGTTGAAGAAGGGGGTGGCGCCGGTGGCCAGAGGCGATCGAATCCAACGGCGGACAGAACGATATACTGTTTTATAGTATTTCTTTTAATTAATACATGGGTCCTACTGGTGGGAGAAGTTAGTTCTAAATATTCGAGGAAAAGATGGTCCGTTCTTTAGATGCTTAATTTGAATTTACATCGATTCAATACACTAAAAATGTAAACTAAATGGTGTTGTTTCTTGCCCCAGGCACAAGTGATTACAGTACTGCTGATTCATGTGATGCTCATTCAGATTGCCAGCGCTGCTTCCTGTTGCAGAAAATCTATACGGCCAAATTGCATTCTTGATTTCAACTAGCACATGGCCTTCATTTGATTCATTCTCTTGATCAAATAACCGAAATAAGTCAGCAACTCACGAGATCTACAACATGGGCAGTCCAAATGTTCTGTTCCTACCTGAGAATTGGCATTTGAAAACCAAGATTTTGTTGTTGGGACACCCGGAATGACTCGACGAGCTCCACGTGTACGAATACAATTGGATGGATGCCCTCATCACCCTAAACCTCAAGCCCAAGACATGCTTTAACTTCAGGGGCAAGCAAAAGGCAACCACGTAGCCATCCGGGAAGATTCCATCCAGTACAGTAAAGCGCGGCCTTCTTGCGCTGAGCACCACACAAACGCAACGGCTCGTCCGATCGAAGCTTCGGAGTCCCCGCCGAGGCGCCGACCAAACCGACGGCGCGGACTCGTGATCCCACGATAAGAACACGGGGATCGCAGCGGCAATTCCCATTCGAATCTCCGAGACCGACTCGTCTCGTCCCCAACCGCGCTCCCCTCCCTCGTGCGCCGCGCGTGCGCGCTCTCGTCGTCCCGCGTCGCTCGCCGGTTGCTCCTCGCCCTCGAGTTCGCCGTTCTCCCGGTTCGGTGATCCTTGGTGCTACGTTAGAGAGGTGCGTGCGTGCGCTCTGATCGCTCGCGAAACCCTCCTCCTCTCCTCCAGGCTCCAGTTTGTTGTGTGTGTTTTCGTGAGGTTTCCAAAAGATCTGTTTGATTTCCTTGTGTGCGAGGTTTTCCACTCGGGTTGATTGATTTGGTTCGTCGAAATCTGACGCCGCGACTTCTTAATCTTGACGTGGTTCTTTATCTTTGTTTGCTGGTGCAGACGGTGACTGCTCGCCTGCGGTAGCGGATTCGCGGGCCGGCGCGATGGTTTCCTTCGAGTTCGAGATGAATGATCGCAAGAGTACGCGACTCCACAACCACCTGCTTGATCCCTTCCTCTCTCTTTCTCGCGCAATTTGTGAGTCGTTTGGTGCAATATTGGGTCGTGTTTGCTTCCTCCTTTTCGCGCAATTCATCAATCGTTTGGTGGGGGATAGGGTCGTGTTTTGCTTGTACGTGCTCCTCTGCTAATCTGCTGCTGATTGCCGTAGGAGAGATTATTTGTTGTTTCATTTCCACATCATGGATTACTTGCGTTTCATGGTTAATGCCACAGCAAAATTTAAGGTCCAACGGATCCTGTGTCCAATGTACCAGTCTTTGTTCGGTGCGAATAATCTCACCAAATTAACTGATGTTGTGCATTACACTTTGTGTACCTGCATTCGTTTCGCGAGGAGAATTTGCCATTACTATTGACGCAGTAATATTATGTTGCGCTACTGTTAAATGAGGCAAGTTATATGCTCTTAGCGTTGCTTCTCTAGTTCTCTGCACATTGAAGTTAGAATCCTGTACAAAATTAAGCTCGGATTAGTAATTGGAAATCTATTAAGAATGGGAAAGCTTTAGGTGTGCAGGTGTCGATGTTTCAGAATAAGAATTTCAGTCATTTTTATCGATATTTGGTCATCCATTGATGAACAAGCTGTCAGTTACATGTAGTCATCTAAATGCCTCCTGATTTCTGACCAGGAGTGACCTTACAATACCTGAATATGATTGTTGACATAACACAATATGTTCTGTAATTTGGCTGCCATATTTAACTTCGTGACAATTCCTTCCTTGTCTTGTACTTCTGTTGTGATGTACAATGCGTCTTCACCTCTCAACTCTTGCTCCACCGCTCATCACTTTTCTCCAACAGAGATTGGGCTGGGCTTGACTGGATTTGGGGTTTTCTTCTCGTTTCTTGGGATCATCATGCTGTTTGACAAGGGGTTCCTGGCAATGGGAAATGTAAGATTAGTCCTCCTAGTTTACTCATGCGACACTGTAGCTTCATCCTTCTAATAAGTACGTATTTCATGTTGTCAGATTCTCTTCGTGTCTGGTGTCTCGCTAACCATTGGGCTAAAGTCAACTGTGCAATTCTTCACCAAGCCTAAGAATCACATGGTCCTGTACCAATGCAAGCTCAGTCACATATCCCACCTGTTCAGTTCCAATTCAATTATCAGCTAACATGATTCACCTGATTGTGCAGGGTTCGATCTCTTTTGGGATCGGATTTTTTCTTGTCCTTATCAGTTGGCCTGTCTTAGGCATGATGGCGGAGTTGTATGGTTTTGTCGTGCTCTTCAGGTTGGTAAATTCTCTAATGTTCTTTTATATGATCACCTGGTAGTTGATTTGCGACGTGCGTTACGAAATAGAAACATTTGGGAACTGTATCTGACTGCTGAATCTCCTCACAGCGGCTTCTGGCCAACTGCTGCTGTTTACCTGCAAAAAAGCCCCACCTTCGGTTGGATTTTCCAGCACCCTTTTGTGACTTCGGTATGGTTATATTTCTAATTCTTAAGTCATCAGCTGTGCTTTATTCCTCATGCTTTGTTCTTATGGATTTGCTATTTCATGGTCGCCTAAAATTTTTTAAGGACCATTGCCCCATAGATTTGTATGGAGATTGATATGCTGTATGACATGTGACAACCCGGCCCCTTGTTCTTATTGCTGTTTCCTATTCTCATTTCGCAGTTGCTGACTCGGTTTAGAGGAAGACGAGTCCCCGTGTAATTGCCTTGATGCTGAATCAGTGAATCATCCCCGAATAGTGCCAGATCGCCTGTAAAAAAGTAGATGGACATATGCGTTTTTGTTCGTTTGTAATTCGTTGGTGCTGCCGGTATGTGAATCTTGCTGCGCTGCTACCAGTAGGTTGTCTGAAGATCTCTTGACTACGTCAGTGTTTGTTTGTACAAAGCCTTTCTTGCTTGTCAAGGAGGTAAAGGGTTGAGTTGGTTAGTACACCAGTATTTTCTTTTGCTATTTTTGTCGATGATTGAGACCCAGTGTCGCCTATTAAACTTACAGGAAAATAAAATAAGAGACCATAACCAAACAAATATTTTATTGCCACGGACAAAAAGAATGTTACATGAATAAATTTGATGTGTTCTAGGGCACAGGCACGTAGGCCACCCAATTTATGCACCCAATTTATGCCTATCTAAGGGGTGGTAATTAATGCTACTACAGACGTATTTTGTCTTGACGCATGTGTCCAATTAAATCTTTGACTGTCACATTAATTGGCCAACCATCGTAAGTTGCTAGATATGCCAATAATTGCTCCCTCATTAATCATATGGGAAATAGCTGTCTTTCAATTAGTTAGCCTGGTCAGAACTAACGGAACCATATAATTGATTGCCATTGCCCATGGCTAGTCGTCATTAGCTTTCAACTAGTTTATTACTAAAGGGACAAGGTTTCCTCTGAATCATGGTTGTAGACATAACCATAATGTTAAGTGGAGCCTTAATATGTGGGGTCTGGCATTCATAGGAATATATTGACCCAATCAAGAATCCTAGTTAGCTAGCTC
Source organism: Dendrocalamus latiflorus (assembly GCA_017311315.1). Lineage (NCBI taxonomy): Eukaryota > Viridiplantae > Streptophyta > Magnoliopsida > Poales > Poaceae > Dendrocalamus > Dendrocalamus latiflorus. The sequence goes on along the minus strand of CM029629.1, from coordinate 6,511,150 downwards.
CCCCATTTAAGAAAATAAAAAAATATTTACTTAAGGCTAGGGGTGGGAAATGGATACGAATTATCCGTATTATATGGTTACCGTATTCAATAGGATACAAATATAGTATAGATTTTTCATCCGATCAATAATTTCTTGTCTTGCCATACTTATTTGATGATAGCCTCACTAAGCATCCAGAAACTCATCAATTCACATCTTGCAGTTGAGTCAATCGGTTGGTCAATACATGGTAAAGGGAAATCATCCTTAGGGTAGGCAATATTTAATCCGGTAAAATTAACACATATGTGCCACTTACCATTAACTTTATTGACCATGATCAAGTTCACGAGCCAATCTGGATAGTCGACTTCACTAATGAAATCAAAATCTAAGAGTTTGTCCAACTCTTGTCTAATGGCTTCTTGTTGATTAGGAGTGAAAAACATTATAGCTTTTGCTTTACTGGTCACTTGTCAAGCCGTATGGCTAGCCTATTCTCGATTACCTCCCTTGGGATGCCAGGCATATCAGATGGTTTCCATGCAAACACATCTGCATTTGCCTGAGGAAATCAATGAGCTTAGTTTCCTAATTATTTTCCATTCCCGTCCCAAACCAAACTATCTTGCACTGGTTGTCATGGTTGAGTGGCACTTGCTTCACTTCCTCATTGGGCCGAGGAGTTGCTTTCAGCTTTTCAATCTTGCTCGGCTTCTTGGCCTTACTCGTGTTTGCTGCTTCATCAAAATCTCTTAATGGTAATTATCAATGATCTCTAGATATTTACAATCACAATTAAGTGTAGTAGACTAATTAAGTGCACGTAGATGACGCCTTTTGGACCATGAATTTTGGTACTCTTGTTGGCGTGATGAGTAGCTACCATAAATTTTATTAGTGATGGTCTGCCCAATATGGCATTATAAGCTGACTCAAAAACCACAATTTCAAAAGTGATTTAACTATGCTCTAAAATTGCAAACGTATCCAAATATTACAGGCAATACTATTTGACCAATAGGTGTTATGGATAGACTAGGTACTATTTCAAAGAAGGGATTTGTAACTGGTCGTATCTTAGAATGAGTTATTTGTATCTCATATAAAGTACTAATAAAAAACAAATCAAGAGAACTACCACCGTCAACCATGCTCTATCCACTTTGCAATTACTAATTGTAGAAGAAATGACTGATGGTAATTATTGAGGTGTGGACATACCTTTCGGGCAGTCATCCTTATTAAAGGACAAAACTACATCTGACCACTTCGAGTCACTTGGCTTTCCTGGTTAGGTGTTGATGTTGTTAACTTCTCGCCAAGTTGATTTGAACTGCCTCTTTGACGAGTAGGTAGCATACCCTCCAAAGATGACGTTGACATGATTGTTGGGCTTCTGGTATGCCATTTCTTCATCTTCATCGACGTCTTTGATGTTGTTGTGACCACCACTTTTTGGCAATGTGGGCATTGGCCCCTTTCTCGAGTAGAAGGCATCCATACATTTCTACCAAGCACGGCAGTTATGCAAGTCGTGCCTAGATGCATTATGCAGTGGGCACCAATGGCAATTTCCACTGGTCACGTTAGAGCCCTTGAATCCAGACTGGTTGTTGGAATGACCAACCTATTTCTTCCATGGACCCTTGCCCTTATTGTAGGTCAGACGTTGCTATACGGCAGCGACCTCCCTTGATGAAGGCTTCATCTTATTCTTGTTTTTGGTTTTACCTTTGTGATCCTCAGATATGGTCGGTTTATTCGACTCCTTCTCAGAGCACATAGCGGATCTCTCGTCGATCTAACTGTGGTAGGCACATAGCGGATCAGAATACTATGGATAGACAGGAGAGAATGTCAGTGCACACTTGCGGAAAGAAATGTTACAGGAATAAGTAGTAGCAGGTCCTTACTGGCTATCGGTAGCGGCTCGTGTCCCAACGATGATTGGGATACTCCGATGCATAGAATGTGCAACCCAAGTAGCGCATGCCGAGGTTGAGCCACTGCCTGGATTTGAAGAACTTACATATGTCTCTGCACCAACAGAGTGGCGGTGTCTCCCTCTTAGACGGTTCTTGCGGTGAGTGATCGGTTGAAATGTTGAAGTAGGGGTTGCTACTATGGGGGCGTCGTTGCGGGGAGGTGACCTTATGGCATGCTCCCTTTGTTCATCGTGGGCTGCAGCAGCCCTTGCGAGTCTGCGGATCTCATCCCACTCATTCTCCATATGAGCGAGGTATTATTGTAGTCGTGATGCAGGAGTACCCAATTGGGGTAGTACTTAAATACTGATGCGGATCAACGAATGAGGTTGGAGCGTAATTCGGTTCAAGCTAATTTGGCATCCACGAGGTAGTGGGCCTGGCGAGGAATCGTACTATAGCCTTGGTCTAGTTGCTGCGCAAAGCTGCGCCGTTAGGTCACATCATAGTGGAAAAGCTGCCTCGTTGTGTCACGTCGTGCTTTACGGATGCGTATTTACACACACTCTCTCTTCATCCAGCAAGTACTTACATATGGCGTATTCATAATATTTGAAACTAACCTTGCAGGTAATCACTAGTCTTATGACGAGCTTTTCCAACATCTTCTAGTGCCTTCTCCACAAGCTCCATAAAATACTGGTTTGTTGGTTATTCTGGAAGTTGTACATGGATATAATGACTAATGTATTGGTTATTCTAGATAGTATGTTATTGAGCACTTAGTTATTCTGGTAATCTGGATAGTATGTACTTCTGGAGTAGTATGACTATTATATTGGATCATTCGGTTACGTCTTGCGCAAAGCTGGCTCGTTGGGTCATGTCACCTCACAAAGCTGCTTGGTTGGGTCACATCCTACACGAAGCCACCTCGTTGGGTCACGTCTTGTGCATAGGTGGCTCGCTTAGTCATGTTACATCCCTGCGTAAAGCTGGCTCAATGGGTCATGTCGTGTGCAAATCTAGCTCGTTGGGTCACGTCAGTACAAAAAGCCGCCTTGTTAGGTCACGTCGGTGCGCAAAACTGCCTTGTTTCGAGAGGGAGGCCACATCACGCCATTGTGTCAGAAAGCACGCTGCCTCCCCCTCCCCCCATAGGCTATAAAATGCACGTGGCCACCCCCTGAAAGTAGTAGCACTCTACCCTACCAATCATAGGAAGAAAAATATTCTCTGTTCTATATTAACATATATGGCAAGCACTGAGAGGCCAGTCCAACCGGAGTCGTCTACGCAAGACCTTCCTCTTGAAATGAGGGACGACTTCGACCCTAACTACCGCTTAATGCTAAACAAGCGTGCTCAACTGGTATGGCCAAAATACCGACACAGAGAGGACACGGTCGTACAGATCTTGGACGGCCAGTTCAAAGGCGGGCGACGTTTCTTCTTATGCCCACGCTCTGGGGTACAATTAGCTAATATTTTATTTTCTGTTATTGCTAATAGAGCTTCTATGTTAACCCTCCTTTCCAGCAAATGGCGAAATGCAACTTTGTCCGCTGGATTGATTCTCCCTATGAACGTCATGTTGTGACGTACATGGATATATTGTGGAACCGAATCTTAGAGTTAGAGGCGCGGATTAACAATCTGAATGAGCAGAACAATGACATCCGCGAACAGATGCAGCGCGAGAGGGGCAACGAGGAGGTCATCAACATAGAAAGTTCCTATGATCCGACATGTTGCTACGCGAAGCCTAGCTGCATATGTGTGTGCCACTACAACAACGACCAGCCACATCCGAGACGCCCTCCTCTGGAACACTCCATGGGGGTAGCGCCAGACACCTTCTACCAGTTGTACGCAGTTATGTTCAATATACTAAGCATGTAACTAAATGATGGACGTGTCATTGCGGTTGCCATTTATTGAGTGGACAATTCTAGCGCTGCATCGCGTGCATTAAGCTAGAAGCTTCGATATGATTGAACAAACGTACATCATACAAAGGAGTACAAATAAGAACGCAACAGTATTACAGACATCACATAGTAACTACGAAATTTAAGTACTATAGAAATAATAAAAGTACAGCCAGCGTAGGCAAATGACCCCTACTAGGCCCCCCAATAGCACCCCTAACACCCCCTCCCTTTTCTTTTCTTTCTCCTATCTCTTTGCTTTTCTTTTCAGTCTTCTAACCAAAATTATACTATTCTTTTCTCTAACTATAATTTTCTACGGATACTAGTTATACTCTTTTTTACACTAAACAAACTATTGACATACTACAAAAATATAGACTAAAATATAACAAAATTTTTACCTTACGGATGAATCTCCCCTTGTAGAACTAGTTGAACCTCCTCTCCTTTCCTTTTCTTTCTTTCCTCTCCTCTCTTCTTCTTTCTTTCCTCTCCTCTTCTTGCGCTCGACATCGGCAGAGAACGAGCAAATGCTTGGGCGCTCGAGCGACTGAGATATGGCATCTAGTCGTCGTACCGTTAGGTGATAGGATGTGCTGCTGCCGAATGGTTGGGCTACAACACCTGTCGTCTGACCGTTAGGCGATTGTATCCCTGTTGCCTAATGGGTACATCTACTACCTACATATCGCTCGGCCATTAGGTGACAGGGTCCAGTTGTGCAACGGTTAGGCTATAAGGGTTACTTTTGTAAAAAAAAAATACGGATATAATTTTATATTTTCAGATAAAAAATTATTTAAAGAAATTCTCTCGACGAGCGAGGAGAGATTAATGGAGCTTGGACCTCTCAGACTCTGATGGCGTGGTGGTGTGGCATTGAGGTGGGCCTCAACTTGCTAACCCTCAGATTGCAAATGGATGGATGAGATGAAGGTAATGGCACCCTGCTGCTCACTGGGTTTGGTTTTTGCCTTTTGGCAATTTCGAGGTGTTTTTTTTTAAATGGACGATCTTTCATGTGGTGCTTGAGATATACTTCTAGCTTCAGTTTACCGAGTGAATGCACGTATTCGTGTAGTTCGAATGGTGTCATCTGCAGGTATTGACGCGTGTTTCTGTCTTTATGTGGGGGTAATTAAATTGATCAGTAATTCAGACTTAATTAGAAGTAGCTGCTTGTCTGTTTTTCTCAAAACTTCATAACCGCGTATCTGTTTGCAAATATTTTCGAGGTAATATTGTTTTTCAATTATGTATTTGAAGACATTGAATTGTCGATATACTGATTCCAGAGCCAGAAAATGTAAAATCATATGTACATGTATTCTTGTAACCCTCCAAAGCGCTTTGAGATTTGTGCAAGAATATTACAATTTTGAATGTTTGCATTAAGGAAAAAAATTATATATCACTGCAAAGTTCTCGGATCTCTTATATGCTATTCCAAATACGACTTTACCTTACACGCTATCGTATTATATAAACCCTATCTTTTATCTTTTTATGTCACTGCCGTCAACTTATTAGACTATATTCTTTTTAACTTATGGTTTATGACCGTATTACCAGCGTCATCTTCTCGCTCTTCCTTTTCTCTTCTCCTTCTTGCTCGCCATGGCCGTCGGCCTCACTCCCATTATTCAAACCCACCGGCTGCATTCTCTCTCACCCATCTCCTCAAGATGTCATGGCCAAGGTTCTCTCCCATCTCGCACGCCTGTCAGAGCCAAACTCTACGTCCATTCCTCACTATCTCCGGTCGCCGCCACTCCCCTTCTTCACCAGCGCGGCGACCGCCCCTATCCCTTCTCCACCATCGGCACATCCCCCCCCCCCCCCCCCCTATCCCCTCCTATTCTCTCCTCCTATCTATAATCACAGGGACCACTCTCTGTAGTTGAATTAGAGGATTTCAAACCAGATAGTGACGTGGCCCGAATTGGCGCGTCATATAAGCATTTTTTGCAGTGCTATAGTTTGAACTTCAAAGATCATTCTCATTGACAACAACGTACACTGCTTACTTTAATTTTAAGGTTCCATTACATTGACAGACGACAACATTCGTGGTGCCCTCCGGTTTATTTCGGCCAGCTCTCCAAGCTGACGCCTGCACTTCATAGACTTGCGCGCGCACATGTCACCCGGATGTGCAGGAAGCAGTACTACTAGTTAGTTACTTAAGTCCGTACAAGTGAGCATGCATGTACCGCGCTGGCTCACATCACCGGGTAGGAGGCATGCATGGCGATGCCGCACAAGCCTTCCTTATCGGCGACACCTCTCGCCATCCGAATGTACCCCTTCTCGCCCCACGCCTCGCCCCACGAGTTCTTGACGATCCAGTACTTTCGGCCCTTGTCGTCGGCGCCGTACCCGACCACCGCCACGGCGTGATCGAGGTTGGTGTTGCAGGGGCCGGAGTACACTCCGCTCTTGTAGTGCTGCACGATGTCCTCGGAGCTGATCCCCACGGCGATCGGCTGCCGTGCCACGGCGCGCTCGAGCGCGGCCTCGCTAGCCTCGACCATCTCGGCGCCGGCGATCTGGACCGCGTGTTTGTCTGCCTTGCTGCGGTTGCACTTCCCCTGCTGGCCCACGTACGGGTAGTCCAATTCGGTTGTGAGACCGCCGTTGCGGGCAACCCACTCCATGGCGCTCTCGGGGAAGCCCCCGTCGCAGCCGTTGTCGTCGTCGTCGCAGTCCACGAGCTCCTGCTCTGAGAGGGAGACGAGGTGGCCCGTCTTTATCTTATGCAGGCCCTCGATTGACGCCACCGTGGCAAACGCCCAGCAACCACCTGCCATTTTGTCAGACGTTACTACGAAAAGTCTAATCACAAGATCTAACTTAGTAGAACCCACGGTTGAACTGTGCTAGCTAGCTTTAAAATTTGTGCTACCCTCAAGTGGTGAAGCATAGATGCACCTTCCAACTTATTAATTATGAACTTGTGATAGCATATATGCAGCCATGCATATTTTCTTGTAGGTTGGTTCAATTAATTAGGTCCTGAACTTACGTCGTATCTCCTAAACCACTTTTAGACTAACTTACCTAAACATTTGAGTACGCAAATTTCTGATTTTCATGTTCATGGACATATTCAGGTCACATGTGCAAGTTTAGAGATTACGGTGCGGTTTACTCATTTTCTCATGCATGATGCATGCTTGTGCACAGACGCTTACCTACAGGCGGCCATAGCTAGCCTGCGTCCAGCTAATGTTGGGCAAGCCTCTCCGGTACTGCATTCTAGCTTATCATCATTTTTTTTGAGCCGCTTTATTTTTTTTATATGTGAAGTCATATTATGTATGGAACTCCGGTAGAATTTTGTTGTGTTCCAAACGGGTCAATTCGAGTCCAAGATATAGATTATCCGTACATAATCCTATATTTGCTTACCACATTGTTTTTGGTTCTTGACCGGCGTCACTGCACCCTTGGTCCTCCAGTCCACGCTGTCGGGCACCTCGCCGTCGTCCGAGTAACTACGGTTGTGCCCCTCGCCGACCGGCCCGGCGCGCGTGGTGATGAGCTCCCGCAGGCCGGCGCGAGACGCGCGTGCGCGCTTGGCGGGCATGATGTACATGGCCCGGAACTCCTGGCTGGTGAGGTCGGTGAACTGGTTCTCGCCGAGCTCGTACGTGAGGCCGCCGCGCCGGTTCGTGGCCTCGATGTACTCCACGTTGCGGCGGTATATCTCGAACCGACGCAGCCGCTCCTCGGCGGTCGCATACGTCCGGTTGTGCGTGGCCTGCCAGACGCGGAACCGGTCCATCATGAGCATGTCGCCGACGTCCACGCGGCCGCCGGACGCGGCGGCCAGGAAGAAGGCGCATAGGAGAGCGAGAGCTAGAGAACGTGAGATCGCCATGATCGATCAATGTGATAAGTAATAGCTAGCTTTGGCTGTGCTGCTCGGTGATGGTAGTGATCGAACAGCCATGGGTGTGTGTTTATATAGTGGTGCGGCGGCCGATCAAGATGAGCCTCTTCGGAGGAATTGCATCTATTACCATAACGGTACCATAGCATTGTTTCATCTTTATCCATTTGGTCGAAAAAAAATCAGAGGTCAAGATCAATGGCTACAGCGATTGTTTTAGTGCGCAAAGTTGCTACAATAATTTTGCTATAAGCATAGGTGGATGTTGGGGTAAATGTGGGTGCATATGGCACAGTCACCACAAAAATTCTGAAAAGTTGACTTGTACCCTTAATTACTTCTATAGCATATGGTCTTGTTGTATTGTTGTATGAATTCTAAAAAGTTGACATGTTACTGGAACTAAAAAGATGGCCATTAGCCACATGACACATGTACTATACTTCGCGACAAGTATGGCATGCTATTTATGAATAGCGTAAACATTTTTAGGACAAATAACACACCTAGCTTGCGCAGCCCTGCCGTATAATTTATGGACCCGCCGCTTTCTTTGCCTCGGCCAATCTAAAGCCGTGTCCTCTGCCCCTATGGCCAAGAGAAGTACTATAAGCTTGGTATCAGTAATATGATAAGGTTGTCAGAATAACCATACTGAGTTGGATTGGGGTTCTTCGGTAGAATCACAAATTCTACCTGATTCTACTAAAAAATACATTAAAAATCTACCATGTATTTCAACGCTGCTATAATTTTAAAATTACCCCATCCGTGTTTTTTTACTTAATGTTCGACTTTTTAAAGTCTTTAAAATGTGATTTTGACCGCTATTTTTTTTATAACTTTACATTAAAATATATTAATAAAATTATAATATTATGAAAGTATTTTTTAGTGATGAAATTAGTGATACAATTCGTAAAGCCAATCCAGATAATTTTAAACCTATTAGTGGTCAAATTTTAGAAAGTTTGACAGCACAGACTCTAGAAAGTTAAGTAAAAAAGAATGGATAGAGTATATATTTAGAACTTTTGTTTATAAAAATGTAGTGCAAATGAAAGATCATTTGTTATTTATGCAAATTATAATTGATATGAAGAGATAAAAGTAAAATTTGCAATTAAAAGGGCATCCATAAGTAATTATTTATAATAAAACCCTAAAATCTGTAGAATCGAGTAGGACCAGATGAAAATTTCTATCGTAGCCTTTCAAAATTTTGGTATAATTATAACAATATTAAAATTTTACTAAATTAACACTCTACCGTAGGATCAGATTAGTTCAGTTAATATAGATCATAAAATCGTAGGATGTATAATTAGAATTGAGATTCTGAACTTGGATAGAACGCAAATTAATGTCTGGACGGGCCCCTCGACGACTCGATCGGGAGGACGCCATTTCCCCCGCATGCCGAACGAGCCGAGTCAGTGTGCCACACACACGGTGAGCACGCACGCTGGTTTCTTTCGGAACTGTACGCTAAATAACGTCGACGCAAGCCAGTCAGTGGTCACTGGTCACTGATGCTTTTGGGGCAACATGCGCCAGCGCGCTGGTGGTTGTTCGCTTTCAAATGATGATGGTTTGTGTTAGTGGCTTACATAGTGTTAATGTAACACTTGGTCATGTCAGCGATCGATATCTTTGAGTGCGCTCTTGCACCCAAAAAAAAATATCATTAGATAGTGCATGATCAGAATGCGATCGGTGCCGTCGAGGAGAGATACATCAGTCCCAAAAAGATACACCTACACTCGTCACAAGAGAAGAAATCAACACTGAGGAGTTCTAAATCTCAATACTCTTACCAAAACTCTAATTGTAAGCAGCAGCAAAACACCTCCGGCTACAAACTAACGAAACCTAGAGCTAGTTATCCACAAGGTAAAACACAAAACTGAAGAACCACAACTCTCATGGGGGCTTGAGGGGCAGCCAACGATACCAAGATGCTCACCACTGCATCAGTCACACCATGGCTCACTTGGCCATCTACATTTGTAGTATCTTTTCTTTTCTCAGTGAAAAGAATATGTACCCTCTCAAGAGCTTTTTTTTTGTTTTGACGAAAACCCACTGCTACAGACAGCCCTATCACAGACGGTTCGGAACCGTCATCACAGACGGTTCCTGAACCGTCAGTGTTTAGGTGTCAGTGATAGTTGGTGGTTATCACAGACGGTTCCCGAGCCGTTTGTGATAAAAACATTACAGACGGTCTTGATTACTAACCGTCTGTGATAGGCGAGCATCACAGACGGTTTTTTATAAACAACCGTCGGTGATACTCACCTATCACAGACGGTTAGTAATCAAGACCGTCTGTGATATACAGAATATCACAGACGGTTTGTATTACAAACCGTCTGTGATATTGTGTATATCACAGACGGTTTGTATTACAAACCGTCTGTGATATTCTGTATATCACAGACGGTCTTGATTACTAACCGTCTGTGATAGGCGAGTATCACCGACGGTTATTTATAAAAAACCGTCTGTGATACTCGCCTATCACAGACGGTTAGTAATCAAGACCGTCTGTGATATGCACAATATCACAGACGGTTTGTATTACTAACCGTCTGTGATATTGTGTATATCACAGACGGTCAGTAGTAAAGCCGTCTGTGATAGCAGTCACACCACATACGGTACTCTTTGAAACCGTCTGTGATATGGTATCACAGACGGTTTTTAACAATGAACCGTCTGTGATAACAAGTGCATCATCCATTTTATATGCTGTTTCTTGGCTAGCCTCAGGATATGCTAGCCATGCCCTCTGAAAGCAAGCAGATTACAGATAAATGACAGATATAAGTTAATTGCAACTCATAGTAAATTACAACAAAATTCGATACACAGATGAATGTAACAATATCACATATATAGAATGAAAATTGTTACACAAAATCTGACAAATGTATTCAATTGAAGGAATTGTTTGATTTGTACAGTTGAATCCAATGTTTCAACATCTAATTATCATCATCGCCGGCGTGGAACTCTCCCCTCTTATTTATGACCTCTGCTATCAAGAATTGGGAGATGATTGCACGAATATCGACGAGATTGTCAAGATCATATGCACTTCCGTCGAAGTTCACCCGCTGTCGCTAGGAGCAATGTTAAGTCATTAATTAGCATGTGTGTGTAATATAATCAGAAAATAATAATTATTGGAAGGACCTGACAAACCTCTGGATCATTGATCTTAGTACCCATGATTTCCATCATATGGCGGCAAACGTAGAATCCACATACGTTGCCCTGTAGCTGCTGGTGGCACTGCAAAAATAGAATTACATACATCGGTATTGTCAATTCTAGAGGCATTATTACAAAGTATGATATAGGATTATTGTGTTGTAGCGGGTACCGGAAATCGCGTGTTGTGTCGTAGCGTGTCACTAGATTTGTCGTGTGTTCCTCCTTGGGCAACATATTCGGCAAACGCCCTACGTGATTCAAAAAACTTAGCCTCGGCCGTGGCAAACAAAAGAAATATTACAATAGAGTTATGTATGGAGGAAATGAGTTTACCTGTTAAGTACTTCTTGCACACGACTGAAGTCGTGGTTGCTCATAAGGAGGGAATCAAGGTATATTACCTTGCTCCACTTTGGTACAATCACAATCAAAATCCAGTGATTCCTAGTCATATGTGTCGCCACAGTGATTAATCCTAAGTTCATGCTGCATGTAAAGTACAAATGAAACATATGTGTGGCAACTAGTGAAGCACTTACCCTTGGTTGAAGGGTACCATGACGTACTCCTTGTCGGTGTGAGCAATCAATCCCGTCGTTATGTAACCTTCCACGAAGGATGCATCTGCGTTGATAGATTGCTCGGAGACCAAGTGAGGGTCGAGGAAACCCACCAGTCGTCGCGATTTCCGGGCTTGTTGGATCATGTATCTATACATAAAGAAAGAGTAATGACATTTATCTGTATAACGTGAATGTAGAACTTCATTGTACAGTACACTTACAGTGTCCAGCATCGTAGAAGTGAGGCGTCGAGTTCGTCGAGATTGAATAGTAAGAATAAATCTTCGAATGTCACGACGATGTAGCCCAAGTCATGGAGGAAATGCGTCTCGTTATATTTCACAGTGAATGCACTCTGCCGGTTTGGCTTCATGTTGGACTTCTCCATGTACCAGGCATGCAATGTATTGCAAATCATACCAATTTGGCGTAATTGTGAATCGGGCACCAACGACACTCCTAGAATAAACTTCCATGGCACGGGACCCGGCTTAATTTTCTTCGCATGAGCCTTGGAGGCCTTGGAGCCTCGCTTATGATATGTTCTCGGTGGCGTCTCGGCGGGAGCCGATGCAACAGACTTTACTGGATTTGGAGGTGGAGGTGGAGCCACCGGAGCCGATGTTGAAAGCATCTAGACCCCTAAAAAGGATTTTGGTAATTAATGAAATTAAGAGAATATGGAATATGGGACTAACGTGTTTTTATGAGTATGCGAAAGGATAGTCCACACACATGAGCGACAAGATGCAAGCCAAAGGACACGCGTGAAAATCAAATTGGCTCAAGACAAAGGTATGCTTAGAATAGGACCCCTTTTGAATTTTACCGGTCTTAGGTGAATGGTGGAAGACCGGATTATAGGATAGATGATCGTACCATCAAGAGGGATCTTGGCTAAGTAGCTTGAATACTTATCTCATGTGCCAAATGGTTTTGTCTTAAAAGTTGCATCCTTTAAAGGAATCTAGTTTTCAAATGAAAGCTGTGCTCTGTCTGGGAGAGCGGTAGTACCGCAGTTTTGAACGTCGGAACTACCGGAAAGCGGAAGTTCCGCAACCAAAATGCGGTAGTACCGGCCAGCGGAAGATCCGGTTTAGGAGCGGATCAATATTTCCAGAGAGCACCCTTGGCTCATTCCAAAGTCTTGCGGGAACGGAAGTACCGGCTGCTTGAACGCCGGTACTACCGCTGCGAGCGGTAGTACCGCATCCTAAAGCGGTACTTCCGGACCCCGAAAGATCCGGAGGGAGAGCGGATCAATTCTTCCAGAGAGCGCCCTCCGGATGAAGCCTGGATTTCTCTGGAGCGGAAGTACCGGCTATTTCAACGCCGGAACTACCGCTGCATGCGGTAGTTCCGCCACTCAGAGCGGTACTTCCGGAGTCCGGAAGATCCGACTTCAAAGCGGATGTATTTTTCCAGAGAGCGCCAAGTCTGGGACCCTTTGGAGTTTGGCTGAAGCGGTAGTACCGCGCCGACTTTGCGGAACTACCGGGTAGCGGTAGTACCGCAAATATCAACGGCGGTAGTACCGCGCCGCCGAATCCAACGGTCACTGCAGACGTCTGACATAGCCGTTCTGGCGCGAAGATTTGGTAGCGGTAGTACCGGTCTTTGGGAGCGGTAGTTCCGCTCGACCAGAAAATTTTCTGGAAGCTGAGTCAAACGGCTAGTTTTGGTTGGTGGAGGCTATAAATACCCCCACCACTGCTCAAGGGCTAAGGTTAGAGACTCATTGCATATTTCTCAAGCTCAAGTGCATTCATTTCACCTCAATTCTTTCTTTGCACATCAAAGTGAGGTGGTTGAGCATTTAGTGCTAGATTTCCCTTGCAAATCCATTTGGCACTAGAGTTGCATTCAAGTGAACACCGGGATTTATTACTCTTAGTGCTTGCCGGCACTTGGACGATCCGGTGGAAGTTGCCTCGGTGATCTTCTCAAGAAGATTGTGAGAAGACCCGGCAAATTGTGAAGGTTGGAGCTCACCTACCCGGAGTGGGGAAGAGCTACACTAGTGATCGAGGTGCTTGGCTCAATTCGTGGAGCCGGTCCGATACGTCCAGGCTTACCTCAACGTGGACTAGGGGAAACCGGCAAGTTTCCGAATACCACGGTAAAAACATCGGTTGTGTTCTTTGTCTCTTTAGCTCTTGTTCGTTTGCTTCATTGAGATCACTTATTTGTTTAGAGCTAAATTGTTGACTAGAATTGCATAGGATTAATTGCTTTACATCATTGTCATTTAAATTGTGGAGAATTAATCAAGTAAACAAGAAAAGTTTAAAAACCTCCTATTCACCCCCCCTCTAGTCGGTATCTTTGATCCTACAAGTGGTATCAGAGATTGGTCTCTCACTTTTAGACTTAACCGTCTAGAGAGATAAGGATGGCTAGTGAGGGGATTTCGGTAGGAAAGGCACCTCTATTTGATGGCTCAAATTATGCTTATTGAAAGATTAGAATGTCAATTTATTTAAAGGCCATGAGTCCTAATATTTGGAAAATCGTAAATGATGGTTACGTCATGCCACTTGATCCCGACAACCCAACGGAACAAGATGGGCGTAACACTCATTTAGATGCCCAAGCCATGAATGCTATTTTTGGGGCCTTAAACGCGGATGAATTCAATAGAGTGAGCAATCTTGAGACGGCTCACGCTATTTGGAATACCCTTTCGGAAATACACGAAGGGACATCCACGGTTAAGGAGGCAAAATTGCATCGGCTTAGGATTAAATATGAGACATTCATAATGTTGCCCCATGAGGACATCAATGAGATGTACACACGGCTCAACAACATTGTGAATGAGCTGAAAGGCCTTGGCACTAACCTCTCGGATCTTGATGTTGTGAGAAAGATGCTTAGGGCTCTACCGGAGAAGTACGAGATGTTGGTGACTCTCTTCCTCAACTCACCGGAATTGGCAAGAATGACGCCAACACAACTTTTGGGTAATCTAATTACCAATGAGTTGTACAAGAAGGACAAGGAGGAACTTTTGGAGCAATCCACCTCCAAAGGGAAGAAGATCACCGCCTTCAAGGCAAAGGCGGTGGCAAGTGAAGAGTCCGAAGATGAAGAAGAAGACTCCGAAGAAGAACTTGCCCTCCTTGTGAGAAGGATGAACAAGTTCATGAGAAGACGCTCAAATCGAGGAGGAGGCTATGATAAAGGAAAGAAGTGGCAATCATCCTCAAACAAAAACAAGTATAGCAACATCCGTTGCTATGAGTGCGATGAGAAGGGGCATATAGCTTCACAATGTCCCACAAAGAAGGATGACAAGGAGAAGTCATCCAAGAAGAAAGGCTATCATGCCAAGAAGAAGCTTTTCAAGAAGCTCCACAAAGACGGCAAAAATGAAGCCCACATTGGTGAGTGAGATTCCGATGAGGAATACTCCGACTCCGAATCTAGTGAGGATGAGTTTCCCAAAAAGAAGGGACTTGTCGGCATCGCCATCAAGGAAGCTCCATCGCTATTCTCCACCCCCACATGTCTTATGGCAAAAGGGGAGAAGGTAAAAACTCTAGATGACGATGAACCCTCCTATGACGATTTGATGGACATGTTGGTAGAACTGAATGAATTTCTTGGAAAAGAAAAGTTAAAATTCAAGGTTTTGAAAAGGGAGCACATAGCTCTTCAAAAAACCTATGAGGAGCTAAAGGAAGCTCATGACTTGCATACAAATAAGTCTAGTATGAGTATTGGCATATCTTACAATATTTTGAATGAGATGCCTAGTGTAGAGAAAGTAACATCTAGCATGTCTACCTCTTGTGATGACTTACTTTCTATGCCATGTGCTTCTAAGATTGATTCATCTAATGCTTTGTCTCATGTTCATGATGATATGCTAGTAGATGAAAACCAAAATTTAAAGGAACAAGTTCTAAAATTGAATAAAAGTTTGGAAAGAGCATACAAGGGAAAAGACACCCTTGATAAATTGTTAAATACCCAAAGATGCTCTTTCAATAAGGAAGGACTTGGATACATTCCCAAGAAAGGTAAGAAACCGATATCCAAACCTCCAAGGTTTGTAAATGAGAATGGTAAGTATTGTACAAAATGCCGGAATGTAGGACATATGGTAAATGATTGTTCTAGAAATAGTGTGCATTCCATTGGCTTGTATAATTCTTGTTACATGCTTAAAAAATCTAAAAATGGAAATGTAATTGCTCATTTTATTGGCACCTCGATTTTGGGTGCTAAAAGGAAATCCATTTGGGTACCCAAAACCTTGGTTACTAACCTCCAAGGACCCAAACAAATTTGGGTACCTAAAAGAACTTGATTTTCTTTTGTAGGTGAACTATAAAACCGGCGGAAGGCATTGGGTGTTGGATAGTGGTTGCACTCAACACATGACCGGAGACCGGAAGATGTTCACCACCTTTGAGAGTGGAAGCAATGACAAAATCACCTTTGGAGACAATAGCAAAGGAAAGGTATTGGGATTGGGTAAAATTGCTATCTCTAACGACCTTTCAATTTCTAATGTATCACTAGTCGAAACATTAAATTTTAACTTGCTATCTGTTGCTCAATTATGTGATCTAGGCTTAACATGCTCATTCTCAAAAGAAAATGTTGTAATCTCAAAAGACAATAATAATGAACTAGTCTTTAAAGACTTTAGATTTGGGAATCTCTATTTGGTAGATTTCACTTCAAATGATGCTTGCTAAAAAACTTGTTTAATTGCAAAAACTTCTTTGGGTTGGCTTTGGCATAGGAGACTAGGTCATGTGGGTATGGTTCAACTTAAAAAACTTTTCAAACATGATCTAGTGATTGGCTTGAAAGATGTGAAGTTTGAGAAAAATCGACTATGTAGTGCTTGTCAAGCCGGAAAACAAGTCGCTAGTTCTCACCCTTCCAAAAGTATCATGTCAACCTCTAGACCATTGGAGCTCTTACACATGGATTTGTTTGGGCCAACAACCTATAAGAGCATTGGAGGAAATAGCTATTGTTTAGTCATTGTGGATGATCACTCTAGATACACATGGGTCTTCTTCCTAAATGACAAAAGTGAAACCTCCGGGATTTTCAAAAGTTTTTCAAAAAGAGCCCAAAATGAATTTGATTTTAAAATAAAGAAAATTAGGAGTGACAATGGTTCCGAGTTCAAAAATACAAAAGTTGAAGACTTTTGTGATGATCTTGGAATAAAGCACGAACTTTCCACAACCTACACTCCGGAGCAAAATGGAGTTGTAGAGAGGAAAAATCGAACATTGATTGAAATGGCTAGGACAATGCTTGATGAGTATAATACTTCCGACAAGTTTTGGGCGGAAGCTATTAACACCGCTTGTCATGCCATAAATCGCCTTTACTTACATCGACTTCTGAAAAAGACTTCCTATGAACTACTTATTGGAAGGAGACCGAACATCTCTTACTTTAGAGTATTTGGTTGCAAATGCTATATTCTAAGAAAAGGTGTTCGGCTCTCAAAATTTCAAAGTCGTTGTGATGAAGGCTTCCTTTTAGGGTATTCCTCAAATAGTAAAGCCTATAGGATCTTTAATAAAAATTCGGGATTAGTTGAAGAATCATGTGATGTACAATTTGATGAAACTAATGGCTCTCAAGAGGAGCAAGAAAATTTGGATGATGTAGGTGATGAAGGATTACGAAAAGCTATGGAAAACATGCAAATTGGAGACATCAAGCCAAAGGAAGATCCATCTTCACCAAGCTCATCAAGACAAGTAGAGCCACCTACTTCATATACCCCATGCAATGTTCAAGTTGTTGAAGACGAACAAAAAGATCAACAACAAAACAATTTCAAGATTCACAATGCGATTGCCAAGGATCATCCAATAGATCAAATATTGGGTGATGTGAGTAAGGGTGTTCAAACTCGCTCTAGAGTAGCTTCATTTTGTGAATATTACACTTTTGTTTCTTCTTTTGAGCCTAAACTTGTAGATGAGGCTCTAGATGATCCGGATTGGGTAAATGCCATGCATGAAGAATTAAACAACTTCGCTCAAAATGAAGTATGGACCTTGGTGGAAAGACCCAAAGAGCACAATGTGATTGGCACCAAATGGGTCTTCCGAAACAAACAAGATGAAAATGGCATTGTGGTAAGAAACAAGGCAAGGTTAGTAGCTCAAGGCTATACTCAAGTCGAAGGTTTAGACTATGATGAAACATTTGCACCCGTTGCTAGACTTGAGTCAATTAGAATCTTGCTTGCTTTTGCATCTAGCTTTGATATTAAATTATTTCAAATGGATGTTAAAAGTGCTTTCTTAAATGGAACAATCTCCGAACTTGTATTTGTTGAACAACCTCCGGGGTTCGAAAATCCTAAATGTCCTAATCATGTTTATAAACTTGCAAAGGCATTGTATGGTTTAAAACAAGCTCCTAGAGCTTGGTATGAACGACTTAGAAATTTCCTTGTTTCAAAGGGATTTAAAATTGGAAAGGTAGATACAACGCTATTCACAAAAGTCATTGGTGGTGATTTTTTGTATGCCAAATTTATGTTGATGACATTATATTTGGTTCTACTAACCAAGATTTTTGTGAAGAATTTGGTGATATGATGTCTAGGGAGTTTGAGATGTCCATGATAGGAGAATTAAGCTATTTTCTTGGACTTCAAATCAAGCAACGTAAAGATGGGACATTCATAAGCCAAACAAAGTACATTAAAGATCTTTTCGAAAAGTTTGGCATGAAAGATGCAAAGCTCATCAAGACACCAATGGCAACCACGGGCATCTAGACCTTGACGAAGGAGGTAAGTCGGTAGATTCAAAGCTTTATAGATCCATGATTGGTAGTTTGCTTTATCTTACCGCATCTAGGCCCGATATCATGTTTAGTGTATGCATGTGTGCTCGCTTTCAAGCTTCACCAAAAGAGTGTCATTTAAAAGCCGTAAAAAGGATCTTGAGATATTTGAAACATTCCCCAAACATAGGACTTTGGTATCCTAAAGGTGCTAAATTCGATCTAATTGGATATTCAGATTCCGATTATGCGGGTTGCAAAGTGGATAGAAAAAGCACCTCGGGAAGTTGTCGATTCCTAGGTAGATCCTTAGTGTCTTGGTCCTCAAAGAAACAAAACTCCGTAGCACTCTCAACCGCTGAAGCCGAATATATTTCCGCCGGGAGTTGTTGTGCTCAATTATTATGGATGAGGCAAACATTGTTGGATTATGGAATAAGCTTCGATAAAGTGCCTTTATTGTGTGACAATGAAAGTGCCGTGAAAATATCCAATAACCCAGTCCAACACTCAAGAACTAAGCACATAGATGTACGCCACCACTTCTTGAGGGACCATGTTGGTAAGGGAGATATTTGCATTAGCCACATCCGGACCGAAGACCAATTAGCGGATATTTTCACCAAGCCATTAGATGAGAATCATTTCTGCAAGCTTAGGAGTGAATTAAATGTCCTGGATTACTCAAATGTTGCATAAATTTATGGTAAATTTAAATGCATGCTCTTAGAGGAAGCTTGAAAGGTTATTTGAAATTATGTCTTTATGCAAAGGACTTTGATTTATAAAGGTAAAATGCAAAAGTATTTGATTATATTATTTTGTTCTGTTTAATGCATAATGATCCTTAAAGACTTTAGTTGAATGCAAAATCTAGGGATCATTTGCATCTATAGTCCTAAAGTTCAAATTCTGCGAAGTCTCAGAAAATGCGGAACTACCGCTGCCTTCTGCGGTACTTCCGGGTAACGGTACTTCCGTCCGAGGAAGCGGTACTACCGCTTGGCGGTACTACCGGCCGCATCCGCGGTACTACCGGACTTGCATTTAAGGGGGAGCAACTGCCCGCGCCCGAGGGTTCTCCTCTGTTGGCCCCCACTCTACTCCGGTACTTCCTCCCTTCTTCCGCCCGAGCCCGTACCTCTCCTCTCCTCTCTCTCTCTCTCCCACAAAGAACCACCCAAACCGCACCGCAAAATCGTCGGATCCAGTGGTGATTTCTTCGTTTCCTCAACGCAAATCAATTTCCCAGGGTTCAACTCCTTCGATCCTCAAGGTATTACGGATCAAAACCTCTTTTAATCTTCTTCTTTTTGAACCCTAGGTCGTGCTTAAGGTTAAATCGAAATATAGTTGATTTTGCCAACTTTTTCTAGGGAAATTGAGTATATTTGGTGTTCAGGGGTATATACAAACCCATTCCATGGATTCACTCCAATAAAACACCAAAGATTCATTCACATTTCCAAAAACCCTAGAATCAGCCAGAAAGCGGAACTACCGCTCGACGGTTGCGGTACTACCGCTGAGCGGTACTACCGGCCCAGAACGGCGGTACTACCGTTTTAACTGACATTTTGGCAAATTCAATTTATTTCTTTTTGAATCTAATTTGGCCATATTCCCTCTATCTCATAATCCATTCTTCTTGTGCCTAGATGCCTAGAACAAGAGCGGCTTCCAAAAAGTCCTATGCCTCAGGGAGTTCCTCAAGCCCTCGTGCTCTTCCATCCCCCGAGGTGACTCAAAAGGCAGCCCAGGACAGAGGGAAGAGGCCTGCGCCAGCCCCTGAGTCTGACTCTGGATCTGAAACAGAGTCTGAGCATCCTATTCCTCCAAGCTCTCCCATGGAATCATCTGAAGAAGATATAGCTGGAAGGGAGTGTCTTGAAATCAATCTGAAAAAGATTTCGCCTGATGAGTATGCTCGCCTGCGTCATACCAACCAGTATGATCTTCCATCAAACTCGATCAATCCACAATTCCATACCAAGTTCCAGGAGAAGATATTTGATGAGATGTATGGACCAGATCGCCAGTTTGCAGATCATAAATTCATCGACTGGGATCATATTGATGGTATTGACAAGTACGATGGCACTTTCCGGTTATTCCAGACAGTCGGTCTCAATCAGCTTGTAGCACTAGGACGTGACTACAATGAGACCTTCATCCGGCAGTTTTATGCTACAGTGCATATCTCTCCCGACCTTCAGAACATGACTTGGATGACAGTATGTACCAGATATGAGGCCACCAAGCATGACTTTGAGGTTGTCTTAAGGGCAGAACTAAGTGCTTATGAGAAGGTATATGACAAACCTGCTCTCAATCTCAATCTGGATGCCATATATCCTTTCTACAACACTGCAGAAAAATTCACGCTTGGCAAGAATGTTGGACTTCAACCCATTCCCAGCTTGATCAATCGCATCATCAATCATACCATTCTTCCAAAAGGTGGTAACTATGATGCCATTCGAGGACATGTATGGAATATCCTAGACTACATTATGAAGGGGGAGAAGTTTGATGTAGTGGATGTCATCATGAGGGAGATAGTTGCCTCCAAAAATGATCGCTTCAAGCGTATCAACTATGCACCCTATATCATGGCCTTGATTGATTCTAAGTTTCTCTATCGTGGAGGTCGCGGTGGTGTGCATAAGCCATACAAGCCAAGACCAGAGCCTCCCATTCCCACTACTTTTCGCGCTAAACAGACGTCAGCTCCAGGCGCAGGCTCATCATCTGCAGCAGCAGCAGCAGCAGGAGGAGCAGCCACTCAGTCTCAGGAGCCTGGCCAGCCCACCCTTCAGCAGTTCTACTCTTCTATGATTGAGGGCTTCTCTACTCTCAACTCTAGGATGGATAGGATGGATGAGCGTCTCGACTCCATTGACAGCAGTTTGACCTCGTTAGATGGTCGGGTTGCAGATCTTGAGCGCTCACCCTCGCCTCGTCGCTATGGTCGTCGCCGTAAAGCTGCTCATGATCCTCCGCAGCCCTCTCAGAATTGATTTTTTTTTGGTACTTGATGCCAAAGGGGGAGAATATTTTGGGAGTTTACTTATGATATTTGGACCTATGGGACTATGTTTTTAATTATCTATGGATGGTTGTAATGAACTTATGTTTGGTGCTTGGATGTAATGAACCTTATGGTCATGAGTTGATGATATTACTTAGTTGTCTATCTCTCATTGAATAACTTTGTCTTGTGCATCTTGTATAAAATATCGTAATCTTTATCTATGCACATGTTTAGGGGGAGTCATATTCCCTCTTGGACTCTAAAATGAAAATAGTTCTTTTTATCTAAATAAATCTTATTGCATAAAAACTACACTCTCATTTAAAGTTCACATAGAATATACAATTTGTTGTCTAACAATTTGATATATTCAAATCTTTCATCTCTCAAAATTTGGGTTGTCATCAATTACCAAAAAGGGGGAGATTGAAAGCATCTAGACCCCTAAAAAGGATTTTGGTAATTAATGAAATTAAGAGAATATGGAATATGGGACTAACGTGTTTTTATGAGTATGCGAAAGGATAGTCCACACACATGAGCGACAAGATGCAAGCCAAAGGACACGCGTGAAAATCAAATTGGCTCAAGACAAAGGTATGCTTAGAATAGGACCCCTTTTGAATTTTACCGGTCTTAGGTGAATGGTGGAAGACCGGATTATAGGATAGATGATCGTACCATCAAGAGGGATCTTGGCTAAGTAGCTTGAATACTTATCTCATGTGCCAAATGGTTTTGTCTTAAAAGTTGCATCCTTTAAAGGAATCTATTTTTCAAATGAAAGCTGTGCTCTGTCTGGGAGAGCGGTAGTACCGCAGTTTTGAACGTCGGAACTACCGGAAAGCGGAAGTTCCGCAACCAAAATGCGGTAGTACCGGCCAGCGGAAGATCCGGTTTAGGAGCGGATCAATATTTCCAGAGAGCACCCTTGGCTCATTCCAAAGTCTTGCGGGAACGGAAGTACCGGCTGCTTGAACGCCGGTACTACCACTGCGAGCGGTAGTACCGCATCCTAAAGCGGTACTTCCGGACCCCGGAAGATCCGGAGGGAGAGCGGATCAATTCTTCCAGAGAGCGCCCTCCGGATGAAGCCTGGATTTCTCTGGAGCGGAAGTACCGGCTATTTCAACGCCGGAACTACCGCTGCATGCGGTAGTTCCGCCACTCAGAGCGGTACTTCCGGAGTCCGAAAGATCCGACTTCAAAGCGGATGTATTTTTCCAGAGAGCGCCAAGTCTGGGACCCTTTGGAGTTTGGCTGAAGCGGTAGTACCGCGCCGACTTTGCGGAACTACCGGGTAGCGGTAGTACCGCAAATATCAACGACGGTAGTACCGCGCCGCCGAATCCAACGGTCACTGCAGACGTCTGACATAGCCGTTCTGGCGCGAAGATTTGGTAGCGGTAGTACCGGTCTTTGGGAGCGGTAGTTCCGCTCGACCAGAAAATTTTCTGGAAGCTGAGTCAAACGGCTAGTTTTGGTTGGTGGAGGCTATAAATACCCCCACCACTGCTCAAGGGCTAAGGTTAGAGACTCATTGCATATTTCTCAAGCCCAAGTGCATTCATTTCACCTCAATTCTTTCTTTGCACATCAAAGTGAGGTGGTTGAGCATTTAGTGCTAGATTTCCCTTGCAAATCCATTTGGCACTAGAGTTGCATTCAAGTGAACACCGGGATTTATTACTCTTAGTGCTTGCCGGCACTTGGACGATCCGGTGGAAGTTGCCTCGGTGATCTTCTCAAGAAGATTGTGAGAAGACCCGGCAAATTGTGAAGGTTGGAGCTCACCTACCCGGAGTGGGGAAGAGCTACACTAGTGATCGAGGTGCTTGGCTCAATTCGTGGAGCCGGTCCGATACGTCCGGGTTTACCTCAACGTGGACTAGGGGAAACCGGCAAGTTTCCGAATACCACGGTAAAAACATCGGTTGTGTTCTTTGTCTCTTTAGCTCTTGTTCGTTTGCTTCATTGAGATCACTTATTTGTTTAGAGCTAAATTGTTGACTAGAATTGCATAGGATTAATTGCTTTACATCATTGTCATTTAAATTGTGGAGAATTAATCAAGTAAACAAGAAAAGTTTAAAAACCTCCTATTCACCCCCCCTCTAGTCGGTATCCTTGATCCTACAGATGTGCCAGGTCCAGGGCGACGTCCCTCTTGGGCCACTGGATGTGAAGATTGTGGCACGGACATGTCGAGGACGATGTCCCTCTTGGGCCACTGAATGAATGTGTGGACGACATCCCCTAATGTCTTAATCTCTTCGTTTGGGGGCTTCTCAAGAGGGACGGACTTAAAAATATCATTAATCATGTCCACCTGGACCTTTATGAAACCGGTGTCTACTTGTACACCGTGCACCAGCGTCCCTGGCAGCAATGGATACACCATGCCGCGCCCAGCGTCAACGGGAATAGAGCCAACAAGCCTGACTCTGAGGCTGCAAGGGATGGGCTCCTACATAGCGATACAAGAGCTGAGTTAAGGCGTCCACCAGAGAGATCTATGTACCATTCTAAAGAGGTACATTACCTGAATGTCATCAATACGTAAGTGGTCGTCGCTATGTTCAGAAATTGGTGTGGACGCGCAGCTACTGCGACGTTGAGGGGGACTGGGTACCGCAGTACTAGGAGTGGGTTGCGAATGGTTGCGGACTTGTCTCAGTTCTTCCCGCAACGAATCTATCTCTCCTCGAAGTGAGGCAGTCTGCTCTAGCAGTGAGGCAGATAGTTGTTCCTCAAGTTGAGCACGAAGCTCCTGTTTTATTTGTTCGCTGCGGTACGCCTTGGATCTCTTCCTACTCCTATATGTCTCGGAGTAATCTGGAAATCCTTGCCTCCAATGTACATAAACCCCCATGCCTCGTGTGCGACCTGGGTGCTCCTTGTTTCCCAAGGCCTGTGATAGTAAATCTATCTCCCTATATTCTTCAAAGGAGCCACGAGAAGATTCGGTAGTCAATGATTGCTGCAAGAGGCAATTAATCATGTTATTTTTGAACCCATGAAGTTCAAGAGGTGTTAACAACTATGTTGTTTAACATATTTTACCATGCGTTGGGACACTTCCTCATCTGCGGGGTTTTTGAAAGAGACACCCGAAGATGTGGTTGATGACCTCGCTCTTAACCAGTTTCGAGCGCGCTCGTTTGCGATCCCGGCAAATGGCGGAGAGGCCTCCGATCGGATTGCGACCTCATCCTGCATCCTCCATTGCGGGATTTTACCCGCGTACCCAGCAGTGCCGAGTCTGTGAGGGTGCGTGTTTTGTGACTAGAGATCCTTGTGCGCCGCACTTTGTTGTACAAATTCAGGCGTCGTCTTCATCTGCACAAAGGCCTCCCATGTTTCCGGCGACACGAAAGGATACTTCGTGAAGGGCGTGACATCCTCGGCCACGTACTTCGTCACAAGAATGCTCTTAAAATTCTTCCATACTTTTCCCATCGCGAGGAGCGCCTGCCGTTGCACGAGTCCCTGTGCTTCTGCTGGGAACTCGAAGGAATTTGTAAGTTCCTCCCATAGCTGATTTTTGTGATCCTTTGTCAAATCTTTCCAGCTTGCTATGGTGATGGGGACCCGTTGCTTTTCAATTATCCCGCAGGTAGTCCGAAATGATGACGCTGCTTTCGACGGTTCCAGAGGAGTCCCATTCGGAGAGACCACCGTGATGGTCATTCGGGCCTCTGGCCATTTCGATACTCCTCGGCCACGTTTACTTTTCACAATCTTGGGAGCGTGAGACCCAGATGACGACGACGAAGACTGTGTAGACGTCATCTCTCTTCTAAGAAAAAACTAACTGCAGTGAGCTATGGACCCAGCTTGTCAAAGTTCTATGAATCAAGTGACACAAACCAGTGCATCAAGTTCATTGAACAAGATACACTGGAGTGTGTCACTTGCTTTATGCTCTTTGACAAAGTTCTAACGATTAACTAATTGCAGTGAGCTATGGGCCTTCTAAATAGACCTTGCAGCTAACAAGTGCAGCATATATTATTGTTACAAGGTTCTATGAAGTGCCTACAGTGAGCTAAACACCTGCAGCATATATTATATGCTACATAAAATACATGTGAAGCATATATCATAAAGCTAACATGTTGAGCATATAACATGTGAAGCATATAACATAAAATTCATATGAAGCATATAACATAAAATTCATGTGAAGCATATAACATAAAATTCATGTGAAGCATATAACATGTGAAGCATATAACATAAAATTCATGTGGAGCATATAACATAAAATTCATGTGAAGCATATAACATGTGAAGCATATAACATAAAATTCATGTGGAGCATATAACATAAAATTCATGTGAAACATATAACATGTGAAGCATATAACATAAAATTCATGTGAAGCATATAACATAAAATAAGCGGCGTCGGGACTGACCGGCGGCGTCGGGAGGGAGCGGCGTCTGGAAGGAGCGGCGGCCGTCGGGAGGGACCGGCGGCGTCGGGAGGGACCGGCGTCGGGAGGGAGGGAGCGGCGTCGGGAGGGACTGGCGGCGTCGGGAGGGAGCGGCGGCGTCGGGAGGGACCGGCGGCGTCGGGAGGGAGCAAAACCTAGCTAGCAGGGGCGCTGCAGGGTGGAGACAAGAGACTGCGCCAGAGCGGACTCCGCAGACCTAGCTGCGGGTATTTAAAGATGAGCTATCACAGACGGTTCTATCAATATAACCGCCTGTGATATGCACTTATCACAGACGGTTCTATCAATATAACCGTCTGTGATATCAATATTATCACAGACGGTTCTATACATATAACCGTCTGTGATATTTATATTATCACAGACGGTTATATCTATAGAACCGTCTGTGATGTTTTATCACAGACGGTTTCTTTTGATAAACCGCCTGTGATATTTCACTATAAATACCGGTAGCTAGCTAGGTTCCTATGTCATTTTACAATTACAATGGAACATAGATACATTTATGAAAAACGCAAGCATAACCATAGATATAACTATTTCTTAGTTCCTTAGTCATTTTACAATTACAATGGAACATACATACATTTATGAAAAACACAAGCATAACCAATATCATTTATTACACTTTGGCTATATCATTTTAAATAAAGCCCTTCACGATGATCGACACGCATATAGCTTGGTTCATCGCCTTGTTCTTCCTCGAGCCTGATGCCTTGTCCGAATGGAGGCAAATCATCAAATTGATTGTACTCTTCCTCATCCACAACATTCTCAACCCCGACAATCCTTCTTTTTCCCTGAAGAACTACATGGAACTTCTTATTTGCCGGGTCGGTTACATAAAATACTTGAACAACTTGCCTCGCGAGTACGAATGGTTCATCTTTGTATCCTACACATTCGAGATCCATGGTAGTGACGCCGTACTTGTCAACCTTTACACCCCGTGGAAGTTGGACCCAACGGCACCGAAATAGAGGAATTTTGAAAATTACGTAGTCAAGCTCCCAAATCTCCTCTACAAGCCCGTAGTACGAGCTTGGGCCAGCGGTACTGCCGTGCGCATCATAGGCATCTATGCGGACACCTGAGTTCTGCACTGTGCTCTTTCTATCTTGATCTGTTGTATAAAATGTGTAGCCATTAATGTCGTATGCTTGCCATGTCACAATTGTAAATTTTGGCCCTTTGTTCATAGCGACCAAGTCACGCCTTGCGTTAACACCATCCTTTGTTTTGTCAGGAATGTTCAGTAAGAGACCAATCAAACTGTCACATACATTCTTCTCTACGTGCATGACATCGATGCAACTGCGAACTTCTAAGTGCTCCCAATAAGGCAAGTCCCAAAATATTGACCTCTTTTTCCACATGTTCTTCCTCAATTTACGTCCCTTTCCAAACACAACATTTATATCCTTGACCATATCATACACCTCTTTCCCGCTAAAAGGTCTTGGTACTGAGTCATCCTCTTTTTTTCCGTCAAATTGTTTCTTCATCTTGCGATATGGGTGATACTTTGGAAGGAACCTACGGTGACGCATGTACACAGTTTTTCGGGAGTTGTTCAACCACACACTCTCCGTATAATCTAAGCAGTGCGGACACGCTTTGACTCCTTTTATACTAAACCCTGACAGGTTACCAAGGGCAGGAAAATCGTTAATGGTGCAGAACAACATGGCCCGTAGAGTGAAGTTCTCTCGTTTGTCCGCATCCCATACATGTACCCCTTCATTCCACAGTGTTGCAAGATTTTCCACCAATGGGGCTAGGAACACATCAATATCGTTGCCAGGTTGCTTCGGCCCTTGGATAAGTAGTGACATCAAAATATATTTCCGCTTCATACACAGCCAAGGAGAAAGGTTGTACATGCACAGAGTCACGGGCCAGGTGCTATGTCGACTGCTCATGTTACCAAAAGGATTCATTCCATCTGTACTCAACCCAAATCTTATATTTCTCGGTTCCACACCGAAATCTACAAACATCCTATCGATGTTCCTCCACTGGGCAGAATCAGCAACATGTCTTATCATTCCGTCTTTCTAACGCTGCTCGCAGTGCCAACGCATCAATCTTGCATCCTTGCGGTTTGCAAATAAACGCTTCAAACGGGGGATTACAGGAAGATACCACATCACCTTAGCAGGAGGTCCTTGCTTCACCTCGATGCCCTTCCCATCATCAGAGTCATTTTTACGTTTGTATCGGGATGCTTTGCACACCGGACAAACATGTAAGCTAGCATACTCTTTACGGTACAGGATACAATCATTCCGACATGCATGTATTCTTTCTACTTCCATTCCTAATGGACAAAGAATCTTCTTGGCTTGGTAGGTGGTTCTCGGCAACACATTTCCCGTTGGAAGCATGTCCACTAGGAGACCTAATAATGCCGTGAAACTCTTGTCGGACCAACCATTGCTTGCCTTCAATTTTAGCAGTTCTAGAACTGATGACAACCTCGTGTATTGCGGCTTGCAGCCCGGGAACAAAGGTTTCTCCGAGTCCTCCATCAAGCCCTCGAATTTACCAAACTCTCTCTCACTATAGTTCCCTTCTGCATCACGTAACATCTGATCCAGATTATCATCCTGCGACCTATCCTCATGATCCAGATTGTCATCCTGCGACCTATCCTCATGATCCAGATTGTCATCCTGCGACCTTTCCTCATGATCGAAAGAACAGTCCACAACTGGCATATCGTTGCCTCCCTCGACTATGTCATAACTACCTTCTTGTGTACTCTTCTCTTCACCGTGACTGGTCCAACATTTGTACCCTTTTCTGAAACCCCTTCGAATCAAGTGAGCTTCAATCTGCGCTGAGTTGCTAAACATCTTGAGATTATCACAATCAATACATGAGCAATACATATATTTCATCCCCTTCTTCAACATATCCAGCTCGGCCGCCCTTCTAAAGGCAGACACGCCAGTAATGTACTCTTCACTCACACGGTTCTCAATATACATCCAGCTTCGGTCCATCTACGCTACACAAGTGAAAAATGGGTGTCAAAAATGATTATTACCTCTACTACTAACCTCTGATCAGATCACTAAGAATGTTAAGTAATTGAATACTAATATCTGATCAGATCACTAAGAATGTTAAGTAATTGAGTATGCTAACCTCTGATCAGATCAATAAGAAGACGGTGATATTTTTTCACCCCCAACTCCCTAAAGCCGGCCGCCTTGCTCCACCGATGCAGCGCAATGAAGACAGATCGGTGTCGACATCCTTCAAGCAAGTACGCCAAGTAATTAATACTACGCAGAATATCACAGACGGTTCCAACTACAAACGGTCTGTGATTTCTGCCTATCATAGACGGTTCGCATCAATAACCGTCTGTGATAGACTCATTATCACAGACGGTTCGTAACACGAACCGTCTGTGATGTACATAATATCACAGACGGTTCTAAATATCAACCGTCTGTGATTTATACGTATCACAGACGGTTCGTGTATAGAACCGTCTGTGATAGTCCTTCACAGACGGTTTACATTACAAACCGTCTGTGATAGTTACACGGGGATGAACTGTTTCGTCAGGGCATGACTGCCAACTCGAAGCATATATAGCATAGCATTCGAGGCACATCCGAGGCCTGCTGCTGTGTCTTGAGGAATGCCAAGAGCTGGTCTTCAGATGTGGCTGCCACATCTGAAGACCAGTGTGGCTGCCACATCTGAAGACCAGCTCTTGGCATTCCTCAAGACACAGCTGCAGGCCTCGGATGTGCCTCAAATGCTATGCTATATATGCTTCGAGTTGGCAGTCATGCCCTGACGAAACAGTTCATCTTTCCCGACAAAATTCAAGGCAATTTTATTACAATAGTGCAAAGAAAAGACATTTCAAGATTCTTGGTTGAGCTGGTCGAGGAACATGCAAATACAGAGGCAAGCACAAAAACTCAACAACACATTCAGATCGATCTATTACAGGATAACAAGCTAACAAACCCTTCGTGGCACGACGGTTCACACTAAACAAGACACACTTACGGCAAGAGTGTGTTGTTTAGTATGAACCGGTCGTGCTGCGATGGAGGTGCTAGCTCACAGCGGAGGGGAGATGCATGCAGGAAGCTAGCTAGTGGATGAACCCACGCGTGACTAGTACCGGTGGAAAGGTTGATGGGGAGTTATTAATAAGGGCCTGGCCGTGGGAGGAACTGGTGCCAGCCATTCGATGTGGAGAGAATAGACGGGTGAGATCGAAATCCTGTGTATACGCCAATTATTGGTGACATGTGATTATTACACACCAATTATCAGTGACATGGGATTATTACAGACGGTTCTTAACAGGAACCGTCTGTGTTATCTGGCTTTTCACAGACGGTTCTTAACAGGACCCGTCTGTGTTATCTTGATTGGTATAGACGGTTCGTATTAAGAACCGTCTGTGAAAGTTAATATCACAGACGGTTGCCAGTAAAACCGTCTGTCATAACGCTTCGCGCGTGTTTCTATTGCCAGAACGCTTCGCGCGTGTTTCGATTGCCAGAACGCTTCGTGTTTCGATTGCCAGAACGCTTCGGGTTTCGATCGTCTAATTAACATCTCTCGATCGTTATACGAAGCATCTATATCATTAATGTTTGGGTATACGAACCGTCTGTGCTAAAGGTTAAATATGCGCGCCTAATCCAGGTCTCTTCTACGTACGTACAATATGGCGCCTTCTACTATTCTTGTGATCATCTCCTTCCTCTCATCTGTTCATCACGAATTGTTCGGCCGGAACCTTACACAGGCGGCCAGCAATTTGCATCTGGAGCAGCTTCTCCGCACCCGCCCTGCTCTCCTTCCCCGACTTTCTTGCATCCGTCAGCTTGACCTGATCCTCCGCCGTCGACGAAGGCGTCTCGCTGCCGCTCAAGAAAGGGAAACAGCTCTCACCCTGGTTCTTCTCCACAATGTGCGCAATGCGGAAGAAGCTCTACTCGCATTGCACAGACTGATGGATAGCCTTGCCGCTCATGCAGAAACGGCAGATTGTGAGGAATGTTTTAATGCTATCCTGTACGACATGATGGATGCTGCTGATCATTTGCCCAGGCTGCACGAGGAAGTGCAGAGGACAAGGGCAATCTTAACAGCGTTCGAGAATTCAGCGGCTGATCCTCCAAGTCCCAAAGTCGAAGAAGAAGCGTACGAAGCCCAAAAGATTACAATCTGGGAAACTCTTTACCTGTGCGACTTATGTAATGAATTTCCCTCTAATTGAAATTAATAAATTTGCCTTTAATTTGTGACCTCTTGTCTCAGTAGTTCTGTAGTTAAGTTATTAGAAGCAATGTGTACTTATATATTAACCTCTGATCTAGAATATGACAGACAAAGGGACATCACAGCCGGTTCTTGTAAAAAACCGTCTGTGAACATTCCCAGACGGTTCTTAACAACAACCGGCTGTGATAGTCTACACGACACAGACGGTTTTTAATAAAAAACCGTCTGTGATAATTTCAGATTATCACAGACGGTTTTTTATTTTAAACCGCCGGTGATACTAAAGTATCACAGACGGTTCGTTGGTAAGGACCGTCTGTGATACTCGACCACTAACACAGACGGTGTCCAAATTAAAACCGTTTGTGTTAGTGTCAATTACAGACGGTTTTGTCAAACCGTCTGTGATGTAGCCGTCTAGTATAGCCTCTTTTGTAGCAGTGACCCGCTCGAGGGATAGTCTAACATATGCCTCATTCTAAACAGGTTCTGACTTTAGAAATTAAAAGTCATTTGGAACATGTTGGCTTCTTAACGCGTCTTTTTTTTCTTTTCCCATCTTTCTTTTTTCTTTTACATTATCTATGAAAATATAACGGTGTTTTTCTTTTTATTTATTTTTTTATTAAATACCTTACAAAAACTAATCGTCACCGTAATATTATTTCAGTCAAAAGTTACAGTACTTTTGAATGGGGCTTTAATCACTTTGGTTTTACGATAACATGGCAGTTTGGCAGGTGCTACATAGTCCGGTAGACGTGGGCAAAACTGGCCTGGTTCCATGCAATATAAGTCCAAGCCCAAACAAATACAGCCCAGACCGATGAATTAATTATCTAATTTCAAACATAAAAGACAGACGCCCCGGTCGGATAGACCGTTAACACCTTAGCAGGCCGGCTCAGGCCTGTCAGTTCTCTACTCTCCAGTCCCACCTTTGATCTTGCTTTGAGATTCGTGTCCCCAAACAAGCACTACTACAAGCTTCTTTCCCATCGATCCTTCGTCCTTACCTGCTGCGCCGGAGACCCCACGTTTTGGCTGTGCTGCTCGGTGATGGTAGTGATCGAGCAGCCATGGGTGTGGGTTTATATAGTGGTGCGGCGGTCGACCAAGATAAGCCTCTATGGAAGAATGGCATCCATTACCACTCACGGTATACGGTAGAGGTTAACAGTACCATAGCATTGTTTCATCTTTAGCCATTCGGACGAAAAAAAACCCAGAGGTCAAGATCCAGGGCTACAGCGATTGTTTTAGTGCGCAAAGTTGCTACAATAATTTTGCTATAAGCATAGGTGGATATTGGGGTAAATGTGGGTACATACGGCACACCACAAAAATTCTGAAAAGCTGACATGTACCCTTAATTACTTCTATAGCATATGGTCTTGTTATATTTCTGTATGAACACTAAAATGTTTGACATGTTACTCGGACTCAAAACATGACCGTTAGCTGCAGGACACATGAACTCAGTGGCGGAGAGGGGGGGAGCTGGGGGGCCTGGCACCCCCTAATCTTCTACTAACCCACCAGGATCCCGAAAACAGCATCAAAGACTTAGCGAGCAATTTGTGCCAGAAAGAAAGCTCTTGAGTTGGGACTCATCATACGCATTGGAAAGAAAGTTCCCGAGTTGGGACTCATCAGACGCATTGGAAATGGTGAGTGTTTTGATATAGAACGGTAATTGGACTTGAATCTATTAGCATGAGACTGACGGGAGGAGACGAAGAGAGTAATCTACAAAATGTTTTGGAACTGATTGATCCAGTATCTAAGTCGTGGAAAGCTGAGATGATCAGAGATATTTTTATCCTGTTGGATGCAGATGCCATTCTGACCATACCTTTGAGGAAGAATCACACTGATGATATTAATGCTTGGGTCTTGGAGAAATATATGTGCACCTATTCGGTTAAGTCTGCATACCGTCCTTTGGTCTTGGAGAAGTTATGGAAGCTAAAGTAACAGTTTTATGGTGGAGAGTAATTCCCTAGAATTCTTCAGGG
Organism: Dendrocalamus latiflorus; assembly: GCA_017311315.1. Classification (NCBI taxonomy): domain Eukaryota; kingdom Viridiplantae; phylum Streptophyta; class Magnoliopsida; order Poales; family Poaceae; genus Dendrocalamus; species Dendrocalamus latiflorus. The sequence continues at coordinate 6,478,054 of CM029629.1, read as the reverse complement.
ATTTGGCCTTTGGTTCTTTGCTGGCTTGCCGCACGACGCATGCTCTGTCAGTCAGTCTGTTCGTATTCTACTCTTCTTGCCGCACGCTTGGATGGGAGTCTGGGAGTGGATCTGAGGATCTCAGAGCTGGTTCATCCACTTGGACTCTTGGAGGTATGCACCTTTTTAGTTCTACTAGTACATATGTTGATATGTGGATACAGAGCCATGCATTTTTCGTCTGAAACTTGATTTTCATGAAAGCGTAGCTTAGTTTGGACGATGCATGCTTTGTGAGTTTGAAATTTAGGTACCGGAGCATATTGGTATATAGGGATGTGACTGGCTAAAGAAAATGGCACCACTCCACAAGATTTTTCACCAACAGTGAAACATAATGCTATGGTACCTTGACGCCATCAGCAGGTAATCACTAATCATTCATTGATTTCATTTGGTGGTATTCCCTTATCTAATCAGTAATCACTATCTAAATTTCCCTTTACAATTTTAGATGATATGAAGAAGAGAAAGACAATTTATAATTTATATTGAAAAAGAATTGGCCGCAAAGATTAGTAATGATGATATTATTAATGCCTATGATCTTACTGGTAGTCATAGAGCTAAGTTTAAGTTAATAGAGATGTAATTTTCTTTGCATTGTAATTTGCAAAACATATTAATCTGATATGTGACTATTGGATCGGTAAATCCGGCATGGTTCATTGATTCTACTCTACTTGTTGTCTATGCTGTCCCTTATATTCAATTCCTAGCTTCGGCCCTGCATGTACTAGTGTAGCATACTATTGATGCGTAAACACTTTCATGACAAATAACACACCTAGCTTGTGCAACCCCGCCGTATAATTTATGGGCCCACCACTAGCTTTGCCTCGGCCAATCCGAAGCAGTGTCCTCTGACCCGATGGCCAAGAGAAGTATTATTAGCTTGGTATCACTGGTAGGATAAGGTTAACAAAATCGTGAAACTGATCATATCGGAGGTTTTTGGATAGATTCGTAAATAGTAGAATTGATGTAGAATCTAAAGTACTATCTGATTCTATCAAAAAAATATTTTTAAAATCTACTATGCATTTCAGCGTTGCTATATTTTAAAATTATATATTAGAGGTTTTGTTTATAAAAATATAGTGCAAAAGAAAGATCATTTATTATTTATGCAAATTATAATGGGCATGAAGAGATAAAAGTAACATTTTGCAATTAAAAGGGTCTTCACAAGTAATTATTTATAATAAAACACTAAAATTGGTAGAATCAATTAGGATGGTATGAATTTTTTTATAATTATCCTATAAAATTTTGGTAGAATCGTAATAATATTAAGATTATATTAAATTAAGACTCTAGCCTATGATTGGATGGTCTGATTAATCTAGAACATAAAATCGTATGATGTATGATTAGAATCGATGACAACCTCGGATGGCACGCAAATTAATGTCTAGACGAGTGAAAACCAAGCTTTGCTTGGGTGGTCAGTGGAGGTGGTTGTACCTTCAGCCCATCAGAGTTCAAACCTTAGGTTTAGCCATACGTGTTTCATTTAGAAGGATTTTCTCTCTGTGGGAGGCGTCGTACCCATTGCAAACGAGGTGTCGGTGGTTACTTTGTCATTTCTTCGTCAAGCTCCGCTCATCCAGTCTTCTATAGACGTCTTACGTGTAGTGCGTGTGTACGATAATGTGTGTGTATGTGGGTGTCTATATGTTGTATTGTCTGTTCGCAAAAAAAGAAAAAAAAAGGAGTCTGGACGGCCCTCGGACAATGGACAACCCGGTGCCGAACGTGCCGAGTCAGTGCGCCACGCACGGTGAGCACGCAGGCTGGTCGGTGTTCATTACCGCGCGCGGCCTATTCCCTCGGGCACTAGCTAGATCGATTCTGTTGCCTCCCGCACACGGCATCTCTGACGAACTGATCCGGATGCCAATAGGGACACGATCAGAGTGGGCTGCGGGCTGCCAGCACAACGTGGTGCAATTGTTCTTTCGCTTTTAGGGCTCGTGCCTGTGCGCTTCCAAATGATGGATGTTTGCGTTAGTGGCTTACATAGTGTTAATGTAACCCGTGGTCAGGTCATCTTTGAGCGCGCTCTATTAGATAGTGTCATATAGTGCGATCGGTGCCGTCGAGGGCAAACAGGCAGGCAGCCAAGCGGAGAGCACTTGGGTCGTGTCGTGTGATTACATCGCACGATCGGGACGGCGGCCCAGTATCTGCACTGATTAGCTCATCGTTGGTGTGAATAATGTGTGATTCCCGTTCCAGCTAGCTACCCTTATATATTTTTCTAAGGAAGTGTCTTAGCATCATCCGTATATTTTCTTCTTAAATATTATTCAAATTTGTAACATTTGGATTAGAGATCAAGAGGCCTTTTGTTTTTGAAGGGGGGAGATTTTTCTCAGGGAGGGAGTAGAATTCAAGGATAGTAGCTTTGCAATTAATTTCTACACGTCGGTCCAAAAAGTATACACCAACACCGGTCGCAAGGGAGAAGAAACCAACGTTGAGAAGGAGTTCCAGATCTGAAACTTTTACCAAAACACTAATTGCAAGCAATAACAAAACACCTCCACCTACAACCAACGAATCCTAGAACTAGCTATCTATAAGCCAAAGCATAAAATTGAAGAACTACGACACTCGTAGCGACTTGAGGGGTGCTCAAAATGGCTCAAGTCAAAACTAGAAGCTCAAATCGAAACAAGTAGGGCTTGAGAGGTAGCCAATGATATCAGGATGCTCACCACGGTAGAAGTCACACAATGACTCAAGTAGCCATTAAGATTTGTAAGTACCTTTTCTTTTCTCAGTGAAAAGTCTATGTACCCTCTCAAGAGGTTTTTTTAGGAAAACCCTCTCAAGTGATAGTCTTACTTATGCTCTGCTCTAAACAACTTTTGGCTTTAAAAGTTAAAGGTTGTTTGAAACACATTTACTTTTTAATGTACAATTTACTTTTTCCCTCTTTCTTTCTTTTTTCCTTTTTTCCTTTGCAGTATCTATAGAGATATGATAATGTTTTTTTATTTTTCTTTAATTAAATATCTCAAAAAAGTTAATCATCACTATAGTATTATATGAGTAAAAAGCCACGTCACTTTTGAATGGGACTTTAATCACTTTGGTTTTGCCATGACATGGGCTGCAGCGTGAAGATAAAAGGGAGACGTTTCGTTTGGCAAGCAAAGCTTTGGAGGTTATCGCTTTAGATGTGTTTGCTAAGAATGGATAGCAAAGTAATAATAGACTTTGCATTTGATTTTCTCCTATTTGAGTACACTCTTTTTCTTTATTTTGTAAGCCAATAAGTTGTCAACTTTGTAAGACTTGGCTATGTGCGGTTGCAGAGGCCGGAATTTTTCTATTATCTAAAAAAAAATGGCTAGTTTGGCAAGTGCTATACAGTCCTGGATACATGGGCAAAACTGGCCATGTTCGATGCAATATAAGGCCAAGCCCAAACAAATTCAGCCCGGACTGATGAATTAATTTACCTAATTTCAAACATAAAAACACACGGCCCGGTCCGATAGACCGTTAACACCTTAGCGGGCTAGCTCAGGCCTGTCAGTTCTCTACTCTCCAGTCCCACCTTAGATCTTGCTTTGAGATTCGTGTCCCCAAGCAAGTATTATTACCTTTTCCTTTCCCATCGATCCTTCGTCCTTACCTGCTGCGCCAGAGCTCTAAGCCAATTGCCGATTAACAGTAAGGGTTGGAGACGATTGCGCTTCAGACGTGTCATTCGTTTTGAAAGTTTAGAAGTGCCAATCGTTTTGAAAGTTCAGACGTGCCATTCTTGAATTCATGTAGCATTGTCTGAGTTCATACAGATTTGCTCATACATTAGTCCCTGCATCTCAAGCTTTGAAAGTACCAGAGAATTGATCTGGGAAAAACTTTTTCATACATGCTACTCTAATAGATCATTTGAAATTTAAACTCATCTACGAGAATGATTGCATATAGGATTTTAGTAATTCAAGAACATTGACAGATCCACGTTTTGGTAAACTTTGTACTCATTTAGTTCCAAATGCTGAAATATTCCAAGATTCTGAGAAATCTTTAAGATCGTGATGTTGTTTTACCCTCATATATGGGATTGATTAGGAGTTTATAACTGTACAATTTTTTCTCCTCCGTGTGATCTAGCCCATATATATGGGAAAGCAACTAGTTGCATCTGTTATAACTATATTATGCTAGTTGCAGGGATGCAGGACCATTCCTTTCATTGTAGCACATTGCGAATTGGCTGGACTTTCTCCCTAATGTACTTTTCTTTCTGTTGCTACTACATTTTTTTTACTAAAGCATTTCCCACAGGTTCTACGATATGCCTACAAGATGCGATGTTCAGTACTCACCTCTTCCTACGGAGGATAGGGAGGGCGGCCCTGTGAAGGAAAAGAATGATGTTGACCTTCGGTTTAATTACATTCCAAAATCCCGCAGGACAATTCCATGGAAGTCAATTGCTCTAGCACTTTTTCTCCGCCTCATAGGAATTTCACTTCTCTCCCTTTCTTATTTTATACTAGCCTCATAGGCGCGGCGCCACGCCGCGCCAGCCACCGTGTGTACCGAATTAAAAGGGGCGATAATTCGCGAGGAGATTTTTTTAAAAAATCAAGGGCACATGTGTATTTTCAAAAAAGCCAAAGGTCTTTTTCGTAAAAAATTGAGGACCTGGACGTAACTAAACGAGGATCTGTACGTAATTTAGAAAACCGCGGGGCGCTATCTTGCAAAAATTTCGGTGAAAAAAACTGCCAGGGACTTTTTCGCGAGGAAAAAGGACCTTTACGTAATTTTCGAAAAATACAGGGAAAATACCTCCTCCGGCCGTACGGGAATTCCCCCGCCACGCACCGGCCGGAGTGCGCGGGCGGGGTGACGTGGGCGGCCCTCCGCGCGGAGAGTCCCTGGGGTTTAATGGACGTAGTATTCACAAGTCACATGGAGGGTGATGGTTCTCATAATCTCACGCATATGGTCTCTTATTCCTGGGTGTCCTTGCTTTCCTTCCCGGTATGGTAACATAAATCACGGTAGTTATCCTGTATTTAAAATTTTACGTTGCCATGCAATTGATTCATCTTGAGGAATCTCATTTTCTTTCCATTTTACCCTTTGTGCTAGCAAAAACAGTGGTGGTTTTGTTGTAAATATTACGGTATAAGCATTTATTTATATTTAATTTTAGCATAATTAATAAAGACATAGGCATGATATAAAAAGCATATAAATAACTTAATCGATATATAATCATGTGAACTCTTTAAGTTATTGAAATATACGCACAACAAATATACCATGGAAGAGTCTATAATTAGCATATACACAGGTAAACAATTTCAGTCATTGCACCGAAATGCTGATCTCAACAAAAGTATAACATGTATGACTAATAAGATTTTAATGACATATATTGCTCTCAGAAGGCTAGTTGCACAAGATTTAGTCTTGGCCATCTCCGCTAGGACAAAATGAAATCTTAATTATATATGACAGTTATAAATTAGATCTTGAACTCAAATTAAACCTTGCTATCAAAAGAGGTTAACAGATCATGAACACAACTTGCTGACCAATATGAATAACCCCAAATCAATCTAACATTCAGCTATCATAAATTTTAT